>JACGCM010001144.1:2425522-3638283 GCA_014058105.1 Kingdonia uniflora | reverse complement strand
GTTGGTATCGACTACTGCTAGAACTGTTTACGGCATTGGTAGTGCTTGGTGGGTGTGTTCCGAAGTCATCTCTATGCGAGGGCCTCGCGGTTGGTCGATGGTTGTCAAGGTCGGTCCTTTGTCCTTGGTTCGTACCCCGATTTCATCAACATCACGAGTTTCGGTCTCGACTTCGAGACTTGCAAACGGGTTGTCAAGTTCGTCGCTCCTCACGGCGATGCTTCCCACACGAGAGGGGTGTTCTAGTACGCCCAACGGTGGTGGTTGGGGGGGGGGGAGGCTCCCGTACCCAAAGCCTCAACAAGCTTATCGAGTCTATTAGTCAATTTCATTACATCTTGAACGAGTGTAGATTTCTTCGTCGCGGGTCTTCCGCGAGGTATCTTGCTCTTGAAACTTGCTACACCAGGGATGTGAACACGGCTCTGATGCCAATTAATGTGAATCTACGAACGCGGAAGCTTAATTCAATTCGTATTTGATTTACACTAAGTTTGAACTAGATCTCAAATAAAACTAATAAGAGGAAAACTCAACTCTTTTCAAAACAAATCAACTCTACTAACTTACCAATTAAACATTATACTACCATCTC
This sequence comes from Kingdonia uniflora, assembly GCA_014058105.1. Taxonomy (NCBI): domain Eukaryota; kingdom Viridiplantae; phylum Streptophyta; class Magnoliopsida; order Ranunculales; family Circaeasteraceae; genus Kingdonia; species Kingdonia uniflora. Next base: position 3,637,688 of record JACGCM010001144.1, on the reverse strand, counting down.
CTTTTATAACCTAGTTTCCTAGGAGCACTCCTACTATAACTCTAACTACTAATCCAATTAGGAAACTAACCTAGAAAAGTAAAACTGCTAATAACCAATAAGCTGATCATCTCCAATAGTGCATAAGTTAAAACATAAGATAAACATAGGTCAAACAGGTGGTAGACAACCCTATTAGAGATGTGCCACATCACAAATATTTCCTATTTATTCAAACTCAAAAAGAGATTCTGACCTTTGTCGTCTAATCGGGTTTCAACTATTTCCAAAATTTTCAAACTTGCGAGTTTTCACCCAACCCCTAAACTTACACCCAAAATTAAGGTTCTTTGATCTCTTGTAGAAACTTGATTTCTCTGCTATTAGGATTGATTCATTGTCTGATCTACTCTCTCTCTCTTTCTCTATTTCAATTTTATCACAGTTTTACATGCTTATGAGCTTGACGGGCTTCGATTTTGCCATTTTTAGGATTGTGAACAAGTTGGGTATTTCAATTTCTACTATTTTGGACTTCCCACAACAAATTCCATCCTATTAAGGGTTTATGATGATAGCTTTGCATAGTTAGACCTCTAGTTGTATTAACTAAATTGAGGTTTTAGTGATCTTTTATATGGTATACATGATATTAAACATTGTGTAGTTCTTCAAATGTTGTTAAATGGTGCTTGATAAAATAACTCCATATAATCAGATATGGACCATGTTGGGATTGGAAATTGTGAAGTGGGGTTAAATAAAATGTTGTGGTTTTTGATAGTTCTCTTTTGTTCAAGACCTATATGCTTTGAATTGAATTTATTTTTTGGTTACTTTAGTAGGCAATGAATGATTGTTCTTTATCTATATGCAATATTGAAATATGAAAAACGACTTATGCTTTGGCTTTGAGATTAAAATTTTTGGTGGACGAGCACAATTATTACACAAACATTAACAATAATTACCCAGCCCTTAGCTCTAGAAGAGTTCTAGGTTGCGGTAAGGATTTTCATGAGCATATGTTGTTTTGAAGTAGGGAAAATGTTAATGAATATTGCTGATTTATGTTGTTAATTACTGCTTCTATACTACGCATTTATGTCGTTGGTATTGCGGCTACCATTCCATTGGTCTTAAGCATGCATATTTCAAGGTTTCATTGAATCTTTGAGGAGTTTATTTTGCTTACTTGATAGTTATTTATTTTCAAGTTGTTCGGTTTCATGTTTTGAAGTAAAGGAGATTGTTATGAATGTTAAAATATGGTATTGACTATATGTTTTTTTAGCAATTGTAATGGAGTATGGCAAGGAACTTGAGAAAGATGTATTAAATTTAATAGTTGCAGGAGTTGTAGCAAAGTGCTATGATACGAACATATGTAAAGTGCTCGTTAGAGATTCTGCATTTACAGGAAACGACAACTTGCTTGAAATTTTGGGCGGTCATCATACAAGATATTACGAGTCATTTTGCATGGAGATGGAGGTGTTTTTGAAGTTGCGTAACACACTAAGAGAAAACAACCTTTTATGTGATAGAAGATGGATACCTGTGGATGAACAAGTTGCCATATTTATTTCTATTATGGCACATAATGAACCGAATAGAAAGTTGCAAGAACGTTATCAACATTCAGGACAAACCATTAGTAGGCGCTTTAATGATGTTCTGAAGGCAACTATTACGTTATCACCAAAGCTCATAAAGCCCCCAACAATTTCAGAAACTCTCTTGGGATCTTACACAGTTTGAAGTATTATCCATGGTTTAAGGTAATACTAAATGGTCATTTATCAATAGGACGTTCTTATATTTTTCTTTTGAACTATCCAAGGTTTGATTTTCTGAAGTGTTGGTTTGATTTTATTATTTGAAGGATTGTATTGGTGTAATAGATGGTACACACATTAAAGCGATAGTTCTGGCGGATCAACAACTCCCATTTATCAATAGGAAAGGCGTTACGCAGAATGTGATGGCCGCGTGCTCTTTTGATATGAGATTCATCTTCGTATATGCTGGTTGGGAAGGATCTGCGAATGATTCGAGAATCCTTTGGGAAGCTTTGCGAAATAAAAATATGAAATTCCCCCACCCCCGTGAAGGTATGACTCTTTTCTATCAAATTAATATAAGTTATGTTACCCTAAAGTTGCCTCTGCTGGATTCTATCTGCAGATGAATATTACGTTATTGATGGGGGTTATGCTAATATGCCCGGGTTTCTATCTCTATTTCGAAGAACGAGATATCATTTGCAAAATTACATAAATGGAGTTAGACCATCAAATGCGAAAGAATTATTCAACCATGCTTACTCCTCACTAAGGAACGTCATAGAGCATACTTTAGAAGTCTTAAAAGCACGTTTTCGGATTTTGAAAGACCCCTTACAATATCCATTTCCTACTCAGAGAGCTATTGTTATAACATCATGTGCAATCCATAGCTTTATAAGAATGCAGGGGCAAAATGATGATCTATTTTCAATCTTTGAGGATGAAGATTATTTGGTAGAAGATGACGAAGATCAAACAGACGACCAACCAACAACGGATCTGTACATGCTCAACGTAGGAATGAAATGAATAGGTTTCGAGATGGAGTTGCAAATGCAATGTATAGATTTCATAATCGAGATACTTAAAACTCTTATGCAATCGTATATATCTTATGCTTTATTTTAGTGGTGAGGGTAAATTTAATATTTTGGATGTTGATATAATATTTTGCTTTATTATGATAAGACATGATTGTGTAGTATTTAATACATTTGTCTTCTTTAGATTTATTTGACTGGATTGATAAATTTTATATGTGAGTTCCATATTTTCTATTTGATTGATTGGATGTAAGTTTGTATGCCCAATTTTTTCACAAAGGCGACATTTAAATGTTTGTCTTTGTTTAGTTACAAACAATGCAGTCTTAAATGTTTGTCTTTGTTGGTCACCGGATATCTATACTACATTCTACAGTATATGTATCAAGACAAACTCAATTTGATACGTCTCCCGAGGTAAATGAGAGTTTATCAAAGGTTTAGATTTGCCACTAAAAAAAGCTTTTGAAAACTGTCATAACTACCGGGTGTCTAGGTTGGAATCCTCCCACAATAACTTCATCCAACTTCCTCCTAAACTCTTGCAAAAAAGACACATGTCCAAGTTCATGCCATGTATCCCTCAATCCCCAATTCAAATATATCTACAAAAACTATAACTTCTCAAAACTACCCACCACCCCTGTTTCTCTTCATCTCCCTCACGAAGTATCTTTTATCTTTCTCCATCATCCTTCTCCTATATGCACTTTTGATTTCTTTTTCATCGGTCAGTAATGGAAAGGAATCAAAAGGCTTGGTCGAAAAAAGATTTCTTCTAACCTTTGAAAGCAAAACCAAGTTTGATATTCATCTTAATATAGATGTGTTTTCAGTTGGTATTAGCCTCCAAATTCCGAGAGGTTAGCGCGAGCATGAATTATACGAATGTCAGCAGATGTCGGGAACATGATGTGAGATGGAGGGGGTCTTTGATTTTGTCTTGGACCTCTAGCTCTGGGTTTCAACACCTTTCTATCCTCAGGAGTATAAGTTGGGTTATGGTTGAGAAGGGTTTGGTCTGTAGGAGGTGAGTTTTCAATATCAGAGAGATCAATGTGTATGGTCAGTTTAGTGATAATATTGTTGATTGGGTCAGATCTTGAATGTTTTGGAGAAGTAGGACCAAATAGAGGGGAATGATGTACGGGCTCTGTGGACATATCGTTGGGCTTTGGTGAATAAGGTCCCACTTGGAGAAAGAGGCTTGAGTTGTGGGGGTGTTGTTTAAAAGTTTGAGTCGGCTCATCCAAAGCTTGCTGTAACCACCCATTTGAGAACTCATTGTTGTAAACCCATGTGGGGTATGAGGGGTCAAAAGACTCAAAACCCAAGGGCATATGAAAGGAGCTTGAGGCTAAGGAGAGAGAAAGATGTTCTCTCTGTTGTAGATGTTGCCGGATTAACTTACCGGTGTGGTCTCCCGTATTACTAGACTTACTTTCAATGTTGTTGCTTCGTATTTGTCTAACTTTCATTTTCTTTAAAGTTATCATAATCTCTTGATGTTTTAGTGTTTAATACTATTTTAGTGTTTAATACTACTGAGAATATGACATTACTTAATTTTATATGTTTAGTCCTTTGTGGTTTTAGGGACTATGAAAGTTGATTCACGCTAATGGGTTGAGTACCATGGCCAATGGTACTGGCTGCCACCCTGCCCAAAAGAACAAAATAATACTCTTCCCGCTTATTCGTTGGATATATCAGTTGGATTTGTCTCTCTCTCTCTCTATCTCTATATGAGATAGTAATAAATTTTTATGTTGGCAAAGCGATAGTAAGGGACATTGGGGTCTAGGTCTTTTCAAGTTAGAATTATACACTGTAACTTTTTGTGGTAGAATTTGTTCACACACCGACATTTTTAAAATGGAAGATTAGTGTTATGGGAGGTGGCTGGAGAAAGTGCTAGGGAGATTGACCAAAATGAGTGTTATCCTAGCACACTGATTACCAAATATTGTTTTGAGATTCTTGCATTTTAATTGTGGGAGATTTTCATAAGGGCATAGAACTTTGATTTAGAACTATGCTAACCATTGGATCCATGTGTGAAAGTAAACTTAGCTAACTGTCTATATTAGGGCTGTAACTTTTGTCCGAACTTCCGATTTTTTCTGAAATCCGATCCGATTTTTCTGATTTTGGAACCCAATTTTACAGTTCCGATTTCCGAAAATCTGATTTCCGATTTTTTCTGAAAAAATTCGGATCGGAATCGGATAGGCTTCTGTAATTCCGAAATTCCGATTTTTCCGATCCGATTTTTCTGAAAATAACCGATCCGATTTTTCCAAAAATAGCCGATCCGATTTTTCCGAATACTATTATTCCGATTTAGTCAGAATAACATATTCCAAATATATTCGAATCCAAAATATCAAAATTAAAACCTAACTTAAAGTTGGGCTCATTTCTCTGCTGCCTCCCCTCCTCCTTCTCTACTGCCTCCCCTCCTTAGTACAGTTTGAATTGCCTCTTCCTCTCTCTCTCACCATCTATTAATCGCCCTAACGATAGGTTCTCTCTCCATATATCCATCTATTAATCGCCCTAACGATAGGTTCTCTCTCCATATTCTGATTTAGTTCGACGATTCAGAGGTTGAGGATTTGGGAACTCCAATTCATATCTACAGATATTAAGAAGATTCAGTGGTTTAGCTATGATCTCCAATTCCCAATTCATCTGCAGATTCAGTAGTTTATTATTATCAAGCAGTTAAGATTCAGTGGCTAAGAAGATTTAAGATTCAGTGGTTGGTTCGACGATTCAGTGGCTAAGAAGATTCAGTGGTTGGCTAAGAAGATTAAGTGGCTAAGAACATTTAACTCCAAATTCTCCAATTGTTATGCCATGAACTCCAATTCTTTGTCCAAATTTTGATTCGCAAGGTGACACACTCTCTCTCTATATAGATTTTGATTTTGCCACTTATCATATTCTGATTTAGTGGCTAAGATTCAATTTTTTTTAAATGTCTCATAAAAATACCGTTGATATATAATTTTATTATACCTTCACATGATATCGTATGTCACTTATCATATTCTTAATTCTTCACATTCATAAGCACACCATTTATAAGTTACCGTGTTGCACAAACAAATATCATTTAATTGATTTCAGTTTCTGTGATGACTGATGAAAGAAGATACAATGATGTTATCATCTATCATGCCATCATATTTTATAGACTTATCAGTGACAGTGAGGCAAACAATTTCTTAAACACTACACTGTGGAAAGTCCTTTAAGCCACATATTTCTAGCTTTTAAATTTTTTTGTTTTGCTAGGTATAGACGATAATACAATAGATTGGGTTCATTTCTTATTTTATTTTTTTTATGTCTTTTCATATTGCTACAGACTTACAGTTGATGTTATGTCAACAATGGACGAGAGTACTACTAATGATCCGAATGCTGCAGTTAGTAAGAAGCGACAAAAAACAGAATCAAAAGGTGGACATCATGGGCCTTCTGATGTATGGAATCATTTTAATAAACATTTTAAAGAGGGGACAACCAAATATTCAGGTGAATGTGATTGTAAGTATTGTCAAAAATTAATCTCAGCACCTTCTACTCAAGGAACCAATCCATTGTGGAACCATCTTAAGGGATGTAAGGATTTTCCCAGTTTTGAAGGAGATAAAAACCAGCCATTGATTACTTTTTCTGGAGCGGGGGGGGGGGGGGGGGGGTTAACCTTCTGCATGGAGGTTTGATCAAGAAAAATGTCGCAAATCTCTAGCAAAAATGATTATTATTGATGAGCTCCCATTTAGCCATGTAGAGAAAGAAGGCTTTAGGTCATTTTGCGGAGAAATGCAACCCAAGTTCCATGTCATTTCAAGGACCACAGTTACAAAAGATGTTATAGGTATCTTCAACGAGGAAAAGAAGAAGTTAAAGGAACATATGAAGGAGTTGTCAGGGCGTGTATGTATCACGACGGATATGTGGACATTAATCCAAAACCTTGGGTATATGGTTTTAACAGCCCATTTTGTTTGACAAGGATTGGAAACTTCAAAAGAAAATAATCAACTTTCGAGTACTTCCACATCCGCACAAAGGTGAAGCAATTGCAAAGGCGGTAGAAAACTGTTTGTTGGAATGGGGCATAGAAAAAGTGATGACCATAACCCTCGAAAATGCTAAGAACAACGACACTTGTGTTGCCGAGTTGAAGAAATGATTGAACAAACGCAATGGATTGTTATTACTATTAGGAGGCGAGTTCTTCCATATAAGGTGTTTTGCCTATGTCATTAACCTCGTGGTCAAAGATGGTATCAATGAGGTCAAGGGAACAATCAAACGCCTTTGGCAAAGTGTGAAATATGTGAGAAGTGGTCCCTCTAGTATGCAAACATTTAAAAAATGTGCTTCAGATGAGAATATAACAACTAAAAGAGCTTTGTGTTTAGATGTCAAAACAAGATGGAATTCAACTTATTTGATGATTGATGCGGCTTTGAAGTTCGAGAAAGTTTTTGATAGACTGGAGGAACATGACCCAAATTACAAGATTGAGTGTGATGTAAAAGGCAAGGGCTTATTGGGAGATAGTGATTGGAGGAAGTTAAGAGCTCTACGCACATTTTTGGAAGAATTTTATAAACTCACAAAACGGGTATCTGGTTCTAAGTATGTTACTTCCAATACATATTTTGACGAATTAACTCAAGCCAAAGACCTTCTAATAGATAATCTCACTAATGATGATGTGGATTTTTGTGAAATGGCAATGAAGATGGATGCTAAATTTGATAAGTATTGCAATTTTGATTCTCTGAACCTAATATTGGTGGTTGCAATAATCCTTGATCCTCGTTACAAAATGAAGTACGTAGAATTTTGGTATTCAGCATACGTGGAAAAAGTTAGCCACTTGAGAGAAGAAGAAAAATATGGCCAAGTTGTGGATTTTATTGAGAAGTTGAAAGACTTGATGAGTCGCCTTTACAATCACTACAAGTTGGAAGATGCATTAATCAGGGACGTTAATGCATTTAGCACTCAAAAACCCATTATTAATCCAGCTGAAAATGCATCTAAACGTCTTAAGGCCAAAGAATTGTTTAGGGGTATTTTGAAGTAAAAAGACAATATAGATGCCTTGAATGATTTGGAGCGGTACTTGGGTAATGGTTTAGTAGAGAACGATGACTGTCTTGATGTCTTGGGGTGGTGGCATGAGAAAGTATCAACCTATCATGCTCTTGCCATTATGGCACGTGAAGTATTATCGATTCCCGTGACCTCGGTAGCTTCTGAGTGTGCATTTAGTACGGCGGGTCGGATACTTGATCCATTTCGAAGTTCTTTGACTCTGATCATTGTTGAGAGTTTGATATGTAGTCAAGATTGGCTAAGAAACCCAATCCCAGAAGAAATTAGTGTTGAAGAGAAGCTTGATAATCTTGAAGAAATTAAAAAAGGTATGTTGTTTGTACTCGTTAATTTGTTTATATTTTTGCATTTTCATATGAAGTTTGATTTATACTTGTGTTTGTTGTAGTTGTATTTAACGAGATGAGAAGTTTAGTGCTTGGATCAACTTCTTGATGTTTTTGAAGATCTTGTGTAAGTTTCCTCATCTTCTATGTTTTATCATGTTCTATCATGTTTTGCAAGTATGATATAGTTTTTGAATCCTTTTAGATGTTGTAGATGTAGGAATTAAGAATGTTCATTTTGGATATACTTAGTGCTTATAATGTCTAAAGTTTGAAGACTCTGAACCCTTAAAATTTAGAGTACACTCAGTTTAGTCCCAGTCAGTCTGTTACTCTGAACCCTTAAAACACACTAAACAGACTGACTAGGAAGTCAGTCTATTTAGTCTGTTTAGTCCCAGTCAGTCTGTTTTGTCCATTTAGTCTGTTTAGTCCCAGTCAGTCCGTTTAGTCCGTTTAGTCTGTTCAGTCCCAGTTAGTCTGTTTAGTCTGTGTCTTGACCCATCTTGGTTAAAAATAAAAATTACAGCGGCCAACTTTAGTATGAGCAATAAGTCTATCTGAAATGCAAAGTGAAATCTCCTCACAATAACTTGTCTTTGTACTGCATGCTGCTGCTGTACTTTTTTTCCAGTAGTCACTGCTCCGCCCTCCGGAGTACTTGTCCTTCTGATAGCACATGCGCATACAGCAAACAAGTAGGCAATTGAAACAAAAAGAATACATTTAGGTTCTAGTTGATGCCACCAAATAGATGAGTTCAATCAGGTGGTTAGATCTTAGCTGCTGTAGCTCTGACCTCTTCATCTGTCATAGAATATTTAGCCACTGATGGCTTTTCCTTGTACACCTATTCCTTCGTAGCTTGACCTGGTTTTCTTTAGTAACCCCTTTCTTTTTATTCTTGTCACTTGTTCCTTGGTTTTTGTTGCCAGTACCACTCTTAGTATTCACCCTTTGGTGAGTGTTCTGCTTTCCTTGTGCTCTACTCAGTTCATAAGCACTTACAAACTCATTATTTAATTTTGCTCTTATCTCCCTTTCATGGTCTCTTTTATAGTATTTGTCTAGGTTAAAGGGCCTATTCCATTTGTAACCAGTTCCTCCTCTTCAACTGTTATTATATTCTCTTCTTCCTCATCCACTAGAGCTTCATATCTGTTATTCTTAACTTGTGTATTTTGATTGTTTTGAGGACCCCCTTTTCCTATTGGCTTGCTCCAGCCATCCACCATATCTTTAGTAGTCTGTTTGACTCCTTTATCTTGTTTAGCTTCAGTTTGTGTTGTTGTTACACCCTTCCCTTTTCCATTGTTAACTGATCTAACCTCACAATTATCCATGGTGTGCCTAAAAAGCTTACAATGAAGACAGCTTATGGGGATCCATATTCCATACATATTCCAATTGAACATGTGCTTCTCTTTCTTCATTTCCATAAAAAATAGGAACTGTGGTAGGCCAAGTACACTCAGCATTAATATCAATACACACTCTTGCAAAGGATGAAGTACTAATGTGTTCCTCAATGTATTTATCCAAACTTGGTGGAACCCCCAAAAGTCCAAAACACTTGCAATTCTTGCTAGACCCTCCTTATATCTCATGTGATGGGGTATATTTTTAATAATCACCCAAATAGGCAAGGAAGAATGTTGTGTTGGTTCCATTTCTATAAAGGGCCTCCATTCCCTTATCAAAAAAATCCTACTAGCAATGTTGTAAGCACCTTCTCCAAGCACTTTTTCCCTATCTTCAACGTTTGAAAATTTGAAGAACATATTTGCACCATGTACACTCATCTCACCATAAGGATACATGATTGGAAACATCTGCATATCACCATAAGGATAAGCCAGGAAACCAGAAAATGTTGGCACCTGAGACATTAAAGTAACCCGTCCGCGAAGGTTTCTCAAGTCCAATTTAGTAAGAGATTTTCTACATTGTTAGGATGAGCCTAGCTTCAGCACTTGGGATACCATTAGGTTGTAGCTTCAACAAGTGAATGGTCTTTGTTGCTTAGAAAACCCTTTTGCTAAAGTATCCATGCTTACTAGGTTACTGTTTTACTTGCTAAGTAAATGCAAACACCCATTAAAACCAATTCTTAAGAATAACTATTAAGTTATAATGAACAAATGGCTTTTGTCTATGCATCCAATGACTTCTGATTTTGTCAATGTAATAAAAGTTCATATTTGCAACTCCCATCTTCCTTAATGTGAAGCACATCTTTGCTCTCCTTTTTGCAGTGACTATCTCTTCAAGCTTTTGCTCATTGGGGACTCTGGTGTTGGCAAATCATGTCTTCTTCTGAGGTTTGCTGTAAGTACTCCAGATGTTATGCAACTGTTTTATTTGCTTCATCTTTGTAGAATGATTTACTCCTGACAATTATAGATCATCACCGACAAGCTTAAATTAACTTGTGCCTTAAGAATTATTGAAATATGTTGGCATTCTACTAATATCATTTTTTTTATCCAATAACTATTAAAATGTTGATAGTTATTGGATAGACTGCTCATCCTATAATGTGTATGAAATGTACTCAACAACTAGCATGCAGTAGTTGCCATCATATTAGATGTAGTTTCTCACAAAATAATTGTTTTTTCCTTGAATTGTTTAAATGAGCATCATAGCAAATGAAACTTTATTTTCTTGTTGGCTAATAATTTTTCTTGAATGTTTGTGGATTTTGTAGTGCCAAGTTCATTGAGAAAGCATTGCATGGAATTTCTGTGGCCGAGATTTTCAAAAAATGATATTTAATTTTGTAATGATGTTTAATTTGTTAAATGGATGTTTAATTTTGTAAACTTATTTGGACAATATTTATTTTCATGTGTGTTATTATTTTCAAGTGGTATTTAGTTGTTAATTTGCTATTATTTTTAAGTTGTTAAATATATATATATATATATATTTGTTTATTTTTAAATCAGAATTTTCAGAATTTTGTTATTTGCTAATTTTTCGGAATATCCGAAATTTATTCCGAAAATTCTGAATTTTGTTCCGAATTCCGAAAATTCCAAAATTCCGAAAAATTTTGGATTCGGATTTATTTTGGCAGTTCCGAAAAAAATCGGATCGGATCGGAACAGGTTTTCTAGTTCAAAAAAAAAATTGGAAAAATTCCGAACACCTCTATGCCTAAACACAGTTGGACTACTCAATGCACAAGTCAGACTTTTGCTTAAGCCAACAAAGATGACAGATGGGGGCTTGTGCAGAAATGTTTTCTTGTTCTTTGTATTTGGTAGCCCAAAACAATGAGAAGCCCAAGTGAGAAAATGAAAAATCAATAGATTCTCAGTTAGACCCGTTTGTTTGCATTGGATATTTCGAATATATCCAAGATATCTATTTGAATATTTGTGTTTGGCGTTGCAAATATTTTTCAAATGGATATTTAAGATATTCAAAAATTAAGCTAAAAACGGATATCTGAAAAATCCATGAGGACCCGTGGATTTCTTAGATATCCAACGTTACTCCAACTTTATTTCTCTCATCACTCTTTCTCGAATACGTTTCTTTGTCCCTCACCAATCTCAAATAGACCCCCTCCCTCCTCTCTCTCTCTCTCTCCCTTACCCACTGTCTCCCCCTTCATCTCTTTCTTTTACTTGAGCAACACCAAAGCATTTTCTTTCGTGTTCTTCATTATTGGTTTTTCTATAATTGTTGAAAAAAATATGTTTTGTACATGTGTTATCAACAGAGGTCGATGATATTTTTCATCGCCTTTGTTTCTGGAAAAAATACAACCGTTTTTCTCACACGAGATTGTGTGCGTGGGACTTAATCGTGCACCATGTGTCATGAGCTAAGCTAACTGGCGACAACCTTACACTTGTATTCATATTCTCCAAAGAATGCCTATTTTTCAAGAGAGCCATGCTATTTAAAGCCATAGTTAAAGCGAAGTTGTTGAAAGTTGCAGGGACCTGTCCCTTGAATTATAGTAACTACGAACTAGTACAATGTCAGACTCACGCAAAGTATAGATAATATGCACCCTACCAACATTGACACCTAGGCCACAAAACTAAGAACGTGGCTCGAGCACTCCAGATAAAACATAACGAGTCAAGAACACCTGCCCCCCACGAGCTGGCACTTACAAGAAAACCTCCACTATTCTCCCCATTCCAGGAGAACGTGTAGACATACATACAAACTGAGGATGAAATCTATTAAAGGGATAACAACAAGAGGATAAAGGACCCAGGATTTTTGATAGAAATGATCTCAATTGTATTTAATATTCATTAGTCTTAAACAATAAAGTTATTCTTACTAAATCCTCAAACTGAGGTCGTGGTTTTAACCTATTCAGAGGTTTCCACACTAAACATGTGTCACCTTATATTGTCTATTTATTATATTCTGTGTCATAGGTACATTTGGTGTAAGAGACCATTTGAGCTACGAATTTAGGTCCTTGTAAGGGCCTAATTTCGTAATAGCTCGAATAAGCTCTTACACTGAATGTACATGTGACACAATTAGTATAATCAATAATATAAAATGACACATGTGTTTAACGTGAAAACCTTTGAATAGGTAAAAACCATGACCTCGGCTTGAGGATTTAGTAACTGCAACTTTATTGTTTGAGACTTATATTTTGATTACAAGTTATGATCTCTTGAGCTAGAAAAACTTGGTCCTTATTCCTCTATATATTATTCCTTTGATAGACCTCATCCTCAATTCGTTTTCGTGTGTGACCATGTTTTCCTAAAAATGGGGGTAAGTAGTAGTTAGATCTGTAACCGCTAGTTCGTAAGAGACATGTGTCCTTGATTTGTTCTGTTTTATTTTGAGTACTCGAGCCACGTTTTTCTTCAGTTCGTGGTCCAGGTGTCATTGTTAATATGGTGCATGCTGTATATATTTTGTGTGAGTCTGGTATTGGATCAGTTTAAGTTTACCTCAGCTCGAGGGATAGGTCCCTATAATCGCCCCCTCACAACTGAAGGCACATGCGGCTTTAATTGAGAAGTCCCCATTGAGCTTGTGATCTGGAACTTGAAATAGTTTTTTTCAAAAATTGAATGATGTATTTTGCTGATGTGAATTTGATTGGGAATTGTAAAGTATTTGTTGAAGACTGAACTTTGGTATTGATTATTGTTGAGGCAATGAATGTTACTGTTGAAGTTGGCTGTTGGGTTTCCATAAATTATTTCTTTGAATGATGGTTGCGTTGGAAATCCTTCCTCGCATTGAATATAATTGTTCTATAAATTCTGTTGCTGTACCACCGTTTATTCTTCTGCAAGTACTTTTGTTTGTGTCAATCTTCTGTAATTCTTCTTCTTCTCTATTAGTTAACCAATGGTGACTATAATAACTTATTTTGCATCTCAGACTCATGCCTCCTCCTCGACCTCATCAACATACAGGAAGCACTACTAAAGACATAATCAGAATCCCAAAGTCTTAGTCATCAATTTTGACCTCCACACCAACAGTTCAAATTATGTTCGTCAATAAAGCCTTTGTTTAGCAATAAAGATCAGAACGTTACGCCATTTGGTCAAAGAACAATTTACACATATTTTGTAACGTCCATCATTAAAAATCTTAATGGTCGTCAAACAGTCATATTATAAGACCTATAAATGGAACCAAAGAATTCGAGATGAGACACAGAATAATTTTTACTCCAAAATTCCACATACTTAGAGTATTTATTGTAATAAGCTAGCAATCTCAATAAGATCATCTTCTCTTTCTCAGAATCCTTAAGAGAGGTCATGGTTTTTAACCTATTCAAAGATTTTCCACGCTAAATCATCTTGTTGATTATTACATACTATTTTTTAGTGATCTAAACACATCTGGTGTAAAGGTTAAGTCCAAATCTTAGAATTAGGCTATTACATTTAATCCACAATACGATTGAGAAGCTTTTAGTTAGTAGAGAAACACGAAGAACACCAATTGACTTGGAAAAAATAGAGAATTCGATTACTAAAACGCAGTAATTATAAAGAAAATCTCTCAAACCCTAGGCTTCTCTCAGAACTCTTTTCAGATCTAACATCCCCTAGAAAATAACCTAAGTTTCCTTTATATACTAGGGAACTCGAAAATCATAAAAGAACGGATCTCGAGGCAAAACAATGCCTGAGATTCCAAAACACCGCCAAAGTCGTTCGAACCACTTTACGCCTAATTGGTCTAAATCCTAGAAAAGTAGACCAACTCGTTCGAACGAAAATATGGCTCTAGGCCAAATTTCAGAGGATATGACAACTCGTTTGAATGACCCTTAATGTCGTTCTAGCGACTTTTGACAAATCTTAAAAAATACTAGATCCTCCTAGATCATGGCTCCCCCCTTTAAGAGCCTTGAGCTCTTGCTCAAGCTAGAACTGGAGATGTGGGAATGCGGCGATGCCCAATTCCCTGTTGAACCACTTTGACTTACTCAGTAGCTGACCCTTCTTCCTAACTCAAAACGAATCAATAGCACCCCGTCTTGTAGTATGAACCTTCCACTCTAGAATACCATCCTTCGGCAACAGATCTTCTCTTTCCATCCATAAGTCATCAACTGACGGTAGATGAGTATCGATTGTAGAGTCTTCATCCAAAAGAGACGGCTCAAACAGCTTCAAATGCTCGGCATTAATCACCTAATACATCTTCATGAAAGATGACAAATCCAACTAGAATGCATTGTCACCAATATTCTTGAGTATAAAAAATGGACCATAATGGATATGTTTGAGCTTCTTAACTTCCCCCTTAAGCCATTCCTTACCCAAATACAACCAAACGAGGTCGCCCTCAAAAAAAGTATACTTAACCCGATGCTTGTTGTGGCTAGCCTTATACTTCGCCTGAGTCTTTTTCAACTGAGTTTTAACCACCTTATGAACCTTGCTAATCTTCTTAATGAAACGTTGAGCTTTAACCTACTCATCTTCTTCCTTCCCTGACTTCGTCTTGTCGCCAAGACTAAACACCAAATCAAAAGGGCTTTACAGCAAGTACCCCAAACAAATTTCAAAAGGAGACTTCGACGTGGAACCATGAATCGCCAGGTTGAACGCAAATTGAAGATACGGTAAACTCTCATCCCAAGTCTTAGGATGCTTAGAATGGAATCCCCGTAATAAATGTACCAAAGTACGGTTAACGACCTCTGTTTGCTCGTCTGTCTGCGGATGAAAAACGGTACTTCTCTTTAACTTAGTGTCCATCATCCCCCATAACGATCTTTAGAAATGCCCCAAAAAGTGGCTATCCCTATCAGAAATAAGAGTAAGGGAACCCGAAATACCTCCAGACGCCTCTAAAAAACAATCGCACTGCTCCTTCCCCTATGAACGTCTTCTGGCATGGAATAAGAATAATCATCTTGTTGAATCGATCTACCACCACAAACAAATAGTCATTCTTACACCTGGTCATGGGCAAACCATCCATAAAATTCATTGAAATACTCTCCCAAGGTCGACTAGGAACTGACAATGGTAAGTACAGTCCTATCTTCCTATTGAAAGGTTTAGATGTATTGTATAGTACGCAACCACGAACCACACAAGCAACATCCACCTGCATCTTCGACCAATAGACATAACGCTGCAAATTTGAAAGAGTCTTCTCAACCCCAAAATGACCTTCTACCCGGGAACAACATGCCTCTCAAATCTACTGTAAATGGTTTCTACCCTTAGGAATACATAGTAGACTGCCCCTGTAAATCAAATCATCCTTCAGAACATACTCGTACGTCTTACCCTATAACAACTTCTCATGAATCACACTGAGCTCCTTATCGTCGTCATACTCTGAAACGTACTCAAAAGGAATAATTGGCTGGATCTGCATAGCTACCAACAAAATGGAAATAGTTGGTAATGGGGGTCGAGATAACATATCAACCATCATGTTGTCCACTCATTTCCTATACTTAATCAATAAGGTAAACTGCTGAAGGTACGACATCCACTTCATATGGCGAGCTTGCTGAAGCTTGGACTACGTAGATAAGAACTATAACGGTTTGTGATCAGAATGTACCACAACCTCCTTCCTCAATAAGTAACTCCACCAATGCTTAATTGATTGATATAACGTGTAGAACTCCTTATCGTAGGTAAGATAGTTGCGTACTGCTCCTGTAAAAATCTTAGAATGGTAAGCAACTGGCTTCCCACCCTGTAAAAGGATTGCCCCCAATGCATAGTCTGAAGTATCTGTCTCGACCTCAAAAGGCCGCTGCAAATTAGGCAATTCTAACACTGGTGCATCCGTAATCTTCTGCTTCAGTAACAGAAAGGTCTTCTCATGGTGATCTTCATACACAAACTGTACCCCGATTTTCGTCAAAGAATGTAACGGTACGACTATTTGTGAAAAATACCGAATAAATTTCCATAAGTACTGATAAGAGCCCATAAAACTCCTCACTTCCGTCACTGTACGGGGTCTAGGCCAATTAGTAATGACCGAGACCTTCTCTGGATCAACCTTAAGCTTGTCGCCACCAACAATAAAACCCAAATAAACTAGCTCCTGTTTCCCAAACTCACACTTCTTCCCGTTCAGAAAAAGCTGTTGCTCCTCCCATGTACGACAATATATCAAGATATTATCCAAATATACAATCACAAAATTATCAATAAATGCACGAAGTACCTTATTCATTAGCTGCATAAATGTCACAAGATCATTGCATAACCCAAAAGGCATTACCAACCACTCAAATAAGCCCTGTTTGATTTTGAACATTGTCTTCCAAGTATTCTCCTCCCGGATTCGAACTTGATGGTAACCTGACTTAAGATCCAACTTGGTAAAAAACCAAGCCGTCTGCAACTCATCTAAAAGCTCGTCAATCCTTGAAAGTGGATAACGATTCTTTACGGTGATCTTGTTCAACGCCCGATAATCCACACACATCCTCCAAGACCCATCCTTCTTCGACACCAGTAACACCGACGAACCACAAGGGGAACAACTTGGATTAATAACTCCTTTCTCTAGGAGTTCATGTACCTATTTCTTGATCTCATCAGACTCTATAGCAGAAGTCCGATATAATCCAATATTGGGTAGTGGCTCACCATTCACCAATGTGATATCATGCTCTACATTCCTCTTGTGTGGTATCCCTTCTATGCCTAGAAACAAGTCTTTATATTTCTCTTGCAACTCCCCCAAATCGGTTTGTTGCTTAGGAGACATTGCCAAAGTAGACAATACTGTAGCCGACGGACCCTCTTGAACTGGTCGTACCAATAACAAAACAAATTTGTCGCTCGTATTAACCAACATTTTTGCCTGAGTCGCCGTTACCAAATTACTGGTAGTGATATGTTCCTTGCACACATTAATATGAAAGTCAGTCCCATCCTTCACCAAATGATACTTACGAGCACGACGGTAAAGGATTGCATCTCGGTCCCAAAGATAAGGGCTACCCAAGATGACTTGACACACGTCCAACAGAACCACCTCACATGTAACTTTGTTAATAAACTTCTCAGTAATCGTAAACTTGAACGTACACTGCTTAGTGATCTTCAACTCTGTGTCTTTCTGAATTCATCCCAAACCATACGGCTTAGGATGAGCCACAGTAGCCAAACCCATCTTTTTTCATCGCCTCAAAAATTAAATTCTTCTGACTACCCGGATCAATGATGGCCTCGACTAAGCTCTGCTTCACCTGAATGCTGATAATGAAAAGGTCTTCCCGGCTTGCCTCGTCGATAACTAGAGGTTACTTGAACATTAGAGTAAGCTTAGGACTTGGCTTATCTAAATCCGGAAGATCCGCAATCGCTGTGGCTAGTGCACGTTTATCTTTCTTGCCCTTCTCCTCCTTCAGCCGAAGCTTCGGGTAAAGTTTCCAACATCTATAAGAATTGTGCCCAGTAGCCTTGCAATGACTACAGATAGTTCCCTTGAATGAAGAGCTCTCTCCTTTGGACTCCTCTTTCTGATTAAACTTCCAATTAGCCTTATACCCCGACTTGTTCTTGTCGTCTTTCTTGTCGCTCTTCAAGTACTTGTCTTCAATGGCAATGGCTTTAACGATAGTGTCCTCGATATTTGCCAAATTAAAAAGTTTTAATTCTCTTCTAGTAGACTCTGACAAACCCCTCGTATACTTCATGAATACATCGTACTCCTCCACGTCAATATCCAAAAATAATGCATGGTTATGAAACTCCGTAGTGAATTATTGCACGGATTGTCTAAACTTTTGGCGCAAGTTGTGCCATTTGTACCATCACTCCTATTCATACCCAATTGGATAGAATTGCTTCCTCAGCAAAACCTTAAATTCCTTCCAACTCAGACTTTCGACATCATGTCGTTTCCGATAGGATCTCCACCACGTGAATGAGTGACTTGTAAATTTCAAAGTTGAGAAGCACATCTTCTTAGCGTTGGAATATTCATTAATTGAAAAATAGGTCTCCAACCTATCTAGCCAATTATCTAATTTCTCGGCGTCGACAGAACCATAGAAAACCAGAATCTCAATCTTAAAACCAAGACGAAGATTACGCATAGGATTCGTTCACTTACTAAAACCTGGGCGTTCCTTGAAGGAATTAGCATTACTAGAATCATCGAATACCGAAATGTCCTCATCTCTATCCACCTCCATAACCTCTTTCTTCATCGAACTGCTTCGCCGTTTCACCGAAATGGAAGCCTTAGCGAGGTTCATGAGATGCAACTGCTCCACTAACTCTCCTGCGGTAAAAGTTAGGGTGGAAACTGTTGCTTCTAAAATCGTGAGTCATTTGTTGGGATCGCCCATCTCCAAATTGTCCATCTTCTTTGAATTAGGTTTGCGATGGATCTTCAACAGACTCACTAGCTTTTTCTTCCTTTACTTGAGACGGTCATGTGTAGAGATCATAAACCACAATCAACCCCCAAAGATCGTAACTAGAAAACTGATACCACTTAATCTATAATACGATTGAGAAGCTTTTAGTTAGTAGAGAAATACGAAGAACACCAATTGGCTTGGAAAAAATAGAGAATTCTATTACTAAAATGCAGTAATTGCAAAGAAAATCTCTCAAACCTTAGGCTTCTCTCAGAACTCTTTTCAGATCTAACATTCCCTAGAAAATAACCTAAGTTCCATTTATATACTAGGGAACTCGAAAATCATAAATTAATGGATCTCGAGGCAAAACAACGCCTGAGATTCTTAAATACCGCCAAAGTCGTTCGAACAAACTAGGGAGTCGTTCGAACGACTTTACGCCTAATTGGTCTAAACCCTGGAAAAGTAGACCAACTCGTTCGAACGAAACCAAACTCGTTCGAACGAAGATATAACTCTGGGCCAAATTCTAGAATATATGACAACTCGTTCGAACGACTCTCAATATCGTTCGAATAACTTTTGACAAATCTTAAAAAATACTAGATCATCCTGGATCAGCATTTGGCGCCGTCTGTGGGAACGAAGTTCTCAAACCCATTATCTCAGAAACTGCTGATTATCTTTTTTCAGAATGACACTTCCAAGTTAGGTCACATCGATAGTTCCAGCTGAGGAAAATGCCACACTAACAGATCTACGGGCCACTTTAAATTATGAAACAGAAAGACGTGCTGCTCTGGAGCAACAGCTAGCAAGTGTACAAGATGCGCTGAAGGTTTTATAGGGTCAACAGATCGCCACCCAGAAGAACAAAGTCGTGTAATAAGAAGGCTTGCGAATCTCTATTCATAACATAATAGGACCTCCTCTGAAAGGCAATCACTTAGGAAGTATACTTCAATTTAACCATCACCAACAGGAAATAGATCCCATCCCGATCCAGGAGGTCTACCAAGAAGTAGATGGCAGCCTTGTGGGAGTCAAACAGATTGAAAATCTACCTTGAAGAGCTTGAGTTTCAGCAAAAGATTGTTTAAGTGAAGGGAGTGGCGACCATAATCCTGGAGAAGGACGCGTTACACGCCCATCCACTATAATTCAACAATATGTGACTCATGAACATGTTGAAAGGTGAATTAAAGAGCTGCTCGAAGCTTAGACTCCGATTAAAGGAATCCACAACAGATTATAGAAGAGCCCGATCGCACAAGAGCTGTTAGATGGCGAGGTCCCCACCAGGTTCCATACTCTGAAGATCTAAAAATATAAAGGAACTGATCCAGTAGAACACATTCAAGAGTTCCAGGACACTTTAGGCTTATATTCTACGTCCAACCACATTTTATGTCAGCTCTTTCCTACCAACTTATCAGGTGAACCCCTTGCGATGGTTCCACACACTACCCGAAGGATCTATCATAACTTTTGAACAGTTGTGAGAACTCTTCGTCAAGAATTACTAGCACAACAGGGACAAAGATGAGAATATATATTCTCTTTTTAGCCCTAAGCAGATGACAGGAGAGAAGTTCGAGACATTCACTTAGAAGTTTCTGGAGTTAGCTCAAAAAGTAAATTGACTCGACTAGAAGATTACTATTTCAGCTTTCACCAATGCTTTACTCGTCGATGGAAGGGCAAATGAGTACCTCATCCTAAACAAGCCGACAACTCTGAAGGACATGATCGAAAAAGTCAATGGATACATTGACCTTGAAAGAATGGTGTCTGACAGGCATAAAACTCTGAAGTCAACATTGACAGCTCAAAATCAATCAACAAGCCAAGAATTCAATCGTACTTCTGATCAGGGAGGAGACAGGAAATAGACAAAACCTAATGACGAACGACCTCGGAAGGGCAATAACTTGCCAAAACTCTGTCTTCCCAAGATGAATATAACCATAGTCATCATTTATCCTATACTTTAGAAGGATAAATTTTTTTTACAATGCACAATATCTCTAACCTATTGAGAACAAACCTTATTGTATACACCATAAAGTCTGACATCACAAGACAGAATACTGCTTTGCTTTACAACGTCTGTTGGAATATATTTTTACGGATGGACGAATGCATGAATACATAGTAGACGTTGAGGGTTACAAGAATTGGAGTTACAAACCTTTTACAGAAGTCGTACAAATTGAAGAACTGGCAGGGGAGAAACATTTATACCATATATCCCCCAGCCACTTCGTTGAGACTCAGATCGTCAACCAATCGAACAGAAGCAAAAGACAACGTGTCGGCCAATGTTATGACCTGTCCATAAAAGATAAAGAAGCTCATTTACTTCCCGTGTCCAGCTCCCGACGAACATAAATTTTTTTCGATGACTGTGATGTTTACCATGTCAACTTTTCTCAACATGATGCTTTGGTGATCATGTTAAAAATGAGAAATATGGTGCTTCACACGATGATGATAGATACTGGTAGTACTATTGAACTACTTTTTCAAAGCACAATTGATCAGATGGGACTGGCCGACAAGGTACAGCCCAGTGACATTAATATTTGTAGATTCAACAGATTTAAAGAAGAACGTGTAGGAAATATTATACTTCTTATTACGGCAGGACCAATAATAATTGACGTTATCTTATATGTTATCAATGCAAAATCCTATTATTTGGGGATAATGAGACGTTGCTGGTTACACAATATACGAGCTATTTCATCAACCTATCATTTGGCGCTGCGATTTAAATGGAATAGCGACATATATAAAATCAAAGAAAGTCAGAAGTTAGCTTGAGCATGTGAAAATTTTGTTGCCATTATACCAGAGCCATCAGAGCTATAACTCGCATAACAATTACAAAAAATAATAAGAAACATTACAGAAAACTATATAATGAACTCTGCAGAAAACCTCTGCCAAGCGCAGAAACCACAGAGTACGTCGAAATCAGTGGAGGCAAACGAGAAACATATATTGGCACTCTTCTGCCAATAGTAGAACGAGATGCTCTCATCCAATTTCTTAAAGATAACAGTGATATCTTCGCTTGGACGTTTTATGAAATACCGGGCATTGATCCAAATTTGGCCTGCCATAAGCTCAATTTAAAAAATAAAGTAAAAGCGGTCAAACAAAAGTAGAGGATTTTAGTACCAAGACTTTGAGAAGAAGTCAATAAAGAGATCGACAAACTCATCGAAGTTGGTTTTATCCAAAAGGCCAATTATCTAGAATGGATCTCGAACATTGTACCAGTCCCAAAGAAGAACGACAAGATCAGAGTGTGTGTGGATTTTACGGGCCTCAACAAACATACTCTAAATGATAGTTTTCTACTTCCTATCATAAACCATATGTTCAATTCTACTGCGGGGCACGAACTCTTATCCATGATGGATGCCATATCAGGGTACAATCAAATACCTCTACTATCTAACGATGAAGAAAAAACAACTTTTATTACAGAACATGGTTTATACTGCTATAAGGTCATGCTATTCGGTCTCAAGAATGTTGGAGCCACTTATCAGAGATTGATGACACAGATGCTCAAAGATCACCTTGGAAAAACTATGGAAGTCTACATTGATGATATGTTGTGTAAAAGTCTTAAGAAAGAGAAACATATTACAGATTTATACACTACTTTTAAAATTCTCCATTTTCGCAAGATGAGACTCAACCCTGAGAAGTACCAGTTTAGGATCCAGTCAGGCAAATTCTTGTGACATTTGATCAGTAAACGAGGCATAGAAGCTGATCCAGATCGCATTTGTGCACTATTATTTATGCCTTCTCCAAAAATAGAGAAAGACGACAGAAGTTAGCAGGCAAGATTTGTGTACTATTCTGAAAAAGGTCAAGCAGTAACAGATTTTCTCGTAGACTTCTCAGTAGAAGACCCTAACTGGGATGAAGACAATACATATAATAATAAAGAACAGTTAGAAGAAAAGTCAGACCGAATAACTCAAAAGGGATGACATCTTTTAACTGATGATTCTGCCAGACCTGCGGGATCAGACATCAGATTCGTACTTAGCACCTTCCAATGACATAATCAAAAAAATAGTTAGACTCAATTTTGAAGCTACCAACAATAAGGCTGAATATGAGGCAATAATTCATGGTATGAATATGGCTCTCAAGATTGGAGTTTCTGAGTTATCTGTGTATTACTCATTATGAACCATTATACAAAAAAGTTTCAGAATAAAGGAAAAAATATTGATTACACAGCAGCTGTAGTCGACAGAATGCTCAGATTCAAGAGGATTACTATTGCAAATTTACTGCATGGAGAAAATAAACATTCTGATTCCCTCGCCTATCTAGTAAGAGTACTCGGCACAGAAGCTCAATATCTCAAGATCAAAATATTATCCACCCCCAGCATTAATATTATAAGCTCAAATTTTGTTAATACTGGGGGTGTTGAAGAGGACAAGGATGATTGGAGACGACCTTTCCTTACATATATTGGAACTAAGAACACATTTGACGGCGAACTCCCTAAAGATCTCATTGAAGGAAGACACGTGCTTGATAATGCTAAGCGATACGTCATGGACAATGATCTTTTATACAAAATTTTGGTCACAGGACCGTACCTCCAATGTTTATCGAACAAAGAGACTTACGAATTTTTGCACGAGCTTCACGAAGGCATTTGCGGTTCTCATGCAGCAGAACGATTTCTAGCCAATTGAGGTCTTACTCAAGGAGTTTTTTGGTCTAAAATAAAAGCTCAAGCCATTGAACTTGTAAGCAAGTACGATGCCTGCCAATGACAGAACCCTAAATTCAAGCTCCCGCCATGGAACTCCATTCCAGCAACGTTATTTGGCCATTCAAAAGATGGGCCCTCGACCTTGTAGGAGAATTCCCCACTTCATCAGGCAAAAGGAAGTACCTCCTTAGAGCAATAAATTACTTCACCAAATGGGTGAAACCAGTCCCTCTATGTCGCATACGAAAATACAAATTTATATGGGAAACTATCATCATTTGGTTCGGCTGCCCCCATCTTATCAGAATCGACAATGGACCTCAATTCGTTGGCTCCAAAGTCATTGAGTTCCTCAATCAGCACAACATCATCCACTCTCCTTCTAATCCATATTACCCACAAGGAAATAGTCAGACAGAAATCACTAATCAAACTATCGTAGATGGAATCAAAAAGCGCTTGACAGGGAAAAAGGGTAATTGGGTCTAGGAATTACCACATGTATTATGGGCATATCGCACAACACCTCAAGTATCGACTGGATGCACGTCGTTCTTACTAACATATGGTACATAAGCAATTATCCCCACAAAATATCATCACCTATTATGCGACCATACCATGACAGATGAGGAGAATAAATTTTAGTTGGCGTATAATATGAACTGGATAGAGCAATCATGAACTTGGGATGATACCACCAGGCTCTAGCCCAATCTTATAACAAATGGGTTTGTCATAGAGAGTATAAAATCAAAGATTTTGTCCTCCGTGAAATTCCCAAACACATAAAAGGAATCAATGCTGGGAAGCTGGCCAAAAATTGGGAAGGTCCTTTCGTTATTGTTGGAAAAAGTGGCCTTGGTTCTTACAATCTCGCTACCGAACATGGAGAACGAATACCTAATCCTTGGAACACGAGGAGATTGAAGTTATATCGAAAATGATAATCTATCATAGTGTACTTCTCTAAATACATCTATCATCGTGTATGCTGATCTTACATCAATGAAATACTTATGTCTGATCTTCATACATCTGAGTACTTTCTACTATTTCATTCAGTACTCTATCTAACATTCTTTGTAAGTCAATCTTACAATAATGAAATACTTGTGTCTGATTTCTCTACATGACAGTACTTTTCTAATATATCATACAAGTACTTTTAATATACAGAATTGTTGCTTCGGCCAATTCGATCTTTTAAATACATTACAGGTCGATAATTGGTTTGCCCAAATCGACCAAACAATATATACATTACAGGTTGGCTATTGGTTTATCCAATTCGACCAATTCATTTAATTTTTCAATATATACAGATTACATGTCTAAACATTACAAATCGTTTGTTGTTTTGGCCAAATTAATCATCTATTACATTATAGATCATTTGTTGCTTCGGCCAAACTGATCACATATAATATTATAGATCATTTGTTGCTTTGATCAAACTGATCATCTATTACATTACAGATCATTTACTATTTTGGCTGAGCTAATCACATATAACATTACAGATCGTTTGTTGCTTTGGCCAAACTGATCATTTATTACATTACAAATCGTTTGCTGCTTCGGCCAAACTGATTGCATTTTACATTACAGGTCGTGTATGGCTTCAGCCAAACCAATCTTCTATGTTCTTCTACGTTTGTTGCCTCAATAACCATCTACTATATGAAAGCCTTTGGACTCATTCTATAAAGCAGATATCCAACTCATATATTATCGTTGGTTCATCATAAGGTTAGTACAGATCATTCTTTTGTCAACAGTCCTATCTTCATGCACTCTATCTACTATATTCGGTTAGCATATATAAATCCTTATCACAATCGTTACGCCTTATTCCTCACCAGAGCTTTTACTTGAACTGTCACCTGAAAGATTCTCAGCATTACTTGAACAACCCTTATACAGGCGACGACGCATAAACTCTGACATCCTACCCACAACAATTTGTTTGCCTTCCTTAATCATACCTTCTTTAAGAGCTCCAATTCTTGACACCATGGGATCCAAATATTCAGATCGAACCAACCTCATTTCACACTGCGTACCTTGTACAGCTAACTTGTCATAAACAGTTATACTTTTTGCTTCCAATCTATTGAACTCTGCTACAAAGAATGAAATAACTGTTGTTATATCTCTCTCATACACATCACCTGCATCACTTTTTATCTGTTTAGATAGAATTAACTCACTAAGTTTACTTTGAGCTTCCTTCAGCATAGCTTCCAAATGTGCACAACGCTTATCCACTTGTTCTTTTTCTTTCCACACATCAATATTATGAGATTCAAATACTGTCATGAATTCATCCATATGGCAAACCATAGACATTGCCTCCTCCACTTCAGCCTCATGGTACTTTCTATTTACAGTACTATCGTCGAGACTTATCACAACCTTAAACAGATCTGCCTCCAACTTGGTATTCGCATCACGCAAATTCGTGTTCTCGGCTTTATACTCTAAGTTATCTAATTCCCATGATTGAACGGTATGCTCTAACATATATATCTTGCTCCAAGCCTTGTTCATGTCTTTGTTTTGTTGATTGTGGGCCTCTTCCATCTTCTTTACCATCACATTAGCAACCAACCACAATACTTTATAATTGCGAGCACGAGCTCGCATATCAACTATCTCTGCCTCAAACATATTTACTTGAAATTGCAAGTCTTTCACATTATTTCCTTCCTCTTCTAATGCTGCCAACAATTTTGTAACTTGAGTTCGAGCGGATATCAATTCAACCCATTGTTGGCTAGCTTGTTCAGAGGTATCTACAACTTCAGTACCTTTTTTCCTTATCACTTCTTCTAATCCCTCTATCTTTCTCAGTTCAATGGCTAGTCCAGCCTCTTTCTCTTGTAGGGTCTCAGTCATACGGATTACTGTACTTCGCTCTTTTAAAATATCCACTTTCATTTTTTCTTTTAATTCAATATCACTTTTTAGTGCCCCCTTACACAAACTTAGTTCAGTATTCAACTATTCGTTTCGGATGCGTAACGCGTCACATTGACTCTAGACAACTACTAGTTCTACCTGTCATTATAGTTTACATTTATCATAGTTCGCTTATCTAGACAGATTACATATCACAGTTAACATGTTTAAATCAAGAACATGATATCTGAGTAATATTGATATATCATTCTATTTTATCATCACAGAGAAGGGATTCATTTATCATCAAAACAAAATAGTATACAGAGATTTTACACATACAGGGTCGGTAATAAAATTGGAACACCTTATTTTTTACTCTTCGAGATATACGAGGACTGCCTTTTATCTCTTAAACTCTTTCTATTCATTTCTTGAATATCTATAGGAGCTGTAAAGGTCACCACCTCCTACTGGTGCTGTTTGCACCACAATTGGGGTATCATACTCTCGACCTCCTTCTTATCCTCTTCTGATGATAGTCCCCTCAACCTAGGAATGGGTTTTTTACCAACAATTTCCTCCTCATCTTTGGTGAATCACATATTTTCAGCCTTGACATTCTCCACATCAAAATCCTTCCCACATTACGTTACGAACTTCCTAAATTCATTTTCTACCCTCACCAATTATTCTTCATTAAAATCAATGATATTGTCTATATAATGCTTATGTTCTGTTCGAGCAGCGACTTTTGATCGTGACAAGTGCAGATGGTCCTTCAATTACATATGCGCCTTGTGTAGCCACTGGCGCATTTCTTTTTGTAATACACCTAAAGCTCTCACATCAGCTTCTACCTTTATTCGAAAGGTCACTTCTTTTGACAATCGTGTCGCTAAAGACATTTTTTGCTCAGCATGTTGTAATAACTTATCCTGTAACTCCTTTAACTTACCCTCTAATTGCTGTTAAAACTCTATTTGCTCTTTTCTTATCCTAAAAAATACAATTCTCATGGCCCTCCGATCCTATATAAAGCCAAACACATCAGATAAAGGTTCTACATTGCCCCATACAACAGATACACCAGCTCGTGCAGAACACTTTCTCGCCTCTAAGCTATGACGATTACGTGCTTCTTGAGTTAAAAATATAACTCGAGCTGGGTCTGGAACTACACCTCTTTCCTTCAAAAGCTCTACATATACTTCTTTTAAACCTCGTTCACTATCTACTTCGACCTCAAAATACAATGTCAGAGCTATCAACATACTTTGACATCTAACCTTATCACTCGGGACGTTAAAATAGGTTAACTCTTTTGGTTTTCAAGCTAATACTCCCCCTTTCCTCTTCCTTTCTTAATACCCCATCCCTTTCTATTTTTATTTTAACATATCTATTGGAGGTCATATAAGTCTTTAAAAGTTTTCTCTGAATTCAACTTAAATTACCTTATCTCATATTCAGTTTTATTAAGTATTTGTTGAATACGAGCCACAAAATCCCTCGCTCTACTCAACGTTCTCTCCAGTTCGGAATTAGTTTTTTTCAATCGCTCTATCTCCTACATAGATTACAAATATCTTGTTATCATACAGACAATCAAGAAGAACATATTTCAAAGCATCAATCAAACTTAAATAGTGTATGATAATATATAATACAATTACATTCAAATCAAGCGAACTGCATAAATCAAAACAGGATACCATAGAGCGATTAGAGATTCTTGCTAATTTTTACCTTAGATGGAGACTCCAACGTCTTTCTAGGAAGATGAACTCGTTTAGTACATTCTGATAGAGGGTCTAATGTTTTCTCAGCATATCGGACTGACTCGGTACTTCTCGGTGGAAGGTCTAACATTTTCTTAGGAGAAACAACAATATCAACCATCACTTCGTCTGCAACCTCTAAAGGTAAAACTATTTCACCATATCTACTAGTTTGGCCTAGCTCCACATCAGATTCACTCAATCCAAAATTGTAATAAGATTGGACGAAGTGATTTCTTTCCACTAAAAGTGTTTTAACTTATTTTGACATAACGCCATCATGCCTCGCCATCTCTCTATACTTTTCTGGGAACTCTTCAGCCGCTTTAGCATCTTCAGCTCTCTTATCTTTCTCTAGCTTGAGCTCAGCTTCTAGCTCCTTCATACGAGCCGATTAAGCATCAAACTTCACCGTAAGATCCCCGAACTCCCGACTCCTATTGTCCAGATACTTTGTTGCCCCCTTCAGTAGTATTAAGAGCTACCAATATAAAAATACACAAAGACAAATTCAACACAACAACTTTTAGTCTGAATACAAAGACAATTAAAGATTCCAAGAACGTACCGCGAAAGTATGCCCGTGATACTCGTCATCGAGCTGCTTCAGACCCGTCCCAGCCATAAGACAATATTTTAGCTCCAGCTCTTTTATCTTAGCTACAACATGAGGATTAGTACGAGAACTACCCTCGTCCTCATGCCATTTTTTCTTCGCGATTTCTTCTCAGCCTCTGCAGGAGTAACCATACCCACTTCCAGTTTCTCCTCCACATTGCCAGAAATAGTCTTTGCGATCTCTTATTCTGTGGCTGCCACCCCAGTGGCATGGGTACTCTGCCGAGCTAATTTCCCCGACCTCCGAGTAGTCTATTTTATGTTCTGTGGTACATGAGGCGGAAGACTGAGAATATCATTAATAGTCAAATGAGTTTTCTTCTCAGCCATAGCTCGTTTCTCGTGAGCTCATTGAACTTTGGGTACTATGGAATCTACCCTCTTATCTCTACAGATACCTAGCTCACCAAGTATCTGCTTTAGCTCGTCTTGATCACGAGCAACACAGTTGAACAAGCTAGTCTTATTAGGCACTGAGGAAGGATTGGTTCTGCCAAAACAAGGAACAAAACATTATTTTACAGCTCGAAGACATGTTATGAGTTATTCGAATATTGGTCAGCGTTACTTACCCGGGTCATAGTATTTATGGTTCAGTTCGAGCGCTGGTTCATCTAGAACCTGCATACAGTTACCCTCTACCCATACGAGGTGGTCGTTCCATGGTCTACCTGCAGATTCAAAATCAAATTTTTTTAGCTTAGTGAATCATTATGCAGGTAACCACTACTTCGACCTTGAACATATTTCCATTTATAAAATTTCAACACATCTTCAGCTTTGAACTGCTTAACAGTCCCTTCCTTTCTCCATTTTTCATTCAGTACCTCACATACCATCATCATCTCATATACATTCCTATTTAGCTGGGCAGGGCAACACTGCAATACATTCATGACCCCTTTTTAAAAGAAGGTTAGTGGATTTTCAAGGCCATATACGACGTGATTCAAGTAACATAAAAACCCATCATTCAGGCCTGATAGCCCGAAACCATTATAGTAAGAGAGAGTAACATCCCCCTTAATCTATCTCTCTATTTTCCACTTCTCCAAATATGGGACTTGGTAGTATACAACCTCCTCCCCTTTTCCTAGGAGATAGGCCCTAAACCAACGACCTTGGTCCTCCAGATAACTTCCCCATTCTCCCTGTAATTTCTCTTTGTATTTCAAATATTCTTTTCCTACATCTACTCCCTCTGGGTATGTAACAAAGACTTTCTCTTTCTATTTTTTATCCTCTTTTTCTATTTCTCAATTTTACTGGTTCCCCCAACCTCTACAGTCATCTCTATACTATTTACAGTTTCTTCCATGGTACTACACTCGTTCTCCCTCCCCGAAGACGATGTTTCCTATGAACTTAAAGAAACTACAAATCTACTAGTAGGAATTCTAGGTTTAGAGCGCATACTAGACCTACAGATACTGAAAATATTTTATCATTATCCCTACTCTGCATATTACACCCTACATACAGTAAAAACAACCCCACCTTCTACCCAGCCAACACGTTTACTTTCCAATTTCCCAAATTAAACAACGATCATTTCAAGTTTCTCTCTTCTTCTCCAAGCAAATATTTTCTCTCTCTACAGTTTATTCATATACCAAAACTTATACATTTTAGGACTCCCTCATATTTATTAAAAAATCTCAAAACCCCTACATTATCAGAACTTCTCACATCTACAAAGATACACATACAAGATCATACAGATTACTAAACAAATCAAATACACAGAGAACATATATCACCAACCTGTACTTGAAGAGCAGCAATCTTCTACTTTGCCCGGACGTCTTACCAAGAATGAACCCTCTCTTCGCTTAATTAATTGCTTTATATCACCTAATAAAAAATTTCCTCTCAGATCACACTCAGAGCTTAACATTTCCTCTATTTGGAAATAAGATTTACATCACTTTTTTCTCTCTCTGAAACTATAACTAATTTATGAGGGAGAGAAAGACAAGTTTTTATACTCTCACTCAATTTTTGAAATGACGACTCCTTCAGACACGTGTCAGTCACCCCTACTGTCTCTACAAACACGTCTTTTTGGTTAACAGTATCATCATGACTCCTGTCATAACGTCTACTATCATCCTATCTATCTCTATTGTCCACCATTAAAAAATTAAATCCCTTTTTTCCAACACAGTACAAACGACCAATCACCTTACTTTTATACTCTACCGAGATCGTACAATATTCCTAAAATATTTAATATTCAAAATTTGAAGATATCTATACAGTTGTTAAAATCTTACAGCTGTCATCCTCAGTATCCGTACACAAACAGAAAAATTGAATATTTTATTCTTATTCAATCAGATCGATGCATCAACTATGCCTCATCTTACATTTATTGAAGTTCCAACACAAAATACTAAAAATAGATTACTTATTATGAGCACTCACATTTCGAGCTTACCAAACTCTGTAGTTACATCAAAAGCAGCCACGATGGTTCACCTCCCCACACAGAATAATCTCTCCATTTGCTGCCCTTGCACCCTCTTCAACAATCTTGTCTCACGCGAACTGTCAAACAGTTATTTCCTGAACCGTGGCATTCAGTAGTGACCTATGAAACACATCACACCAGAAAAAGCGATCATACTCTGCACCCCTACCTTTATCATCTAGTCCGATCATATTCAATGGCCTTTTCGGTAACACAGCATCATAAGGCAGTCGACAAAAATACCGCTCACAAAGTTCAGCAACCTTGATGTGGAACCTATCATCTACTACACGATGAGCACACTGAGAATGATTCCTCACCATGGTTAATCGCACTACCTCCACAGTAAATTGTCCCTGCAGAAGATACAAGACGTAACATCCAAGAATCACTACTTTATAACCCCCAAGAAGATCTTTAGAAATTCATATCACCCCACTATTTTTGCTGAAAGATATCTTTTTGAGAAAAATTTGTAAGACTGGAGAAGATCAGCATAAGGTTCAGAATATTATGACAGGTCATTTTTTTTATATTATGAAAAATCTCATCGGATCTTATACTTGCAGATATGAAGTTGACAAACATATCAAATCCAACAAGTCCAATAGTAGCACCTACAGAACAAAATCAATTATTTCCATACAGTTCGAGACATTTTTTCATCCAGTTCGCATATACAGATCGCAGACAAACCGTATACCTTCACAACAACCCATCATCTTACAGACATTATCTATTCCATATCATCACATTTTTGAACTTCTCTAAATTTTTACACCTCACACTGAGATCCTTACAGTTCATTTTGACAAGTTAATACCACATAACGAACTACTATTCCCCGTACTTACACCTTTACAGACTTCTACTTTACAAACTCAAAACTACTTCTAGTTTGAAACACAACATCAAGATAACATAGCAAGTGACAATTCATTAGTTTGAAAAGTTATTACAGATCACTTTACAGATACACTATCATTCCAGATAATTTATAAATTACTTTTAATTTATATCAAGTACCAGCTTGAAACATCTCTCAACAGTCAACAAGGAAGAAGAAGAAAAATTAAAGCAGCTTCAAAGCTCTCATCCTATGTTGCAAGACACAGGAAACAATTAAAACTGGAAATCACAGATAAAAGACCTTTTTCATGGCCAAAAACTATGGTCCATGGAAGAAAATGATCTCCCCCATCATTGCCACCTCTTCCACCATAACCTTCACCTCCTCGCATTGCCACCTCTTCAATAAGACCCACTCATTATCAGGGTACCGATGAGACTCCCTCAGATGAATGCCTGCCGCTTCATCTTCAGTTATCACAACCTCCTCCACCAGCAATCGAATCCCATTTTGGCGTTTTGTCTCAGATGGCAATAGATAGTGGAAACGTACCATCTGACAATGGTTATCCCCTGCCTCCATCACTTCTTTATTGGACATATGATGATAGGTGGGAGACACAGGAATCGACGTCGACAGATGCAGAGATTGGTATCCTAAATACTGGATACGCAATTCCTCCATTTTTTTACGAATTCTAGACTCCCGAGATTGGTTCCTGGTAGTCACCATACTCTCAACAGTTAACAGTTTTTTAAGAGTAGATGAAAAATAGTATAGAGACGAAGACTTGGCTCATCAAACTCAACTCAGAGTGCCTCTTATACTATGATCAACATTTAAAGCCGACTCTTCAAATTTCCAACGTCAGAAGGATTTCTCATGCAACAACATTGACTAGAACCATTGGTTCTAGGAAACCCAACAAACACAAACAGATATTCATGAATATGCATTAGAAATGATTCTCAGATATTAACTATAGCATTAATGACACTTCTCAACCAACACCACTTGCCCATAACGTTTTTCATACTATTGGCTAAGAGGGGGCGGTTGTAGTGGCTTATTTTACATCTCGGACTTATGCTTTATCTTTGACTAATACATGAACTTTCAACCTCATCAACAGAGTACGTGGCACAATTAGAATCATGACAACAATATTAGAAAGCAGATACAACATGAGTTTCTCAACCAACACCACTCGCCCATGATACTCCTCGTACTCTTGGTTGAGAGTCATCTTGTAATAGCTTATTTCGCATCTCAAACTCATGCCTCCTCCTCGACCTCATCAGCATTCATGAAGCACTACTAAAGACATAATCAGAATCCCTAAGTCTTAGTCATCAATTTCGACCTCCACACCCACAGTTCAAGTTACACAAGTGTATAGTCATCAATAAAGTCGTTGTTCAACAATAGAGATCAGAACGTTACGCCATCTGATTAAAAAATATTTTACACATATTTTGTAATGTTCATCATTAAGAATCTTAATGGTCGTTAAACGGTCATATTATAAGACCTATAAATAGAACCAGAGAATTCGAGTTGAGACACAGAAGAATCCTTACTCTAAAATTCCACATACTCAGAGCACTCATTGTAATAAGCTAACAATCTCAATAAAATCATTTTTTTTTTCAAAATCCTCAAGAGAGGTCGTGGTTTTTAACCTATTCAAAGGTTTTCTATGCTAAATCATCTTGTTGATTATTACTTGCTATTTTTGAGTGATCTAAACACATCTGGTGTAAAAGCTAAGTCCGTATCACGGAATTAGGCTATTACAGTGACCACCAGAAGTCAAATAAAGGAAGTTATGGTTCTTATCAAAGTGCAAGAACTTCAGTTTTGATACTTTGGGGCCCAGTCCCTTGTTCTTCCGACTCTTATTCCCGTTCATCCAACCTATCACGGTATGACGTATGAGGAGGTAGTGAACGCGGATAATGACTATTATTAGATGGTGCAGTCCATTATCTGGTGGTATCTGAGGAACAACACAGGTTGGGTCTTTATCTCCTTGTAGAGGATTGAGGAGGATGAGGATGTAGGCGTCCGTACCAGGAAGTCTCATCGCTATCCTGTGAGTGATTAGGTTTTGTAGGTGGAAAAGGTGGTAAAAGCATCTTTGTTACAACCATCTTCTTTTTCTTGTGGAAGTGGTGGTTTCAGAGGTGGAAGAGGCTTCTGGTTCCCGTTCTTGGAAGTTTTGTCAATATCTGCCAACGATTAGACTCTGTAGAACTAACTATAGGAAGTATCTGTACCTTATTGTTTCTTGTAAAGTACTATGTAGTGTACAATTTTAAGATAATGAAAAGGATTTTCCAAACTAAATGTTTTAAACTCTCATAATTAGTGTATGCAAATTGATTAAATCAAACTGTAGAAAATAGTATTGTTAGATCAAAATAAATATGTGTCGAGCTGTGTGTGATGTATTATGCGAAAGATGTTTGTTTGAAATGTCACTACGTGAAAATTGGTGATTAACGACATATATGCACCACGGTTTTTATGTCACTTACATATGTCGTTATGTGTACAACCTTCTCGACAGATATATATGTCAAGAATATTTATAATTGTCGTATTTTATAGTAAGTGTAATTTCATTTTCCAACACTTAAAACTGACGTATTTTAAGACATTTTCGACTCCTCTATGTGTCAATTTGAAATTGGCTTTGAAATATTTCTATTTTCGACACAAATGACTCAAAATCTCTCTTTCTCCCCCATTTTCTATATGAGAAATTCTTCTTATGTAATCAAAAGTAATCTCTCCCCAACTTTGAAGTGTTTGAGCAGATACAAGGGTTCTCTCTCTCTCTCTCTCTCTCTCTCTCTCTCTCAACTCTTAGATCTATATTAAGTTAAATATGATATTCCTCTTTGATTCTTAGTAATCAGATTCGTCAATCGATTTTAGTGATTTGTAGGGCAAGGAATCCATACCCAATTGGTTATGCAATTCGAACTCATATGAGAGTCAGTGGTTTTGTTCGCTACGAAGAAAGAACCTGAACATCAAAACCCTAATAGGAATGACTCTAAATAGGGAATTTTGAAATCCCCAAATCCAAAATTTGCATCTCTATGTAAGTTTTCCATTTTTGTTCTTCAATGATGTCTCAGTTTTTCTACTTTTGCTCATAATTGATCGCGATAATTTATATGTATTTTACATTCATGATTTTGTCAAAGAATACGTATTAGTTGTTGGGGAAATTGATTAAGTAGTAGGTACCTTTACTTTGAAGAAGGTTTAAATTGAAATAATTGAAGGGGATGGTGAAAATAGAGCTCATTTTAGTATGTAATTTGTGATAATATACCGTGGGTGATTCGATACCTGAGCGTACTTGGGAAAATTTTCTTAACATGATAAGTTCCTTGTTTATGAAAAAGGGTAAATTGAAGTATGCTTTTGGGAGATTTTACTTAATTAATTGTAGTTTGTATGCTTTTGTTTCTTAAAGGCCGATGACCTAAATGAATATTTGATTAACTTGTAGCCTTACAGTTAGATTAGTTGTGTTTCATGGTTGTACCAATAGTAGATGCACATGGAATAGTTGTTGGTTCCCTTTATAACCTTTTTGAAGGCATTTATAGACTACAGTAGATGCACAATATAATTGGTTTTGAGTAGTTTATGGTTTGAGTGGCGCTTTTCGTTAATAAATTTATATTTGGGTATACTTGAAAAGGGGCATTGTACAACAACACATAATTTATAAGTTTCTCTAATAATTTGTAATCGTGACTATTTTAATAACTTCTTCATGTTGTTTACAATACACCAAAGAATGAATGTTGGCTAAATTTTATGTACATGTTCTCTCTCTAGCTTGAGGGTGCCTATTATAGTTGGCTAAATTTTATGTACATGTGTAGTCCGACTTTAGAAATATATGTGTTTTTGATAGCATTGCAGTTGGACCCTGAAATTTACCAAACTAAGGTTCCAAGTTACCAATTAGGAAATGAAATTGATCTTGAAACTTTTTATAGTATTGGTACTTACTGGCCAAAGTTGGGCTTTGCAATATGTTAGTGTTTTCTCAATGATAAAATGTCATTAAATGACATAAATGGCGTTGTTGCTCGATGCAAGTTTTATTAAGTTATGAAGAATAATTTTATTCTATTACTAATTCCTATTTCAATAGGCTAAATTTCTCTTGACTTTAAAAACGTGTACCCATCTTTCATGGCAAGGTGTGCCCGATAAATGAGATGAGTTGTATGTTTTATAAAAAAAATGCAAAAATCGTGTCAGCGCTAAACTTAAAGAGTATAATTGGTCTTTGAACAATAGGGGGTCTATGATTATTGCCTGACCATCAAATGTAAATTTCTTAGAGATTTTTATGATTATTGCACATTACATACTTTAAATGCAAACTTATGCTTTTTTGTTTATTGATTATCTCATTATTTTTTTCTTTTTTCGATATGTGATGTTTCATATTGGTGTACATATTTAACAATAGATTCACTTTTTGAATGCTTATACCTATTTCTTTCTTGGCTAGTAGTTTTGCAGTAAGGATGAGAAGAACGGATGTCATTGCCAAAGCTAAGGTATTCACCAATCACAAAGATATATTCAATCTCTAGTTATATTTATGTTCTTTGTCTTTTCATTTATTATTTGTTAAGAAAATAATTTGGTTATCTATCAGCACCTTTTGCACCTCCTGGTTGGCTTCATTGTTAATGATATAAATCATAATAGGAAAATTATGTTTCAATTTGGAGTATAACTTGAATGAATGCTTTGTTAATGATTAATGGACTATAAGCTCAAAATGGACAGAGCGCTCAAATTCTTTGAGAGGGAGATGGTTCAAATCCATCTAGTCTAGTACAATATTTTTTAAATTAATTTTTATTTGACGAAACAAATAGGAATTTTGAAGTTTAATGACAGATATATCTGTTGAGAATTTTAAAATGAAGTAGTCAGTTTTCTAAATAACGACACTTATTAATATCACATCTCTCCCCCCCCCTTAAAGTACGACATATATAATTGTCGTTAATGTTTAAATTAAATGATATTTGTCTCCTTGAAATGCCATAAGTGGCAACATTTATAAATGTCGTATTTCTTATAAATAACGACATAAATATATGTTGGAAAATCACGACATTTATAACTGTCAATAACAAAAACGACTGTTTTTAACGACATTAGTTAACGATAGAATAACTGCTGTAAATCCAGTATTAACAACATATATTTATGTTGCTAATGTCCATTTTTCACGTAGTGTGTGAAAAAATAGTTAGTTGTTTCGAAGTTATAAAAAGATTTTTTTTGAGCTGAAAGTATTGAATTTTCAAGCTATACTATATGATTGTGTAACATGCAGGATATTGTAATGCGAACTATGGAAAATAGTAAAGTTAGACCGAAGTATGAAATATGTGTCGAACTATGTGTGTTGAGCTGTAATGTGAAAAATAGTTATTTATGGACATGGTATGTGGTATGTGGGATAGTGTAATGCGAACTGCAAAAAACAGCGAGTTTGCAATTATGGTAAAATAATTTAAGGATTTGTTATGCCAGCTCGAGGAAATAGTAAAAAATGTTACTGTTGACATGAAGCTCATGCAAATAGGCTGTAATCAAATATATATTTAGCTTGATCTGAGGGTGTGTAATTGATTAATAAGTGTGATAGCTATTAGGGAATGAAGGATAAGTTTTAATATGGTAAAGGGGATTTGGGTTTATCTCCTTATGACCTATGAATACAAAAGCTTATTAAGATGTATTAGCAGTAGATATGGTGAGGACTTGCTCTTAGAGGGTTCAATATGCGGTTAAGGGGAGTTTGGTGATAAAGGTAGCTGAAGTTTGTGAAAGGTTATTTGGGCAGCTCGATTATGATATCGATTTTCCTATTTCTGTATTGCAGGTTGATGGGTTGAATGCAAGGGCGAGGGAGAACGAGGTTGA
This sequence comes from Kingdonia uniflora, assembly GCA_014058105.1. Classification (NCBI taxonomy): domain Eukaryota; kingdom Viridiplantae; phylum Streptophyta; class Magnoliopsida; order Ranunculales; family Circaeasteraceae; genus Kingdonia; species Kingdonia uniflora. Next base: position 3,599,417 of record JACGCM010001144.1, on the reverse strand, counting down.
TTGACATTTTTGGTATAAGGTATTTTAGAACATGATCGCCGAGCCTGAAGCTTGAAAAATTGTTGTGAAGGAGATTGTAATGGATAAGATAACTGTTGAAAATGTGTTGATTGATGGTGGCGAGGTGATTAGATGTGGAGCTGTAGAACATTTGGGATGTTTCAGATATAATTACTTGAGAGATCGTTTGTATGCAGTTCAAAATATTGTAATGGGATAAAATTAAAAATATTGTTGGATTTTACGTATTTTTCTCCTTGTTGTATGGATTCGGTTTGAATTTTGAATTTTTTAATCTTTTTTGTTCTGGAATTACCTTCGAAATGATTATAAATATTTTGGATCTTCTACAGCAAAAATCTAAAAAGCATAAGGATGAGATGAAAGGTGGAGTGTGAGTTCGAATTATCTGTGTAGCCTGGAGTTGTCATGGATGTGAAGAGGTGTGAGAGAAATATGAGTATGAGAGAAAAAAAATGCACTTAATGATAGGCGTGGTTGCAATGATGAAATAGTGTATCTTTCCAAAAGGTGTGATGAGACTTACATGAGCAGTAGAAGGGATGCCTCAGTTGGAAAAATGAGGGCGGCTGACACGAGTCTCCATAACTACCAGCGGTTTAAAAAGAAATCTATAAATAACCCCTCTATCTCTTCTTTAAAAACTTTACAGAAAATAGAGAGACGGACGTCTAGAGAGAGAAAAATATATCTGATTGCAGAGGCATTGTTAAAAAAAACCCAGTATTAAATCATTATTTTCAGAGGGGTAAGGAGATTGTGATTTTTAAGGAGGAGAAGAATCGTTTGTTTTCTATTGCTGTGGCAAATGAGGAAATGCTCGGTGTTCCTGATTCATCATTTGTCATTGAAGATTAGTGGTTGTTCATGAATGTCTTATTTTTGTTTGATATAAATCTTTGTGTATGTTTGTGATAATTTCCTAATTTTTCTTATTTTGAATTTTAAAATGTTTACTATATGGGGAAATTTTTGCTTCTGTACTTTTTGAGGAAAAAATGGCTTTTGAATTTTTTTTTTGTTTTTTTTGTTTTAGTGCCAAGTACTGTAGATATATGAAAATAATATATTGTATACTTTTTTTGTTATCTATAATAATCAAGAAAAAATAGAGAATTTGACTGGAATAGATGCGTGTGAAAGAACTTAGAAATAAGCTTCCTTCTCTCTCAAGCTTATCGCTCGAGATGGAGCCTTCCACCTCGGGTTGTTCAATTGATAATGAAAATATAGGATGTGAGGTTGCCAAATCTGTGAGGGGTGAGCTAATTAGGAATAACCCGAATGATGTCGTTATAGATGTTGAGGGGGAGATCAACTCAGAGGAGCGGGAATGAGAGGAACAGTTCGAGTTTCCAGACTTCCTTGGTAATCTCTACTGCTATCCTGTAGAGTCAAATGTGTTCAAGGAGTTTTGTAAGTGTAAAAGTAGTATAGTTGGTGTATAGGGGGTTGTGATAAAGTATGGTGGGAGATCTTTTAAGGGGTGTTCTGATGGAAGGGGGGGGGGGGGGTGAAAACACGCTTTTCTTGCTGCCTGACTTGGAGTATGAGAAAACTCGTAGGAAAATAGTAGAGTCTATTTCCCTTGAATATTTCAATGATAACATAAGAAGTAATTTGGATGAGGGTTTTCTGTGTTATCTTGCCCAGTTCGAATATGGGTTAGTGGTACCTTTAAACAACCTTGTTAAAGGCATCATGAATGAGATTAAGGCATCCCCTGCCCAGTTGAATCGTAACATATGGGAGGTTATAAACGTTTATGAGAATTTAAATAAAAGGTGGGCCCGTGAGGGGAATGAGAAAAGATTAACTTCTTCAGGTGTTTTGAAGATTATACTATGAAATACTTCATTTCTACTGGGGGTGCATACTTCTCTTCTAGCTCGACCCAACCCCAATTTTTCAACCTTAATTATGCTGGAAGATTATCGAATGATAATTTGATTTGGGTAAAAGGCGACTGTCTCCAGCGAGCTAATGAGGACTCCCTAGCTCTAGCATATATAACTTTTAAGAAATGTAAGTAAACTTACTAACTTTGAACTGTATATGTTAGTGTTATGTTTGTTTATGACAATATTTTGTGTTATATGCAAACCCTCATTCTAAAGTAAGGAGAGAAAAATCTTTAATCGATATAATAGCCCAAGAGGGAGTCGAGCTAGAAGCTGTGTTGGGCAAACTTGAGATAAGTAGGCACAAGAAGGTTAACAGTAAATCTGTTAAAGGCCTGAAGTCTCAGGCCAAGAGAAAAATGACTAGAGTTGGCCCATCTGCTGGAGCTGGAGTGAAGTCATCAACGGATATTGGCATATTGCCAGTCTTAAAAAAAGGCCGTACCCATGGCTCTGAAGCTGAGGCCTGCAGGTTCCATATCTGGCAAAGTTAGTCAAGGGAAATCTAAGAGAATAATCGCAAAGACTAATGGCTCAAAATTGAGGGCTACAGAGAGTGAGGAGGTTGAAATGGCCTTAAAAAAGAGAAAAGTGGACAGTCCCTCACCTGCTGTAGTGAACGAGGCAAAGGAAGTGGTGGAGGAACCGAGTTTAGAGGGGGAGTTGTTTGCTCTAGAAGATAAGTTCAAGGCTGTTGTTTTGGAGGACGCCGAGGAATTCAACTCTTCAATTCATGTGAAGCTGTGTAGGGTAAGTTAAAAAATCATTGTACTTTGTGATTCCTTTGATAGGTTTCAAATATTATTTTAATATGTTTCTCTGTACAGGCATCTCGTATTATAAAAGGGATTGGCCTTCGTGTTGAGGAGGCGTTGAAGCAGAATACAGAGATGGATAGAGATTTGGTGAAGGAGCGAGCCGACCTTGCTGAAGAGAAGGCGCGTTCGAGGTAATTGGAAGCTGCAAACCTGAGGGCTTCATTCCAAGTAGCCATGGACCAGTTCAGACAAGAGGCAAAAAAGAATGTAGATGAAGTGACTATTGCTCCTGATAATCTCGGTCAAAGGCTCTATAAGGACGGATACTCTGAGGACGATATTGTTACTATAATGGAAAGGGCAATTTTCAGACGTTGGGGAGCCCGATCTAGATGATGACCTTAAAGTTGGCAGTACTCCCCAGGAGACTGTTAAAGGGTTAAATACGGTCTCTGTTAGTATTGAGTTAGAGAACTAAGGAGGGAATAACGATAAGGTAGAGTAAGACTGAGTTTGACAGAGTATCTGTTATTTTGGAAACTAAATACTTGTTGTATTGACTATATTCGAAGTGAATTTATGAATTGGTCTATGATGTATTGATACGTAAAAAATTGTTATGTGTAGGAACTTAAAGACTTGCGCATCACAATTGTGGGTTTAAAGAAAGAGCTTGCTAGGGAGAAAAATACTTCATATGTAGCAGCTCTTCTAACTGTACGTACGGAGGTTCGGGTTAGAAAATATAGAAAACTTAACGAAAAATATTGTAGTGATTTATGTGCAGCTCGTTTAGGATGGGCTAAAGAGAAAATAGAGAAAGTGAGGTCGTTAGGAAAAATAGGAATAAGTACTTAAAAATTGAACCTTTCCTGCCTGATGGTATTAGAGAAAATAGACCAGAAGCAACCAAAGACTTAATGTAATTGACTCTCTTTTTAGAAGCTGAGATAGATAATGAGAGAGAGAGTTAAAAGATGTGTACCTTAAAATATTAGAAGATCGTGGTATTCATCTTGATCCTGAGATTATAGAGCGTATGACCACCAGAGCGAGAAATCTACATAACTTGAAGGCTAAGGAAGTATCAACTCATTGTGGTGTGCCTATGATATATATAACTGACTGTAAGAGATGTGGGTGATGTATGTAAACTATTGTATGTACGAACTGTTTAAATGAGAAATATATATTGGATAGTTTTCAATGTGTTGAACATGAAATTGAACTGTTGTGCAGGCTAAGTTAGAAGTTGTACGCTCATGTGAGGAGGATGTCATTAAATGTAATCATGAGTTTAAGCTTGAATTAGATAGGATCTACCAGGAACTTGAAGAGATTGCAGATCAGTATATAAAATTGAAGCTTAAGTTGACTAAGTCAGAAGCGAGGTTAGCGAGCTGAATAAGCAGATCAAGAATAAGGAAGCTAAATTGGGTAGCGTTCAGGGTGAGTTAGTGAGCGCTCAAAGTGAGGTGGAGAAGTTGAATAGCACAGTAAACATAATGGAAGGAGATGTATTAATAACTCGTGGGAGTTGGACAAAAGTGGTAGAGAAACTGAAGGGGAAGAGCAAAAATGCAAATCACGCTCAATATCGTATGAGAGGGTTAGAGGTGGAAGCGATGGAGTTAAAAGGGAATCTTTATAATGTTAGGGAGTAATTGAGGAAGAAAGAGGTCGAATTGGTTAGCGTACGAGCTGAGTTGGCGAGTGAGGTGGAGAAATTGAGTGACACTGTAAAGAGTAAGAAGGATAGTATTAAGAGTGCGCATATTTATTGTGATAAGCTCGTTGAACGAGTAGAGGAATTAAAGGCTGAATTATCAGGTATTCGTGGTAGGAAGACGGATGAGATGGAGAAATTGAAGAAGAAACATAGGGAGGTAAACGATTTTAGGGAACAACTGGGGAAGAAAGATCTCAAAGTGAAATCCCATTTGAAACAGATAGTGACGCTAGAGGCCGATCTGAAATATGTTCGAGCTATAGTAAGGAATTCAAATGGGAAAATAAGAAATATGGAGGCCGAGCTGGCGGATGTACGAACTAGGGAGGTGGAATTGATTATGAAGACTAAAAAATTAGAGGCAAATCTTTTAAAATCCGAGCGGGAACTGAACGGAGAGGTCGATCAAAAAGTGTATAATCATGAGAGAAGGGATGAATCAATTCGTATGCTAGGTCAAATGGATGAGTTTATAAAAGTGACGGAGGGGCGTCATGCTGATCTATCTTCCGAAAATACCAAAGCGATCGTTGTAAGAACCTAAAAAAATTGCTCAAGGATGCCAAGACAAGTTTTGTTGAACTCGATGTACCTAACATGGATAAGCTTGCAACTGATGAGGTGTATGAGAAGGAGATGGCAGCAATGCTTGCATATTTCGTGAATGAGATTACGAGAATTGAATAAGAGAGAAATATACTTTACATGATAGGATGATTGCAAAGGGGGTAAAGTGCGAAATGGGCTTAGTAATATCTAAGATTGGAACTCTTACCCGAGGTCTGGTGGATCAAGGTAGAGACATTGTTGATGCGAGAGTACCAGGATTCAGAGCTTCTGATGCATAAAAAAATTGACTTGTTTAAGAGAATGCGTGAACTATTTGGTTTCTGTAATAGTAAATATTTGGATAGAGTAAAGCTAGTTTTACCGTTTGATTTGTCTTTTAAGATTTAGTAGATAAATATATATGTATGATAGTAGAGAGTAATGTGAGAAAAAAATTGAAAGTTTTTATTGATTCGAAATGAATGTACATACTTTTGGAGATTTGAATCTATCTTTTGGAATGTGAAGAACAATAGTGAAAGTATCCTGTGCTTGAAAAATTAGGGATTTAACGATAGTATCGCTTCAACCTCCTAGTGTTCCAAGGGCTTGGTATCCCGATTTCATCTTTTGTCATGAGGTAGTAGGATCCCAGACCAGTTCGTCCCACAACTAGAAATGGACCTTCCCAATTCTCTGTGAGCTTCCCAGCATTTAACTCTTTTATGTTCTTGGGGATTTCTCGGAGGACTAGGTCATCGATTTTGAATTCACGACTCCAAACTCTTATGTTGTACGAACTGGCTAGCATATGATGATATCGACCCAAGTTGGTAACAACTCGAGCTCGTGTTTCATCGATCCAGATCATATTGCAGGCTAACTCGAACTCATAAGCTAATGCATATCAACACATCAACAAAGCAAATAAGAAACCCTAACAAAACCAATCTTTCGTAAAACCCAGAACCCCAAATCCAATTCTTGAACCTTGAATTACATAAAACACAACTGTTTGGTTGGTATGATTCTCAACCCACAACAAAATATGTGTCATGCAATGAAATTGGGAAAAAAGACAACTTTGTAAGATATTACAGATTAAATTAAAGATTAGAGGAAGATTTATATCTCAGCAACTCAGATGCTTGAGATTTGATCTCTCTCTCTCTCTCGGTCTCTCTAAACAGTCGAGGTGATCTGCAGTAGGGAGTAGCGGTGATCTGCAATAGAGCGTAGAGGTGATTTGCAGCTGAGGTGATTCGTAGAGGTGATCGTAGAGTGTAGTTTTTCTCCAATTGCTTTTATGTTCGGGGAGTATTGATTTTGTTTTGGTATTTTTTGATATTTGGTGAGGGCAATTTGTGGCGGAAATATACACTCAGACTCAGAACTCTCATTCAGCTGACTTATTGGATATGAGTGGAGAGAGGAGTTTTCAGATGTTTTATCTGAGTCTGACTTGGTGAAAAAACAGGCACAACTGACTCTCTTGAGTCGGTCGAAATCACTCACTTGAGTACTCGGTGAAAAAACAAAGGCTACCTTACTCGACCCAAAAATAAAAATAAAAATAAAAATACCCATCAAACAGAGTCCTCCCAACTCCCAAGCGCAGCAGAGATCAGGTACTCTCTATTTCGTGATTTGATTCTAGGGTTTACATGTTTGTACTAAATTTCGTTTTGGATTAATGATTTTTAGGGTTTAGTGTTTCCTTTGGGCTCAATCAAATTCCTTGCTGAAAGATTTTTTTTTTAAATGTATGTTGTAGAAAATGCTTAATTTGTGAGTGTAGAGAAGATTTAATTGGGGGACTTGTTGCTTTTGGGTTGTGGAAATTCCCCTCTTTAAAGGGTTCTGGTTTTCCCCAATTGTTGGAACTGAGATGAGTTTTACTAATTGTAAGTTTGCCCAACTCTAATAGGGATTGATACTACTCAGAGGTGAGGCTCTGAATAAGAGAACATGGTGGCTTTTTGTCCCTTTCTCCTTGCCTAATTTAATCCAGTTCCAATAATTTGCTTTGCATATAACTGCATTTCTATTGATTATACAGTATAATCAAGTGTAATGCATAACTTCCAGTTTCTCGTCGTAGTATTTGTTCTTCTCTTCTAATAGTTGTGTATTGAAATTCTTCATCACGTTTAAATTTTGTGTATCTTGCATATCTTAACTAATCCTTCCTTGTTACATGCAGCATCTTGGAGTTTCATCATGTCTTGGTGCACTATTGAATCTGATCCTGGTAAGTTCTATGATGTATTAAGGTTCTGTTGAAGTCTCAAATGGATGGCAAATTAATTATATTGTTATTTTATATATTTGTGGCTCCTACAGACAATATATTGTTGTTAAACATGCACTCTTGGGGATTTACTATTTAAATGAGAGATTGACACATTTGTGCTGGATCATACTTCTCTCTTTAAAGAGAATATAAAGAAGTGAGAGAAGTTTCTGGAAGGATAACTTCCAGGGAGTTCTGTGTTGTTTTGTTTAAGCTGTAGAGGTTTTTTCTACTGTTTATCTATAAAAAAACTTGCTGGAAAAGAATTATGGATGTATGTGGAAGTTATACCAAAAGAAAGAGAGCTAGAGAGAAAGGAGATGCAATAATGTAGAGCGGATGTGCGTTTCCATTGATAAGTCATGCCTTTAAATATGATTACTGCATAATAGAAGATGCGATAGAGGTGTATGTTAAGTATCCAATAGAATAGACAATGTTTTGCCCCGGACATCATACAAAGTGAATGGAAACAGAATTAGCAAAGAGTGGGAAATTCATGGTCATATCGATGCGTAGGCAATTGGTGGAAGTATAAGAGGTGGCATAAAGTGTGCACATTCCTAAGGGAAAATTTACTTGGGAGTTGCTTGGAGGTGAACGGTTTGAGATGAACTTAGATGAAAAGGCATGGAGGTGAATCTCTTATATGTACTTTTTGGTATTACATATGATATGGGACTATTGATCACTTCTTTATTGTTCGCTTGTGAATGAGGTTTTGTCTCTTGAATCTTTGAACAAGGTTATGTTAAATTACTGAAAACGTGGTGGTGCAAATCATTTGAAAGCGAGATTTAAAATGAGTTTTCCTGCTACACAGAGACACCACGTATTAGACGTTAATTTAGTAACATGTAGTACATTAAATAATTGGATATTGAGAGGGCTGGGAAGGTTCCTTTTTCAGCAACTAAAGATTAGGAACCACATTCAGGAAAACTACTCCATCCTTCGTTAAACCATTACCTTATGTTTTGAAGGCGGAGGACATACCTGTCATATTATCGCTTGCCTTTAAGTTAATGATCTTAAAGGAGAGGAAAACGTGCAACAGGATTCCCAAAAGCTCAATTACCGTATTGTGCACAAGTGGGGACAACGGTATAGCCTTCAATTTGGACAATAAGCTTTGAAGACGGTCGAGATCCGATTTAGAGAAGTGAGATAGATATGTTGAAAGAACCTTGATTACCCATCAAAGAGGAGTCATGGTAATTGATATTGTTGGCAGCGGATGGCTTGTTTTCCTACTTGCTTTGGACAATCATGTGGGCTCGGGTAAGTTTGCCCAAATCGATTACAATAGTCGCACTTCGACCTTGTAGTTGAGATCATTGAATTTTTATGGAACCCATTCACTTACTGAATCTGTTCTTGAACTATGGTTCATGTTGAATATATTACATGGTCAATATTTTTACGATCAAGATATAGATAGACATTTATATCGGATGAATATTTATATAAGCAACACAATGCAAAAGGAAGGAGAATTGCGTAAATCAATTAAGTTATACACATTTGAACTTGTCGATTGACCAGCAATCTTTCCCTATTTTATATTTAAAAAACAACTTCATACCTCAATGTGTCGATATCATCACCATTAAGCCTTCATCGAATGACAAATAAAGTAAGATACTTTTCATTGATAAAATCACACGCCCCCCCCGTAGAAATCTATAGATTTCGAAACCTTCAGGTAAGTGTTACTCCTTCATTGTCACTATCCCCACACCTTTGATTGAATCACTTACACATGAAGCCAGTTGTTAGTTGAGATTCAGGATAGGCTGAAAAAAGGAGAGGCCGGTACACAACCTTCACCCTTTATTGACGCCGTCTGAAACACAAAAGATGGGTGGCAGATCAAACCTGGATGCCGGAACACATTCAGATGACTGGAGTCTGATGAGCGAGAGAAATACATACCTGAAGCCGTGGAGCAAGAGTGTTGGGCGTTTATCTGTTAGGATTTGAGAGGAGCAAGGAAATAGGTTAGGATGGTGTCTCCTGGGGTTTTGAGATCCACCTAATAGCCAAACGCTTATGCCCTCGGTTTTTATGATTACAGATGTATATCAATTAATCTTGAGGCCTAGAGTATGACTGTATTATTTCTTGTTTTAGTTGAACTGTATTTCTTTGCTACCTTGCTGGATATTGTTGTTTGTCTCATCTCTTTTGTTTTTATTTGAGATGAACACACATTTTCACATTTAAGTTTTCATTCTCCTTCTCATAAAAGATCACCTTGTTTGTGATGTAGGTGTGTTTACTGAACTTATACAACAGATGAAAGTACGAGGTGTGCAGGTGATCTTTAGGCACTTCATATATCTTGATTTATTAGACTGGATTTATGCTTACCCGAGGCTACTATCTTAATTGCTTGTTATAGTGTCATTGCCTAGTAGAAGCAGTATGGTGGACCTCCTCAGTCTGATCAATTTTATTTGTTTCCAATTTTTTATTTCATAAGTTGTTCATTAAGGCAATAAAAGAGAAAAGAAAAATTGACAAAAATGCTTTCTCTGTATATGATTTGAATGTGAAAATCTTTTTCATTATTATAATGAGTTCCATTCATACCGGTTAATTTCTCCTCTCTTTTTTTCAACAAAGGGAGATACATTATGAAAAAAATGAAAATTCATTGAGATGAGAAGCGTATTTAAAATAAAATATATATGCACCCTAACAAACACTAATAGTACAGTGTACAGTCAACAAATTAGAGTAGCTCTAAATCCAAACTCAAACCATAAAGAAAAGTCTCTTTAAGAAGTAAGTGGGACCTGCAATTTCTAGTTCATACTTGTACTTGGCTGCACCAAAAAGGGCAAGCAATGTGTTCTTTAATGTAACCTTTCGCAGTTATTTCAGATTTGAGCTAGTTTAGGAATGTGATTAAAAACGGAATCCTCGATGAAAATTTATAATCTTCTCAAAATGAAATAGCTCTTTGCTATCTCAAAATCATTTCATAAAGCCAACAAGACTCTGTGATTTGTATTAGTCAAACTCTCTCTCTCTCTCAAGTAAAAACTGCCATCAATAAATAAGTGATTTGTGCTCTATTTCACTATTTTTAGCTGATCCTCTCTTAGTTTTTCTTAAAAGAGTAAAATTATAAATTTGGAACTAGATGGAAGCAAAGTGATGTAAAGCAGTCATAGGTGAAGTATCATGAAATACTTTTTTTGAAATGACTCGAATGAAGATTATTGGTTGGACTAGAATGGAGTAAAGTTTGTAAACCTAAGTATGAAGGAGGATTAAGGACTGAGAGTTTAACACAAATGAATAAAGCTTTGTTAGGTAAGTAGTTATGGGGATTTGGCCTAGAGGATTAACGTCTGTGGACACTGATTATATCTAAGTTTTGTGTTATAGAATTCGGGTGGAGTAGCAATGAAGTAGTAGAAAGTTATGGTTGCTTGATTCCTCGCTAAAGGGTTGTTATCCATCATTGTTTACTGTTTCAGATCATTTACGTGTTCGCTATCCATGAGATGATGAATATGGAATTTATGCTTTATGCGAGTTTCACTGATCACGCGTCGGTTACAATGGCATTTTGCTTCGATAAATTGACTAGTTTTTACCCTCAAACAGGCTGAGGATAGTAAATTTTGGGTGAATTGTAACATAATGGTATTTTCTGTGAGCTCTTTCTATAAAGTTCTCAAGAACCCAACTCCTAGCACTTTGTTTTAGGAAAATTTAGGTCCTTACGCTTCAAGCCAAGGTGACATTCTTTACTTTGAATGCCTACCTGAATAATGCTTTGGTATTGCGATTAATGGTCCCAATCCAATAAATTCACATACTATAAATACTTTTTTTTTTTCCGGTAGGTAACTTAAATGCAATGCTCCATATATACGTGTGATGGGAATCTATTGACCGTCTTTTTATACTGCATTCTTTCACTTGGAAAAAATTGAATTACTTCTTTATTGAAACTGATTTTACCTGGTCTCATTACTAATGTAATGATCATCTTATTGGAATGGAACTTAAATAATATTTTTGGGCGGGGTATAACTATATGGCGTTTTGTCCATTTTGTCGTTATCTGAACGACTTGGCCTGAAGGAAGGCGAGGATATACGAACGAAAAGGGTAGACAAAAGAGAAAATTCTTATATATATATATATTTTGGTGGAGTAAAGCCGTGCTTGATATGAAAGGGGTGTTCGTCAATTCTCTTATTGCTAGGCGGAAAGATGTCATCTTGGGACTTGGGAAAGTCAGGAAGTTGTTTTAATGTTTTAGTCTTAGAGGACCTTGAGCTGTTGCTATTAGGTTATGGGGACTTGCGAACGTCTTGGCTGCTTTGTGTCTTTCCTCTCGGATTTGGAGATATCTTGATTTCCTAGCCGATAAGATTGGATTACTGTTAGTTAATCAATTAGTGATGCACAGTTCTGGGAAACCCTAATTAGGATTAGAAGTAGGAGGCTATAGATAAAAGGCCCTAGCCCTCAACAATTTAAAATGTCTTATTAAGAAATTATAGTTGAGGTTGAGATTGGAAGAAGAAAGATTGTAGCTGAAGTTGAAATTGGAAGAAGGAAGAATATAAGAATTTATTTAAAGAAACAAGAAATTGCAAGGGACTAATGTCCATCCTTGAGAACCGTGGTAATAAATGAATATGTCCTCAGACATTCTTCTAATAGCATTCCTACACCACCTCGTTGCCCTCTTAGTTAAAGGGGACGACACAATGGAGTGATTGTGGAGGTGATATTGATATGAACCACTAAGAGCTTTCGTATCTTAGAGAAGAATATGGAGATATTAAGCCCTATGGTAATATTGATATGAACCACTAAGTCTGTAGAGATTATTTGTTCTTTGGATCGCTTAATTATTGCTGATAACAAATGATTATTTTATCTTAAACAGCACAATTTCAATTCATCTCAGTTGCCAGTTTATATGGTTTGCAAGTCTAATGCTCATTATGTGTTTAACAGGTGGAGGAATTGTACTCATTAGACATGGACTCTCTGAATAATCTTCGGTCAGTCACCTACTCAAATTATTTTTCTCCAAATTGTGTTGTGCAAATAGATTTGCGACCGTGATTTATAATTTGATCATGTTACAGGCCAGTGTATGGATTGATTTTCCTTTTCAAATGGCGTCCAGGAGAGAAAGATGATAAGCTTGGGATTAAGGATCCCACTCCAGATTTATTTTTTGCAAGCCAGGTTGGTGATATTTAGTCTATAGCCTCGAGCATTGAATTTATAATGTTTGCTGCTTAACTCCACTGATATCCTCATAGGTCATTAACAACGCTTGTGCAACCCAAGCAATCCTCTCTATACTTATGAACTGTCCAGATGTTGACATTGGGCCAGAGTTGTCAGCATTGAAAGAGTTCACTAAGAACTTTCCTCCCGAACTCAAAGGCTTGGCTATTAACAATAGTGATGCCATACGTACAGCCCACAACAGCTTTGCAAGACCTGAGCCCTTTGTGCTAGAGGAAGAGAAGGTTGCAAGTAAGGATAACGATGTATACCACTTTATAAGTTATTTACCTGTTAACGGGGTTTTGTATGAACTTGATGGATTGAAGGAGGGGCCCATTAGCCTTGGGCCCTGCCATGGTGGGCAGGGTGACCTGGATTGGTTGCAGATGGTGCAACCTGTTATCCAGGAGCGCATCGAAAGGTACTCCAGAAATGAGATTAGGTTCAATCTCATGGCAATTATAAAGAACAGGAAGGATATGTATACTAGTGAACTTAAGGAACTTCAAAGGAGAAGGGAAGGGATCTTACAGCAGCTGACTGCAACAAAGGCAGAGAAGCAGGTAGACAGTATTGAAGCACTGAACAAATCACTCTCAGAAATAAATAATGCAATTGTGGGTGCTACCGAGAATATATTAACGGAGGAGGAGAAATTCAAGAAGTGGAGAACAGAAAATATCCGTAGAAAGCACAACTACATCCCCTTTCTGTTCAATTTCCTGAAGATTCTGGCGGAGAAAAAGCAGTTGAAACCACTAATTGACAAGGCGAAGCAGAAAACATGCAGTCCTAGATCAAGTTAGTTTAAGTAATGCAAGTACACTTGGGCATTGTTTTGTTGCAAGACATTTATGTATTTGTGATATTAGTTGAACGCCCAAAAGATTACAATATGCCCTAATGAATTATATTTGTTTGTTTTTTTAAGCAGTGAATTATGTTTGTTTGATTCTTAGAGAAATTGTTCAGAAAAACTACAAAGATTTGAAGATATTGAACCCCATATTGCCCATCTTGATTTGCGAATGCAGCAAACTTTAAGGCTTGTCATACCTCTCCCCACCATTGGCAAGCAACACTTTTATGCCGATACACTTTTCTTTTCTTTTTGGATAAAAATACCTACCTTAGCTGTCCACACTAATCAGTAACACACAATGACCATAAATCTAGTAGCTCTATTTGATACACATACATTGCTAAAAACAATCATCCCTTTATTCCTCTAGTACTAATTGGAAGGAAATGGCTATGGTAACTGGCAAAGCATTCACCCTTATATTAAAAGACTGACCATTTTACACATACATTGCTAAAAACAATCATCCCTTTATTCCTCTAGTACTAATTGAAAGGAAATGACTATGGTAACTGGCAAAGCATTCACCCTTATATTAAAAGACTGACCATTTTTCCCGGAGTGATCACCTTTGATTCAATCTTTAGTGAAATGCAACCAAAGCTCCCCATCTTCCATTGGCGTCACTCGATTCTTTAGCTACCTAACAACAAAGAGGTAAGTGTAGGGACCTATCCCTCGACCTCGTCCAAACTTGAACTACCTCAATATCAGACTCACGCATTATACACGTGACATGTGCAATCAACATTAACACCTAGACCACGAACTGATAAAGAATGTGGATTGAGCAGTATAGTAAAATATGAACAAGTCAAAGACACCTGTCTCCCACGAACTAGCAGTTACACATTCAACTATCACTTACCTCATTATCCGGAGAACGTGCTTCTACACAATAACGAGCTGCAGGTAAGGTCTATATAAAGAAAAAGTTCCAGAGGAGATAAAGACCAGATTTTATAGATTCTAACACAAGAATTTCTAGATTCTAAGCACCACAAGAATTTTTATTTCAAGATCAAACATTTCTAGTTTAAGAGATTACTTGTAATAAGATATCAGCCTCATGCAATAAAAGTTACAGTTACTAAATCCTCAACTCGAGGTCGTGATTTTTTACCTATTCAAAGGTTTTCCACATTAAATCATGTGTCATTTTTTGTATTACACTAATTTTTGTCACAAATACATTTGGTGTAAGATATAATTTCGAGCTGCGGAATTAGGCCATTACAGTTGGCGCCGTCTGTGGGAAAGAAGACATTTTCACGATATCCTAAGGCATACATTCACTCCACTATCCATTTCCAATCATGGTCACTTCTAAGCGACCAACAATAGGAGTCCAACTTGATCTTTCAATTGAGCTGGAACAGCTCGCTGAACTACGGGCGAATCTCCATGCCGAGATAGAGAAGCGTAACGAGCTCGAGCGTCAGTTAGTTCTTGACCGTGATCCCCGCGATAAAGAGCTCGAAAGCGGGCGTCAAACTCGTTTGACAGCATTCAAGAGACATGAAGAACAAATGACAACTATGCAGATCGCATTGCAAGCTTTGCATGATACTTAACAGGCTCCCCATACCAGAAATCATGATCAAGTGCCAGCGAACTCCCGAGTTTCTACACGAGAAAGATTAGGACCTTGAGGAGCAACTAGCAAAGCCATTTCCATAAATCTTCAGCACGAACCACAAGCTTTAATTTATTTGGGAAGAGAAGCTCAGTTCGATATTAGTAGAGATCTCTGGCCTTCCAAGTGTCAAAAGGAGAAGCAGTAACCTCAACCCCAGATTCTAGCATGTGAGCGCTTGACCGAGGGCACCAGTACTCATAATCCTTGACCGGCTCACCAAGTCACTCAAATAACATGTCAGTATGTCACACAAGAACACATGGATCAGCGTATCAAGGAGTTGATTGAAGTTCAAACTCTAGGCAGTAAGGACAATTTTACCAAGCTGCAAGGTAGTCCGATTGCCAAAGAGTTATTTGATATGAAAGTACCAACAGGTTTCCATACTCCAAAGATATGTAAATACAAAGGCACCAATCCGAAGGAGCACATTCAACAATTTTGTGATTCATTGGGATTGTACTCAAATCTCAACCTTATATATTATGTCGTCTGTTCGCAACAAGTCTGCAGGGAGAACCGCTACGATGGTTTCATTATTTACCTGAAGATTCCATCATCACATTCGTCCAACTATATAAGAATTTCATCAAGACTTATGCTCACAATAAAAACAAGGAAGACAATTTATATTCTCTTATTAGTCTCAAACAATCACAAGAAGAGAAGCTCGAGGTCTTTGCAAATAAGTTTCTGGAGCTCGCACGAATAGTTGATAATCTCGATCAGAAAACAACTACTACTACTTTTACCAATGCACTACAACTCGATTGCAAAGCAAAGGAACATCTCTTCTTAAACAAACCCGCGACCTTAGAGGATATGATCACCAAGGTCAATGGGTATGTCGACCTGGAATGGATGATGACCGAAAGGCATAAATCTACAAAATCTGTCCTAACTACTAGAGGTCCAAACACAGAACGCAACAGTGAACCAAAGGAAAACTAGGGTGATCAAAAGCGTTCTAAGGCAAACACAGGCAAACCTTAGAAAGGCTATTTATTACCCAAGCCGGTCCTCCCCAAAATGAATGTCCGGATCTCCTCAATTTTTCCCGTTCTAGCAAAAGATAAGTTCTACCGTGTATCTCAACCGCTGAAACCGGTTGAAGGCAAGCCGTACTGCATGCATCACAAGGTAAATCATTATGAAACTGGCAACTGCTATGCTTTACGGAGTTTGCTGAAGTATATTTTCAAAGACGGGAGAATGCACGAGTATATTGATACAAGAATGGTAGCTATAAGACGCAGGTCGAAGTAGTCCAGGTCAAAGATCAAACTGAGGAGAAACCATATGTAACACAACAACATGATCGAGATTCATCAGATTAACAACTCTTCCAGATTCAGGCGATGAAGATTATCAGAATGTTGCGATCTCACACCTCAAGATAAAGAAGTTGAACTTCTTCCTGAATCGAGCAATCGCCAACTTGGGATTTCATTCGAGGATTGTGATATCAGTCACATCAAGTTTTATCATCATGACGCACTGGTTATCATGCTAAAGATAAAAGAAATTTATCATGTATACAATGATGATTGATACTGGTAACGGTATTGAAATTTTCTTTCAGAGTACGATCGAACAGATGGGGTTGGCCGATCAAGTTATTCCAAGTGTCATCGATATCAGTGGCTTTAATGGCTACAAATAAGAACGAGTATGCAAGGTCATCTTACCTATCACCGCTGGATCTGCCACCATCGATGTCGTATTCTACATCATCAACGCCAAATCTCATTATCTCAGGATTATGGGCCACTGTTGGTTCCACAACATGGAAGCAATCGCTTTCACCTATCATCAATCACTTCACTTGCAGCACAACCGTGGCATCTTTAAAATCAAAAGCAGTCAAAAGCTCTCCCGAGCTTGCAAAAATACTATTTCTGCCATTCTCGACACATCCGACAGATACGTTGCATAGCAATTACAGAAAATTGGTCACATCGATGATCAACCTTCAACAGAAGAATCTATAGAGTACATATACATTGATGAACCTACCAAAGGTACTTATATTGGTACGAAGCTGGTTCAACGCAACATGGAAGCCCTCGTTCACTTCTTACAAATGAATCGAGACATCTTCGCTTGGACTTTCAAAGAAATGCCCGGAGTCGATCCATCTAAGGCATGTCACAGATTGAACATCAATAACAACGCCACGATGGTCAAACTGAGACAGAGAAGACTCTCACCTCGTCTTCGAGATGAAGTCAACAATACAATCGATAAGTTGATCAAAGTGGGATTCATTCGAGAAGCCAAGTACCCGGATTCGATCTCCAACATCATCGTAGTTCTAAAGAAGAAAGGAAAAGTCTGAGTTTGCGTAGATTTTACCGATTTAAGCAAACACACTCTGAAGGACAGTTTCCCTCTTCCAATCATTCATCAAATTCTTGATTCCATGGTAGGTCACGAGCTCTTATCCATGATAGATGTTGCTTCTGGATATAATCAAATACCTCTCTTGGAGGCTGATCAAGAAAAAACCACTTTCATCACTAAAATAGGATTTTACTATTACAAAGTCATACCTTTTGGACTGAAGAATGCAGGAGCAACTTATCAGCGATTAATCACAACAATGTTCAAAGTACACTTGGGAAAATCATTGAAGTCTATATCGATGATCTCCTGTGTAAAAACATACAGTCAAATGACCATATCACATATTTCTCCACAATCTTCAATATTTTACGCTCTTACAGGATGCGGGTCAATCCTGATAAATGTTAATTTGGAGTGCACTCAGACAAGTTCCTCGGCTATCTCATTAGCAAGAAGGGGATTGAAGCCGACCCAGATCAAATTTGACCTCTCCTCAACATGTCCTCTCTGAAAACAAGAAGGACGTACATAAACTTGCAGGCAAGATTGCTACTATCAATCGATTCATCTTTGAGTCTTCAGATCATTGTCGGTGGCTATTCTTACTACTCTGAGGGTAAACCAAACAAGGAAAAATTTAGCCCAACGAAGAGATCCAGTGGACAGAAAAATGCGAGGTAGCTTTTCAGGAACTCAAAGCCTATCTGGGGAAGTCTCCCATTATGAACTCCCCGATAGACAATGAGGAACTGATCATCTACCTCGTAGTTACAAACAATTCTATTAGCTCGGTGCTCATTTGAGTTGAGGGCAAGGTCGAAAAACCAGTCTATTTTATCAGCAGGACCTTAACTCCAATAGAAACGAGGTATTCTAAATTTGAACGGCTCTTTCTAACTCTTGTTTATACTTCACAGAATCTCAAGCACTACTTCCAAGCTCATTCAGTCAAAGTCATGACGAATTACCCACTCTGGGAAGTTTTGTCTAAAAAAGAAAAATCATGAAGTGTGCAACAATGGTCAGTAAGTTTGGGAGAACATGATATCAAGTTTAAACAACGCCATTCAGAAAAAGGTCAGGGCGCCGTTGCTGATTTTCTCGTAGATTTTTCTGTAGAAGATCTCAGTTGGGAAGAACACGATCCTGAATTTACAGAAGAAATCACAGAAGATCCATCTACCAAGCCATTCGACGAACGAACTTAATGGATTATGAGGAAAGGGTGGAGACTTTTTATAGATGGTTTAGCAGGACCCGTAGGGTAAGGAATTAGAATTGTACTGATTACCCCTTTCAACGACAGAATCGAGAAATCAATTCGCTTGTATTTTGAAGCTTTCAACAATGTCACGGAGTATGAAGCTTTAATTCATGGACTCGATTTAGCACTCGAGTTTGGCGCCCCGAGCTCTCAGTCTATACAAATTCTTTACTCATCATCCACCATTACTCAGAATAGTTTAAGAAAAATGGTAAGATGATCGAATATGCAGCCCTTGTTGCCGATAGATTGAGCAGATTTGCGAAAGTAACTCTCAACTATTTACCTCGAGATGAGAACAAATACGCCGATTCCTTGGCTTATTTGGCCAGGGTCTTGGGTACAGAAGCACTATATCTTCAGATTAAGGTGATATCCACCCCCAACATTGACCTCCATTTTGTATGCACGATCAGCACTAGGGGCGATGAAGAGGAAGACAACGATTGGCGAAAGCTCTTTATTGCCTACCTTGGCTCGGAGAAAAAATGTGATGGGCCCCTTCCAGGAAATCTAAAAGAATGCCGACAGTTGATCAAAAACTCAAAACGTTATGCAGTTCAAAACCGTCATTTTTATCACCGATCAGTGACAGGGCCTTATCTAAAGTGCATCTCCAAGAAGAAAGCCGTAGAATACTCAAAGAATTACATGAATGAACTTGTGGCTCCTGCAGTGCCCCGTTATTTTTTCCCCTTGTTTGATTGTGGTCAGAGGCTATTTACTTAACTTGTACATTATAGTACATTATTATGTTCTTGGTTTTTTTTGAACTTGAAGTATACCCATTCAAACCCACCACCAAATTCCCCTAATTTTACTCCATCTCTCCCACTTTCTCCTCCATCAAATCTATAGCCATTAGAGACTCTTAGAATAAGAATTGATTACCTAAACTCTTTAACCTTCAAGCTCTCTATTGTGCATATATTTGGAGTGGGTTGGATTTTAATTTTTTTGGACATTGCAAGTCGTTCTTCGCTCCTCAATTTTTACCAAATTCCTAATCAAGGCAAGTACCGTTATTTTCGAGCATTGTATGTTTCATCGTTATAATGTTTAATATATGATATAGGGTATTAACATGTTGTTACGTTAAGCTATTTTTTCATTAGCTGTGATGGATAATTATCCTCCATGTGTTATGTAATTTCAACCTATTGGAATCTAAAATCTCTTATGAGGTAATTGGTCTGTAGGCTTTAAGATTTGTGATGCATACAACCTGTTAGTATCTATAATCTCTTATAGTTGGTCAAGAACACTAAATTATGAAGTACTGTTGGTGTTAGTATAACTATTATAATGTATTTTTACAAGTTGATACTGTAGTGGTTTATTCCGTATCTCGGACTCATGCGTCATCTTTGACCAACATATGAACTTCCGACCTCACTAACAGAGTACATGGCACAGTCAGAAACAAGATAGCAACATCAGGAAGCAAACACAACACAATTTTCTCAACCAACATCACTTGTCCATGATGCTCCTCGTGCTCTTGGTTGAGAGCCATCTTGTAATAGCTTATTTCGTATCTCGGATTCATGCTTCATCCTCGACCTCATCAGCAGATGTGAAGCACTACTAAAGAAATGATCAAAACCTTGAAGTCCTAGTTATCAATTTCAACCTCTATACCAACAATTCGAGTTACGCAAGTGTACAGTCATCAATAAAGCCGTTGTTTAGAAACAGAGATCATAACGTTACGCCATCTGGTCAAAGAATATTTTATACATGCTTTGTAACGTCTATCATTAAGAATCTTAATGGTCGTCAAACAGTCATATTATAAGACCTATAAATGGAACCAGAGAATTCGAGATGAGGGACAGAAGAATCCTTACTCTAAAATTCCACATACTCAGAGTACTCATTGTAATAAGCTAGCAATCTCAATAAGATCGTCTTCTCTTTCTCAAAATCCTCAAGAGAGGTCGTGGTTTTTAACCTATTCAAAGGTTTTCCATGCTAAAACATCTTGTTGATTATTACTTGCCATTTTTTAGTGATCTAAACACATCTGGTGTAAAAGAAAAGTCTGAATCCCAAAATTAGGCTATTACATTTGGCGCCGTCTGTGGGAACGAAGTTCTCAAAACTCATTGTCTCAAAAACCTCTAATTCTTGTTTCTTAGGATGACACTTCCAGATCAGATCACGCTGGCTACTCCAGCAGAAGAAAATGTCACCCTAGCAGAGGTGAAGGCTAATTTAAACTCTGAAACATAAAGGTGTGCTGCTTTGGAGTAACAGTTAGCGAGTGTACAAGATACCCTGAAGGTTCTGCAGGGACAACAATTACCACCCAGAAGAACAATGGCATACAACCAGAAGGCTCACGAATTTCTTTTCATGAAAGAATTTGACCTCCACCGAAGAGTAATAACTTAGGAGGTACACTTTGATCTACCTATCTCCAGCGGGAAAACGAGCTTATCCCGATCCAGGAAGTCCACCAAGAAGTAGATGGCGGCCTTGCGGGAGTCAGGCAGCCTGAGAATCTACCTCGAAGAGTTCGAGTTCCAGCAAAAGATCGTCTAAGTGAAGGGAGTGGTGACTATAATCTTGGAGAAGGACGCGTCACACGCCCGACTACTGCAGCTCGACAATATGTGACTCAAGAACATATTGAAAGGTGAATCAAAGAAATGCTTGAAGCTCAGACTCAGACTGCTTAAGGAATCCACACCAGATTGTAGATGAGCCCGATCGCACAAGAACTATTGGATGGTGAGGTCCCCACCGAGTTCCATATATACTTCAAAAATACAAAAGTATAAAGGGACTGATCCAGTGGAGCACGTGTAAGAGTTCCAGGATGCTTTAGGATTATATTCCACGTCCAATCACATTCTATGCCGGCTCTTTCCTACTAGTTTATCAGGCGAACCCCTGCGATGGTTTCACATACTACCCGAAGGATCTATTACAACTTTTGAACAGTTGCAAGAACTCTTCGTCATGAATTATTAGCATAACAGAGACAAATAGGAGAATCTATATTTTATTTTCAGCCTTAAGTAGATACCAGGTGAGAAGCTTGAGACATTCACTAAAAAGTTTTTGGAGCTAGCTCGAAAAGTAGATTGACTCGACCAGATGATTACTATTTCAGTTTTCACCAACGTTCTACTCATCGATAGAAGGGTGAAGGAATACCTCGTTCTAAACAAGCCTACAACTCTGGAGGATATGATCGAAAAAGTCAACAGATAAATCGACCTTGAAAGGATGGTGTACGACAGACAAAAAACTTAGAAATCAACATTGACAGCTCGAGATCAGTCCACAGGTCAGGATTTCAACCGTGCTGTTGATCAAGGAGGAGACAGGAAGCAAACAAAATTTAATGACGAATGACCTCGGAAGGGTAGTAACTTTCCAAAACCTTGTCTTTCAAAGATAAATGTAATCATAGCTAGCATTTATCCTATACTACAGAAGGATAAGTTTTTTTGTAATGCACAGTATCTCCAACCCATTGAGAACAAACCATATTGCATTTACCATAAGGTCCGACATCATGAAACAGAACACTGTTTTGCCATGCAACGACTATTGGAGTATATTTTGCGGATGGGTGAATGCATGAATACATTGTGGACATTGAGAGTTACAAGAATGGGAGTTACAGACTTCTTATAGAAGCCATGCGGGTTGAAGAACCTGAAGGGGAGAAGCATTTGTGCCATATGCAGCTCAGCCACTTCATTGAGACTCAAATTATCAATCAATCGAACAGAAGAAAAAGACGCTGTGGCGGCCAATGTCACGACTTGTCCATGAGCGATAAAGAAGCTCGTTTACTTCCTGCGTCTAGTTCCCAACGTACAGGGATTTCTTTTGCCAACTGTGATGTTCTTCATGTCAACTTTCCTCACCATGATGCTTTGGTGATTATGCTAAAAATGAGAAATGTTGTACTGCACACAATGATGATAGATATTGGTAGCACTATAGAGCTACTTTTTCAAAGCATGATTGACCAAATGGGATTGGCCGAAAAGGTGTCCAGCGACATCGATATCTGTGAATTCAACGGATCTCGAGAAGAATGTGTAGGAAAGATTATACTTCATATTACGGTAGGACCAGTAACAATCGACATTGTCGTTTACGTTATCAATGCAAAATCCCGTTATTTGGGAATAATAGGACGTTGCTGGCTACATAATATACGAGCTATTCCATCAACCTATCATTTGGCACTGCGATTTGAATGGAATGACGGTATTTACGAAATCAAAGGAAGTAAGAAATTAGGTCGGGCATGTGAAAATTTTGATTCCATAGTACCAGAGCCTTCAGAACTACAGCTTGCATAACAACTATAGAAAGCAACATAAAACATTGCAGAGAACTTTACAGTAAACTCTACAAAAAACCAGCTGCCAAGTACATTTGATCAACAAGAGAGGTATAGAAGCTAATCCAGATCATATTCGTGTACTATTATCTATGCCTTCTCCGAAAATAATGAAAAACGTACAAAAGTTAGTAGGCAAGATTGCTGCGATAAATTATTTTGTTTCAAAGTCTTCGGATCGTTGTCGATGGTTATTCGACCTATTGCGTGAAGGAACAACAAAAAGGAAGTCTAAAAAGGATTCTGAGATCGAGTGGACTACAGAATGTGAAGCATCATTTTAGGAACTCAAACGTTATTTGAGTCAACCACCAGTGATGACTACGCCTAAAGAAGGGGAAAAACTCACCATTTATCTTGCAGTTACCGATGAATCATTAAGTTTTGTTCTCATTTGACTTGATGAGAAGACGGAAAAGCCTGTCTACTTCATCAGCAAAACTCTCACTCCCGCAGAATCTTGGTATACCAAGATCAAGAAACTACTCTTAGCTCTCGTGTACACGTCGCAAAAATTGAAACAATATTTTCAACCACACTCAGTTTGAGTAATGACCAATTATCCGTTGCGAGAGATCTTATCCAAACGAGAAAAATCCAGACGAGCACAACAATGGTCAGTCACTCTTGGGGAACATGACATCCATTTCGAACCTTGACATTTTGAAAAAGGTCAAGCAGTAGCAGATTTTCTTGTAGACTTTCCCAGTAGAAGATCTTGACTGGGAAGAACACAATATGGATACTAATGAAGAACAGTTCAAAGAAAAGTCAGACTGGATAACTCAAAAGGGATGGCGTGTTTTAACTGATGGGTCTTCCGGACCTATAGGATTCGACATCGGAATCGTACCTATTACACCTTCTAATAACATAATCGAAAAAGTAATTATATTAAATTTCAAAGTTACCAACAATGAGGCCGAATATGAGGCAATGATTCACGGACTAGATATGGCTCTTGAGATTGGTGTTTTCGAGTTATCTGTGTATACAAACTCTTTACTCATTGTGAACCATTACACAGAAAAGTTTCTGAAAAACAGAAAGATGATCGATTACGCAGGAGCAGTAGTCGACAGAATGTGCAGATTCATGAGGATTACTATTGCACATTTACCGCGTGGAGAAAACAAACATTCTGATTCTCTCGCTTACCTAGCAGGAGTCCTCGGTACAAATACTCGATATCTCAAGATCAAAATATTGTCCACCCCCAACATTAACGTCATAAGCTCAAATTCTGTTAATATTGGGGAGTTTAAGAGGACGAGGACGATAGGAGACGACCTTTCCTTACATATATTAGAACTAAAAATACATTTGACGGCGGACTCCCTAAAAATCCCACTGAAGAAGATGTCTGCTTGATAATGCTAAGCGATACATCATTGAAAACAATCTCTTATACAAAATTTCGGTCACAGGACCGTATCTCGAATGCTTATCCAATAAAGAAGCTCAAAAATTCCTACACGAACTCCATGAAGGTACTTGTGTTTCCCGCGTAGCAGGACGATCTCTAGCCAATCGAGCTCTTACTTAATAAGTTTTTTGGCATAAAATAAAAGCTCAAGCCATTGAACTTGCAAGCAAATGCGATGCCTGCCAACGACATGGCCCACAAATTCGAGTTCCATCCTTGGAATTCTATTCCAGCAACGTTGTTTGGCCATTTAGAAGATGGGTTCTCGATCTCCTAGGAGAATTCCCCACTGCACCAGGCAAAAGGAAGTACCTCCTCGTAGCAATAGATTACTTTACTAAATGGGTTGAAGCAGTCCCTCTGTGCTACATACGAGAAGACGAAGTCATCAAATTTATATGGGAAGCCATCAACATTCGGTTTGGCTGCCCCCACCTCATCAGAATCGACAATAGACCTCAATTCTTTGGCTCCAGAGTCGCTGAGTTTCTCAATCGGCACAATATCATTCACTCTCCCTCTAATTCATATTACCCACAAGGAAATGGTCAGGCTAAAATCACCAATTGTACTATCGTGGATGGAATCAAGAAGTGCCTAACAGAGAAGAAGGGTAATTGGGTTAAGGAATTACCACATGTATTATGGGCATATCGCGCAACACCTCAGGTATCAACTGGATGGACGCCGTTCCTCCTGACATACGGTATAGAAGCAATCATCCTCACTCAATATCATCACCCATTACGCGACCATACCATGGCAGATGAAGAAAATAAATTCCAGTTGGCATGTAACATGAATTGGGTCGAGGAGACTAAAGACAGAGCAATCATGAATTTGGGGAGATACCACCAAGCTTTGGTCCGATCTTATAACAAACGAATTTGTCATAGAGAGTTCGAAATCAAAGATCTCGTCCTTTGAGAAGTTCCCAAACACAGAAAAGAGGTCAATGCTGGGAAGCTGGTCGAAAATTGGGAAGGTCCTTTTGTCATTATCTGGAAAGGTGGCGTTGGTTCTTACGATCTCGCCACTGAAGATGGGGAACGAGTGCCTAATTCGGGGAATGAGTGCCTAATCCTTGGAACACGAGGAGATTGAAGCTATATCGAAGATAATAATCTATCATAGTGTACTTTTTTTAAATCAATCTATCATCTTGTATAACAATCTTACATCAATGAAAGACTTAGGTTTGATCCCCATACATCTGAGTACTTTATACTATTTCATACAGTACTCTATCTAAACATTCTTTGTATGTCAATCTTATACCAAAGAAATACTTGTGTCTGATTGCCCTACATTATAATACTTTTCTAATATATCCAACAAGTACTTCTATATACAGATTACAGATCGTTTGTTGCTTTAGCCAAACTAATCCTCTATACATTACAAATCGTTTGTTGCTTAAGCCAAACTGATCCTCTATACATTACAGGTCGTTTATGGCTTCAGCCAAACCAATCTTCTATGTTCTTCTACGTTTGTTGCCTCAACAACTATATACTATGCGAAAGTCTTTGGACTCATTCTATAAAATAGATATCCAACTTATACGTTATCGTTGGTTCATCATAAGGTTAGTACATATCATTCTTTTGTCAACAGTCCTATCTTCAAACAGTCTATCTACTATATTCGTTTAGTATATATAAAACCTTATCATAATCGTTACACCTCATTCCTCACCATAGTTTTCACTTGAGCTATCACCTGGAGGAGTCTCAACATTACTTGAACATACCTTATACAGGCAGGGACGCATGAACTTTGGCATCCTACCCACCATAATTTGTTTACCTTCCTTAATCATACTCTCTTTAAGAGCCCCAATTCTTGCCACCATGGGATCCAGATACTCAGATCGAACCAGCCTCATTTCACACTGTACACCTTGTGCAGCTAACTTATCATAAGCAGCTCTGCTTTCTGCTTCCAATCTATTGAACTCTGCTACATTGAACGAAATAACTGATGTTATATCTCTCTCATACATATCACCTACCTCACTTTTTACCTGTTTAGACAGAATCAGCTCGCTAAGTTTACTTTGAGTTCCTTCAGCATAGCTTCCAAATGTGCATAACACTTATCCACTTGTTCTTTTTCTCTTCAGACATCAAAATTCCGAGATTCAAGCACTGTCATGAATTCATCTATATGGAAAACCATAGACATTCCCCTCTCCACTTCAACCTCACGGTACTTTCTATTTACAATACTATCGTCGAGTCTTATCGTCGAGTCTTATCCATATGGTATTTGCATCACGTAAATTTGTGTTCTCCGCTTTATACTCTAAGTTATCTAGCTCTCACGATTGAATGGTACGCTCTAGCATATATATCTTATCCCAAGTCTTGTTTATGTTTTTGTCCTGTTGACTACGAATTTCTTCCATTTTTCTTATCATCATATCAGCAACTGCCCACAATACTTCATATTTTTGAGCTCGAGCACGCATATCATCTAGCTTCGCCTCCAGCATATTTACTTGGAGCTGCAAATCTTTCACATTATTTCCTTCCTCTTCTAATTCTGTCAACAGTTCTGTAATTCAAACTCGAGCAGATATCAACTTCGCCCCCTATTGGCTAGTTTGCCTCGACTCACCTGTAAATTTAACCTCCCTTTTACTTATAATTTTTTTTAACTCCTCTATCTTTCTCAGTCCACTGGCTAGATCAACCTCTTTCTTTTGCAGCTCCTCAAACAAACAAGCTACCGTATTTTATTCTTGTACTATCTCCACCTTCGTTATTTTATCTGATTCATTAGCACTCTTTAGTTCCCCCTGACACAAATTCAGTTTAACGTTCAATTGTTCGTTTTGAACACATAACGCATCACATTGACTCTGGACAACTACCAGTTCCACCTGTCATGAGAGTTCACATTTATACTAGTTTGTTTATACATACAAATTACATATCACAGTTAACAGGTTTAATCGAGAACATGATATCTGAGTAATATCGATATATCATTCTATTTATCATCAAAGAGAATAGATTTTATTTATCATCAAAACAAATACAGTATACAAAAATCTCACATATACAGGGTCATTAACAAAATGGAATACCCTATTTTCGCTTCTTCGCGACATGTGAGGACTGCCCTTTGTCTTTCGAACTCTTTCTATTCGTTTCTTGAACATTTATAGGATCTATAAAGTTTACCACCTCCTGCTGACACTAGTTACATTACAATCGGGGTATCAGATTCTCGATCTCTTCCTCATCCACTTATGACGACAGTTCTCTTGACCTCGGAATGGGTTTTTCACTAACAATTTCTGCCTCATCTTTGGTAAACTACATATTTTCAACCTTGGCATTCTCCACATCAAAATCCTTTTCCCCTTCAGCAGCATTGAAAGTTGCCAGTACAAAATTTCACAAAGAGAAATTCAACACAACAACTTTTAGTTCGAATACAAAGACAATAAAAGATTCCAAGACCGTACTGTGAAAGTATGCTCGTAATACTCGTCATCGAGCTGCTTTGGATCCGTCCCAGCCATCAGACAATATTTCAGCTCCAGCTTTTTCATCTTAGCTGCAATATGAGGATTAGTACGAGAACTACCCTCTTCCTCATGCCATTTTCTTTTCGCCGAGTTCTTCTCAGCCTCTGCAGGAGAAACCACACTCACTTCCAGTCTCTCCTCTACATCGCCAGAAATAGTCTTTACGATCTCTTATTTTGTGGCCGCCACCCCAGTGGCATTGGTACTTTACTGGGCTGACTTCCTCGACCTCCGAGTAGTCCATTTTGTGTACTGAGGTGCAGGCGGTGGAAAACTGAGAACATATTACAGAACTGCAGATACATAAAATATTTTATCATTATCTCTACTCTACATATTACACCCTTCATACAGTAAAAACAACCCCACCTACTACCCAGTCAATACTTTTACTTTGCAATTTCCTAAGATAAACAACAATCATTTCAATTTTCCCTCTTCTTCTCCAAGCAAATATTTTCTCTCTTTACAGTCTTTTCATATACCAAAATTTATACATTCCAGGACTCTCTTCTATTTGTTCAAAAATCCCAAAATCCCTACATTATCAGAACTTTTCACATCTACAAGGATACACGTACAAGATCATATAGATTACTAAACAAATCAAACAAACAGAGAACATATATTACCAACCTGTACTTGAAGAATATTAATCTTCTGCTTTGCTCAGGCGTCATACCGAGAATGACCACTCCCGTCACTTCCCTGGCAGTTTTATATCACCTGATTGCTCTCTCATATCACACTCAAAGCTCAAACGTTTCCTCTCTTTGGAAATAGGATTTACACCACTTTTTTCTCTATCTAAAACTATAGGTAATTTATGAAGAAGAGAAAGACAAGTTTTTATACTCTTCCTTAGTTTTCGAAATGACAGCTTTTTTAGACACGTGTCAGCCACCCCTACTGTCTCTACAGGCACATCTTTTCGGTTAAAAACACCATCATGACTTCTGTGATAATGTCTACTCTCATCACGTCTATCTCTATTGTCTACCATTAAAAAATTTAGCCCCTCTTCTCCAACTCAGTACAAAAGACCAATCACCTTACTTTTATACTCTACCAAGATCGTACAACATTTCTAAAATAGTTTAATATTCATAATTTGAAGATATTTATGCAGTTGTTATAATCCTACAGTTGTCATCCACAATATCCGTACACAAAATAGTAAAATAGAATACTTTATTCTTATTCAATCAGATCGATGCGTTAACTATGCCTCATATTACATTTATTGAAATCCCAACACATAATACTTAAAGCAGATTACTTATTATTAGCTCTCGCATTTCGAGCTTACCGAGCTCTATAATTACATCTAAAGTAGCCACGATGGTTCACCTCCCCACACATAAGTATCTCTTCATTTGCTACCCTTGCATCCTCTTTAACAATCTTATCGTACGTGAGCTGTCGAATAGTCAGTTTCCGCACCGTGGCACTCAGTAGCGACCTTCGAAACACATTGTACCAGAAAAAAGTGATTATACTCTGTACGCCTACCTTCTTCATCTAATCCGATCTGATTCAATGACCATTCTGGTAATATAACATCATAAGATAGTCGACGAAAATACTGCTCACGAAGTTCAACAACCTTGATGTGGAACCTACCATCTGCTGCATGATGAGCATGTTGAGAATGAGTCCTCACCATGGTTAATCGCACTACCTCCACAGAAAATTGTCCCTGCAGAAGATACATGACGTAACATCCAATAATCACTACTTTATAGCCTCCAGGAAGATCTTCAGAAATTCATATCACCCCACTGATTTTGCTGAAATATATCTTTGTGAGAAAAATTTATGAGACAACAGAAGATCAGCATAAAGTACAAAATATTGTGGCATACCCTTCTTTCTATATTATGTAAAATCTCCTTAAATCTAGTACTTAGAGATATGAAGTTGACAAACATACCAAATCCAGCAAAGTCCAGCAGTAGCACCTGCAGAACATAATCAATTCTTTCCAAACAGTTCGAGATATTTTTTTATCCAGTTCGCATATACAGATCGCAGAAAAACCATATACCTTCACATCAACCCATCATCTTACAGACATTATCTACTTCCTATCATCACATTCAAACTCCTCTACATTTTCACACCTCACACTGAGATCCTTACAGTCTGTTTTGACAGGCTAATATCATATAACGAACTACCATTCCCCGTACATTTACCGTTACAGACCTCTACTTTACAAACTTAAAACTACTTATAGTTCAAAACACAACATCAAGATAATAGAACAAGTGACATTTCATTAATTTGAAAAGTTATTACAGATTACTTTACAGATACACTGTCATATCAGAATATTTACAGATTACTTTCAATATTACATCAAGTACCAGTTCGAACATCTCTCAGTAGTCAACAAGGAAGAAGATGAAAAATTGAAGTAGTTTCCAAACTTTGATCCCATGCTACAAGGCAGTGGGAACAGTTCTAACTGGAAATCACAGATAAAAGATCTTCTTCATGGCCAATATTTATGGTCCATGGATAAAATGATCTCCATCATTGCCACCTCTTCCACCTCTTCCACCATAACATCTACCTCCTCACATGCTAGAGATAGACGGAAGGTCCTATTTCTTAGTAAAAATCCACTCTCTAGGAGGATACTGGCAAGACTCCCTTGGACAAACGCCTGCCGCTTCATCTTTAGTTGTCACAGCCTCCTCCGCCAGTGACTGAATCCCATTTCGGTACTCTACCTTAGATGTCAACAGATAGTGAAACTGCACCATCTGATAATGGTCATCCCCCACCTCTATCACCTCTTCATATGACATGCAGTGATAGGTAGGCAACATAGGAATAGGTATCGGCAGATGTAGAGGTTGATATCCAAAATACCGGATACGCAATTCCTCTATTTTTCTACGAATCCTAGACTCCTGAGATTGGTTCTGGGTAGTCACCATGCTTTAAACAGTTAACAGTTTTTAAGAGCAGAAGAGAAATAGTTCAGAGATGAAAACTTTGCTCATCAAACTCAACTCAGAGTACCTTTTATACTATGATCAACATTCAAAACCGACTCTCCAAATTCCCAACGTCAGAAAGATTCCCCATGCAACAACATTGACTAGAACCATCAGTTCTAGAAAACTCAAAAGACACAACCAGATACTCATAAATATACATTGGAAATGATTTCCAGATAATAGCCACAACTTTAATGGCACTTCTCATCTAACACCACTCGCCTATAATGTTTCTCGTACTATTGGCTGAGAGGGGGCAGTTGTAGTAGCTTATTCCACATCTCGGACTCATGCATCATCTTCGACCAACATATAAACTTCTGACCTCACCAACCAATAGAGCACGTGACACAGTCAGAAATAAGACAACAACATTACGAAGCAAATACAACATGAGTTTCTCAACCAACACCACTCGTCCATGATGTTCCTCGTGCTCTTGGTTGAGAGCCACCTTGTAATAGCTTATTTCATATCTCAGACTCATGCTTCATCCTCGACCTCATCAGCATATGTGAAGTACGACTAAAGACATGATAAAAACCCCTAAGTCCTAGTTTTCAATTTTGACCTCCACACCAGCAGTTCGAGTTACGCAAGTGTATAGTTATCAATGAAGCCGTTGTTCAGCAACAAAGATCATAACGTTACGCCATCTGGTCAAAGAATATTTTACACATGTTTTGTAACGTCCATCATTAAGAATCTTAATGGTCGTCAAACAGTCATATTATAAGACCTATAAATGGAACCAGAGAATTCGAGATGAGGGACAGAAGAATCCTTACTCGAAAATTCCACATACTTAGAGCACTCATTGTAATAAGCTAACAATCTCAATAAGATCGTCTTCACTTTCTCAAAATCCTCAAGAGAGGTCGTGGTTTTTAACCTATTCAAAGGTTTTCCATGCTAAAACATCTTGTTGATTGTTACTTGCTATTTTTGAGTGATCTAAACACATCTGGTGTGAAGGCTAGGTTTGAATCCCAGAATTAGGCTATTACAGATACAATAGGTATTGTTGGTGTTAATATAACAATTCTTATATATCCTTTATAAGTTGATACAGTAGGTAATATTAGTATTATTATAACAATTCTTATAAGTTGATACAGTAACTTATAATGTAATATAACTATTATAATGTATTATTACAAGTTGATACAATAGGTACTATTGGTATTAGTATGGAAATTTTAAGGTATCTCTTCACAAGGGGGTAGTTAATGGACATAGGATTGACACTCTATAAAAACCCTAACTTTTGGGAGTTATAGGATAGACAATGTACGTGATCAATTAATGTCGTTGGAGTATTTAATATGTGTTCTACTCAGAGGTTAGCCTCATTAATTTTGAAGGTCTAATATACATTTTGTGACATGATAGAATGCCTAAATTTTTTTAAGTGTCAACAGAGGTATTTGGCAAATGGCTTAACTTAGTCATGATTATAGGACTTTACTGATATAACCTTAATTAACTTAAGATAGAAAGATCATTGATAGCTAGAGTATAATATCATCGACAAAGTCCCCACTCCTATACTTGTGAGGGTAGAAAGGTTGTTGAGCATAAGATTGCCAATCATATGATATGTTTTCATTGCTTCTAGAGCAAGGACAGATAGGTCATTTTGATTGAGTGTCAGTCTCTTAAATTATTCATGCATAGGAAAACTTAGAGTCGTGTACACAGTAGGGCTATAATGTCAGGGTCCTTGGGTTCGATTCTCTAAATAAAAGATTCGGTAACTGTTTATCAGTGTTCCAGGGTTGCAAGCCCCTAAAATTCTTCCCTAGTTACATATCGGCTTTGATATTCTTTGTGAATACTCCCTGTGGGCATAGATCCCTAAAAGTGAAAATAAATTAGGCTTTAGACCTGTAGGTTGAAACTCCTAGACCACCTTGATCCGGTGATTTCCCCGTTAATTCCTGGCTCAATAAAAAGGAATTCGCCAATCCCTGGCTCGATAATAGGGGATATGCTTCTATTGAGGACAGAAGGGTTCGAGAGTGTGGTTCTACTGAATTAAAACTGACCCTGTGTACATCGTCTGTTAGTTATCCCCCACATCTAATAATACCTTATAACTACTTTATAACACTGGTTGGCGCCGACGCTTAAAACAACATTAATAGTTGAACCTTATCTCCTCAGTAAACATTACATCATTTATACACACATACACACACACACATAGTTATATTTTTATATATAATATTATATCATATTAGTACTTCTGTATTATATCGGTCTGTTATGTTCGGTGACTGGTAATAATTGTGCTTGCTGATGCCCTGTGCACTATATTTTTCTACAGGAGGTCGATCTCGGTAGGATTTTGCTTAATAAGACTTGGTTGATCATTTCGGGATTCTTTGGAAGTCTATTGGGTCGCTGAGCTGTCGTAGGGTATTTATAATATTTATTTTTGATTTCATTGTCATAATCTATTTTCTTGTTAGTGAATTTTGTTGAGAACTTTATTCATTTTATTCAATAATTGTGTTATTTCCGCTGCGTTTCTTTGGTATGTAGATGTAGTTAATTTCTTTAAAAACATATTACATATGTGGGGTTCATCCGTGGGATACCCAACTTGTTAAGCCTTAGGATTTGCTTTATGATTTATTATTAGAAAAC
The DNA here is from genome assembly GCA_014058105.1 of Kingdonia uniflora. Lineage (NCBI taxonomy): Eukaryota > Viridiplantae > Streptophyta > Magnoliopsida > Ranunculales > Circaeasteraceae > Kingdonia > Kingdonia uniflora. Next base: position 3,565,776 of record JACGCM010001144.1, on the reverse strand, counting down.
AGATTTTGGGGCGTGACAGCTCCCACGCCGTAGGTCAATCACTTGTAAATAATGCAATTACACAAGGAATATTCTGGCCAGGAATGCGCAAGCAAGCGGAAGAGTACTCACGAAGATACGACATATATCAGCGACATGGACACATGATCCGATCCCCTGTACTCGAACTACATGCAAGCAAGATATTCTGGCCCTTCAAACGGTGGGCGCTCGATCTCGTGGGAGAATTTCCCAATACGCCAGGTAACCGATGTTTCTTACTCATAGCGATAGATTACTTTACAAAATGGGTGAAAGCAGTTCCTCTTTGTCGAACTAGAGAAGAAGAGGTCATTTATTTTATCTGGGAACACATTATCACACTGTTTAGATGCCCTTTCCTGATTCAGATAGATAATGGGTCGTACTTCGATGGAGAAAAAGTTGTGGCCTTATTCAACAAATGCAACATCATTTATTCTCCATCCAATCCATACTACCTGCAAGGCAATGGATAGGCCGAAATCACCAACAAAACCATAGTGGATGGGCTTAAGAAAGGCTTCAATCACATAAGAAAATCAATTGGATATAGAAGCTTCCTCACGTCTTATGGGCATACCATACTATACCAAGATAATCAACTGGTTGTTCCACCTTTCTCCTGGCATACAGAATAGAAGTTACCATTCCAACAGAGTACCACCATCCTGTCATAGATCACGAGCTAATAGACAAAGAAAATGAGTTCAAACTGGCCTACAATATGAACTGGATTGATGAAATTAGGGAACGCACTATTGTCAACCTAGGACGATATCATCATATGCTAGAAAACTCGTACAGTAGAAGAGTCTGAAGCCGTGAATTCTAAATCGATGATCTCATCCTCTGAGAAATCCTGCAGAGCAGAAAAGAAACAAATGTTAGAAAGCTCGCAGAAAATTAGGAAGGTCCTTTCCTCATTGTTGGCCGCACTGGCCTTGGATCATACTACCTCATGACAGGGAAAGGAGTCCGAATCCCAAATCCCTGGAACATTAGGCGATTTAAATGATATTATCGTTAAATCCTTAGTTTCTCCATTATAGATTATTCTATTATCGTTCTTTACATTCCAAAAATTAGATTTCAATCTCCAACAGTGTACCTTTTATTCTACTCAATGAAAACTTCTAAGTTTTTTCCCACATTACTCTCTATTCACGTAGAATCTACTAAATCTCACGGATTAAAGTAAAGGTAATACTAGCTTTCAATCGACCATCTATACATATATTTAAGCAAAGGTAATACTAGATTTCAATTGAACATCTATACATATTAAAACAAAGGTAATACTAGCTTTCAATCGACATCTATACAATGTCATTCTAGCTTTCAATCGCCCATCTATACATATATCAACGATTAAAATGAAGGTAATACTAGTTTTCAATCAATGATCTCTATCAGAAAAAATATAAAACAAAGGTAAAATTAGCTTTCATGCATCTCTCTACATGTCTATAACTACAGAAATTACAAGTCACTTCTATAAGTTATTTTTTCTTATGGGAGGTCAGCTGCGCTTTCCCCTATACAAGAGGTCGTTAAGCCATAAAATCTGTAGTTCGAGCAGTTACAACATTCCTGCCTTGCTCTGCCAATTCTGCAGATCGGGAACCAAACTCTATTTCCATGTTGTTCAAGCAATTTTCTCGATCTATATCAACATTATAGATACAGCCTCGGAATGCCATGCAGTCATGCAAGGTATCCCTTTCGAGCTCAAGCCTCTTTACTTCTTCCACAAAATAAGTAATGATAGCCATTAGCTCCTTCGAGTGCACCTCTTCTGGGCCAATCTTCTCTCAATCAAGCATGACTAACTCAATAAACTGCTTTCTTAGTTTCTGATGACGCGGTCGTAACACCTTGTATAGAGTGTCATCCTGCTCTGTGCGTTGCCCTAAGCGTGTTATTACCTCAATTTTCTCTGCTATTGTCTCCACAACTTTATCCAGCTCAAATTTATTCCTCGTCCTCAGCTCTTCTACTTGAGCACGAAGTGCCACCAACTCTAGCTCGTTTGCATCACTTCCTCTAATATGATTTTTATTCAGCAGCTTATATTTCCTCTCGATCGCCCCTTTAACTATTGCTCTCTACGAAGAACAACATTTTACTTATCATCACTCTCTCTTAAACGTTTGTTTCCCTTCCTTATATGAGCTTGAACATGAAAAAAATTAGCCTCCAACTCTTTAATTTGAACTAATGGGTTAATCGTGCTACCCTTGACAATTGAGGCCTTAACATCATTCTTTTTCGTCTTTGACCGCTCTCCAGCCTTGGCCTTCTTAGCACGTGAATTGGTCATGGCCAAATTTGCCTTCAACCTTGTAACCCTCTCATTCAGTTCGTCACACTATTTTTGGGCCATCCAAAGATCAATATCTTTAGTAGACATGGTCTCACTCAACTGCTCGACTACACTTTCAGAAGCAACTAGATCCTCTCGAGCCTTCACAAGTTTAATTTCTTTATTGACCATTTGACCCTGCAGACTTGCCACATGGCCACGCAGCTCTTTTTGTCACCTCTAATGACCTGATACGATATTGAGCGGCATCCGCTTCTTTACCTTTCACCATCAACAAGTCTATCCTAGTTTTGAGCTTCGTTAATTCAGTATGTGTACCTTCGAGCTCCTTTTGCAATTTTTCTAATTCGACGTCTTTACTTTGGATCTGCCAGGTCAGATCGTCCACAGTCTTTATCGCCTTGGCAAACTGGATCTGTACTTTGACATATTGATCCTCCCTATCTTCATATGCCTCGCTCATTCTATCAAATTCAGCCCTAAACTCATGATTATATTAAATTATCTGTTGTTCACTCAAACGAACAGTCTCTAACTCGACCTGCATAATCAAACTCGATTTCACAATACTTCACAGATACAATCAATTCATAATACATATAACTTTACAAATTTCTAACAGATTTCTATTTCTGATAAGCCAACAAGCTGAGATTATACTTCACCCTCAAGATAAGCGGTTATCTCATACTCATGGCAATAACATCTACATCCTATTTCAAGGTACACATTTTCTATGTTCTAATTTTCTAACACTCCAAAATAGTCTAAATATACTTGGTTATTATCGTTCATTATTCTCTATATCTGTCTTCTAACTTTACTTTGTAGCTCTAAAGTAACAACGCATACAAGTTAATAATTTTGAGCTCTTTCCTACCCTATAGCTCTGCTTGCGAAGTTAACAGAGTTGCTGAGGCATTTTGCTCTTTAGAGAGCTCTTTCTCTAAGTCCTCAATTCTGAGGTACATATCTTTAAGTTCCTACAAATTAATGTTTACAAACATCTCTTAGCTTATCCCAAATTTATCTTACAAATCAATGTACCATACACTTCCAGTTTTCAACCCACACAAAAATATAAACAAACTCCAAATAGTTTTACTCTACCTTATCTCCCTTATGGTTCTCTAGGTCCATTCTAGTAGAGACCGCATCTAACCCTGTAACCACCTGGGAGAGAGCCATCATCAACCTGGAGCTCCTCTCCTGTTTCGGTCTCTTCAACATAACGTCCTGCTATAATGGCTTCGAGGTCAACAACATAGTACCCCACTTTGAGATGTTGGCGCCCAAGGCTATCCCGAGCAGCTGCAACTTCATCAATATTCTTTTGCGCCTCATCCATGAGCTCGCGTATCATCACTCGATGCGAGTCCTTACGAAAACCAAGCGCTCCATCTTTAAAGCTAAATCGGGCTGGAGTTGAGCTACCCTCTTCTCGAGCTCAGCTCTCCCGCCTCGAGCTCAGCTCTCTCGCTCTCGACCTCAGCCCTTCCCTCCTCGAGCCTAAGGTAGATACCCTTCAACATGCGAGTAGCCTACAACAAAAAAATACATATTTTAGCTACAAAAAATGTAAATTTCAAATATCACAAATACATCAACTTACCTTGCTCAACTCCGACTGTGCGGAAGCATTTAGTTCCTCAGTACCTCCTCGAGCTACAGCCCTCAGCCTGTTCTCCATGGCCAACAGCTCATCCTCCTCAGCAGGTTAGCTCTCCACAACCTTCTCCCCGCTCACATCAGCAGGCGAATCCACCCTCATCTTCTTCATATTCATCTCAACCTCACCACTCATCGTGGTCCCTGAGGTCAGGCCACCCTTTACAGCCTTCCTCTTTGGGTGCCTTTGAGCTAGTTTACTCTATGTAGTACCCACAAAACTAGCCTTCAGTGATATTAAAGTAGCCCTCAGTAATACCGAACGCTCTTCCCCATCCGCTGCTATTTTCTTTCTAGCTCCAGTCTTGTCATTTATGCTTGAGACTTTTGCACTTTTTTTAACCTGTTATTAACTCTTTTGTATATGCTGATATTGAGCTCTTTCAGGACAATCTCAAATTCAACACCTTCTCGAGCTACAATATCTATCAGCAGTTCTCTTCTCGGCAGTTGAGATCAAGGACCTACAACATAACACAAAAAATTGTTAAACAAATACAGAATGTCCCTACAACTACAACAGTTCGATATCACAAACTATGACTTATTTTTCTTCAAAGTTTTATATACAAGTTCCATGGGTTCTTCGTCCATTCTCTGAAGACAATCACCTTTCACCCAAATCATATTATTATTCCTGACTCAATCTGCTGAATTCAGATCTAAGAACAGAGGTCTCAACGACTAGAAGAGAAGTACGTACCTCCAGTCACTGCATAATATTTCATAGTATAATACTGTAAAACATCTACATGAGTTATTCTCCTCTCCACCTCCTTTTCCCCCCATAATCTATTCAGATTATCACAAACGTTTATCACCTCCCACCATTTAGTTAGGCAGGACAAGCTTCTATAGTATTTAAAATAGCTTTAACATGATTGTAAAGAGGTAACATCAGTCTGTATTCATACTGATAATGGTAGCACATAAATCTCTTATCCAGGTCTCCTTGGATATTCCCATCAAAGTACTCAAAAAAGATCAACTTCTCTACTCCCCTATCTAATTTTTCTTGTTCTAGGTTCGGCAGCATGAAGAAATGTTCTTCCTCAGTTGGCATAGTACAACCCCTAAACGACCTCCCAACATGTTCTACAACATTCCCCCATTTCCTACCTAAACTATCTTTAATTTTATAAAATTCTTTGAATACATCAGACTTTGGAGGATAGTATAACAAATTACTAGGAAAATCTTGAAATTGTACAAATTGTACTTCATCCTCCCCTTCAGAATCTACATTTACACTCTCTACATTTTCAGGCTCATCAGATACTACTTCTTCCATACGACCTGAGGTCGAAGTCTTCGTATTAGGTGAAGGTTACATATCAAATATAGGCTTGAGAATGAGGCTTATTTTTATAACATAGTCTCCTCACGTCTCAACCAACATATAGGTCCAGGTATTCAGTCAATTTTCTCAATCATTATCTTTCATCTATACTTTCATACACTCACAAATCTATCATACACATCTATCATATACATACATACATACATACATACATGCATCATATACATATATCTTTTTCTATGCATATCAAACAGATTTTTCAAAAGTTTACTATAAATAGCAAATTTTTCATATTTTGAAAACCCAAAAATATTATAATCTCTATCTCAAACTTCACAATCACAAAATCATAACTCAATCACTAACCTTCAACGTTTGAGTATAAGTTAGAAGCAGCGTCCAATTCCTCTTTCACCACGGCACTGTGCAACCAATGTCTTGACTCTGCCTCCACAACCTTCTTCCTCCTTCTACAACGATTACCTTCGTCCAATCTCTCACTCAAATCTCTGTAACTTAATCTCTTTTCTTTCCCTTTGTTCTTTTGTTTTTCTGAGTTTAATAAATGTTTGAATAAGGAAGAAGAACTATTATTTATACTTTCTCTCTCTAATTATTGGCAGTTATTGGACCTCGTACAAGCCGCCCTCGGTTTTAGAACAGAGGCGTCCCTTCTACAATTAATGTCAGACATTTTATACATTTTTGGTGAAAATGTCTTCCCATTATTATTCCACATCTTATATTTAAATATAATTTTCTCTCTCCTATCTAAATCTCCATTAGACCTTCCCACACTCATGATGACTCTATACTCATACGCAATCAAACTTTTTCTACCCTTACACAAAAGACAAAAATTAGAGCTGATATGATTTCTCTATTTCTACTTATGCAATTTATAGACCTGCTGACGTAATTTCCAATGTTATAACATTTTAAAATTCAAATTTTTATTCCAACATTTACAACAAAGCAGGAACAAATTCATATGAACTATTTTCCCTACATTTAAATATAGTTATTAGAACTAACTTAGTTGGATCCCTTATACATAATCATACAGGAAACATCCAAGATACCCTGGAGTGCCATACCTAATCAGTTTACCCCCAGCAATCCTCTTATCTTCCTCAGCTATTTCTTCCATGACAATTTCCCTCACAGTAGCTTTTCATGCTTCAGGTTCCAACACCAATTCAGGAATATCTCTAAATAAAAGTGACGCTCAATCTCGTACTCCATCTCCTTCGTATCCAACTCGTCAAAAATGATTTTAGATTTAAGCAAATTAACATCGTAATCTAACATCCCGAAGATCCTCTCCCGCACTTCTATAATCTTTATTGCTAAGACCCCTCTAAAGCATGACGAGCTCTTTCTGAACGAGTCATCGCCATTTTTACTGCTTCCTCCTCTCTACATAACCTTTCAAGCATTATTTATAGACATCTTAGAGATAACATAAAATCCCTCCTATTCCACATATAATAATCTATATTTACTCCACCTTTCCATATCTGGAAATCCTAAGATCATGATATAAAGTTATTTGAACTTATCTTTCCAAATCATCCTCATTACATTTTGAACTCATTTTTACAATCTCCCCCCTATGTTCTACATTTCACAGCTAGCTATTTAAATTTTACACATTCTATTCTACATAAGAACGATGCCTCATAGCTCGATTCTTAGTACCTAATCAGTTCGATTTACATATCTATTACATCTTCACATCTATCTTTAACAGGTAGACTAATACATTGTGCGGAGATACATTATCACAGTTCAATTTCTCATACTTATTTTTAGTCCACTTTCTAAACATGACATTTTAATATTCTAACGTTTAATTTTAGTTCGATTTGACTAATTATTTCTAATTCGATCTATCAACACATTTTTTACACAAATATCATTTTTATTAGCTCAAATATTGCTTACAGAATACTTAATAAAGAACAATTTTTTAGACATTTCTTCAGATCGATCTACCGGTTATATTACATTTTAGTTTTCATTACTGTTTCATACCGAAACTCTTCTGCAGGAAAATCCCATACCGTGGTTGACACAGAGCTTAATCCCAACTCCACCATAACTTACTTCTACAGAAAACTAGGGAAGTTAGCTGTAACAGAGCCTGAACCAACCTCCAGCATGAAGCACTCCTTCAAGAAAAAGAGTGATGATTGTGCGGAAGAAGATTTCCAATCTCCGTTTTCCTTCTCCACCACCACCATCTCTTCCTCCGTAACCCTCACCATCTTCGAGTTAGTAGAGATTAAAGGAGGATTCTACTTTAGATCCTAATCCCTCATAGGATATTGGTAGTACTTCTTGTTATGTACGCCAACCTCCACATCTCTCTCCTCAACCTTGTCCTCCGCTAACAGACGAAGGCATACCCGACGTTGCTCCCCAAATAGAATCACATTGTGGAACTACCACATATGGTAGTAATTATCCTCAACTTCAGTCGTTTCCTCCTCCGTCATCCAATTATATATTGGCGGTACCAGAATAGGCGTGGGCATCTCCAAAGATTGGTTACCAAAGTAGCGTCACTGCAACTCCACAAGAACCCATGTTTCATATGTCTGATACATGTTCATTACCATTTTTAAGATAGAGACTTTCACAGGAACATGATGCTTTCATAGAAATGACAGATGCTATAGTACAAGTACAATTTATACCAAACCCGCATTCAATACGAAGATGGATTTCCAAAGCAATCATCATTCAAAGAACAGCCCTATCTGGGAACCCCAAACGTCAGATACATCAGTCCTTTCTACCACAAAAAATGCCAAATACAGTTTTCCATAAAGATGTACCAAGTACCCAACCAGTCAAATTCCACATCAATACATCATCCCTTTCTAACTTCCAGCACATATTTTCAAACAAAGTTCTTTCTCAACTAAAGTCACCTGTGCCTTCAGTTGCGAGAGGGCGATTGTAGGACCTATCCCTCGACCTAGTCTAAACTCGAACAACCTCAATATCAGACTCCTATATTATATACGTGACATGTACAATCACTATTGACACCTAGACCACAAACTGATAAAGAACGTAGATCGAGCACTATAACAAAATATGAACAAGTCAAAGACACCCGTCTCCCACGAACTAACAGTAATACATTCAACTACCGCTTACATCATAATCTGGAGAATGTGCTTCTACACAATAACGAGCTGCATGTAAGGTCTATATAAAGAAAAAGTTCCAGATGAGATAAAGACCAGATTTTCTAGATTTTAACACTAATAATTTCTAGATTCTAAGTATAATAACTTATTTCGTATCTCGAACTCAAGCTTCGTCCTCGACCTCATCAGCATACAGGAAGTACTACTAAAGATGTGACCAAACTTTTCTTGGTTCGAGACATCACTTTCGGCCTCTGCACCAACAGTTTGACCTGTGCAAAAAAAATATTCTGCAATAGAGTCGTTGTACAGCAGTAGAGGTCGGAATGTTACATAATCTGGTCAAAGGATATTTCACACATACTTTATAACGTCCATCATTAAGGGACTTTATGGTCATCAAACGGTCATATTAGAGAACCTATAAAGAGGCCTGGAGAACTGCAGACGAGGGACGAAATATTCACCATTAAAATGTTCCTACTCTATCACCCTATATTCTCAGAACGCTCATTATAATAAACTACAATCTCAATAAGATCATCACTTTCTCGAAATCCTCAGGAAAGGTTATGGTTTTTAACCTATTCAAAAGTTTTCCACGCTAATTTATCTTGTTGTTTATTGTCTATTATTCTTGAACATTCTAAATATATTTGGTGTAAAGGCTAAGTTCGGATCTCAGAACTAGGCTATTACACTAAGCACTACAAGAATTTTTATTTTTAGATCAAGCATTTGTAGTTCAAGAGATTACTTGTAATAAGATATCAGTCTAAAGCAATAATAATTATAGTTACTAAACCTTCAACTCGAGGTCATGGTTTTTTTACCTATTCAAAGCTTTTCTACGCTAAATCACTTGTGTCATTTCTTGTATTACACTAATTTTTGCCACAAGTACATTTGGTGTAAGTTATAATTTTGAAGTATTTCGAGCTACAGAACTAGGCTATTACAGTAAGCAGGAACCAATACCATTGCACATATAAATTTATAGACGGAAGTCGTGTTTGTAATTAATCATTGGTGATTCCTAAATCTTAACGCCTAATTTATAGAGTTATATTCCCTTTCCCCTCTTTTTGGAGCACAATGTGTGTTCTATTATTTCCATTTCCATTACAACTTATAAGGGAGATCAAACATTTTTTTTATAAGGAAAGAAAAATGTATCGTCCATAGCAAGGGCTTTTAAGAAGGAATTGGAAAAAGACCCACAATTACACTTATACACACTTATGAGAAAATCTGGAACAATAATTAGGGAGCAAACTGTATAAGCCTATGCTAAAATTGAAGTAAAAAATATTCTGGAGTCAAACGAGACACATGTGGTCTTCCAAGGTTCTTTAGCAATGTTGTGATCAGCATATAGAGGCAGTTTTATATGCGTGAACATTCTATTATTGGAGCTTTACTAGGTTTGGAATGTAATGATGCACACAGAGACACGATGAATCCGTTTTTCAATGGGAAATGCTTTAGAACCCTGGGGTTATAAGCCTTGAAGACCTGATTATTCAAAAGATCCCACGTGTATTGCGAGATGGGTTACCTTCTCAGGTAAACTTAAGAAATTAAATACAATATTTTTTAATAAATAAAAAAATGGCATTAAATAAGAGGAAAAGGGAGAACGAATGATGTTGATTTATAGACCACGTTATTCGATTTTGTTAGCGAATTAAGTATATTTTTGATGAATAATTTGTTATTATCATGACGCATTCAAATGAATGGTATACAACGACATATATATCATCCTAAAAAGATTATCATGAAAAGGAATCAATGTGAATAATTTGGTATTAAATTGTAAATAATGAAGGTGAGATTTGATTTAAGGTTTGGGTGTGATAAATAACATTTTGCACCAAAGCGGTAACAGTTTTTACCTTACCTCAAATCCTAACTCACCTAATGGATAAAGTAATTTAATTTGGAGAAAAAAAACTAAAATGAAAAATTGGTAATCTGAAAACAAAGTTTCCAGGTTACAGAAAAGTTAGGTGGTACTCTCTCATTCGTGGTCACTATGCTCTATGGCCTTGGGGTCCTCCTAGCGAGCCTCTTTTTCAGTCTATCATAGTGGCAGAGCTACATGAGGCCGAGTGGGGCCCCCACTGAAACTTTAGAAAATTTTGAATTACTAGCCTTAATTATAGCCCCCAAAGAGCATAATATCATTGTCGTATCATGATCTCTAACCATGTGGTGTTTGGAGTACGGTTTACCCTCGATGGGTTGGAGGGCTTGGGCATTCCTCAAGAATTTCTTTCTGAAGTGTGGGGTATATGTCAGCCAGTTTAGCAGTTAATCTCAGAAGGCAGGGCTTCTGAAGGTCACTTCCCTTTCAAGGCCACTCTCTATCAGATTTGGTTTACTTCTTGTCTCCTCCAGTATCTGTAGTGTGCTCGAATTCTCGTTCTGTGTGTTTGTCTTTTTGCTATTAGGATTGATTTTAGTGGTTTTTTGTCTCTCAGACATCATCCTTTCGAGATCGATAGAATTGTTCACCTTTTCTATCATATCTTCCAGAGTCGTTGGTTTGTTCAAGATGAGATGTTCCTTTACCTGATTTTCTATGAGTAGAGTATTTGTAAAGGCCGAAACTATATTTTTATGGTCAGGACTATCCACCCTTCTTGCCAGATCCAAATTTTTTTGTGAACACTTCAAACTTTTACCCCGGTATTTGTTTAAGATTGATAGCGGAGTAAAGATTCTCCTCTTTGTCTCTGCTGTGTAAATAGTTTTTGACAAAAATTTCTCACAACTGTTCGAAAAAATGAATCGATCCTTCTTCCAAGGAATATAACCATCGTAGAGGTTCACCCTGGAGACTGATAGGGAATAGTCAGCACAAAATGTGGCTTGATGTTAAGTATAAAACCAAAGAATCTTAGAACTTTTGAACGTATTTAACGGGATCAATCCCCTTATATTTTCAAATTTTTGGCGCATAAAAACTGGGCGGCACCTCATTGTATAATAGATCTTACGCAATCAGGCTCTTTTGTAGCCTACTAAAGACGTTCTTGTTTACGCATGTATGGGATTCAAAAAGCTCTTTAATGCGCTTGTCCATGTGTTCTTTAGTAACAAACTGTCGAGCTATGATTGTGTGACGTTAGAGATGCCCCTCCCATGGGGTTGTGATCTCCACTTCCCTTACTGAGCCTTTCGTGCACGGGGATCCGAGTCCTTACCCTTTGTACATCCTATCTGAGGTCGGTGAAGCCTTTATCGACTTCCTGTTGAACAACAAGTATTGGTATTATCTCGGGTCTAGGCTGGTTTTGATACTTCTAGGAGCTCCTAATCCATCTCGAGCCGAAATTCTTGATGTAACTAACATTACTTCTTTATTCTTTTATGTCATCATTTGTTGTCCTTGACGAATTTTCAGCACCTCTCATACTTCTGTCAATTGGTGTTCTAGAATCGTTCACCTTTCAGTCTCGGAGTTAAATATAGCGCGCAATTCTATCATTTGATTAGCTCCCGTACCAATTCATCCTATCTACCCAATCGGGGGACTTTGTCTGGGGCTCGACATTTCACTAAGGCGATTAGTACCTGCTATATTTGAGAACTATGGTTGATTATGTCGTTTCCCACAGACGATGCCAAATATAAGAGCCTAAATTCGTATCTTGAACTTAGTATCTCACACCAAATATGATCAGAACGCTATAAGATTCTGTCTAGAATATTAAAAAGGAAATAAAAGATTGGAGAAAAAGTAATCTATTATATATATATATATATATATATATATATATATATACTTAATAAAGGGATAGATAGAATTTTTTTTATATATGTACTTAATAAAGGGAAATATGGGGAGTAAGTGTAACTGTTAGTCTCTGAATGCCAGTAAAACACCTATTTTATCATGTGCCTACCCTCGCCTACATTGTAACCTCTCCAACACCTGTTTGATCTTGTGTTTAGCACAATCAGTTTAGGGGAGATGAGATATAGCCAGAGATTTTATATTAGTTAACTTGACACTATTAATGACAATTAATTTCATCTCCATTAGATCTACCAGTTCACAGTGCGTAGTTTATTTGATGAAATATGATTTTTTGTTTGTTTTCACATAGTTATATTCATATTTCCACACAGTGTTTACTAGTAAAATCTTAGTGATTTTTGAGTGACTACCCAAGTGAGGTCTCAGTCAAAGTAAATTTTTAACATAGTGCTCTAACTGCGGCTAAGTAATACCATTTAAAATTGGTATCTATTTGACTATGCACACACGCCAAGTAATTTATTTTAGTGATTTTTTATAACACATAGGCAATGTCCTAATCTCACTATGATATTTTTGATTCATTTCATTTTGATCATGCATTGTATTAGGGGGAGCGTTTGCCAATGTCTATTTATGCCAATTTTTCTTAGATTTTTGTGTATTTGTGGTTCTAATCGGGGCCACTATTGTTTTGAGGGGGGAGATGCATCTTATTTTGAGGGGAAATAACTAGTACTTTTTCAATGTGATATTGTTTTAGTTATATTTATTTTATTTTACCTTTTTATTCATCTGTGATAAAAAGGTGGAGAGATGATCATGACAGGTAAGCCAGGTAAGTATTTTGGTATTTTTGGTTTTCTCGGGTAAAATTTGGTTTTCTCCTGGATTCATTATTTTTTTATACGATTACGTGATGTATCTGGCTTAGTGTGCAGATATTCTAGAGCAGATGCTATAGGATGAAAGAGTGGCTACGAGAATGAAGGTTTACTGATTGAGTCAGTCTACCGAGTTGTAATTTATTTATTTCTTTCTTATAGTCGTAGTTTTGTCACGAAATAAACCAAATGGGGAGATTAAAATATTTATATTTAATATTGGTTTTCTTTCATGTCTAGAATAGGTGTCAGCACCATCTCGTAGTTATTCATCGTCATGGAGTACACGTAGAACGATTATAACTGGACTGACAATAAACAGGTACGTTGGTTTTGTACCTCTTCACTCAAATACTTTAGCTCATTAGTATTTTATAAAAGTTCAAAAAGAATTGTGTTTTTTTTATGAGAATAGGTTTATGTTCCAGCAGAATTTTGTTTTGCTCGAATGGACCTGGCATAGCCATCTCTATTCGAATAGACTTAGCATAATCATCTTAATTTTGAGAGAAGGTGGAATTTAACGAGAGATTCAACGATAATTAACCCTTAAGTTGAATCGATCTAGAATTTTGAAAACTTAATTTCAATTTCAGATTTTAAGAGTTTGAGGGATTCAAGTTTTGAAGCTTTGGTGCGTGATCCGAAGCAAGGTATTGTGAGAACGAAAAATCGATTGCAAGAAGTTCACTTAGAAGAGAGATAACCACAGGATGTGCTTATCGTCTTTGTAAGTAATTGAATTCTTATAATTTCTTTTCAATAGCGTATTTTTGGCTATTGGGCGATTCGGCAGTACCTGTGGGTTTTTATCCTGAGAAAGATTTCCCAGGGTTAAAATTATTTGTTATTGTGTTTTTGATTACTTATTTCTATCACTAGATTATCATATCAACTTGAACTAGGTTAGAATTAGACAATTAGTTTCAAGTATTATCAGACCTAAGTTATTTGACCTAATTTTATTGAAATTGATTAATCACAAGGACTCAGAAATTTTAATATTGATCCACAGAGATAGTGAACACTGGAGAGGAAGTGTATACGCCAATTCAGCGAGGCCAATGGTGGGGTAACTATAAATTCTTGTGTCACAGTAAATTTTATTAAGTAGTGAATTTGCTTAAGCCTGAGTTTTTTTTTTTTTTTTACCAATTCATTCTATGAAACAGCTGCATTGTACAAATTGTTAATTGCGTCAACTTATTATTTTCACGGCTTTGAAATCATCATAGGATAATCATTTGTATTAACCAATAAACACGACCGAACTAAGATTCGTTTTGATGATATCTTTGTAATATATCAAAAAAATACAGTCTTGGAATTTATAACCCGATCAAATTATGCTTCATAACAAGATAATGTTGGGTGTGAACTCGAACTTTGAAGAATGGTTAGAAGAACAAAATAGTCAAAGTCGTTCAAACGAGATTCTTTTATTTCGCATTTTAGATTTGGTTCGTCAACCTCATTCGAACGAGTTTGGATGTCGTTCGAACGAGTTTTCATATTTCTATGGTTGTAGACCAATTATCGTATAGTCGTTCGAACGAGCTTTGCGTAGGTTTGCACTAGATGTTATTATGAGACGTTGGGTTTGCTTTGAGATCCGTTCTACTTGTATTTTTAGTTCCCTAGTATATAAAGGGGACTTAGGTTATTTTGTTAGCCTATCTTGGTGAGTTTAATTTTAGAGAGACCTAGAATTTGAGAGAACTCCATTAAAGCTTGAGAAGCTTGGAGAGATCGTTGTAACCTTTGATCTTTTATTAGTGAATTGTTTGCGGGGAGTGGTTTTTTATCCGCAAGGGTTTTCACTTCCCTCCTCCAGGTAAATTATTATGTTTTTGCTTTTGTATAATTTCTTATTGGCATTTCTGTTTATCGTTCTTGGGGTAAGGGATTGGGATTAGCTACCTTGATTCCAAACAACTGGTATCAGAGCACAAGGTTAGGGCTTGTGTGATTAGAGCGGTGGCCGATATGGAGAAATTAGAAATCGATGAATTCAATGAATTGAACTTTGGGATTTGGAAGATGCAAGTCGAGGGTTTTCTATATGCAGAGGATTGTGATTTTCTTCTATGAGAGATTTTGATGAAGCCGAACGATATGGATTGATTGGAGTGGGAGCTTTTAAATCAAGATATTCTTGGTAAAGTTCATTCAACACTCTCAAGTTCTATTTCTTCTAAATTGCCTAAAGTGAGTACCGTGTTAGAGATGATGGACAAACTATCAAAGAAATTTGAAACAACTTCGAGTGATTTAAATTCTCAGAAGTGTGTTACGAGTGTTTCAAATTCTCGTAAACAGATTACTTTCAGCGACGTAGTAGAAGTCTTTGGTGATGATTCTCGTGTAATACCTTTTGGATCTTCGTTGTTAACATCGGGTGATTACTCGGATGTTAAAGTTAAAGGAAATAGAGTTTTATATATTGAGAATGGAAGTAAAAAACGCATAAAGGCATGAAATTGTAATCAACAAGATATTTGCTGGAATTGCGGTCAAGTTGGTCATAAGAAGGAAGATTACAGATCGACAAAGAAGAGAAGATATGTAAAAAGACGTTCGGTAACTTTTTCCAGGGAAGGTAAAAATTCCGATAGTGCCTCCAATCTTATTTATAATGATTTGGTTGATATGACTTGTGATATTCGGGATAAACTATGTTATGCGATTCATGGTACTCGGGATAAGTCATGGTGGTTGTCTTATGGTGTTTGTAAAAAGTTGAGGTTAGACTGGGTTGCTCCATTGGAAATTACGTCGGGTAAAAGCGTATTGTCTAGCTATGATGAGTGCTATCACATAATCGATAATGGAGATGTTCGGATTTCATTAACGAATGATAATTCATTATGTTCGGACATGGTGCAATATGTATCTAGTATGGCTAGAAATATGTTTTCAAGCCAACTATCGGACTTTGGTCTTTTGGCTACCTTTGACGATGATGCTTTTGAAATCATGAAAGAGGTTATTGCTTTAGCTTGGGACAAAAGACAAGATGCGTACTTAGAGACGTGTAACGCTAATGATCATGAGATTATTGGTATTGTTACTTTGATGGTAGATTCTAGAGTATGGCATGAGAAACTTGGTCACGTGAGTATTTGGATGAAAACATCGTTCTCGAGGAAAATACTTGATAAGCTAAAATCGATAAATTTATTCTTTTGTGAAGATGTTGTCTTGGTGAAGCAAAATAAAGTCGAGTTTCCTAGTAAGAGAAGAAGATTGAATATGGGATCGAACCACTTATATGATGATGTATGGGAACCGACTTGAGTTAGTTCCAACGGGGAATTTCATGGTTTTATTGTTTTCATTAGTGATTCCACACGAGAGCTTAGTGTACATTTCTTGAAAATGAAATGGACTGGTTTGACTTTGCTAGATGGAAAGCTTGGGTTGAGATTGGGATGGGTTTAATGTTGAAGCGTCTTGGGTCTAACAGTGATGGTGATCAATTTTGCTGTGATGAGTTTGTTATTGATAAAACATCTATTGGAATTGAAAGGCTTGAGAAGATTCCAATAATACCACGAGAGTTTGGTATGGTTGAAAGTGTGGTCTGTGAGATTACGAAAAGGGCGCAAAGTATAAAATGTTTCATCGAGTTGTCAAAGCAGTTTTAGGCAAATTCAATGGTTTCGGCGGTTGATACAGAGTCTTGGTATGCATTAGATCTTGGACTATTAGAAGAGATTACTTGGACGAAAAAGGAGGTAATCATTTATACTTATTTTGTCTATTCTAGTAGTAGATCATTCCTAGATTATATGTCTAGTTTGTGCATGTTCATTGGATATGTTTGTGATGATTTTGGTGGCCGATCTTATGATGTGAAGAATCGAAAAATTATCCAACTTATTGATGTGATATCCAATGATGATGTCTTTTGCGAAGACATGGATAAGTGGACCAGAAAAGTAGATTTATCAGGGTTATATGAGTATGTAAAAATCTTTGCAGAGATAGTGTTGGAACCATTGGTTGAAAAGGTCCAACGAGAACCGTATACTCATCCGATTGTAATGAAAAGAAGAACCAAGGTTTTGAGACCTACGACCCGTTATAATTACTTCCGACATTGTTTGTGGCTAGCCGGTATTGGTGATGACTACAAGGTGGCTTTACAAGGTGAGGTCATGGGCAAGTGGGAGCTTGTCATGGATGATGATGAGATTGGATCTCAATCGTCAAATCGGGTATAAGATATAATCTTATTACCGATGGTATAAACTATTAACTTCACAAGTTGGTTTACAAGTTAAACGAGAACAAATTTGTTCAAGCTGTTCAAGGTGAAACTTGAGGTAAAATGTTTTCAAGAAGAAACGGGTGTTTATGTCAAGATGTTTTTTTTGTTCACTGGTTTGGGAAGCTAGTTATTTTGTGGTGGCTTTGTTTTTCTGGATTGAGTAATTTTTGATACGGAATAAAAATTCATCATGATTGATCTTATTGAAGATGGGTATGTAAGTCGGCTACATGGATACATAGTTACTGGGTGAAGTTGCATTATGGAGGCTCATACATGAGAGCTTCATATGCGTATTCGATATATACACCGAAACGATGGGGCCCAATGTTGGATATGTTTATATCATTAGTGGATTTTTTTTAAATACCACAGAGACCATTATTGATGTTATGAGTTTTTTTTGAGAACTCACGGATCATCTGTTCTTAGAGTATGGATGATATGCTTGTTGCGTATGCAAGTTCTAGCATGGGTGAGATTGAAGAGTCGTGGAAACGGTTATCTCAATAAAGGGTTGGACCGATGGATTGGAATACGATATGAGTGTAGATCGAGGTATGTCTAAACTCATTGATGATTTGTTTGCTAATGTATGTTATTGTTTACATGAGACTAGAGTTTTCTCATGAAGTAAGAGTTGTGAGACGTTGATAATGAATCTTATGTATTTGAAGAAGACTCGGTTGTAACTCATAGCTATGGAGTATTTCTTGTTCAGCTTGCAGGGTTGTGTTTACTTGTGAGGGTGAAGTACGTTAGTGACATGGAAATGACTACAGTTTCGTGGTGTTATACTGAAGCTACTTGGGTATCGAGATGATAATGGTTAATTGCATCATTAATTGCAAAAGCATGAGTATGGTGCGGCTTTGGAAGTTTGCAAGGGGATGTTATTGAATTTTTTGTTGAAAAATGTTCAAAATATTATCACATGGTTTTGTGTGGTACGATAGCTTTTGGCGTTAAGAGTTCGGTTTGACACAGTTACAAATGTGGTTGCTTTAAAGATAGATGAAGTTACGGGAACCTCACACTTTAAATTTTAAGTGGGAGATTTGTTGGAGAGTGTGAAATTTTGTAAGTGGGACTTCATGATTGAAGGTCTGGGTAATGCGAGAAATTCATTTGGAGATCTGGAGATGGGTTAAAGGATTCAATTTCAAGTGGGAGATTGTTGGGTGTGAACTCGAACTTAGGAGAATGGTTGGAAGAACGAAACAGTCGAAGTCGTTCGAACGAGATTTTTTGTTTTCGCATTTTGGATTTGGTTCGTCAAACTCGTTCGAACGAGTTTGGATGTCGTTCAAACGAGTTGTCATGTTTCTAGAGCTGGAGATCAATTATCGTAAAGTCGTTCGAACGAGCTTTGGGTTGGTTTATTTTAGATGTTATTCTGAGACATTGAGTTTGCCTCGAGATCCGTTCTACTTGTATTTTTAGTTCCCTAGTATATAAATGAGACTTAGGTTACTTTATTAGCCTATCTTGGTGAATTTAATTCTAGAGAGACCTAGAAATTGAGAGACTCTATTAAAGCTTGAGAAGCTTGGAGAGATCGTTGTAACTTTTGATATTTGATTAGTGAATTGTTTGCGGGGAGTGGTTTTTTTTTCCGCAAGGGTTTTCCACTTCTCTCCTCCGGGTAAATTATTGTGTTTTTGCTTTCGTATAATTTCTTATTGGCGTTTCCGTTTACCGTTCTTGGGGCGTGGGATTGAGATTAGCTACCCTGAATCCTAACAGATATAATAGTTTCAAACTATCGAAAATTGTATAAAGCATTAACGTAAATTATGTTCTATGAAAGAATCAAAATACTGATTTTTTTTCTTCATGATGTGGGATATAATTGCTGTTGAATGCAACTATGGGAATCCCATGAGGCAGTCTAAATAACCTCCAAAAGATCTTCTTCCCTCCTTCACATACCCATCTACATATGGGCTAAATTGTTTCTTCCACGGCGTTCAAGTGCACATCCAAATTATAATGGCACAAAGTTATTTATGTGTGAACGTGTTTCATTCACACATATTTACCTACAGCAGTACGCCTATTTGATTGATTCCTTGATTAGGGAAGATGATGGATATAGTTTAATGTATATTCACAATAAACTAGAAGGCAAGGAAACATAATAAACCAGCTGTTTACTAGTCTCGTTTTAAATTACAACTAACTACTGATGGTTATTCTTTAATTCAACTAGGGCAATAATGGAGACTTAATCCATGGGACCTTCATCTGTGAAAGAGAGACATATCTTTGTAAGAGAAAGTCTTGTTTTGATATACATCACAATGCTTTGAACAATTCCACGGTGACGGAGAGGGAAGTAGGTGGGCATGATCTTTCAAGCCCAACTAGTTTGACCTCTTCCAAATTAAATAGAAGTTAAGAAGACATAATGCCATGGAGCCAGTTAATTAGTCTTCAATTAAATTATTAACTAATCAATGACATTTATTCTTTAATACAACTAGCGCAGTAGTAAAGGCCCAATCCTCCATCAAACCAGATGTATGAGCTACATCTTTCTGAGAGACACAACCATGGCTGTAGGGGCAGTTGTTTCCGCTGTGGTAAAGAAACTTGCTGACCTACTCACTCAAGAAGCAGTTTTTTTGAGCAGTGTGAAAGGCGAATTGGAATGGATCGTAGAAGAACTTAGGCAAATAATGTGCTTCTTGAAGGAAGCGGATGCGAGAGAAGGAGATGAAAACATCAAGAACTGGGTCAATGATTTAAGGGACTTGGCTTTCGATGCAGAGGATGTTATAGAGGATTACATACTCAAAAGAAAACTACGAAAGGAGATTGGATTCATTAAGAGAAATGCTTTCGTCTTCAATAAAATGTTCATTCTCTATAAGCTGGGAAAAGATATTGAACAGATAAGAAATAAGATCAGTGATATCTCTGACCGTCGGACAAGGTATGGCATTGAGAACGTTGCAAGCGAAGTGGGTCAATCATCAAAATCAGCTAGCGAAAGGCTAAGTTTGTATCGACAAGTTTCCCATGATCTCGATGAACATGATATTGTCGGTTTTGGAGAAGATTTAAATGTCTTGACAACACGATTGATTGAGCAACCCCTGCGCCGTTGTGTAATATCCATCATTGCTATGGGAGGATCCGGTAAAAGCACACTTGCTGATAAACTTTACAATGTTGATGCCGTGAAGAAGCATTTTAAAGCTCGTGCTTGGATCGATGTATCTCAAGTATACGACCCGAAAGTCCTTTTGCAGGACCTAGAAAGGAGGTCATGGGTCTCAAATCAGAGGTCTCCGGAAAAATGAACGTAGAAGAGTTGAAAGGGATTGTGCGCGAGTTCCTGAATGGGAAAAAGTATCTCGTGGTCATGGATGATGTTTGGACCTCTGATGTCTGGAAAGATCTAAAAGCTTCTCTCCCAGACACAAACAATGGCAGCAGAATCGTCATTACCACTCGCATCATGGAAGTCGCCCAGCAGGTTGATCCGGTAAGTCTTCCACATGAACTCAAACCTTTAAGTGACGACGATAGTTGGGATTTGTTTACCAAGAAGGTAATTATTGCACACGATAACACTCCAAATTTCGAGAAATGTTCTTTCCCAATGCAGCTTGAGAAACTTGGGAGAAAAATCGTTAAGACCTGTGGGGGATTACCGCTTGCAATTGTCCTACTGGGAGGTCTTTTAATAGGAAAACTTGAAGATTATAAAGCATGGTCAATCTTACTCGAAAGAATATATTGGCTGGCAACTCAGGCAAGACTTAACACCATGCACTCAAATTTTAGCTTTGAGCTATAACAACTTGCCTTCCTACTTGAAACCTTGTTTCCTTTATCTTGGTTAAGATGTGGATAGCAGAGGGATTCATTGTGAAGCGTGGCAATGAAATAGTTGAGGATATTGGAGAGGAGTACTTGGAAGAGTTGGCCGGTAGGTGTATGGTACAAATAACACAAAGAAGACTGTCCAAGTACATCAAGAAATTCCGCATTCATGATCTATTAAGAGATCTGTCAATCTCAAAAGCAAAAGAAGCCGGGTTCCTTCAAATTCAGTCCAATACTACAACTTCAGAGCCATTCACTCAGACCCTATCCAGGGTACGTTGAGTTGTCTTAAACAATATTTCTGCTGATCCTTCTTATCGGCATATTCATTCTACTTTTCACTTTGAAGTAATGAACCCAAAAAAGGTTGAAACTTTTTCCCGAAACAGTGATGCTTTTGGAATGCTAAGAGTGCTTGATTTATCTTATTTGTCCTATTTCAAACTCGATGAAGGCTTGCGTCCTATCTTGCCTAAGTCGTTGGGAAAACTAGTCCATTTGAGGTACTTGCGGTTAAGTAATTTGGATGTTTCAAATTTACCAACGATCATAAGGAATCTATGGAACCTACAAATATTAGATCTTAAATTTTTATCAGCTACAATCAATGACAAGGTCAAACCTGATTCGCTGTCAAATTTACACCAACTGCGACAGTTGCGTCTATGTGGATTTGCTTTTAATCCACCGAGTGATGAGGGGTCCACCTCAAGGAACTTCCAGACGCTGAATCAGCTAGGTATAACCAAGTGGAGCCGTGTGAAAGATGGTTGTGACAATTGTACTAACCTTAAACAACTGGGTTTCGTTGGTGACTTACACTTGCTTGAAGAAGACATTTCTAATTGGATCTCTAATTTGGATTAGCTCGAGTGCTTAAGCTTGGAGAAGTATCCAATCAAAACAGAGGAAGACATGTTGGAGAATCCAATTGAAAGATTTAGCATTTTCTCCAAAAATCACACCAATCTCTACAAGCTGGAGTTACATGGAGTTTGCATAGAGAAACTGCCCGAGCCTTGTGACTTTCCACACAATTTCTCCAGCTTTACCTTGGCGGAATCCACAATAAGGGGAGACATCATATCAACACTTATTTGAAAACTTCTAAACCTTGTGTTTCTTAGTTTATATAATTGTTCACTCCATGCAAAGGAAATGGTCTTCTCTCATGGAGGTTTTCCTAAGCTTAGAGATTTACAACTTAGGAAGTTGAATGATTTGAAGGAAATGAAGGTAGAAGAAGGATCTTTAAGAAGCCTCATAGTTTTATATATCAATGAATGCACAAATCTAAAGATGCTTCCGGATAGTTTGCGGCATGTCACCACTCACCACCCTTCAGAAGTTATATTTAGAGAATATGCCAAAGGAGTTCAATGGCAGAGTAGAGAAAGGCGGAGAAGATTGGGAGAAGGTTGCACATGTACCTACGATCATTACTTGGTGAGTTTACTTACGAGTCAAAACAGTAATTTGAGTTTTAGTACTGAATTTGGTAAGCTTGTTTAATACTGATTTTTTAACTAAAGTTTCACGGGGTTTGGTCTTGAAGGTAAACCATACGGTGTTTGATGAGAGACGCCTCTATCCGTTCCAGCAACGTCAACCGTCAAACTTGACGCACTTTTATCTTGTGTGCTTTCAGTTTGCTTCTACTATGTTGTATTTCTGATTGGTATTGAAATAAATGTACCGAATTTTAGCACTACTTATATACTCTTTAATAACTTGGATTCATGGATTACGGTAATTTTATGTATGTTGTTTAGGGATGAACGTGTCGATGATGATGTTTTATAGTTTCTTCAGACCTTTCCTTCTTCTTCAGATGTTGGTGTTAGGTTACGGTTTAAAACAGGGGAAGTCGTTCGAACGGCAGAGTTTACGTTGAAGCCGTTCGAACGAAAAACGGTCTGTTTGTTTGTTTCTAAGTTTGTTCTGAAGGAGATTTATTCCAAAGCGATGGATTATCTCGTAATAGGTACTTCGGAAATGATCTAATGGAAAGTCTATAAATATAGAGTGTATGTTAAAGGCCTCTGTACAGGAGAAAAGAGTTAGAGAGAGAAAATGGAGAAATCTAGGGTTTAGTTCTGGAGAGATATATGGTGTTTTGTTTCTAGGGTTTCTTGTTGGGGATTATCCGAAGGGAAGAGGTGAGGTTGAGTGATCTCTATAACTTCTTGTAACCCTAAGTGATAATATATTCGTCGTGCTTGTCGGGGGTGGCTTTGATTCTTTAAAGGGTTTTCACCTAAATTAAACCTTGATGTATGTGTTTTAATTGCATTGGATTGAATTCTCTTTAGTTAGAGTTGGTTCTTCAAGTTCTTGTTAATCGTATTGCGCTTCCGCGTGTGATTTGCCCCCTCGGTTTCCCAACAGTTGGTGATGAAGTAGAGGATGATTCCTCCTCTTCATGGCGAAGATCTTATCGTAGTGGGAGATTATAGCGAAGAGAAGTGCTTAGGGTGTTAAGGCTTATGTTAGTCATGGTGTTTGTATTGGTGGATTAGATGTTGGGGAGGGGAAGTCAGAGAGATACAACTTTTGTCACGGTGTGTTGTCCTACCGGTGTGGAGCTTTCTTGATGGTGGTTGGAGAAGAGTAAAATAGGGAGATAATGAGCAGGGAGAGGGCTTGTTGAAACTATGGATTGGATGCTTATGTTGTAATGTATTTACAACGCATGATTGTATGATAAACCATGATCATGTGATGATAAATATTAGAGAAGTGCTTTTGGGACCCTGGGGTTATAAGCTTAGAAGACCTGACCATTCAAAAGATGCCTCATGTATTGGGAGGATGTGTTACCTTCTCAACAAGTAAACTTAAGAAATTAAATACAATCTTTTTTAATAAATAAAAAATGGCATTAAATAAGAGGGAAAGGGAGAACGAATGACCTTGATTTAGAGACCAAGCTATTGGATTTTTTTAGCGAGTTAAGTATATTTTTTATGAATAATTTGTTATTGATTTGTCATGAAGCATTTTTAATGTTATTGTGTATTGTTGTATTAAATTGTAAATAATGAAGTTGATACTTGATTTAAGGTTTGGGTGTGATAAATAACATTGCGGTAACAAAGTTTTTTACCTTACCTCATATTCAAACTCGCCTAATGGATAAAGTAATTTAATTTGAAAAAAAAATATACTTAAAGGAACGAATTGGTTAGTTATTAACAAAGTTTCCAGGTTATAGAAAAGCTAGGTGGCATTCTTTTGGTCACTATGCTCTACGACCCTGGGGTCCTCTTAGCGACACTGTATTATTAGTTCCTATCATTCTCTCTTATCATTTGTAATTTTTACTACCTTCTTCACACTTGATTGTTCATTGTATTTCTATTGGAACTTTGAAACAACTCTATATTACTATAGAATACCATAAAGCATAACATATGATTCAAAACTTCAGTTTCCATTCATCAAACATAAAGAGAAAACCACATGTATATCGCCACTGTATTAAAAAAAAGCTTTGGGGGCTCTCGCCCCCAGACCCTCAATTCTCGCTTTCTTTTGTTACTTTGCCCCCACTCAGCTAAAATCTTGGCTTCGCCACTGATCGATCATATCTGATATAATTTTCAACGAAAGAAGCAAAGATGCATATTTGCTCAATGTTCTTGTTACTTCAAATCGTGAAAAATTCGTATGAAATACACCTAGTAAGCCTTTTCACAATAAATTAAGTTAGGAATCAGCAACCATTGAGCTCTTGGCTCAGTGGCTGTGTGACCCTCCACCCCATGATAGGTAATGAGTTCAAACCCCCCATAGGGTGTGAGAATTGTGAACATTCTTTGGGTTGTCTTGTGGGCCTTTGGGCTTTGTACCCTTCGGGGCTTGTGGCCTTCGGGTTGTGTACCTCTTCGGAGGCTTGTGGTTGCCTTCGGGCTTTGGTTGCCCTTCGGGGCTTGGTTACTCTGTGGGTTACGGATCCCTAAAAACCAACTGCCTTCGGGTTTTGGTTTCTTGGTTACTCTGTGGTTACGGATCCCTAAAAATTGGCTTACCTTCCAAAAAAAAGAAGAAGATAGGAATCAACACATGTCATATGTTCAAGGCGATAATTAAAAGATAAAGCACGATGAATCCATTGGTCTTAAACAAAACTTTATCAGTAGCAAATCAGCAAAAGAAACACTGTACTAGGTAATCAGTATCAACTTACCACTCTCAAATATGGTGTAACCTGTAGGCATGCTTGGTATACATAATATACTCACACCGAGACCAAGTAGGCTCAAAGTTCATTTACAAGCAAATCTCATTTATCCAGCTTGCTTCATCAAGGATATCTTTTAAAAGAACGCTGAAAACCCAAAGTTTGTTCGAATAGAGACAAAGTCTATTCGAATAGAACAATTTCTATTCGAATAGAACCAAGATCCTATTCGAACAAATAAAGTTTTGAGGCAATTTCTTCAAATAGAGAAAGAGTCTATTCGAACAAAACAAGTTTTATTCGAAGAGAACAAAAACCTGTTCGAACAACTAAGTTCTTAGGTAATGTATTCGAACAAAACAAGTTTTATTCGAACAAGATCAAAATACTATTCGAACAAACATAGTTATGAGTGAAAATGTTCTAATAGATACTAACTCTTATTCGAACATAACAAAAACCTGTTCAAATAGAGTCTTGTTTTTCTCAAAAAGACATATCACTTTCTTTTCATACTCTGTAAATACTAAGGGCTTGAAATTTAGTGCAAAGAGGTACAAACCTATGTACTTGTTCAGTGCCAGTCCAGCTGTAGTTGCTCTATGTGCAATCTCTAACGACGAGTAACCACGATATAGTGCTAACACCTAATCTAGACACGGAATGAAATAAACTCTAAATATTGATGTTTCAATCTCCCCCTTTGGTTCATTTTGTGTCAAAACTAAAACTATAAGAAATAAAAATACAACTCGATGGACTGACTCAATCACTGAACATCCACGCTCAAAGCTCCACTTTCATTATATGACATATACTCTAGAATCCCTACACACTAAACAAGATACATCACAGAACAAATAAGGGATCCAGAAAAATAAAACATAACTTAGCTTATCTGTCAGGATCATCTCTCCCTCTTTTTGGCACAGATGAACAAATGGTAAATAACAAATAAAAGGAGAAGCAAACCAGTAGAACAAAATGTATAACAGTCACTGAATGAGTTAAACACATAATAAATGAGAAATATATACCAGCAAATGTCAGAACAAATATTATGAAAAAATAGACTGTTAGAATACTCAAAAAGTCAAACTAAGCAAAATGAGCATGTAATTAGAAAAATACTTAAACACCAATACCCCAAAATAATATACATTTCACCCTCAAAATAATGATAACCCCCTTAAAATGAAATAAAAGGAAAATACACATGGGGAGTGTCTCTGAAATAAGTAAGTAAAAGAAGACAACACTCCCCCTAAACACAAGGCATGATAGAAAGACAATGAATCTAAAATATTATATAAAGACCAAGACATCGCCCATGTGTTATATAAAACAATCACTAAATGAATTACTTGGTGTGTGTGTGTGCATAGTCAAATGGATACCCAGTTTTCAACGTATTACTCTACCGTAGTTAGAATACTATATTGGAAAGTTGCTTCAACTTAGGCCTCACTAGGGTGGTCACTTAAAAATTACTGAGAATTGACTAGAAAACACTCTGTGTGAAATATGAATATGAGTATGTGAATAGAAAATTTTAAATTTCATAAAAAAAAACTGCGCACTGTAAATTGAAAGATCTCACAGACAGAAAATCAATTGTCATAGATGGTATTAAGTTAAATAACATAGAATTCCTATCTCTCATCTCCACTAAACTGACTATGCTAAACTCAAGATCAAACAGGTCTTGAAAATGTTATAATGTAGGCAAGGGAAGGAACATGACGGAGTAAAGTGCTTTGCTGGCATTCTGAGACTATAGTTACACTAACTCCCCATCTTTTTTTCTTTTTTTTTAATTCTTGCAAGACTCTGATTAATATAGTAGCAAATACATTATGGATACTCACTCTATTTTTATATTCATCATTCCCCCAAAAATTACTTTTTTTTTGCTGAAAAGTCTCAGAACAAATGGGTAAACTAATAAAGGATTTGGGTAGAAAAACGAACGACATATTTTAAGGCACAAGGGGCTATAAACGGATAAAATTTTGGTTATGAATAACGAAGGACAAAAAATGTGTAACAATAAAAAACTTATTATCATATCTTCAGTCTCACATAATATCTTTTTCGTCTCGAATCAAGTATAAAGAATGTTCTATTAGACTAACTTAAACTTGAAGTTACCATCGACAATTGATTATAAAAAAATAAGATAAAAAAATGCTGAATCTAAAAAGAATTTATGAAATAACACTCGAAGCTTGTAAAAAGGCTAGATACTCACATAACATTAGGTTATACGAAGTCTCTACAGTTATCCTCACGTGGTTCTAATCACGATGAGCTTTTAGTTTAAACAAGATGATCAATGACTATTGTAAAATATAATTTTACTAAATAATTATCCCATGAATGAATATAACACAAAAGTACAGTCCAAGTCTAGCAAGAATATTCTACATACCAAAGCTCCTAAAGTGCAAAGTACAAATAAAAACAAAATACTACCCTACTGTCCTAAAAACAAAAACAAACTGAGACAGGGTAAGAAACGTACCTAATCAATAGAGCATATTAATAACCCGTCTCAGTTGATAGTCATTATCTTATCTGTGGTAACAAGTAATCCTTTTGTATCTAAATAGACTGAATAGCTGTCGGTGTAACATTGCATCTTAACTGAGGTGTCAATTCATCCTTACGTACCCAAATAGCTCTGATAGACTTTTGATATTGAGCTTTTTGAGTGAGCATTGGAGATTTCTTGATCATCATCTTCTTTTCCATGATAAGAAGCCAATCAACCCGTCTATTATATGAAACAAATCTACAATATGAAGCATAATGTCCCCTTCTACCACAAGCATGACAATAAATCACTTTTGGATTGTGTAGCTTACTGGCTCGAGCGCGAGTATTAAACATTATATTAGGTTTGGACAATACTGTGGTTTTACCAAATTTTGTAACCAAAGAGGATCTTTTATTTGAATCAACGTTTTCATATCCAAGCCCCCTTTTGTCACTTTTAGATTTGCCCATACTTAACATTTTATTAATATTTATCGCTCCATGAGAAAACATTTAAAGTTTCTATTTAGATAAGACTAAATCAAGTTTGGCCTTATCCAATTCATCGATGGTTGATTTAATCCTCTCCTTAAAAGTATAAACTTCATTTTCTAAATTGTTTACTTTGTCAATAAGCTCATGTTTCTCACATTCAAGTATTTTAAACTGAAGATTTGTGTTCTCAGTATTTTTGTTTAATTTATGAGTGAGTGTGCTAACTTGTTCTTTCAAGCCTTGGTTAATTTTCCCAAGTTTAGCATACCGCTTAATTAACCAAGTACCAATTTCTTCAAGATTAAAATTATCATGTTCAGAATCCATTAATCTCAAATAATTGAGTTAGGATTCACGCCCTGGTTTTAAGCTTCGGAGCGTGATCACTTTGATACCAATTGAAATAAATAATCATTTGAGATTAACCGATTTCAATTAATTTAGGTCAAAATCAGTAGGTCTAAAATCCTTGAATTAATGGTCTAAACCTAGCCTAATTCAAGTTGATTCGATTATCTAGTGTTAACAAACAAAAACACATTAAGCATAAGAACAAACAATTTTAACCCTGTGGGAAACCTTTCTCAGGAGAAAAACCAACAAGTCACGGTCGAATCACCCGACAGCTAAACAATCTAATATGAAACAAAATTACAAAAATTCAATTACTTATAAACTCGATAAGCACATCCCGTGGTTACATCTTTTCTAATTGAACTCCTCACAATCAATTCCACGTTCTCGTAATGCCCTTCATTCTCGCAATACCTCGCTTCAATCTCTCGTCAAAGCATTCAAGCTTGAAACTCACAAGCTTTGCAAATCAATGATTAGGTTTTTAAATCTCTTTGATTGATTCAATTTGAGTTTTACTTCGTATTGAATCGCTCGTTGAAATCTCTCTTCTCTCTAAAAACTTAAGCCCTAAAAAAATGGTTATGGAAGAGGGTGAAAAGTGAAATAAGAAAGGATGTCTTTTATGAGAAAACTGAAAACCCGAAGTCTATTCGAGTAGAAAATTTTTAATTTAAAAATAACCAAGATTCTATTCGAACAAATAAAATTTTGAGGCAATTTGTTTGAATAGAGAAAGAGGCTATTCGAACAAAATAAGTTTTATTCGAAGAGAACAAAAACCTATTCGAACAATTAAGTTCTTAGGTAATGTATTCAAACAGAGAAATAGTCTATTAGAATAAAACAAGTTTTATTCGAACATGACCAAAATCCTATTCGGACAAACATAGTTCTGAGTAAAAATGTTTGAATAGATACTAACTTTTATTCGAACAATATCTTATTCGAACATAACAAAAACCTGTTCGAGCATAGACCTGTTTTTCTCAAAAAGATATATCACTTTCTTTTCATACTCTCTAAAATACTAAGGGCTTGACATTTAGAACAAAGAGGTACAAACCTACGTACCTGTTCAGTGCCAGTCTAGCTGTAGTTGCTCCATGTTCAATCTCTGATGACAAATAACCACAAAATAGTACTGACACCTAATCTAGACACGAAATGAAACAAACTCCAAATATGGATGTTTCAAGAAAACACCAGTGTTTGCCTAAATGTAGATATGTAACAAACGTGACTCCGAGTTGTAATAATTGAGAAAGAAAAGTTTTATTGCAAGTTGCATCACAAAAAGATATACTGTGATCAGATATAGATGTGCATGGTGGTTAAAATCCAAGAAATTAAGACCATAATGGTCATACCTTAACCTTTGGAGGGAATCTTTCAACATCTTCCCAGATGTCCGACTAGGCCAACCACACTTCTTCCACCTTTGCATGGACATCAGCATATCAAATCGGTCCTTTACATCCCTTGCTGGTCTCCCTTCAGCAAGCTTGAAATAAGGGACTAGTTGTTTCCATGGATTGCCTATATATCAACTATAACCTTATCCTCTTCGAGTCTTCCTCTGCAGTAATTTTAGTCAGTGTTTCTTACTAAGTAGCAAAATATAAACAGAATATACGAAATTTAATTTACAACAATTTTACAGAATGAGCATTCTCGTTCGAAGGTATGCATGAATGAACGAATATTATATTGGAAAAAAACCTTGTGGTTTTATCATTAATTTGAATGATTGATATATAAGTAGTTTATTTTGTATCACATTGGGTATGTAGGTTACACAACTCTAGATTATAAGTAAGAGTTTACTTATGAGTTTTAATGTGCATGATTTGAGTTGTCTCCAACAGACACATCATGAGGTGTATCTTAAGGTGCGACCCTTGGTGAAGAGTCGTGTCTTAAGGTGTGACCCTTGGTGAAGAGTTGTAACTTGAGGTATGACCTTGGGTGAAGAGGCATTAACTTGAGGTGTGACCTTTGGTGAAGAGGTACTAACTTGAGGTGTGACCTTTGGTGAAGAGGTACTAACTTGAGGTGCGACCTTTGGTGAAGAGGCACTAACTTGACGTGTGACTTTTTGGTGAAGAGGCACTAACTTGAGGTGTAACCCTTGGTGAAGAGTCACCTATACTCTATATAAACCCAACTTCGTTTTTCATTTTTAATGAATCAGTTTTTCAGAGTTTTCTTGAGTCATTTTCAAGAGAGAAAATAGACGTAATCAAGGTTCATTTGGGAAAGAGATAAAAGTGTTTTCTTCTCTCTGCGACTGATCGTTATATCCTGGGAGACAGGGGCCGATTATATCCAGCAAAGCACTGTGGCAGGGGCGAATCTGGCTTAAGGAGATAGTGTGCATGCACTAGATTCGATCATATCCCGATAAGTGTTTTGATCTCTTTCTAATCTCCTTAACTTGTTTTTGATTATGCCAATTTTTGAACACAGGCTAACAACATATTAAGAAATACCCAACCGTATTTTCATACACTAGATTAAGGAACTTAATATAAACCATCAGGTCCAGTGAAAGAAGATACAGTATGAGGTTTCAGTTCCTTGGATAAGCATATATAGTTGAGTAGCAGAGTTAAGACTAGGTGTACCAGATGAATCATATGAAAAGTGCAAGAAAGAAATCATTAGTTTCAATATAAAGATAACTGCAAAATTGTATTATCTTGGATCCCACCTACTTTTGTCAAAGTCACATGAAAACGCAAATGTTTTTGTTTTTGCTGATCATTAACAGTTAGTATTAATGAAAAATGGTCCAAACATACAAAAATCATTCTATTTTATATAATCTAATTAAAAGTTTTATGTCTATCCACCCTATAACAAATTTGAGAATCTCATGTCTGTGCTTTCATCCTTTTGTAACCACTCCGGAAGAACCTTTAATCCCAAAGAATCCAACTTTGTCCACCTTTAATCTCATATCATGGATCCCCAATTTACTTCAGATGAACTTCTAGATCTATCTATCGAGCGCACTCAATGCCTAACTCATCTGGTTACGATATTTCTCAACTTAAAGCATTAGTAGCAGGCTCAGCATCGGCATTCCAGGCACGACTTCCCTTATCAATCTCTCAACCCATTCTTTCCCCATTCTTATTGTCTCCCCATTCTTTATATCTGTGAATATGTCAAACGTGCGTTGTTAGGATCCAACCTCAAAGGAACTAAGATATAATGGGTAAAACATATGTAATGGGTAGAGGCATTGTATAGTTATTGACATCTATTAACATTATGGAGTTATTGCCATTATATAGTCATTTAGATCCAACTTTGCGTGATAATCATAGTCACCCATCAAATAGAACTCGTAGTCACCCATCAAATCATCTTCATCCATCTATAATATGTAAATGCAAATAGAGTTCATGGTTTGCCATGCGGTTATTTATTGATCCATGACGACGGTGGGAGATTAGGTGGGATGCCTAAATACAGTGGTACTCGCATAAGCCAACACAGATAGGTTTGTTCAGAACAAAAAATTGCTGGGGGGGGGGGGGGGGGGGCTGCTCACAATCACAAACTTGAATTGTACAGTATGTAGTCTGAGTTTGATTTGAGTTGGATTTTGTCAGACAAGTGTTAAGTCGCAAGCCGCGGAAGCCAAAACTCCAATTTCGATTTGGTTAGCAATGAAGATGCAACAATTAAAGAAATAATCAACACACAAGTTTAAGATGGTTCGGCAATTGTCTACGTCCACCATACAAGAGAGAGAGAGAAAAAAAAAAAAAAGAGTTCATTCGAGATCCCAAGGTTAAAATTACTCAAAGCAATTAGAGACTCTCTCAAGGATTTCCTCTCAAATTGATCTTACCAAATGATTGACTCTATAAGAACCTAAGTCCCCCTTTATATAATAGGGGAACTGTTTACAATCGCACATATCTCGAGGCAAGTCAAGGGTTTCAAACAAATCTTAAAATTGAGTTTTTCCGAAGTCTATTTTAACATACCCCATTTCTATTTAAACAAAAAGTATTCGGTGTGGTTTATTCGAACATAAACATTTTCTGTCCGAACAGACCCAATTTTGTTCGAACGACAATAAATCTCGTTCGAATGACTTGTTACAAGTTTCTGTTCAAGTAGCCCCATAATTCTCCACTTTGGTGAAGATTTCCCCCAACCAAACGAATCAAAATTTGAGCCGAACATAGTAACCATCCAAACAAAATCCAATCAAACCCTCTCCACCATCAAATGTCCCCAAAGACCCAAACACACAAGCGGCCCAAGGAAACAAACCAAACCAAGCATCCCAAAAGGACCAAATCCAAACCAAGCGACCAAAAACAAGCCAAATGTCCAAAGGAACAAAAAAATCAACTGTACCAAATCAATGGTTGCCTACATACCGTGGATCAATTCACCCATAGTTCCCAAAAAATCTAATTAATCAATATGAAGAATTTGAACTAAGTCCAAATAATGATTGAACTTAATTCTCGAAACAACTTTCGTAAACATATCCGCCGGGTTATCTTTGGCATGAATCTTCTTTAACAAAATCTTAACCTCTTTCTGGACTTCTCTGACAAAGTGATAACGCACATCAATATGCTTTGTGCGTTGATGATGAACCTGATCTTTGGCCAAGAAGATAACGCTCTGACTATCACAGAAAATATCAAGATTGTCCATCTTAATGCCTAAATCGCACAGAAGACCTTTCATCCAAATAGATTTCTTTATCGCCTCAGTCACTGCCATATGCTCTGCCTTAGTAGTAGATAGTGCCACAGTTGACTGTAGCGTGGATCTCTAACTAATCGGTCCTCCACCCAATGTAAACACATACCTGGTAGTAGACCAGCGTTTACCCAAATCACCCATATAGTCAGAATCCACATAACCCACACAAAACCGATCAATCGAATCTTGTTTATGAAATTCTAAGCAAATATCCACAGTACCTTTGACATAACGTGGAATCCATTTTATAGCTCGCCAATAATCTCTACCTGTATCATGCATATATTAACTAACCATACCAACTGCCTGTAAAATATCTGGCCGAGTACATACCATCGCATACATCAAGCTACCAACCGCGCTAGTATAAGGAACTTGACACATAATCGCGTTCCTCATCAGTATTTGGGGACATAGAAGCCTTAAGCTTAAAATGAGGAGCAATGGGCATACTTACAGATTTTATGTTCCCATCAATGCCAAATCTCTGAAGAACCTTCTTCATGTATGTCGTCTGAGAGAGACACATCGTTCCCTTCTCTCTATCTCTATGAATCTCCATACCAATAATCTTTTTTGCATCACCAAGATTCTTCATTTCAAATTCTTCACTCATTTGCTTTTTTAGGTTGTCAATCTCGCTTTTGTGCTTACATGCAATAAGCATATTATCAATATACAAAAGTAAGTAAATAAAGGACCCATCACGTAGCTTGCATAAGTAGACACAGTGGTCATAATGACTCCGCTTGTACTTCTGCCCAATCATAAACTGATCAAACCGTTTGTACCATTATCTTGGAGACTGCTTTAAACCGTACAATGACATTTTCAACTTACACACACAGTCTTCCTTCCCCACAACTGTAAACCACTCGGCTGAGTCATATAGATCTCGTCTTTCAAATTCCTATGTAAGAACGTCGTCTTAACATCTTGTTGCAACTTCAAATCAAATTATTCTACCAAGGCCAATAGGATACGAATGGAGGAGTGTTTCACCACTGGAAAAAAAAACTTTATTGTAATCAATCCCCTCCCTTTGAGCATAGCCTTTGGCTACGAGTCTTGCCTTGAAGCGTATATCATCATTAAGAGATCCTTGTTTCTTTATGTAGACCCATTTACAGCCGATCGCCTTCTTTCCCTTTGGCAACTTCGAAAGTTCCCAAGTTCTATTCTTAAAAAGAGAATATATCTCTTCCTTCATTGATCCATCCCAATGCTTAGCCTCGGAATCGTAAATAGGTCCCTTATAGATGAAAGGAACATCCTCTTCAACGACCGATAGTGCATAGGCTACCATGGCCTTCGCCTTTGAAAGCACCATGTCTTTTATAAGCCAACTCGGTTTACTTACATCGTTCTTTAGTTTACTCATTGTGATTGACTCTACAACCGGAGTCTCCTCATCTGTACTACCAAATGCTCCACCTTCATCCGTGTCTTTATCATTTAGAATATGAACTAGTGGCTCATCACCCGTTGTCGTACTGGTAGATAATATCCCCTTTAGTACGGAACTCTCTGGCCAATATGAAGACGCATAAATCTCCACCCGTTGTAATACCTCGCTTGTCATCTTCTCTGTGTGCTCAGAGCCATGTGACTTCATCATAGAAGCTTCATCAAAAGTGACATCTCTGTACAGAATGATCTTTCGATCTCTCATATCCCATAACTTGTAGCCTTTCACACCCTTCTTCTTACCCAGAAAAATGGCCTTCATTGCTCGTGGATCTAACTTACCATCATTAAAATGATAGTATGCCGGACACCTAAATATACGAAGAGTTTCATAATCTATAGCAGGTTCTCCCGACCAAGCTTCCATTGGTGTCTTACCCTCAATTGTAGCCGAAGACAACCTATTAACGAGATAGCATGCATATGTCAAAACCTTAGCCCAGAATACCTTGCCCAACCCAAAATTGAACAACATACCGCACCTTCTACAACAAAGTACGGTTCATGCGCTCAGCTACCTCATTTTGTTATGGCGTCTCTCTAACCGTGAAGTGTCGAACTATCCCCTCATCCCACAATACTTGCAAGAATGGATTACTAGTATACTCTCAACTATTATCCGAACAGAGCAACTTGATATTTTTGCCAGCCTAAGTCTCAATCAACTTCTTCCACGTCATAAAAATTTGTAGGACTTTATCCATCCTTCTCATAGTGTACACCCAAACACGCCTATAAAAGTCATCCACAAGACATACAAAATAATGCTTCCCCCCTAGCGATGCATTCTTAGAGAGTCCCCAAACATTATAGTAAACATAATCAAGGGTACCACGAGTACGGTGTATAGCGGTGCCGAACTTTACCCTTGTCTGCTTGCCCAGAAGACAGTGTTCGTAAAACTTTAATTTACACATCTTGGTACCTTTCAATAGCCCCTGGTTCGCGCGAACTCTCAAAGACTTTTCTCCCGTATGCGCCAAATGCATGTACCATAGCCGTGTGGTATCATTGAAAGTAGTCTCCTCCCTTCCTGCGGTAAAAACCTCACCAAGAATAGTTATACCATCTAAATAGTACAAGTTGTTACTTCTCCTTTGGCTCTTCAATACAACCATGGCTCCCTTAAGAACCCTTTTTACCCTATTCTCAGACACAACCTTACAGCCTTTAGCTTCAAGTAACCGTATCGAGATAATATTCTTCCTCATTGTCAGAATTTACTGAACCTCATCAATCTCTTTCACCACCCCATTATGCAACTTTAGTCAGATGGTACTTATCCCCATGATGCGGCAAGGATCATCGCTTCCCATTAACACCGCTTCACCTTCTAGTATTTTTAAACTATAAAAATAACCCCTTTTGGGACAAATGTAATAAGTAGGGTTGTTCACGGGTCGGGTCGGCCCGGGTTGGGCCCTAAACCTGAGCCGACCCGGGCTGGTCAGGTTACCACATTTTAGACCCGAACCCGAGCCGAGTTGTTATAGGACTCGGTCCAGAACCGAACCGAGTTGATCGGGTCGGGTTGGGTTCTGAACTCGGGTTTATCATCTTTTATAATCTTCCATCATTGATTGTCCAAACAACAGCTCATAAATCTCCCCAAATCTACCCCCAGAAATTCAAACATTTCAATATCTTAATATTATCACACCAAAATCTCCTTTAGGCTTCATTCTTCTTTCACAAATCCTAATTTAGGGTTAATCTCTTTTAGGCTTCATTCTTCTCTCACAAATCCCAATTTAGGGTTTTGATGTATGTGTGAGAAAAGATCAATTCTTTCCCTTGGATTTGGGGATTTAGGGTTCAAACCTCAGATCCACCTCTTTGTCTCTTCTACTTGCTCTTTACTTCAAAGATCTTGGTTTCACCGTTTGGATTCTCCCCGGCTTTGATCACTTATTTATTAATCAGATTCTAGAGATAGAGAGAAAGATGGGATCTTTGTAATATGGGATTTTAATCTTTGGGGTTTCACCATGAAAACAGCAATGTTGAAGAAGAAAGATGGGATTTTGATCTTTGGGGTTTCACCATGAAAGCAGCAATGTTGAAGAAGAAAGATGGGATCTTTGTAATATGGGACTTTGATCTTTGGGGTTTCACCATGAAAACAACAATGTTGAAGAAGATTTTAAGCATTATTCCCTGTTATTTGTAACAAGAATCTCAATGTCAATAAGGATTCGGTGTTTGAGTGGATGTCATCGGTGGTATTCCCCCCTGCAATTGACAGACTGATTTATAATATGATTTGGGGGTAAAAGTGAAATAAGAGAGAGAGGAAAACCAAAATCATCAGGCATCAACTCATCATCTTATAACTTATTATAAGTCTATCCTATCCGGGTCGGGTCGGGTTTTAAGAGACAACAAATCAGGAACCCGAACCCGAATCGATTATATTCGGGTTTTAAAACTTAAACCCGAAACCGAACAGACAGATCCCTAACCCGGACCGAACCGGCCGGTTCGGGTTCTCGGGTTTTTGGGCTTAAGTGTACACCCCTAGTAATAAGTAGCACCCGAATCTAAAATCTATTCTTTTGTATCAATAACACATGCACTAGATGAAATAGTTAAAGAGAAATTAGAATCATTACCTCCATTTGTCGTGTTCTGAGCCACATTTACAGAAGAACCCATTTTCCCCCTTTCTTCTTCTTAGGAAGCGTGAGATATTGATTTTTCTAATGACCCATTTCCTTGCAAAATGCGCATTGGTCATTTCCCAAGTTATTTCAGTTTCTACCACGACCTCTCAATTTCGACCGAGAGTTGTTACCAACCGGCTTCCTATTGTCCGAGGATCTTATTTAAACCGTTAATACTTCAGATATAGACTTATTGAACTTATCCTTCCTCCGGTACTTGTGGTTTACAACGGCCGTAGTCACATCGTATATTTTAATGAACTCTTTCCATAAGTTATCGTCGTAACGAAATACTTAAATTCTTTTAGAAGTGAGTTCAAGAACAAGAGTACCTTGTCTTCATCCCCAACTATCTCTTCAAGATTTGCCAAGTCGGCTAACAACTTGGTAAAGTCATTCAAATGCTCCAACATACTAATCTTTTGCCTTATAGTGAAGCGTAAAGCTTTCTCTTCAAGTGAAGTCAATTTTGGATACTCTTTACCAAGTACTTCTCCTCTTGAATTCTCTAAATTTCTTTTGCAGAGGTTTCATTCATTACAAAGTACTTAATGTCTTGAGCAAGACAATAACAAATTAGGCCACAAGCCCTTTTGTTCATCTTCCTCCATAAACTCTCCTCTATCTCCTCCGACTTGTCCTCCAGTACCTCGTCTAAGTCTTATTGACTTAGAACATCAATAACCTTGTATCGCCACATGCCAAAGTTATTTTGCCGTTGAATTTTTCAACTTCAATCTTCGCATTGTTGAACATCACCGTTGTGTTCCTTTTCGGGGCCAAGGAACTAAATTCAACTACGTCTCCCATGTTTTACCCAATTTTCTTGAACTAACCAAATCCTAAAACCATATTAAAATTTAGAAACCCTAAATTACCATAAATTCACGCACCATCGAGGAACCAACCTAGCTCTGACACCAATTGTTGATTCGCAAGCTGCGGAAGCCAAAACCCCAACTTCGATTTGGTGAGCAATGAATAAGCATTAATCAAAGAAATACACAACGCACAAGTTTATGGTGGTTCGGCAATTGCCTACGTCTACCGTACAAGAGAGAGAGAGAGAGAGAGAGAGAGAGAGAGTGTGTGTGAGCTTATTCGAGATCCCAAGGTTACAATCACTCAAAGCAATAAGAGGTTCTCTCAAAGATTTCTTCTCAAATTGATCTCACCAAAAGATTGGCTCTAAAAGAACCTAAGTCCCCTTTATATACTAGGGGAACTATTTACAATCGCTCATATCTTGAGGCAAGTCAAGGGTTCCAAACAAATCTCAAAATTGAGTTTTTTCGAAGTCTATTTGAGCAAATCCCATTTCTATTTGAACAAAAAGTGTTTGGTGTGGTTTATTCGAATAGAAACATTTTCTGTTCAAACAGACCCAATTTCATTCGAACGATAATAAATCTCGTTCGAGCAATTTGTTACAGTTTCTGTTCAAACAGCCCCACAATAAGTTGTGATGTTATATGGCTTGAGTAATGTCAAATTGGGTTTGACCAAGTTTTGTAGTATAGGGGTTGAAATTGTGCAGTAACGGTAGAAACATCATTTTAACATGGGGGAGTTTCGGTAGTAAATCGACAACAAAATAATAAATGAATTTATTCAGTAAGATTACCTGGCATGCAAATAGTTTAACACAAAAAAAACTTTGCAAGCAATTTTGAAAGCATATTGGAACTTTTATCAAGATAATTTAGAATTTAAAGCGAAATGCAGTACTTCCATTATTGGTGTCATCACCTCAATCCCATGGAGATAATTGCCTCCCTTCGATCCACCTAACACAGTAGACCATGAAATCATAAAACTATATATATATATATATATATATATATATATATATATACATACATTAAAGAATGGTATTTTTTCTTAGGGACAAGTTTGCCCACGAGAGAGGAGGTTTATCTAAGAGACAAAGAGGGGCTGAGATAGAGTTTAAAGGCCTCGGGATTGCACTCCAATCTAGATGGGTGGAGGAGATTCAATCATGCTAAGGATAGTTTTGAAGATTTTCTTAAAATATGAGGGCATTTTAGTCAACAAAAAGTCCATACTTAAGCTCTTTTCCCCTAATCGCGATTATCTCTTCTTATCATCCGCTTCCCTTTTAAAAAAACCCTTACCCTCAAACGCCTCTCCCCCCCTCAAAGATCAGAGACTCTCCCTCATCTTCTCTCACCACATCTCCCTCTTTCATCACTCTCAAAGATTAATGCATCTCTCTATCTATCTATCTATCTATCTCTCTTTCTCTTATTAGTAGGCTTCGATTTGAATTTGCTTTGTGTAGCGCCCCGCTTTATTTTATTTTTTCCGTTAAATAACTTTGTTCTAGTTAGCGGTTGTAGTTTAGTAAGTTACATGTGGAGTATGTTATCATAGCTCTTTTATTCTTTCTTCAAACCCATTCAAATCCATTCAACCACCACCGTATTTCTTCCTAATTCTTCTCCATCTCTCTCTCTATCTCCTCCATCAACCCATAGATTTAGAGACTAAGTTGTGAGAATTACTCCCCTTAACTTCAAGTTCTCTTTTGTACCTGTTTTGGAGTGGGTTGGATTTAGTTTTTGTCGAGCATTGCAAGGCGTTCTTCGCTCCTCGATTTGTAGCAAAATCCCTAATCAGGCAAGTACCATTATCATCGAGCACTTAACGTTGATTGATTGTGATAATTTTCAATTTCAATGTTAGTATAATCATATGCATATGCAATATTAGTTTAATCGGCATTAGTGCAAAATCAGTAGATGGTTATCTAATTTCATTGATGATCTGAATTGTTCCTGTATTAGTAACCTATTATAGCTCATACTTAAGGTATATGCTTTATGTTATTGGCATTAAGTGATTTGAAATGATTACAACATATCACATGAGTTTACAAGATTAAGGGTAAACATTGTATAAGATTATCAGTAATATAGTTGATATTAGTTGGGTTAGTACTTCTCCTGTTAAACAATCTATAGTATTTGTCAATCATAGTTAACCGCCTGCCTCTTATAGCTTACATGTTCATGCACTACCTGATGTTGCAGAAATATTTAGGGAGCATGGTTTGAAATTATAGTCAGACTATAACTATATATGTTTTATACTTAATTGGGTGCTCTTAGTATTGTTGAAGTATGTAAATACACATGGTTTAGATAATAGTAATATTTAAGGCGCGAGAGCATTAGAAGTGAACCTTATAGTTAGTTGCCTTGTAGTTCTTTCTTGTCAGATGTACTTTTAGTATATTAGGGTAAGTGTACAGATGTTTACCAATAAATAAAGATATTCGGTTAGTGGCTTAACTTAGCTACTATTTTAGGACTTCAAGTGATATAATCTTTAATAACTTAAGGTAGAATGATCATTAATAGTCAGAGTATAATATCAGCGACTGAGACCCACTCCTATATGTGTGAGGGTAGAAAGGTCAGTGAGCATAAGATCGTCAATCATATGATATAGTCTCATTGCCTATAGAGCAAGGACAGATGGGTCATTTTGATTGAGTGTCGGTCTCTTAAATCATTCATGCATAGGATAACTTAGAGTCGTGTACACAGTAGGGCTATGATGTCAGGGTCCTTAGGTTCGATTCTCTAAACAAAAGATTAGGTGACTGTTTATCAGTGTTCCAGGGTTGCAAGCCCCTAAAACTCTTTCCCAGTTACATATCGGCTTTGTTATTCTTTGTGAATACTCCCTGTGGGCATAGATCCCTAAAAGTGAAAATAAATTAGGCTTTAGACCTGTAGGTTGAAACTCCTTGACCACCTTGATCCGGTAATTTCC
The DNA here is from genome assembly GCA_014058105.1 of Kingdonia uniflora. NCBI lineage: Eukaryota > Viridiplantae > Streptophyta > Magnoliopsida > Ranunculales > Circaeasteraceae > Kingdonia > Kingdonia uniflora. The sequence goes on along the minus strand of JACGCM010001144.1, from coordinate 3,524,293 downwards.
CCGCTAATTCCTGGCTCACTAAAAAGGAATCCGCCAATCCCTGGCTCGACAATAAGGGATACGCTTATGTTGAGGACAGAAGGTTGCGAGAGTGTGGTCCCACTGAATTAAAAGTAACCCTGTGTAAATCAATTGTTAGTTATCCCCCACATCTAATAATACTTTATAACTACTTCATAATACCAGTTGGCGCCGACGCTTAAAAACAACATTAATAATTGAACATCATTTCCTCAATGTATTGCATCATTTATATATATTTATAGGATATTATATCACACTAGTACTTTTGTATAATAGATTGGTCTGTCATGTTTAGTGACCGGTAATAATTGTGCTTGCTTGACGCCCTGTGCTCTATATTTTTTTCAGGAGGTCGAACACAATAGGTTTTTGCTTAGTGAGGCTTGGTTGATCATTTTCGGGATTCTTTGGAGTTCTTTGGATCGTTGAGTTGTCGTAGGGTATTTATAATATTTATTTCATATTTCATTGTCGTAGTTTTATTCTCGTTTTTAGAGTTAGTAGAGATTTTATTCGCTTTAATCCATTTATTCATTTAATTTATATTGAGTTATTTTCTGCTGCGTTTCTTTGGTAAGTAGATGTAATTTCTGTTGAAATATAATACATCTGTGGGGTTTCATCCGTGGGATGCCCGACTTGTCAAGCCTTAGAATGTGTTTTATAATTTATTATCAGAAAGCGGATTTTGGGGCGTGACACTTTGATTTTGCATCAGGTTGGTGATAATAAATTAAGGTCTGGGTTTACGAAAGATCGATGTGTTTATCCAAGAATACTTGGGTTTTGAAGTTTAAACGGTGGAAATTGGGTACCCTTTGGTGTTGGGTTTTTTGGGTTTGTTGTAAAAGGGTTGGTAGAGATAGGGGGATTATTTGGTTTCGAGGGTTGCTTCGGATTTTTGACACCATTCGACTGCAGTTGAAGGTAGGAATGCTAATAAGGAAAAAAGATGTAGATGTAGGAAAAGAGGTAGGAGATAGGGATTTAAATATAAAAATAGATGATACAAAGGGGGCTTTGAATGAGGCAGAGGTTTTAGAAATATAAAAGAACTGTCGGATCTCGAAAAGGAGGCGTAAAAGTTGTTGAATGACTCGGTGGTGAATTATTGTCGAACCCCAGCTGGAACGGTTACGGCAAATGATCCTGGTGATAAACTGCCACTCAACTATGATCTGGTTTTCATTCGTGTTGGATTCTTGCTGAAAGGGGATGGAGAATTGTGAGGAACTTTCTACTTCATACATTACAATTGCAAGTAATTTATGGTTTTGTTAAGTTCATTGTTAATATTTCCATTTTATTGATTTTTATGCTTAATATATCTTTGTTTATGAGTAAACGGCACATACGTATATGGTTTTTACTCACCAACAACAAACGTTTCTAAACCACTATACCGTGTAAAGACCTAAGATCCAGACAATTGCACTAGATATGCCTTGGTGATAGTTGCATCATACCAATCTCATCCCCATATCTTCTCTGCTCATTCCTCATACATGTAAAGTAAGTTACAATATCAGTTTAACGATCAACATGGTTAACTAAATCATGCAAATAAAGGGTCTTGGTTCCATCCATATACACAATAATATTAAAAGGGGCTAAGATTTGATCCCGACTCTCTTTCTCCATCACAAATTTCTCATCTTCTCTCTCCAAAGGTACGTTCATTTTACTCTTTCTCTCTTTCTATCTCTCTCACTCTAAAATCGCTTTCTCCACTACAAAAATTAGGCACCATTGATCTCATATCATACTCAAACCCTCTCAGGATTATTGGGATTCATGGAGGAACAAAATCGATGTGAGAGAAAAATCAATGTGCGATTGCTTCGATTGGGTTTTATATTTGACAATTTTCCCGAAACGAATCTATTGGTGGCAAGAAAAGAGACAACTCTCTAAAGTTTTAACAATGGAGGAACCGAACCTCCACAGTAGAGGATACCCAGGTCACAAAAGGAAGGTAAACCCCCTTTCCCCCTCTCTCTAATTTGACTCAAAGATGCAATTTTTATTTGTTTGTTGGTTGATGCAAATGTGCAATAAGTGGCGTTAAATTGCACAACCACGAAGCTCGCAACTCAACTTCTGTTGATCAAACTGCTCGACTTTTGTTCATTAAGCCCCATGGGCATGCAATTACTATTTTTTCTTCTTTTTTAGAATTTCTAGGGTACATAGACCCTAAGCATGCTGAGTTAATTGCAACGGCATCTATAAATAAGATAGGAGTATAAACATTGGAATGTGATGAAACTGCCACTTGAAAGTGTTTTTAGCACTATAATATAGATTTTTTTTCACTTTACATGACACTAATTATTTTTATAGTGTATGTACGGTTATTTACTGCAGGTATAAATATATTCCTCATTCTCATTTTTTTTATAATTTGTTTCACTTACACCGTAAATTTATGTCTAATTATTTTCCAATGGTTTTTTTTTTTCGCAAATGATTGGGTTCCTCATATTCAGAGGAATGTACAAAAATATTTCTTACATTTGTAATTCCGTATTGATTGTACTTTGGAATAGGTTTGTCATATTCAAAGGTGTGGATCGTACTCTCTTTCGAACTTAACTTGATGTATATAATAGGTTTGTTTATGAGATCCAACTGATGTATATTGTCATAATTTTATAATGAAATTGGTGTTGTATATGAAATTATTGCCCTTTTTCTGACATCAATTCTTTTTTATTTCATTTTCTCTCCTACATACTTCATACTAGACTATTTTGATGGGTTATAATGCTGAAGACACATTTTATCTAAAAATTGTATTGTGATTAAAAATAACATTAATCCATCAACCACAAGAACCTAGTTTTTGCGTCAAAAGATTGGGACTTACACGAAAAGTTGGGTTCCTTGAAATATGATTGAGCTTTATAAGGTTTTCGACATTTATTTGCCTTTGAAACCTTATGAAGATAAAGGTAGATAATAATAATAAAAATAAGAACCTTTGAATTTGTTGCATATAAAATTCCCCAAAAAAGTAATAATTATGCCTAGGATAGTAACGCAAGAACCTCATGGGAACATACTTGCAGTTTATAGAATAGTAGTATCGAAGGCACACAGATAGTTGTTTAGAAAACTATTATTCGACACATGAGTTTTAGCGCTGAAGGCACGCTAATGGACAATTTTGTAGGGCTGAAGGAGCGCTGATGTGTTCATCGTGGCGAGCCACAGGTAGTACTAGTCTATATTATATTGCACAATGGTGTTTTGCAAATAAACAAGTTTGTCATTGTTCTAAAAACAAAGAGGGGCAGGGATTTGATATTATTTTGTGGAGATTGGCCAGAAAGAACGAGATGGACGGACCAGATCTATTTAAATCCTAGTAAGAAAAATATACTTAAGGGTAATTTAGACAAAATATAGACCAAGGGCAATTTAGTCCTAATAAACAACATCTAAACCACCCTTTCACCTGACTCTCTTTCTCTTCTCATCAAATCTATCTCTCTCCAAAGCTGTCTCTTGTATTTTTGCAACTCTTTATCTTTCACATCACTCGCCTCTCTCTGTCCCTCTCTCTCTCTGTCTCTTTCCCCCTCAATCAGCAAATCCAAACCATAAACCAGAAAAGAAGAGACCCCAACATCAGATCTAATTAAACTCTACTGGTAATCAAACTTAGGGTTTCGAAACTGATTGATGAATTTATTTAGGGATTTGTTTATTTAGGTGTTATTTAAATCATTAATCATATTCTTGCAACGTTAGGGTGATTAATGAATTTATTGCTTCTCTCTATCATGAAGTTCTATGTTTTCTCAATATTTTCTTTAATCTATATGGGTTTCGTATTTCATGATTTTTTAGGGATTAAAAGTTCCAAGATTGTTACATTCTTGCAACACGTTTTAGTTTCATAATTATGTCATCTGTATAAAGAATCGAATCATTAAAAGTTAATAATCGGTTTATTGTTTGTTTCAGTGACCAGTAACAACTTTTTTGTAAGGAAAAAATTGGGGAAACAACTGGGATTCAATTGGGAGTTCATTTTAAGTTATACCATCAGTTGCCATTGTCATTTGCAACAAAGCTCTAATAAGTAATCTTGGCTTCACATTTGGTAAGAAATCGATATCACTCACTTTTATTAGTTCTTAAACAACATCTAATTTTACTTAAATTACTAAACTGGACTAAACTACAACAAGGTTATCAGAGTTATCTCTTTGAACTCCTTGAATGTAACTCTTTCTCCCACTCTTTTGCATCGTGCGGCAAGTTTTGTTTTATAAACATCTTTCACGGGTTTGGATCGTACTAAAATTTGTTAGTTTTTTCCTCCTACCATTAATTTTTCACTTGCTTTGGACTCAGGTGAATGTGCTACTCTAAATCTAATGTGTATATCCATTTTTGAGTAATATTCTGTTATCAACCTGTTTCGATCAATAAGACATGTATACAAGTGTTTCTTGAATAAACGGAAAGTTGGAAATAACACTCAATAAATTTAAATTTGGTTTTCTTTTGCGCCTTTATTTTTCTGTGTTTGGGGATCTTAATGGAACTATGAACTTGGGTTGTTATTGATACATTTTTTCATAAATATATTTTTTGTGTTATTACAATAATTTTTTTTTGCTAATTATACATCTTTCAGTATCTCCACTATTTTAACTTTTTACACACGTTTGTTGTATTTCCAGGTACTATCGTGCAAATGGTGATACATGTAAGTAATTATGGACTTCAATTAGTAGAAGTAAAAAAGTAAAGGCTTGACAAGAATGGAATAAGTACATGAATTGTTTATTAAATTGTGGGAATTGAATGTAGTGCCCCCAGTATGTATCTCAATTAGTGGTGTATATATTGTTAAGTGTTCAATTGTCAATTAGTATATTAAGATTGGGATTAAGCGCATTTGGACTTTAAAAAATTTAAATCGTCCATAGTGCATTTGGATTTAGTATAGCGACAAACCCACAATGACTCAAAAGGTAGGGCCGAAGGAACGTCAACTTATTCACTGTGGCAAGCCACGGATAGTACTAGTATATATATAAGAACAAAATTGGAAATGCTGCCAAGATTAAGCACTGACCAATGAGAAGTAACAGAGATTTAGCATCCACCAATATCATAATTAATTACCTGGCTAAAACATATCATAATTAATTCACTAAAGATTTAAAAAAAAAATGTAATAGATCTCATAGATCCAATTGCCTTAGGCAATCACATGGGTTAAGAGAAATTGTACAATGCTAATTGTTTTATTAAATTCCACTCAGTCTCATTTGCTATAGAACTTTATAGGGAGAAAACCTTTAGGACCAAGAGCTAATAGGATTATTCTTCATCTTCTGACTTCTACGAAACACAATAAATTTGTTCTATAACATTTAAATTGCATGAAAGTTTCAGTTGGGCTTTGAAGAGTTGTAAAGATTAGGCTTTTGGGTGAAATTTGCTGCTCAAAATTTTGGGATTGGGATCGTTTTTCCAACTCGAGGTTTCGTTAGAGCATCTATATTTGAGTAGTCATTTCTTCTTAAAACCAAATTTAAAAAGCAAAGCACAGTACAACAATTTTGCCACATTTTAGACTTTGCATTTAAAAGCCAAATATGCTTAAAGTCAGTAGCCATGCTTAATGACCTTGTTTGATAGCCAAAGGCAAAACTCAATTGGCATAATGGTCATCTTGGACCCCGGCTCATGGGTTATTCACCAGGGATGTTTATGAGTTCTCCTTGGCCTAGAAAAGGCCAGGAGACATTGTCTTGCAATGCGGGCCACTTTCCCAAATAGGGCAATATAAGGCGCTGTTATGCCCCACGAGCCAATCGAGATGCACCGCCCCTTATATATGGACTATGTAATTAGTCCAGGCTCTTCACCCCTTTATATATATATATATATATATGTAGAACCCGGCATGATCCGCTACGTGACAGGTGTGTTATCCGTACCACGTGCCTAGTCACGAGAGATTACGTTGTAGGGATTATTGAGGGAACCTTCAGCATTGTCGCCAATACCGAATACCTATTCAATGATCCCACACGAGTATCCAGGATTATCCGGATGTCACTCTAGCATCCATGGCTCTATTCAATTGGCGGCGCAGCGCCCAGTGAAGAAGGCTTGTGCATGTCAGCCACACGTGCATGTACGCTGCACGGCCTTATATTCCACTGTGTTCCGGGAACTGTAGTACCTCCCCCAAGTTGGGCCGTGACAATGGCGGTCTAGTAGCTCAATGAACTTGGCATTCAGGCAGGACCATCTTACTCAAAAAAATTATTTTCCCAGTTTGATCATTTTTTTCCCACCAAATACACTCATAGTCACTCATCAAATCCTTTTCATCAATCTCTATCTGCAAATGCAAATAGGGTTCACAATTTTCCTTGCAGTTATTTATTGATCCATGACGACATGGGAGACTGGGAGGGATGCCTAAACACAGTTGGACGACTCACATGCCTGGCAAGTCAATCAGGCTTCTTTAGCTTAAGGTACAACTTAGGTGGGCGTGCAAAACTTTAGCTTAAGATAATATAGATGGGCTTATAGAGAAAAAAAATGGCTCAGATACGCGGGGTTCACAATCATAAACTTGAATTGTAGTATGTAGTCTGAGTTTGATTTGAGTCGAATTTGGTAAAAAAAATTGGATTTGGTCTAACCAAGTTTTGATGTTGGGAGAGGATTCTCCTACACTCCCAAACTACTGCACTCTCTTTTGACCATACACCTCTTTGAAGTAGTATTTTTAATCCCTTTTTTACGAGGGAAAAATTGGTGACGTGGCATTGGGAAATGACAAATTTGAAAAAAAAAATCAACTCACACCACTCACTCACTCACTCACTCACAACTCACTCTCACTCACTCATAGATTATCTCTCTCTACCGGTCAGACTCGCTCACTCTCACTCACTCACTCCCCTACATTCACTCACACACTCTCTCTTAGTCACTATCTATCCCTTTCAATCACTCTCTCTCTTTCTCTCTCACTCACTCTCTATCTCCCAGTGATCAATTGTCCTCGCATTGCATTTTGTGAAAAGGAGATGTAAATCGGAGGATTGTCATCATACAACTCCCTCATTAACTAGGTAATCGAATACATTCCCTTCAAAGGATCCCTATTCCAATCATCTTCTCCTTTTATTTGTTTTAAATTTTCCCGCATAATGCCGTTACGCCGCTTTTTTTGTTTCTTTGACAAAATTTTCAAGGAATTTTCCCAAATTTTAGGATTTAAGATGAACATCGACAAATTACTCACTCTATGTTGGGTCAAACATTTGAAAAATTGTTGACGAATGAATAATTGATATTATTTTCTATGTTTTTGCCTTAAAAATTGTTGATTCTGTTAAACTCGACAAAATATTGTCGATATATTTGATTTTCAACAATTTTAAATTTTTCAAAAATCAATGTGTCGACAATTAAGGGAATATTTTTTGCATGAAATATTGTCGAAGTTTTCATAATCGATAATTAAAATTATCGATTATCTTATAATCGACAATTTTTTGAAAATATTTGTCCAAGTTCTCTTTCGTCGACAATATTGTAGTGATTAATTGTCGATTTTTTTTTAAAATCGACAATATCTTATTGAGATAATTTTAGTGCTTAATTTCTTTCAATGCCTATGTCAGTACTTAATTCGAGTTTCTTAAGCAGGATGGCACCAAAGCAGAAAGTCCCAACGAAGATACCACTAACAGTCTTGTATCGGAAAATGCTAAATTCAGAGCCAGAAGATCCTTCGCATCTAAATTTTAACAAACCTCCTCGTGTGCCTACCAAAAGGAGCAAAACTAATTCTAGTAGGGAAAAAGCAAGTGGGAGTATCCCTCAGGTGGCAGTAACACCTGAAGAAGTTCAGGAAGTTGAAAGCCCTTCTACAAGTGGCAGTGATTCCCAAGCTTTTGTTTCTAGTACAAATTATTTCTATCACAATGAACTGGCTCCTAAACCCTACATTTGAAGAACAGAGAACCTCCTCGTGTGCCTACCAAAAGGAGCAAAACTAATTCTAGTAGGGAAAAAGCAAGTGGGAGTATCCCTCAGGTGGCAGTAACACCTGAAGAAGTTCAGGAAGTTGAAAGCCCTTCTACAAGTGGCAGTGATTTCCAAGCTTTTGTTTCTAGTACAAATTATTTCTATCACAATGAACTGGCTCCTAAACCCTACATTTGAAGAACAGAGAACCACAGACTAAGAAGGTATTCGGGAGGACAACAACAATGACTCAAATGAGTCAAAAGTGGACGAATATGGCCCCAGGGATACGTTTTTATTAACGAGCTTCAAGACACACGGAGTGAAAACTCTAGCTCCTGGACAGGTACTAAAAGCAGCCAATTATTTTAGTTTTAATCATAATTTTAGCAATGTTCCTTTTTTTATTTAGACAATGACAAATGTGATTATATCGTATTTACAGGACCCCGACTATCTACAGGTGTTTCACCATAGTCCTACTTGGGATATTGGTAGGGAGGTTGAGAAAGTCCAAAGGCTAGTGAATCTACAAGGACTTAGCAGAATTAGAGCCATTTCATACATACACTACAATGCAGCATTGATTACAGCTTTTGCCAAACATTGGTATCTAGAGACCAACAGTTTTCATTTCAAATAGGGCGAGATTACAATAACCTTGGATGATGTGTAGAGATTAGTTGGTTTGAGAGTTGGCGGTGATATGACAGTTATTCAGGGGAAGTGGGGAGCAACTAATATCAAGCAAGTCTTTAGTGATTATTTGTTCCAAAGCAATCAAGTTTACCGTGATTTGAAGGCTGAAGGGGCAGGGATATCTCTTTTACTGGTGAAGATGGTAGATTTCTTCGCCTACAAGCTTGGAAGAAATGTGCAGGACCTAGATGCGGTAAAGGTATCTTCTTCCTCTGAACACCTGAGATTATCTTCTCGAGCAGTTGCCAAAGCATACATGTTGCATATTTTAGAATCTTTTTGTTTCCCTACCAAGAAAGAGACTGATGTGTTGGCGAAGTATCTTAATTTCTTTGAGAACAAGAACTCAGATATTGCATGGTCATGGGGAGCTGCGACCTTGGCACACCTGTATTACAGCTTAGGCGCTTCTTCAAGAGTGAATGCTAAAGCTCTTGCATGTTGTACTACATAGCTAGATGTGAGTTTATGCATCCATTTGTTGGTTTTATTGTTGGTCTATTACTTTCTTTACCATGTCATTAAAGGTTTTTTAATTTTGACAGTCCTGGATATTCGAGCACTTCCCGAAGCTGCCTAGAATTCCAAAACCCAATGATTTCTGTGCTCCTGAGTATTGTACGAGGTGGTCTTGGACTAGGACGACAAGCGAAAGAACTGGTGAACCAGCTTTAAAAATCTTTAGAGACGCTCTCGACAATTATAAGCTTGAGGATGTAAGTTCCCTTTAACTTTGTTGGATTAATTTCCCGCTACTTTTATAGTATTAATTTCTTGGTCTTAAAGATGGTAATTTGTTGGATTTTTGTCCTATATATTCGACAATTTATAGTTCAAAATTGTAGAATGAGATAAGTATCGACAATTTAATTGTCGAATATATGGAACATCGACAATTCCATAGCCATTTATTGTCGAACATTTGGAATGTCAACAATTTTATATTCATTTATTGTCGATAATATGAAATGTCGTCAATTTCATATACATTTATTGTCGATTATTTGGATGATCGACAATTAGTAGTCATTTATTGTTGATTATATGGAGAATCGACAATTAACATGGTAACTAATTGTCGATCCTCCATACGTCGATAATAATTTTATCTTACTCAGTGAAAATCTGTATAAATTTATTTGTCTTACTAAAATATATTTCTTTCGTGTTCTAGGTCGTCTGGGATACGTACTTGGAAAAGAGAAAAGACAAACATATATTCAAAAAAGCCATTAGTTTTACCGGTTTTATTTGTAGTTCTGAACACATCGAGCCGTACTATCCTAACATAGTACTGTGACAGTTCAACCAAAGGCAACTTATGCCTAGGGCTCCCATTTGTCCCGAGATGAGCGGTTTGCATTTTACTGCTTAACCATGTGCATACAAACCAAAGTATGATTGGCAGGATTTATTCTCTAGAGGGAAATGGATGGACTCTTTAATCGAGATGAGGGGAGGAAAGTACGCGATGGAATCCCCGTCTATGGTGAAGGATACTTTGAGTGGTTCAATTTAGTTTCATTCACCAAACTTTGCCCAGCTGTTGCTAATCTTGATAAAAATGATGATGGGAGGATATTGGGTGATGGGGGTGGTAGTGGTGGTGGTGGTGGTGTTGGAGGTGCTGTTGGTGGTGGTATTTTACACTGTGAAGATGTAAGTATTATTATTATAGTATTTAGCCCTTGGAGTAGTACATTTGTTCTTTCTTCTAATATTGGCTTCTACTCTTTTACAGGTTGAGGGCCCAAATGAAGATCTTCGTCATTTGGAAGAGAAGATCTCCAACTTGAAATTTGAAGTCCATTCGTCAGCGAAGGAGGTAGAAGATCGGGCAAGATCTGAAATGCTTGCGGCTACCGAGTTGAAGGTGGACACACACTCACCTCACCTTTTAAGTAATATTTGCATACTCAACAATTAGTAGTAGCAGACAATGTCAATTATCGAATCTGAAGTTCAAATGGCATCACAGTCATTTATTGTCGATTATAAAGAGAATCGACAATTTATATTAATTTATTATCGATTAAAAGGAGATTCGGCAATTTATACTAATTTATTGTCGATTATATGGTGAATCGACAATAAACATGGTAACTAATTGTTGATTATATAGAGAATTTGATTGAACAAGTTGTAAATCAAGAACCACAACCCTTAGCGGTGAGGATGAAATAATATATAAAAGAATATAATACATCTAAACCTATATGCCATTTATTAATTATTTCATGATTATCCTTCTTTTTATGTACAGCTAAACTTGGTTGCATACTCAGAGGTAAACGTAGTAAGAGTCAAAGGCTGGAAGCATAAGTACGACGAGTTAAGCACAAAATATGAAGAAACGCAGAGGAAGTTGAGTGAGAAAGATAGAATATAAGTTGATTTAGACATGTATCATTGGACAAGACCTTCTGTAGTAATGCACATTGAATTAACAGTTTATTTTTTGTTAAAGAAAACTTTCTATATCAGTGAATTTTTTGATATTATCTATCATGCCTTTTAAATATTGTCAATTTTTTTATAAAGGAGTACCTATTACCAATATTGTCTATCATGCGTTTTAAATATTGTCGAATTGTTTGATTTTGGCATATTATTGTCGACAATTGTTGAAATCGACAATATTATCTATCATGCCCTCTAAAGATTATCGGCTTTTTTAAATTTTGACAATTTATTGTAGATAATTGTGATAATCAACAAATTGTTTGTCGACAAATTTAGCATCGACAAATTTATTATCGACTCTGGTGGGTCGTCGACAATTTATTATTGACTTATATTGTATTCGACAGTTTATTATACAGTATCTGAGTAGGTCCTCTGTACGCGATATTTTATGTTTATGTATAAACCCATGATTGATAGGTGAAGGCTACTCATGACAGGCGGTACACCAAATATATTCACAAAACCAACAGGCTTCTAAGTTTGTCTATGACTTTTAATTTGTTTTTTACCAAATATTTATAATGTCTCTCAAAACAGGCCCTATACTATACAGGAAACCAAATTGACGATATCCAAAGAGATGAGATTTAATCTTCAAAATGGCAATGATAAGTGGGTGCGTGCATCTTTGTCATCCTACGCTTGTAGTTTGGTTTTAAATTACTTTATTTTAATTTCTAACTACGCTATCGTGGTTGTGTTTGCGATACTAGGAGTGTAGCATCTGGCACTAAAAGGTAACATTGATGCAAGGGAAGGGGAATTTCAAGATCCTGATGACCCGATATTAAAGGAACTAGGTCAGTAGTTCACCAAACTTTTAATTATTGCTCAAGAGGGTCCAAAAAGGAAATATCAAGATGACTTGATCTTACCAGGGGGGAGTATAACGAGATGATCGATTCGAGGTTGAAGAAGATTGATTATAAAATCAAGCTAAGGCAGACTTTGATTCAACCATTTAATTGGTTCTAACTTCATATACGAGATGTTGAAAGGGATGGGAAAATAACGTTTAGGGTTGCTGCGTCATATACATATCAGAGCCAATTAAAGTTCTTGAATGTGAAGTTGTGCTTGTGTACCTTGATGACCAAGAAACCTTCTTATTGGAAGAGTGTGTTCAGTCAGACGTTGGATATAGCTTACAATGATTTGGGAGAGAGAAGGTATGATACTTTGTTGCGGGCCTTTAACTTTAATAGTGTGTTCGTGGAATATTTATATATGAGTCATTTATTGGCAACATATTACGAGAAGGTGGTCATCTTCATCAGCAACAAGGAGGCCTTAACTTTTTTACCCATATTATGGCCAAACCCAAACAACAAGATTACCAAATTGAAGAGGTTTGAAAACATTCTTGCTGATAGTACGAAGTACTGGTGGGTTGTGATGATATCTGATGAAAACTTTATGAAATTGAAGACCAAGTACCTATCAATTATTCCTCCGGTTTCTACACTATAGTGGGCATATGTGCAATTAGAGATTCCAGATGATTTTATGAAGGCATATGTGATGAACTATTTTGATGCGCCAAACCAAGCTTGGATGAAGTTGATGAAAGACAACAGCGCTAACCTATGGGATTACAACACAAACAATTTGTTTCTTGAATGTTATACATATTTATATGTTTTTTGATGATGTACAGTTGTCGCATAAATCTATATATTTTTTGTAGCTTCTGAACATAAGTAGTTGTTTCACAAAATATTTGTAAGTGTCGAGTTCAAGGTCCAATCGACAATAAATGGTCAACAGTTCTAATTGTTAAGTTTAAGGTGAAATCAACAATTAATTGTCGAATATACGAAATTGTCGACATTTATTATTGTCGACGATTATGTCATCGTCAATAAATGGTCGCCCAAATTGACAATATGTGTAGACACTGAAACAACATAGTAGAACACATAAAATGGAGATGGAGAGTCTACGAAAATAACAATTTATTCCACGATAACCAAATGACAGAGAGAAAAATTTTTTTTTCAAAATAACCAAGTACAAATTTATCTCATTTTTCTCCCTACACACTAGTTACAACTTAAATGGCCACCAGGGCAACCATTACACGTGATCCCTCGCGACAAGGGCATCTTCTTCCCTCATCATCGCCTTGGCCCGGTTCATAAGACTAGTCACACACTCCCTCAGATTCAGAATTACAGACTGCAACTGACAATGGTACATATAGTCTTCCCTCTGCACCTTTGCCTTTGTCCCACTCAAATCCAGATAATTTGCCTAAAACGGCGACAATGTCGAACTGTGGATACTGTTCAAACCAAAGTATCACTCCCTCAACCCTCGATATTTCTCACGAACACGACAGAGAAATGCATCCTAATGAGCTTGAGCCCTAGTTTTAACCATCTTACCAAAAAAAAGAAACAATAACCTCCTCAAGCAATACAATCAGTATTTATACATGGGGCATTTAAAATTGTATCAATATCAGTGCAGTGTTCAACGCACACTCTCTCCATCTTATTTAACGTACTTAATATCGCTAAAAATGAAAACTTAAGTACAACAATAAAAGTTTCGATGATGTAGACTAATCTGCAAGCATATGAAGCTGTTCAACAACTCCCTACACCATGGTCGTCTGATTGTACCTCTCTTCCATCATTTGTGGCAGCCCCTACGCATGTAACGAGGCAAATAAATTAGTAATATTCAGTATATGTTATCGTAGAAGTTGTTGGGAAGTACTTATTTGTCGTATTATGGTACTCACCAGCTTCTGCTTTTTGAAATAATAATTTCAATTGTGGGCAAGTTCTTTTATTGTGGCTACCAAAGACTTTGTACTCTTTGCATGTCATCTTCCTCTTTTCCACAACTATCTTCATTCTTCCCTTCCATCGGCCACCTTTCTTGTGATCATCTTTTGCACAGCCTTTGGTTTGAGCCATAAGAGGATCTAAAATAGGAGCTGAAGACATCACTGTCTCAGCCCCCCCCCCCTGAGAGTTGAGTGAGAGATGTATCGTACACATCTAGGTGTAACTCAAGCTCGTCTAGCCTTGAAATTGCATATTCAAAGTTTGTTTTATTCTTTGATGCACTCTCAAAAAGGTTTATTGCACAAAGTGAAAGGTGGCTATGGCATAACATTTTCCTCAAGTTATCTCCATCTAAGAAACTCTCGTCGTACGATCGAGAATATTTGTTTGCACCAATCTTCCACCTTAGTAGAATGAATACATTTGGAATTTGGAGAACATCGTATTTGGAGAAAACCTTGAATAGATGACGACATGGCAGACCTACATACTTAAACAACTTGTATTCACAATGGCCTGTAAGGCTGGCCAGGTCTATCTTCAGCTCAAAACATTCAGGTGGTCCGCTATGTGACTTCACAAGTATTTCTCAAACATTCCCATTTATGCTATTTTCTATTGCTACAAAACGAACTGTTTGATTGAATTAGTCTTCAACTTTATGGAAAATTTGTCTTGTATAAATCTTTGATGCATGTTTTAGTAGAGCCTCATAAGGCCCGACTTATCGATATCTATGTTGGGATTGGAAGTCCTCTTCCTTTTCTCTTTTAAATATCTCTAATAGAGTTGTTGCATATTTCATCAAGAAACTATACAGACTAGTTAAAGGAAGCAGCCAACCATTGAAGAAATTGTTTGTTGACTCACTTCGGCCAGTAGTACTCATGCCAGCATAGAAAGTACCTCTATTCCACAAAGGTATCCATCTTTCTCTTATATTAAATATTCCTTGCATCCAATTGTTGTCATCAAGATTATGCTTCTTCATAAGCTCATTCCACCTTCTATCAAACTCTGGAGGATCATATGTGTGGTGGATAAATAAATATATATCAGTTTTGAATGTAGATAGATCTCGATAAACATGACCAATTTTTTTAGGGAACTTGTATATGATGTTCCATAGGCAAAGCTGATGTTTGGTGTTTGGGAACACCTACGAGAAAATATAGATATTAGAGAACATAGATTGTCGAATACATAATCAATAAATAATTAATCGATATTATTGTCGAATCTACAATTAATCGACATTATGTCAGCTATAATTGTTGACTTCATGACTTTCGACAGTATAAATTGTCGACTTCATAACTTTCAACAGTATAAATTGTCAACTTCATGACTTTTGACAATATCAATTATCGACTTGGTGGCTTTCGCCAATTAAATTGTCGAGTTGCTGATTTTTGACAAAATAAATTATCGACTTTGTGGATTTTGACAATTATGTCAGCTATAATTTTTGACATAGGGACTTCTCGAAAATTATAACAACTTAGTCTCAAACCACATTTACCCGATAATTCCTGTAATAATAATACTGAAACTAACATTGGGGATGGCGACACCCATTGCAGCATCTTGGTCAGTGATAATAACCGTTGGGTGTTTATTGCTCGTAGTCTTTAGCCATGTATGAAATAACCAAGTAAAGGTGGTCTCTTGCTCATTCCTCAGAAAAGTACATTCGAGTTGGATTGTTTGGTAGTGGTTATTTATTCTCGTGAATGGAGCAAATAACATCATATAAACGTTTGTCCTATACGTGGTGTCAAAAGTCACCACATCCTTAAAAACCTCATATGTCATTCGGGATCGCCCATCTATCCAAAAAAAATTAAGTGTTTTGCCATCATCATCGGGCTAAATGTCAAAGTAGAGTATAGGATCTTCAAGTTGTTTTTTCTTGAATCAATCCGATGCAGCCTACGCATCACTACTCGATAGACGCTCCTTGTTAGCCTTGGCTTTATAGTTGTAACATTCACGTTTGTTGAAGCTCTTGTCTGGGAATAAAGCAGACATCTTGCTTACTGAGATGTTGTACAACTCAAAAGTCTCAGTTAGGTTTTTTGCAGCTTCAAAAAAGAAGCGATTAATCTTCAAATGATGGTGGTTGCGAGATGAAACAAGCTTGTGGTTATGCACATCTAAGAAACTGGTAACAACAAATTTACCAAGTTTTTCTCTCCAATTAATGTTTAAAGTAGCCTTATACCCACATTGGTAAGAAGATCGCTTCTTCTCATCTTGTTCACTTGTATCGAAAGTTTTGTTTTTCTTTGACAAACTATTGCTCAAAGAAGTTAATGTTACTCGTCTTATCTCCTCAGATCTTGCTCGTTTCTTAGAGTTGCACTTCTTTGTGGAGAACCCTTGCTTCCTTCCATATTGTTTATAAAAGAAACTTGCGTTATCCACTGTATCAAAAGTTTGCCCTTCATATGGCGTCTCCACAAACAAAGTATCAATGGTACAATCAGGTGTTCCGGAACATACACCCGACATACGTTCGTCGGTATCCCTTGGTGGTGATTCATCTCCGATTACCTTTGACCACTCTAGTTCAACATAATCTTCCATACTATTATCCTGTCATATACGAAGAATTGTTGGATACTATCCCATTAATCAAATACATCCATGCAGTCAGACGAACATATAGAATCAAAAGTGTCAGACAAGTAACCACAAATGCAAAAGGAAAAGAATACCGTTTTTCATAACAAAAACTTTGATTACATGTATGTTATTAGATGGTTCAAAACAGATACTGCACTAACATGTTAACCCTCAGTTCACTAAGTACAGTCTACAGGTCCCCAATCCCAAACATATTCTTTTCAATCATATTCTTCGAAAAATGACTCTCGACATGTTTCCAACTCCTCTACAAATCTATGTGTGCTTGCATTTCTCATTCTAGAGCTTCCAATGCTTCCATACGTAATACTACTTGGGACTAAAATACTTCATTAACCTCTTCATTAGGGGGGGGGGAGACTAGGGGAATTACTTTATTATCGTAGCCATTATGTTCCATGCCAAAACACCTATGGAATATATTACACACCCATTGAATAAACCATATATCTGTAACATAAACAGATTTCACTGAGTTATATTGTCGGCAACCCCATAGTTCGACAATATTTTGTCGATTTCTGATGTTTTCGACAATATTTTATCGATTTGTAATGTTTTCGACAATATATTGTCGATTTCTGATGTATTTGATAATACTTTTGTCGATGGGTTGGTTTTGCAATAATTTACTCGTAAATTATTGTCGACTTATTCAACTAAGTCAATTTCGATGCAATAACATGTCGATTATGTAGTGTATGACAATTGTTAAATCTACAGAGAACAATTTTGTACACCACTAACCTGTTTGCCACAGCTTTTGGGTGTAGGTATTGGTAGATGATAGGATGTCGTCCATTAACCTGTTAAATCAAGCAAAATCAATACCCAAATTACTTTTGTAGCACAATTCCAACATCACGTCCCAAAAATACAGTTTCCCAACAAGGAGATAGACTGATAAAGATTCGTACCTTAACCCGAGGGAGATAGAGAGAGAGAGAGAGAGAGAGAGAGAGAGAGAGAGAGAGAGAATCAAATTTGAATGGGAATTTAAAATTTTGAGTGAGAGAGAGTGGGGGATTGAGTGGAGGAAAACCGGGAGAGAGAGAGAGAGAGATAGTGAAATTTAAATTTTAGAGTATGAAAGAGAGAGAGTGAGTGATTGAGTGAGTGAGTGAGATGCCACAAAGGCAAGAAGAGAGTGAGTTTGTTGTGAGTAAGTCGGCAAGAGAGAGTGAGTGTGTGGTCAAGAGAGAGCGTAGTGAGTGTGTAGCAGTTTGGGAGTGTAGGGGAATCCTCTCTCTTTGATGTTTTATGGTTTGAGTGACGTAGGATTGGATTCGACCAAATTCTCTAGTATACTTGGTTGAAATTGTGAAGTATTAATAGGGAGGTGGGGGTGGGGTGGATATAAATGATGTTATTCAGTAACAGTGCCTAACATGCAAACAGTTTACAACACAAAAAAAACATGGCAAACATAACATAATATACATAAAAAATTATGAATGCATAATGAAAGTATTATCAAGATAATTTAGAATTCATAGAGAAATGCAGTCCTTCCATTGTTGGTGCCATTGCTTCAATCCCATAGAGATTATTGCCGCCCGTCAATCCATATAACACAGTAGATCATAAAATCCGAACAAAACTAAAAATATTGCGAAGAATAATTATTGACCAATAAGAAGTAACAGGGATAGAGTTTTAGCATCCACCAATATCATAATTAAATCACTAAACAAAAAATTGGGAATTTTATTGCCTTACACAATCGTATGGGTAAAGAGAAATTGCACAATGTTCATTGTTTTACTAAATTCCACTTAGTCTTATTTGCTATAGAACTTTATAGGGAGAAAACCTCCAGGACCAAGAGCTAATAAAGATTATTCTTCATCTTCTAACTTCTACAAAACACAATAACTTTGTTCTGTAACATTTAAATTGCATGAAAGTTTCAGTTGGGCTTTGAAGAGTTGTAAAGATTGGGTTTTTGCGTGAAATTTGTAGCTCAAAATTTTTGGGATTGGGCTCATTTTTCCAACCCGAGGTTCGGTTAGAGCATCTATATTTGAGTAGTCATTTCTCTTTAAAATCAAATTTGAAAAACAAAGCACAGCACAACAATTTTTCCACATTTTAGACTTTGCATTTAAATGCCAAATATGCTTAAAAGTCATCATATTCAGTATGACCTTGTTGGTAGCCAAAGGCAAAACTCAATTACATAGTGAAATGTATAAAGTATTATTCGTATAATATTTGCCTTTTAAGAACAGGGTAAATATAGTTTTGGCTAGCAAAATTTGGTGAAACAACTTAAGATGCTTTCAGACTATTTCCAACCTGAAGTTCCAAAGACCCGTTAGAGTGAAATTTTTCTTTACAGGCATTGGATGTCCTTTTTTTCTTTTCTTTTCTTTCCAACGATGTGGGGCATGCCACCACGTCTAGTAGCTGTGCTCTTCTTACAAAACGCGGAAACAAACCAGTCTGTCAAAATTCTCTCTAAATGATGCAAATGCCCTCTCTCAAATATAGGAGCCGTTGCTTAAAAAAGAAGACTCCTCGGCCAGTAGTAGAATTGTATTAGGTGAAAACACCGAGGCCCGTTCTCTGTCTTTCTCTCTCCCTCTATATATTAATAAACTCCAAAGGTATACCATTTTCTTCTCTAAACACAACGGTCACACTGATTTTTTTCCTCTCAAAGCAATGAAGAAGAGCTGGTTTTTCAAGAAGCCACACAACAAGAAGGATTCCCCGTCATCGCCTTCGTCTTCGTCTTCGTCTTCGTCGTGGTCGTCGTGGGGGTTCAACACTTACGGGTTTAGATGGATACGTATGGATATAAAGATATCGATCATCGATGATGTACTCTTCAAGATTCTCTCTGTTTTTGAAGCAATTGTTCTCATCTCTGCTGTTTGTCTCTTCTTTTGTTGCTGTGGTTGTCATTTTTGAGGCTCTTTCTGTTTTTTATTTTTATCTTTGGAGAATAAGAAATGAAGTTGAGAGACTCTAATTAGATCCATCTTGTACAGTTCAAATTCTATGTTTGCTTGTTTTGTTCACTAATTTCTTGAAGTTGAAGTACCGAATTGTTTCTACATATTTCCCACTTGCACCTCAGTATATTAATCTTTTGTATTTATTTTCTTTCAGAATGACAAATTTTGTGACCAGAGAATATGGAAATTAGTATCAGTGCAATATTTTTATGTTAATTGTTATATAAAGCACATCCTGTAGTAGTTGGGTTTTGTCAACTGCTATTTACTAATACTAGTACATTGTGCACGCAAGTTCTGCATATGAAAGGATGTCGGAACAAAACTCTTTCAGCTTCCACCAATATCATAATTAATTCCTAACGAAATTTTTTATAATGCTATAAACCTCATATATCCCATTACCGTAGACAATCATATTGGTAAAGAGAAATTTCACACTGCTCCCTATTTTACAAAATTTCATTCAGCTGATCATCATTTCCCATAGAAATTTATAGGGAGGAAGCCTGTAGCACCAAGCTAATGAGTTTATTATTCTCCATCTTCTAACTTGTAGTAAACATGATAACTGTTACAACATTTAAATTGCATGAAAGTTTCAATTGACCTTTGTGAAGAATTTTGGAGTTTGGGGTTTTGCTCAAAATTTTCAGCTCTGGATTTTTGCCATTGGGGTCGGTTTGTGAGGTAGTTCTGCTTAATTTGCCTTCCAGACATAAAAGCTATAATTTTGGCCTGAGCTTTGTCAACTATGTCCAACTTGAGGTTTTGGTTAGACTTAAACTCAAGTTTTTTAGTTTTTTTTAACGGAGCTTGGCCTTGGTGGAGTTACACTCAAGCTAAGGCTCAAAAAAAAAAAAAAACTTCCTTGAGGGGCAATTTACTTCACAAGACCACAACCACAATATGTAAATATGTAGTGCATTAACTGACAATCTGATCAAACCCAATTAAAATCCGGAGCTAATAATAAGAATGTATGTGAACTGATCCAATTACTCATCGGCCTAACGGAGTCCGATTCACCGGTATTTTCTCCATTAGTAGGCTTGCACACTTGCACTTGCACGTACCGACGGTACCCTCTCTCACTCACACGTGCCAAATCAATAAGCATGCCACCTTAAAAGGCTTAAACCCTAAAACCCCAAAACCCCTCGTCTCTGCAAAACACTACTCTCCGTTGTTTCTGAAACAACAATGGCGTTTTCTTCAATCATTCGAAGAGCAACTCCTCTTGCAATTCAAGTCCTCAAAACCCAAAGAAATTACACTTCTGCCATCTTCAACCCCTTAAAGAACACCATCACTGCAACTACTACTACAACTTACTCTCGTAAAACCTTTCTTCCAACAACTCTTCACTTCTCTTCTCTCCCTCAGAAGTCCCTTGAAGATGACAAAGATCTTCTCGTAGTGATCGATGAGGAAATCAAGTGTGCCATTGAATCGAACGAGCATGATCGGGTTAGTGAAGTTTTTTTTTTTATATTTATTTGATTCCATTTTTGTTGAAATCGATTGGGTTTATGTAAAATTTTGGAATTGAGGGATTGTAGTGAGAAATTTGTGATTTTGAGATTGACCCGGAATCCCATTTGTGTTGTGTTTTTATTGCTTGTTTTGGTAATTTTTTTGGTTTTGTAGAATTCTAGTATAATGTAAGGAGTTATTGGGGTTTAATAGAGAAAAATTGGTGATTTTGATTGATTGTTTTGATAATTTTTGTGGGTTCTTGTAGAATTCTAGTATAATGTTATGATTTAGGGTTTAATAGTGCAAAATTTGTGATTTTGAGATTGACCCAGACCCCAGTTGTGTTGTATTTGATTTCTAGCTGGGTTAAAATTCGTGGGTTTGTGGAGTTCTAGGATAATGTTAGGATTTAGGGTTTAATAGTGCAAAATTTGTGTTTTGTGATTGACCCTGACCCCAATTGTGTTGATTTCGATAGCTAGCTTTGGTAGAAATTTGTATGTTTTGTGGAAATCTAGTGAAAGAGGAAATGGGTTTCATTTGATTCCGGTAATCTTATTTATAGATGCAGATGTATGTTTTTCTGAGCTCTGAATCGGACCTGTATACCAGAATCATGTCATCGCGTCTTTTGTTATCTGTATTGTTGGAATTTTTCAAAACTTGTACCTCTTTTGAGCCTTGAACCCATGACCTCTTGGTCATCTATTTTATGTAACTCCTATACTATAGCCTAAAGTTTAGTCCCACATTGTTTATAAACAATAGAGGAACTAAACATATAAGGTAGTACCCATGTGACATGTGTGTAACATGTGACATAGAGAGAGTGTATAGTTGTGTGAGTGTGTGAGAGGATTTTATGCCCTATACACACTTGGACCTCTCTCAGGCGGCCCGGTAGGCCGGGCCGGCTCGGGCTTGGACTTGGAATTAGGCAATTGACTCTTCTGGCTCTGGAGGCCTTAGGGGCCCTTTGGGCTTGGGTATCCATAATCTTTTTAACAAAAAGTTCATTGGGCTTGGGCTTGGTTTATTCCTTAGTCTTGGTCTTCACTTTGTTTTCTCCACCTCTTGAGGAGACCTAATCCTCAGGGACACGTCCCACACGATTTGAATAGAGAGAGGGCCGTTGGGCAAACTCTCTCTATAAAAACAACTCCTCACCACCTTCTAAAAAAAAAAAAAACACAGAACACAACTCTTCTCTGTGTTAAAACTTTCTCTCTCTCTCTTGTACGGTTACCTAAGGGTGGTGCATACTTCATTTTTACGTAGACTTCCGGGATAACTGAAGCTACTGTATACGTTATGCTCGTTGTATCCTGGAAAGAGATCAGACCTTCGTTACCTTACCCGAGGTAGGTCGAAATACTCTTTAAAGAGAGTGCGACCCACGCCTCGAGCAATCACAACCTCTCTCTCTCTCTCTCTCTCTTTGTTGTAGGCGCTGTACCGGTGTTGGTTCTTTCTTGCTACTGCCTGAAAATACAATCCGTTCTTCCTGCCTCTGCTTGCCCGGAATACAAACTGCGCTGCTGCCCGTGATACCTCCTGTTTGTCGGAGTAGAAACTGCGCTGCCGGTGTTGTTCCTGTTGCTGTAGGCGCTGAGTTCCCTCCTCAAACTTCAACTGCTTGCCTGAAACTGCCGGTGTTGTTGTGATCAGTTCTTCCTGCTGCTAACGCTAACGCTGTTCTGATAATAACTGTTGTTCTTATTAACCAGTTCTGATAACTGTTGTTTGCCAAAATCTGCCTGTTTGTTGCTGCTGTATTCCTCTACTTTAATCAGACCTGAGGTTGTTGTTTATCGCTGCTGTTACAACAAGTTACTACTGCCTGTTTACAACTAAGTTGCGGTTGTCCTTTGTCGCTGTTTACAACTGAGTTGCTGTTGTCCCTTGCCGTTGTTTAACATCTGAGTTGCTGTTGTTCATTGCCGGAGTACTTGTTTTACTGTTGCTGAAATACCTTACTTCTATAACATCTTGCTGTTACAACTTCAAGAAGGGAAAGCTATACTTACAGGTTCATAAGACTTAAATTATTTCCAACATGTATGCCCGAGTCTTTGTGATATTCATAACTTGCTGCAGAATTGTGTATTGATACTTGGGTATGTTACATTTCGATGACCCATGGTTCCAAAGGAAATAAATTAGGAAGCATTCACTCCTTTGATGTTTACCCATTGTCAAACTGACTATTCACAAAATAGAAGTTTTCGTAGGCTTAATTGGTTTTGGGACAAGCCTCCAAGTCTTTCGATCTAGAATAACGCCTAATTAGCTGAAGATTAATCTTATGATTCTTCGGACTTTGTATAATTACGAGTGAACAGAGGATTACTTTTGAGTTGATTTAATCAGAGTGAGTGCAGTTTTTGCATGTTTTGGTAATTCTCTCGCCGTGATTTTGTGTATGGTCGTCCACCTAGTTATTTGTATCATCCTATCACTTTTATATGGTTACGCTAGAATGAAGACGTCTCTCTTATGTTTTACTTGGGAGTTGTGATGTTTCAACTTCTCATCTAACTCGTTTTATATCCTAGTTATCTATAACTTTCCCAAACATGAAAGAAGTCGCTGAATTTGTCCAAACTAGCGCATTGCTAAATATTCGGGTACCTGGATTTGTGACTAACATTAAGAACCTGAATTATGGGACATCGACAAGTCTCTGTGAAGCCTTTGAGTTACCTTAATTATTTACATCTCTTCTCACTATATCCCTAATTTGTCTACATTCATGTTACAACACACTACCCTGGTTATAGATATCCATATTTCTTTTTGGATCATATTAAATTATTGAGCTTTTTTGTTAAGAGTTATGATCAGAATATTTCTAACTGAACCCCTACATGTGCAAGCATGTAGAAAAATAGTAAGACAGTATTTACTGAATCTTTTAGCATCTTGCCGTTTTGAAATAGGTAGTAATTTTCTTGAGAAGTTTATTTTTTTAGAAACTCATTATGTTTTACTATTCCATCTAGAAAGAAGAGATTCCAGAGGGATTCCCTTTTGAGATTCAAGATAAAGCTAGAGAGACAATTATTTTGTTAAAAAGAAAATTTCAAGGTGAAGACATCAGCGTAGAAGTTTACATGCCTCCTCTTGTAACCGGTGAAGATGATAAAGACGACGATAACAGTGAGAATAGTACACAGATGAGCATTCCACTGGTTATTTCCGTGTCTAAAGACAGTGGGCAACGACTGGAATTTGGAGTTACCGCTTTCCCTGATGAAATACAAATTGAATCCTTGACCGTTAAGGAAGCTAATGCTCCTGAAGATGAAATTACCTATGATGGACCGGATTTCCTGTAAGCTAATTTTTCTAATGGGCTTGAAAATATCACATTTTTCTGGTTCTATGAATTAACCAATGTTTCTGATACATATGTTTGTTTGTTTTTCCATAGGGATTTGGATGAAAATCTGCAGAAAGCTTTCCACAAGTACCTCGAAGTCAGAGGAATCAAACCTAGTACGACCAATTTTTTGCACGGGTACATGATAAACAAAGATGGCAGGGAGTACTTGATGTGGTTGAAAAACTTGAAGAAGTTTATCGGAGAGTAAATCTAATACGCTTTCTTTCTAAATGCATGGATGGAACGGTGGATGCACGATCCTGTAATTGGGCCCAATCATGTAGTATTTTTGTGACTCATCTGAATGATAACTTAAGTGGATTGACCCTATTACTTTATCTGGGCATCTAATAATTGAACTTAGATTGGTTGATCTTGGAAAATTCAGTTTGTATGTGTCAGACTTATTTTGATCATCACTTAAATTTTTGCCAGTTGTTTAGAAGTACAGTATCTTGAATGGCCGCTGTGCTTCTCTGGTATTTAGGTTGTGGCTCAATTTATAATACCAAATCTGTTGGCGATTAGGCAGTTGCTAATCCTTAGCTTTGTATGAAGCAGAAGCTTTAACTAAGCAAATGGTGGTAAAATGGCTAACCTGATAATGACTTTGGTGACAGTGAAAAAGGTAACACTAAAGTGCACTTTTCTATTATTCTCGGAGAAGCCTAAGCCCAAAGCCCCAAACCCTTTTGTAATTACACGGAGAAAACTTGAAAGTAGACTGTTTAAGTAGTAGTACCAGGAGAAAGAATTAACGCCGGAGGCACCACCGGCCTCAAGTGAATATGTAGTAGCTACAGTATAGATGTGATCCCAGCAACAAAGCTCCAGATGGATTGCAGATCATGACCATCATGAAGTATTGAGGTGCATGGTTTGAATGTGGGGTACTTAGAGCAAATCCAGCAGCCAGTTGGGGTTTGGGTGTGGGCTCTGACAGGGGGCCACAAAAAACCCAACCCAAACCCAGCCTCTCCCAGCAACAAGTTTGGGTTTGGAACGTGGCATTTTTTTTTAATTTAACTTGGAAGAGCTTTGAGTACCCCGCGGTGTTCCTTTTACCGCCGCTTCAACTGTTATCATTTGCTTCCCAACTTGACTCATTTTCACATTTTACTTCTTCCTCTCTCTCAATTCGAAGGTAAAAAAAATTATTTCCCCAACAAATTTAAAATGGAGATGCCACAGAGAAACCCGCACGACAATACATTACATGGGTTTAGAGTAACAAGAGATCCAGAGCGAGCAGTAACTCGGTCAAGGTCTAGAAGAAAGAAAAAACGAGTAGAATTTGAAGATGTCCAACAAACCCAACCTATACCAAACAAACCCCAAGAAAACTACCCGCATAGGTTTATTACCCAACTCCTAGACGGCGTCAATCATATTTATTACTCTGGCAAGAAACTCACAGTAAGTTTTAGTGTAATTGTGAATTTGTTATTTCCATAAATCAAGTGTTTAACAAAATGCTCCAATGAACAGAATTGGGATTCGATGCATCCACACGGCACATTCACTACGGTGATCAAAGTTTGGAAAAATATTTCCACAATTCCACCTATAAGGAATGCCGTGGTAAAGATATTTAGGTAGTTTATGGATATACGTTTGGGCAATTCTGATAATCGGCTAATTCGGGCGCTTACATAGCGTTGGTGGCCGACAACGCATACGTTTTTGTTCCCGTGTACTGAGATAGGGGCCACTCCATTGGATTTCCAGATGCTGACATCATTGTCAATCGATCGATATCCGACACAGGTGCCGTATGACGACGCATGGAATATTTTATACAATGTGAGGCAATTGCTCCCCAACATTGAATTCAACAATATAAAGAGTGGGAACGTCAGCATTACACATTTGAGGACGTACTTAACCATCGCAGCTGATCAAGAGGATGATATTACTATTGCTCGTGCCTTTATCCTCTTCATAATGGGATATTTGTAGTTCCAAACGGCCAACGATACCGTCCTACTTGGATATCTCACGGCCGTGGCCGATTTGAACGAGACTGCTGCATATGACTGGGGTTCTGCTATTCTTGCTTCCTTGTACCATGGTTTGGGTACCACAGTCACGACCGGGGGTGCAATCACTAGATTTTCCCAACTTCTTGAGGTACACTAACACTTTCTCCTTACAAGCTTCAAATCAAATATATTCCAATAAATATCTTAAATATAATTTATAATTATTTTTTATGTTGTTCCAAAATACAGTATTGGTTCTACCAGTATTGTGGGGCTGGTCACCCTATAGTCAAGGAAGAGGTTAAGTTCTCGGCCTATCCGCGCCTCAGAGCATGGGAGAGAGGGAAGATGAGAAAAACAAATGACCAGGCAACCAATTTATTTATTCTAGGAAGATACCACATTGACCACCGGACTATTGAAACGATCACCTGGCGACCTTGGTTGGATTCTACGGTGCCTGAGTTAGATGACGTAATTTTTGCATCGCTCCTGTCCCGTAAGAGGATGCCACTTCAAGTCCCAAATGGAAACTACGAGTATTAATTAGGGGATAGATGTTGAGGTAGTTGATTGGCACTGCGGGTATTCCTTTGGATTCTTCGCTTAGCATATCGCCACATATTACTCCAGCAGATTTACAGGTGATGAGACAGGCCGGCTTCCTTGACTATGAGCAGTTTGTGATAGGGGAGGAGCGAGAGACTTATGCCCCATACCGGGCTGACCAAACTGGGGAGGTAGGCCACCTGTTGACAGATTCCCAGAGGATGGGGAATATAGATCTGTTCAGACCATTTGCACTAAGGGCTGGTATTACACCTGTGGTGGTTACGTCAGCGTCGATTCATAGCTTGTCCTAGGACTTCAATTTGTCTGGTGAACCTGAGGGGCCAGACTCAGGGTGGTACATGGAGTGGACAGGGAGGCGTGAGCTGCTCCCCATCCATCGCTTGAGGGACCCGCCACCCATGTCTGCCTCCTACGGCGCAGAGGAGTTGTGGCACCTAACTCATGGTATACAACGACTTTGCCTTGCAGAGTCTGCGCGGGATGCCCAGAGGCTCTAGGAGTTGACTGATGAAAATGCTACTCTGAGGAGGCACTTGGACAGTGTAGACGACCAGCTATATGCGCATGTAAGTATTTTTTTTTGTTTTATTATTAATGTCATATTTATTTTGTCAAAATATTTATAAATTTTATTTGTCTTATTCAGGACCTACATCTGTGGAGGGGGCGTGACGTACGAGTGGTGCCGCTACCACCTGGAGGTGGCGCGAGGACGTGAACCAGGGGATCTGGTCCGCGAACCAAGGGAATCGGTAGTAGCTGTAGTGGCCCGTCTTAGTAGATATAAGTGTTTTTGATGTTTTTGTAGACACAACATTTTATTGTAAACTTCAGTGTTGAACAAATTCTATTATTAATTTTGGGTTTGTTTCTCTATATAAGTACTTGTACGACCTGATGTCATATTTCTTTATATAAATCAATAATAATCAATTTATTTTAAGCCTTGAATTTAAATAGAAATGCAATTGCAATTCTTGAAATAGTACTTCTACGCACGAAATAAAACTTAAAACATATACAATTAAATTTAATTCATTATTCATGGTTGATGAAAAGAATAAACTCTGACCATTCAGTAAGGGGGAGTGGATCCCGTCCATAGTTTTCTATCCGATAATTTGTAGGAGGATCAGACGGGACGTAGTTCCGGTAAAAAATATTGTATGGAGTCTCGAACGGGAACGGCCAGTTGTATTTGTCATACCATTCATCTCTGGCTTCATGGAGAATATAGACTAGTGGAACACCTCTGACCCGTCTATCAATACTCATTTGTATCTCATAAAACTCATCACACTTAACCTTAATAACATTCCACCTGTTGTATAAATCTCCAGGAGGGTATCGAAGTTCTGTGTGCATCCTGAATTAGACATGAACTCTATTTCATACTTGATTGAAGTTGAGTTGTCGGAGAGGTGGACTATCAACAAAATACTGCCAAGACGTGGCCAGGGCGCAGTCTTCATTTTAGCCAAATACCACCGAAGAATCCTGTATTAGAGCAGAAAAACTCAATATTGTTGAGTTCAAGTAGAGGATTGTTGTAAGAGCATCTCCAACGAACATATATATAAAGTAAAAAGTAGCCGTTGTGAAGGACCCACCAGAGGAAATAGTCGTTGTTGTTTGAGTCTTGAATTCAAAAATGAGTTTTTCCAATGTCTATTCGAACTGTCTGTTCGAACAGACTCTTCTTTATTCAAACAAAATAAGGTTTTATTCGAACAATTTTCCACATGAACAGTTTTATTCGAATAGACCCAAAGTCTGTTTGAACAAACTTTATTCTGAGTTATTTTATTCGAACAGACCCTAAGTCTATTCGAATAGAAACAGGTAATTGGGGGTGAAAAGAACACCGCTCGGTGTTCTTTTCACCCCAAGTTACAGACCCACTTCTTCATCTTCCCTCTTTTGCACTTCTCTTTTCGATTGGAAACTTCTTCCCCTTCACCGTCAACACCCTTCTCTAAACTCCACAGCCTCAAAGGTCTTCTTTATCATCCTATTCATCCATTAATGATCCTCCACGTTTATCGTCATCCTCCTCTGACGATCTTATCTTTGATTGAGCGGCGATAATTTGTATTATACACCAAACTGTAACAAACCTAGTAGTACGTGATGTAACTTCGAGTCACGGTGGGATTATTATGAGCCGTAAGAATAAGATAAAGAAGCGAGATCACGCATTGGGGTATTACATCATTATACGAGACTACTTCAAGCTGAATTACACATATGAGCCATGGGAATTTCGGCGACGTTTTCGTATGAGTAGACACATGTTTATGCGTATATTCGATGCAGTCGTTGCACATAATCATTAATTTGTCCAAAAACCCAACAATGCTGGTACTATGGGGTTATCACCATACCAAAAGGTAGTCGCAGCACTACGTTTCTTAAGCTATGGTGTCGCGACAGATCTTTTTGACGAGTATATCCGAATAGGAGAAAACACAACCTTGTTATGTATGGAAAGATTTTGTGTTGCAGTTATACAAATTTTTGGCAAGAAATATCTTTGAGCACCAAACGCGGCCGACGTCGAAATGTTAAAAGTGATCGGAGAGTTACGAGGATTTCCCGGCATGTTAGGAAGCCTTGATTGGATCCATTGGATATGGAAAAATTATCCCATAACTTGGCACGGTCAATTTACTGGTCATTACCCCAAGGCGACACTGATTCTTGAAGCGGTAGCTTCACACGACCTTTGGATTTGGCATGTTTTTTTTAGGTTATCAGGGTCTAACAATGATATCAATGTCCTGCAACAATCACATCTTTTCACCGACCTGGCCGATGGTATCTCCCCGCCTTGCAATTATACAATTGCCGAAAAAGCTTATGATATGGGGTATTACCTAGCGGATGGCATATATCCCAAATGGGGAACACTTGTCCAAACCATATGCAATCCGGTTATAGCGAAACCAAAATTCTTTGCTCAACAACAAGAAAGTTGCCGGAAAGACGTAGAACGGGAGTTTGGGATTTTACAATCTCGGTTCAATATTGTAAAAAATCCGATTAAATTGTGAAAACCCGAGGTTTTGAACAATGTCACGAAGGCGTGCGTGATAATGAACAATATGATCGTCGAAAAGGAGCGAGGTTCATTCCCATCATACTTAGACTACAATTCTGTTGATCCCTCAACTATCGAAGGCGAACGGTTCAATATTGTACTCGAACAATAGAATATTTTATATAAAAAATGAACCGGATTCGAAGTCGAGAACTGCACTTTGATTTAAAGGAAGATCTAATCGAGCATTTGTGGGTCGTGAAGGGAAATCTTCAAACCTAGTACTTCATTTTTTGTATTATCTCAGTGTTCTTGATGTAATTTAATGTTTTTCGTCGTACAAGTTTATTAAACAAGTTTTTGATATTGTATTAATCTTGTATTTGTTTTAACGCAATATTATCGGAAATAAACATTTCGAAATAAGATTGGATTCTTTAATAGCAAAGTACATTATTCAAACGATTACATTATTGGAAGGTAAATTATATTCTTAGAAAAAAAAAACTTCTATATACAGCAAAGTTAAATTACATTTCATCACCACTTCAAGTACCTGGTCCGCCCCTCTTGGCCAGACGTTCCATGACCTCAGCTTGCCTTTGCTAATAGTATTACAATTAATATCCAGAAAAATTACTCAGGTCTTTCTCCATGATTTTGCGATCTTCTTTTGCTTGTTCCAAATCTATTTTGGCTTGCCATTGTTGATTTGCTTCCGCTCTTCTTCTTTCATTTTCTTCTTTCGTTTGTCTCTTCTCCAACCGTAGTTCATCCAGCATTGTTTGGATGCCGCTACCAGATGCAACAACACCATTCAAGGCCTTTTGTGTTGCAAGGTTTTTTCTAAATAGTTTTTGGCCGATGGGCATGCTTCCACCCTCATACAACGAACCATCTAATTCATAATTTTGGCCCACGGATTGAGGTGTAGGTGGGCCGTTGGGGTCCTCCGATAGATTGTTTGATCCGACCGAGTTCCCCAGAGAAGAATTGTCTGATGTTCTCCTGGCTACATTTCTTAGTGCATTCCCTGCATGGTTCAACCCATCATCCCTTAGGTTGGCCCATCGCGATTCTCGCGCCAAAATCTTATACGCTTTACAGTGTTTGAAGTCATTGTCGCCATTCAAGCCTTGATAGATCTTGTATGCATCATTTTCCTACAATTCGCAAAATTACCAAATACAAATAAATAATGTGTATATCCGTGAGAAATAAATGAATTGAGTTAAAAGAAATTAGAACGTGTCTGATCTTCTTCTGTTTTCCCGTTGTCGTTCCTAAATTGTTCTTGAGCAACTATCCTCTTGTACGCCACACATTGTGCATTAAGGGTATACCACTGAGCTTTGGTCGACCCACTTGATCATCGTGTGGGGCACTCGGGGTCTCTGTTAAAGTCAATATTGACATTTTGATAGAAAGTGAAACCCTTTGTGCGGCCCACTGTTTGGATAGAAACTGTTACCCACGCCCTTACGAGACACGTAAAGTTTGCTTCCGTCCAATGCAGTCTAGCATCATCCGTCTCGTCCAAAAACTCAGCATCTTCTGGCACTTGCACGTTTTGTCTTTGTTTTGCGGGTATTTTTTTCTTTCTTCATTTTCCTTTTTTTTTCTAGGACGCCGCCGCTTCAACAGGTATTGACGCATTTGCGTCACTTTGATTGTGCTGAGTAGATTCACCATGGAATAAGTAGTTCTGAAAGTAATTTGGAGGTTGAAAACCTTGAGGTTGAGTGAGCAGATAGGGTTGATAGTACGGGCTAAACGCCTAAGGTTGTGGTTGAGAAAGTGTAAATAGATTTTGATATTGTCCATAATTGGGATCCCTTTGCGACATGGTAAACGGAGGTAGGGTCTATGAATGGAATTGAGATTGGTTGTGGTAGAGGTTCGTCTTTATGCTCTGCAATTGGTTTTGGGGGAGAAGAGGCAGCCAGGGGGTGCCAAAGAAAAATAATTGAGTTTGGAGATGTTCCTTTTACCGCGCGGTAAAAGGAACACCGCCAAACTCATTTTTTTTTTAGTTTGAGCTTCTCAAACTCGGTTGGGTTCTGACCGCCAAACTCATTTTTTTTTAGTTTGAGCTACTCAAACTCGGTTGGGTTTTGACACGTCCACCTCGGCCAACCCACACCCGTTTTTTCGCTGTTGGGAGGCAAATAGTTTGAGTTTGGGTTTGCAAACCCAACCCAAATTCTCACCCTGCAAAGCTTAGCTAATCAGTAGATTTTTCAGTTTCGGTATCGAAACACTAACATTAATTTACTTCAACAATTACTGAAACTAAAATAGAACTTATTTAGGAAGAAGCAAACTCTAAAACAAAGGTTAGAGATACATGTCTAAACACCTTACTTTTGCGCCATCTTGGGTTAGAGATACATGCCTAAACCAAACTACCTTGTGCTCTAGTTTGAGGTTGATATGAGCCTGTCGATGATCTGTGCCGGCTTGCGCGGTTTGTGTGATTCGCCGGATATTGCAAGAACCCTAAAGGATCTAATCGGGAATTGTCTGTACGCATACAGCACTCCCTCCCGTCGTTATTACCACGCCCGCTTCATGTAGAATATAACCGTGTCTGGTGAGAAAACGACCGGAGATGACAAACCGTGGGCAATAATTGACATACCAAACAAAGTGAGGGGTTTTTTTTTTCCGGGATATGAAGTACCAAAAAGTTGTTCAATTGAAGTCAATTTCCTGCGCATATGTTATAGCATTCCCGACAGTGTGTATCAAAAGAGGGGTCTCTTTGTGCCACCCCGTCTCCGGGAGATATACACACATTCTAAAATCTCAGGAAAGTGTATCCTTCCAATGCATTGGCATCAGTCAACAAGTATAGATTAAAATCTCAGGAAAGTGTATCCTTCCAGTGCATTGGCATCAGGCAACAAGTATAGATTGCCTTCAGGCAACACTAATGCAGGTAATGTTACGAACTGAACACACGCACAAATCCGTTCCTCAATAATGTTCAACAATTTTAGTGCCCCAGCAATGGGTGACAAGCCCTTGCTGGTGAGCTCGGCAAACTTTTCAAAGAAGATGGAGGCTTTTTACTCGTCTTTCTATAGCTCTTTTGGCGATGTGGGACTATTAATTCGAGAGCAAATCACAGGTTCTGTCTAAGTTACTAATTTTTCACGACTTCAGCCAGAATATAGTACTTCAACACTAACCAAAAGTACTAATGTAACTGTAACTGTCATACAAGTTGCGGATTTTAGTTACATGTACCGGACCAAACCGGTCATTGGACTCTGAATTAACATGCCATTGAACTAGACTGATCGTCTCCAATTCATCAGCAAATGCAGTCCTGCTTCTTAGAGTGAAGAAGTCTTCAGTACTGTAGTACTGTCTTCTCTGTGCAAATGTGTTCTCTCATTACATCCACCACTTGTTCGTCAAAAAGGGAAAAACAATTAGGAGTTGACTGTAGCCAAAACCAAACAGGTGACCATAACGATCAGTTCCAAAAAGGTTTATCAAAAGCAGACACTAATGTTCTGAACAGAAAATTTGGTGAACTTGGCATTTTATTACCTCCACAAGATAGAACAATACTCTTTGATGATAAATATCAAATAAAGCCGACTTATAAAAAATAACTCATACAAGCAACAAAGAGAGAGAGAGAAGAAACAGCTTTATTCTTCTGAGATCCACTACGATATGATATGCTTCTACGACTGTAAGAGAAGATTTTTATGCGTGTATGTCACTCCTTTGTCACCATCGACTACTTGTCCACTCCCCCTCAAAATCCTGCAATTTGATAACAAGTCTTACGAACTGCAACGTTAACACACTAACGTTGTACTTTATGCTATTCTCTAGGGGTGAGAACTGGTATACGATTAATTCAAAATAAGTTATACTTGGTTAATTAATGAAACTTAAATCCACACTGATATGCAAGAAGAACGTAAATAAATTAAGGATTTACCATCTTGTTGTTAATAGTCCTTCAACTCCAACAGGACCTCGAGCGTGAATCCTACTCGTACTTATCCCTACCTGCTTAGTCATTACACAAAATATAAGTGTACTAGGGTGAGAAAACATAAACTATATAAAATGAAGTTCAACACTAACAATCTGAATCATCCATACCTCTGCACCAAGTCCAAAACGAGCTCCGTCACAAAACCGAGTGCTTGCATTATGAAAGACTGCAGCACTGCAACGGTAGATGGGATCCACAATGTTCAGAGTTTCGGGACAAGTTACAAAAAGAAAAACTCGTTTTCTTACAAAGTAAGGTCTTATATAGAAGTTTGAACAATATACTGTATTAAATTCCAGGTACTTAAGCAATAGGAAAACAAAGAACCTTACTACAAAAGAATGTGCAGTGGTGATCTACCATAGGGTGTAAGAAAATGAGAAAATAACAACATTAGTTGCAACAGTGCTCAGGCTGTTAAAAAATGCCAGACATGTAAAAACTGGCAGTTTTTAGCGGCCACAAGTGCAGAGGGCATCCAATTTTGCCAAGGAAAAAAACAGTTCCTGACATCCAAGAAGCGTCATTTCTTTTATTATTTATTTAAAAATTAAAGTTGACCGGACACTGTTTATTCAGCGCATGCCTATTTTTACAACTTCGAATAGCAACCCATTTTTAGCATCTGACTACATTCGCAAATATGCAACAGTATTGGAGATGTTTCAATGTAATGAAAACTGATAAGATAAGACATTTTACAGTAAGATCTCCAAGTGAGAAATACAAACCTGTCAACTTTGTGTAAGAAGATTTCTGAGACTTCATGGTCTTCTGTAACAATGCAATCCGTATGTGAACTGTAAACAGGCCAAAGACATTCTTAATATCTTCATAAATTCATTGACAAGAGCAGACATTAATAAAGATGAGAGAGGCAAACATGCCTTCCATGGCAATGTATATGATCAATTGCTGCATGAACATCATCTACGATCTCTACTGTGCAAGCCAATGTATTGTATTCGTGATGAAATGAGCGTGCCTCAGCAATATTTAACAGCCCACTCACCCTTGGTCCACCATATACAGTAACACCTGTTGCAGATGAGCATATGATAGTAATGACGCAATAATATTCAACTTGTACCAAATATATTCTCAAAAGTTTTTTATAGTAATGTATATACAAGGGCTTTTATGCAACCATTATCTTTGAAACATATTCCAGAAGTATAATTTTTTTATAGCAAATACTATGTGAACAGAAACATTTTTGTGAAACTGGATAAGAAAAACGGCTTTTTAAATCATCTGGAATGTATGAGCATTCTCAAAAAACAAAAAAAATATTACTCCAGTGATTCATAGTCTGGAGAACAGAATCCTATTTATGGAAATATAGACTCTAGAAACCTTATTTGAGATAAACACTAACCTTAATGTATTGCCGGAGGATACTTCCTGTCATGCTCTCTAACGATGGTATTTGATATTTAGGGCCCATGCCGCTTTATAGTATACTAGTTCTACACAGGGCCAGCCCAACTACCTGTAAGGCTTGTGTGAAAATACAAATGGGGCCTAATTTTTATTTTTTTAAATTGCTAAGACTTGAACCCGACCTCTTGTTCAAATGATAAAACATTAACCCACTAAGCCAAGTTTACATTAGATGTGCAATAAATTATATATATATATATATATAGGCCTTGAGCAAAACTTATTTTTTTGGGTTCTTTTTCCCTTGATCCTGTGCGGTCGCACAGCTCGCACTACATGAGTACGAGCTGACTATAGATATCCAATATAAGGCTTGGGGGGTAATTATCAAAAAATTTATCATAAACCACTTAGTTACGGTGAGAGCAAGTGTACATACAAACATCGGGAAAGAAGTAAGCTTAGTGGGAAACTCTATACCCTCAGTGCCAAGCTCTACTATGAGGTCATTAAGCCCACCACTTTTCAACAAATCCTTGTGTACAAGAAGAGTTTCCTGATAATAAAATGCAAACAAATGAACACGTGTGGGACATCTAGATTGATATAAGTACATAGCTGCAATAGGTAAAATCTATTCAATATGAGACCATAGGCACTGTATCTTACCATCGCATTGCAGGCTGCGGGGTAGTCCGTTTTGGCGTCCAACACAATTTGTTTCGCCATTTCCATATCAGCCGACTTGTCAATGTAAACATGACATATTCCATCTGGTCACCAGACAATACGACTTAAATATGATCTCTAATATAAATCTCATGGAAAACATATCATCTAATAAGATCAAGCTTGTGAGGTAAACTACCCGAAAAAATGAAAATAATAATACAATCTACACTTACCGGCATGACCAAGAACAGGAATTTTTGTTGATTCCTTAATTTGAGAAACAAGTTTGTTGCTGCCTCTTGGAATAACTAGATCTATCACATCATCAAGCTGAAGCAAAGAGTAAAGTCTGAGTAGAAGAACACGTTTTACGAGTAACTATCAAGGTTTGGTTGTGAGAGTTGTCAATTCTTAGAGAAAACCAAGATTTTCAGTGATTCACTCCACTCGTGATTTACATTATATGTGGTTAAAATGGCAGAAAAGAGAAAAGGGTATTCCGACATTTTTCATTGTTTTTATTGTTGAAATTTTCTGCTTGGGGATGCCACTCTTATTGTGGCTTCTTTCAGTGGGACCCCAATATAAGAGGTGCAATGCCCCTTTTATTTTTCTAACTCAGTTAAAAGCTTGATAATAAAATGACAACACCATCGGAAGCCTTTGTTGGAGTTATTATTACTACTACCCACCTTAAGCAAATCAGGTATCTCCTCTCTTGAAGTAACAAGTCCAATAAGCCTTTCACCAACGGTATCTGGAAGTGCTCCAGTAATGACCTATAACAACATAGATAAATATAAGCAAAAATGTACAAAAGAGGGTGTGAAAGTTCAATTTAAACAATATAGAAATTTCTAAGAGAATACACCTTGTGGAGGATAGCGTTTGATAGCTTTGCTTCTTTTCCTCCTTTCAAGAGTAGCCCATTGCCACTACGAACTGCTAGTGCTGCGATCTATAAGATTGCAACAAAAGATTAGTGGAAGTTATCAGGAAATCCTAATTTTCCACACACTGAGATAAGATAAGTTATAGGTTTCTATAGGAAGAAAATTATAATTTTTACCTGAACGAGTGCTTCAGGTCTAGACTCAAAGACAATTAGGAGAACACCCAAGGGCGAAGAGGTCTTCTCTAAGATAAGCCCATCTGCAAGCTGGATGCACGAATAGTTATCACACATTAAAAAGTGACTGGTGACCAAAGCAAAGAACAGCTAGCTAATCTAGATGACAGCTATATTGAAAAACAAATATAGTAATGTTTCCATCATCAATTATAAAGCACCAAGGTTCCGCAATTATCTTTAGTTTTTCTTTGAATCAGAAGTTACAAAACTTGAAGACTGGCGATCACTTCCCATACACTTAAAATGAGTTGGACTGTCATCGATGCCAAGGTCCAAAAGTATTGTCTATACTCGCGCTTAAGTTACGGGTTATAGCGAGCGCACACATGTATTTGTGTGCCTATCTAATTTGTATAATACTGTGTATATCAGAGATAGAATATTAAATGTCCATAGATCGTGAAATATTGTTATTAGAATATGTTAATAAATGTCAATTCAGGAACCATTATTTTGCTTAAGCTTTAAATAACCAAGATTTACTGTTTGCTTGGCTTACGGTCAAATTATTACAACCCACTGATTGTTTTCACCTTGATGCTGGAAGTAAACATAATATATACATGACCCTTACCTCTGTTCTCTTCAAAACCTCACCAATTGGTTCTTCCATGTCTGCAAGTACACGAATGGATTTTGCCAAACTTGTGATCTGTGGAACATAATGAACAAAGATCAGATAAGAAAGAATCGAAGATCATGTTAACATAAAATATATTAAATGAAAATAAAAAATTAGATGCAATAACAGAAGAACTTAGAAGGGGAAAATCAGTTCCATCACGAAAAAGATTAAGTCGTGAATGCTTACCTTTCCAGGCTTTAAAGCCAACCGAGATATCAGTGCCTTGTCATATCCAGCCTGCTGAGCAGCAGCAACATCAGCTTCGTTCTCAATATTGATCACATTCTCCTTGGCCTCCAAAGCATCAGCTATGTCCAACAAAATTTTCCTCCTACTTTCTGAGGACAGACCCTGCAATGAAAAATTGCCATAAATTTATTAGCACAAAAATGAGGCTCTAGCAGAACTACTATACCTACAATTCTATCTAAGCGTCGCACCATATTAAATAAGTAGAAATGATAAAGTAATTTTCTCATAATCTATCAAACAGAATCCATCTGGCATTTGGTGCACTATATGTAATCCGGTGCACAAAAAAAGTGTGAAGGCATTACTTTTCCCTTCACATTAAAGCATCAAAAGCAGCCTAGGCATCTCAAACTACCAAAGTCAAAAGCTTTGCTGACTCAGAATTTCACACATGAGAAACTTTGGCATTTTCGTTCTGTAAACTTCTTTCAGTCTGATTTCTGAGACACTGTTTGAGATGGGTTTTTTCTTGAAATTACATTAGATTCTACACCTCACTCAAAATAACAGAGCTGAAGATGTTAATAGGGAAGTTTCACAAAACAATCCAAACATGAGAGATTGTTCCATTCACTTTGTTAGGGTTTTGACTATTTTGGTTTTGTTTTCAAAATGATGATGATTAAAGTTCTTAAAACAACGCAGCGAAGCGTATGCGTATCCATAGCATATGAAATGCAAGATATTCATGAGGCCTTATAATATCACCTGAAGCCGTCTTGAACAGTCCCTAGCTGCAACTGCCATCTCCCTTGCACTAACTTCTTTTACAGGAGCCCAAAACTGTGCATCCTGATGAAAGAGTGTTCCGATCCGTTCCCCATGAAGTACTTTTATAATATTATCAGTAGCAAAGCCGCTTCAGTACAATTGGAAGAAAAAAAATAAAGATACAATTAGGAAAAGATTCGTCTTAGTGAGATAGGTAAATGCTTAATCGGTATACCATAACTTATAAAAAGCTACTTGATTAAATTTATATCGAAAAACTATTCTGACTTTTTCATTTGAGTATGTCCACAAAGAAGAATAGCTAGTTTGAGATTCGAAGCTCCTGCTGCACAACCGAAGGTTGCCTGGCTTTGAGACCACTTTGCTAATGCTTCGTGTCTAGATCTCTTTGCCGTGCAACCCCCATATGGATCCTACTGGTATTACATCCTTATGACTATGCTACAGTACCAATTAAACGGAAGAGCGTTCAATATTAGGTAAATTGGAATTAAACATCGCTGACATTTATGTTTTAATTTATCACAGGAGGTTATCAGAGACAAAACTGTTGAGAACCAAGAAAGTCTATTTTGAGATTAAAATAGTTTTACAAGTCAAAAAGGCCAAATTCAGTTCCACGGTTTAGAGTTCAAACACGCTCACAATGATCCAATAGTTAAGTGTAAACTAGAAAATATACCTTGTAATTACGACAGGAATGCCAGCATAGGCTGCATATACAGCAGCCTTTACTTTAGCTGTCATGCCCCCTCTTCCTACCCTAGACTTGTCGCCAAATGTTATTTCTCCTTGATGTCTTTCTTTTATGTATGTATGGATTAACTTTGATTGTGGTTCACTAGGAGGACCACTATACAGGCCCTCTACATCACTCAACAAAATCAGAAGGTCAGCTTTTAGCTCCAAAGCCAACAGAGCTGCCAAACTGTCATTGTCCCAAAATATACCAGAAGAATCCTGAAAACAATGTCCTTATCAGAGTCTGCGGCAAGTATTAAATGACACATATAAATATAACTCTCCAAGAAAGAGAACAAGTACTATAGCAAACTATCTTTAAGAAGGAAGGAATCTAGGATCGTACAAAGATAACAAGTAGGTGCAGATGTTTAACGTTTTAGGAGGCACAACATGCAAATATCTCCTGATTTGCAGTCATTTAACATCCCTGAGATACCCAATGTGGATTTCACCATTTGTAAAATTGAATCTCAATGACACTAAGAACAACACACTCAAGATGTTGACTTTTTGCAATATCTCGAGATGTGTAAATATATCACAGATATAACTAATAGATTGAAAAGAAAAGGCCGAGTGGTATAGCAATCAAATTCCTAAAAGAAGTATGGAATCTAGGAATGGAACGGGATTATATGGGTTTCAATAAATTTAAGACGGAGAAAGAGATTTTTCGTTACCAAGGAACTTGCTTTTGTTATTGTTCATTAGTCTCCTAAAAGAAAATGATGCGTCCTTAGTTCTGTTTCTTGTGAGTTTGTGAAAGACCAAAGGTGAAGGTGGTAAATGTGAAGTAGGTATATTCCATCTTTTTTTTTAGAATATGTCAGATGATTTTCCATTACATTTGTGTGGATTAGAGCCTAAGCTAAAATCAAACAACACATCAAGGTGCACCATTAGTAATGGTAAAGAAAGAGAGATATAATATTTCTTGCAACAAGACAATCAGTGATCATTAAGTTAAAACAAATTTACCAGTCCAAATACAAAAGGACAAGAACAAATAAAAGCTATACCTCATATGGCGCTCTCCTCGTACTGATCGCATCATTTTCATTGAAGACGGGGATGACCTTTAGATTTAGCAACGATTGTACTGTTTCAGTAAGTTGCATTCTAAAATCTGGATTCTTAAAATCATTATCAGTCACAAGAAGTTGAGATGATGTCACGTCCAGCTGCATAACATAGAGTAGCCCATAAAGACACGAAATAAAGCAGGTGACCCAAACATGAGGAAAGGGGAATATGGTGAGATGTAATTGGGGACAAGGATGCAATATCGAGTTCAGGCAATATGTCGGTCAGCACAGTTTTTGATATTCCCCAATAAACTAAGTATCAGAAATTATGTAGGCTTGTACATAAAATATATGACAAAATATGCGGCATTATATATCTATTCTACATTTTATTTATGTTATAAATAATGACAAAACTGATTATTAAGTATAGTGGACGGATATATCATATATCAACTATTATGTTTACCGAAACTGAAACATCGGGATATTTTTACCATCCCACATTCATAAGAAAGTTATACAGCAATGCCGCATATCCCTCAGCCGAATTACGGATATATCAACCGACAATTCTAACCATGGTTCTGGAGTTAGAATAAACATCAATCTTATTTTAACCTGATTAAACAAGGCATCATATAAAGCCATGAGTCCACTTTGTCCAACAGCTGCACATGCCTTTCCATCAAGTTCAGCTTGAGGTTTTTGAAGGTCAGCAAAGCTGCGAAAATATCAACAGATATATATTAATCTAAGGGGGAACAGGAACCATTCTTCGCCAACATAAATCTAACAAAAAAACTAGAACTCTGCACCTCGTCTTCCAATATGCAAGGACGAATTCAACATTACTATAATTATCATCGTAGAGTTCATGTATACACAAAATGACTTGCTGGCTTAGTTCTCCATAGCTTGTGCACAACGCCATGCATTGTCCATCAAAGGCCTTAATATGAGTTCATAATATCTCAATCCATAGGTTTATTAGCATAACCTTAACTTCTACACGAAAATTGAGCTGCACGTTGAGATGCACTACTTGACAACATAATAGGAGGTCATTTGGAGCCATTATATTTAGCACACTTTCAGATCTACAATCATTTTCAGTAAAAAAATATATGAAATGGTTAACAAACAATGAAAAATACTCTTAATCACAAACTATAACCTACTTCAGGCAAGATTATGGATACTTTTGCCAGTTTCGGTAAAGTTCAAGTCAGATGATGTGAGCTCTTATGAATTCATGCAAGCTCCGGCATATTTCATGGAGGTTTCCAGGTAATTGTGGGTAGGGGGAAATGGGAGGAGGAAAAGGATTAAAAATTTCATTCTCTTTTGTAAGTTACGGTACTTCTTTTACTTCTCGAGTAACCTACAATAAAATATCATCCTCATCCAAAAGATGAAAATAGTTGTCAAACTCGAAATTGACTATCATAGTCTGTTATATGTCCAATGATAATCAACTCATAAGTAGATTTTAATAATTGTTTTCAGACGTCCATGAATGCTATTCACAGAGCATATGTACCTAACAATATGCTATGCGTGTTAACATTGTTACCACTTTAAGCAATCATTAAAAGAGGGAAAACACGGCATATAAAAGTGCATCCATAGAACCTGCTATTGACTAGTTTCCTGTATCGAAGCCTTTGGCGGCCGACGCCAACAGCACCTGAAGTAACCAAAATAACCTCAAATCCGCCAGAGTTCATTTCTTTTAGCTGCACATGGTTCATTCAGCATAACAACATTGAGACAATAAGCAGAAAGAGAAACTACATGC
The DNA here is from genome assembly GCA_014058105.1 of Kingdonia uniflora. Lineage (NCBI taxonomy): Eukaryota > Viridiplantae > Streptophyta > Magnoliopsida > Ranunculales > Circaeasteraceae > Kingdonia > Kingdonia uniflora. Next base: position 3,481,823 of record JACGCM010001144.1, on the reverse strand, counting down.
CTTTACTCGACAACAGTAACCCAGGATGATATGCTTTGCTTACCTGCTCACAAAGTGCTCCAACTCTTCCAAGGGCTAATCTTCCGTCAGCTCGGGTCACGACAGCTGTCCCAACCTTCATTAATTATGAGTTATCATCAGAAACCAAAATAGTAATTAAACAGTTTATTCTACCGAAAACTGTAAAACTCTTTCCATTTTGCATTACTACTAAACATCAATAATATGAGAGCTGCAATACATAACGTTGTACACTAGGTAGTGAATTTAGCAAATGGTAAAATTGAGCTACCGAAATACGAGTTTCCTTTGAATTTTGTAACTAAATATTCTTTTCAAAATTTGGAAGAAGAAAAAATCAGAACTAAATATAAAGTTCCAAAAATGTAAACTAAGGAAAGAATAATAACTAAAATTAACACCTTAAAATAGAGAATTAATTCCAGAAAATCATCAATAAAGATAAATTAAAAAACATATAAGAGTAAAAAAATAAAAATAGAACATGTAGAAGTAAAAATATATATATATAAATATTTTCATATTTACATCTATTTCATGAATAATGGGAAGGAAGAAAATGAGTGGATCTGCTAAGAAAACACACGGCCATACATAACATAGATATCACACTTGGAATTGAGATATTTCTGCTGGTATTAATCCAAATTTGGATGCTCGTGTGGAATTTGGAGCATTCCAATAACTTGAAGGTCCCATATACACATATATGACTCTACCTAAGAAAAGGTTGACCGGATTCAATTTTACAAAGAATTCAATATTTTATTTAATTACTTTCTACAATAAGACATAAAGTCTTATTATTAGATTGGGTAATCATTCGAATCACAAACATAAGCTCGTGTGAACAAAACACAACTCATTTACAATACAGATTACTAAAAGCACACATCATCCACATTTTCAATTAAAACGGTTTACTAAGGGTGAATTACACCACTGTTTGATTAATACAAGCATATATAGTTCTTCTTAGATTCAAAACTATATAAAATAAAATAAAAACAATTAATTTGGGAAGAAACTACAGATTGCGATAAATCTAATTAAGATTAAAATAATTTGAGGAAAACATCAATCCACTCTCACTCTCAACCTCAAAATCATATTCGATCAACAAGCAATCTAACACTCATTACAGTAATACTAATCTCACATTTATATCGAGATTACTAGGCCTTGCAATAACATGCAAATCAATAACACAAGATTAGGGTTTACTTAGTGTAGAACAACGATATTGAGTTTAAAAAAAGCGGGAAGAAGTGATTAAGAGTTTTACCTTCACTACAACGCGCTTAACATCTTTCACGAACTCTCTTGTGGGATCGATTGTCTCCATTTCGATCTCTCAGAGAGTTTCAAAGCAACTCTGTGTGTGTGAGAGAGAGGTGTCGATTTGGTGAAGTGTTTGGGAATAATGCGAGACGTTTAAATAGCATCCTATTTCCGTGAGATTCGACGACGTCTGCAAAAATATCCGTGAATCTCGGGCTAACCCTATTTCCCTTTTGATTGATTTCATACTATGCGAGCCACATACTTAAGTAGCAACCGAACTAGAGCGGCAAAACGGGTATTGGAGAGGTGCCTAACCCGAATGTGGTGATGGTTGCACCAACCAATGTTTTATTCCAACATCGTTTGAGATCGTCAATCATTGAGATCTTTTGAGGGAAATGAAACATCAGACCTATGATAGAGGTGATTATGTGGACTGAATGATGTTCAAACCTGGACGATCTTAAAGGTGAAGACCTTTTCACATAACAAAACCTGACGCGCACTCAAAAGTGGAGGTTAAGTGGGGACAATATAGGTACAAACAATTACAACTCTAGTGATTCGAGGTTGGACTGCTTTGTGTTGAGATCTTTTGGATTCGTCTTCCTGGTACGTCCTTGATTACGACCACACTAACATCATCGATATGAGCGTATCGGCAATTATAGACACCTATGATTCCAATACACTTAAATTTTGAGTCGCTGTTGTGTGAGGTAGCAAAAAATAGCTTATAATGAGCTGTGTGTGATTTGTTTGCTAGGAATACGACAAAATAGTATTTGAGTAAATCCGAGGCCGTTCGTCCCTTGTGGAGGATGTACACCCTTGTGTAGAGCATAGTGTAGATCTTCGTTACTAATGGGATGCTCATGTAGCATTGCTCTGCTCGTGTGAAACTTTATGTTTTCTCCTTTTCCAGTAAAAAGTTTTTCATTAGGAAAAGTTTGTGGTTGTCACGTGTTTTTCGTTTAGAAAGTTTGTTTGTATATTTAATAAAAAGGAAAATAATTAACATGAAAATGTTTTTGAGTTAAAATTGTATGTCGGGAGCTTCACTTATGATTTTTGTTAGGTACGTGTTTTCCCTAAGGGACTAAATTTGTAGTTCGAACTAGTCTTTTACATCATATGTAGAACACACACGTAAACAAGTCATTGAAATAACACGGATCTAACGTGAAAACCTTTGAATAGGTAAAAATCACGACCTCCGCTCAAGAAATTTTAAGAATGAATTTATTGTTTGAGAATTACAAGTTACAAGTGGTGAGTACTCGATAAAATATATGGGTGTTTCCTATCTCCAAAAACTTGTCCTTTAATCGCTTTCTTTGGGTTTATTTAGAGCATCAGCAGCAAACTAGGTATCATTAATATAACGATCCAAATTATGTAAAAACATTTTTTTAATGATAGCCATCGCTTAAATTGTACTTCGATTCATAAAATCAGTAGCTATCTATGACGATGCTTTAATGTTCAGAGTTTGTCAAAGGCCCACAGTTAAATGTTTGTTTAATTATTTTATTGTATTCAGCCACAAAATAATCTAATAACTTATATTAATAATAAAAAATAAAATAAAGAGTTGTATGCCAATTGAGTTGGCGCAGTGCTAGTTCAATTGGGGCGGTGTATTTTTATTATTATAAATAAATAGCTTTAAAAAATTAAGGTACAACGCCAATTGGTTTGGCGCTTTGCCGTCTCAATTGGCGCAAAAAACTTAGTGCATTCCCAGCCTGCAAAAGACCAAATTTCTACCCTTCTATATATGTCAGGTTTTTTCATATTTTAAGCTTATGTGGTTGGCTAATTTAGCCAGACTACTGTTGATACTCTTATATAGCTCCCTTCTAAATCGTGGTTACTTAGCACGTTATCCTGAATAAGTGGAGGGATTAATGGAGCCGACCCTTACAATTTAAATAACGGCTAATTTACGGGACATGTGTTTTTGACTTCTTCATTAACTTCGTGCGGTTTAGACTACGTTGTCTAAGATGATCAGGTCGATACAAATTACGCACTTAGGTTTTGCGTGGATTCAACGATACGTAGGTCCTAGTCGTACGAGTTCCAGGGATAAGTTCCTACATTTTCCATGGTGGAGCCAGCATTTTGAATTTTTGATTGATACATGAGCTCCGTAGTGGAGCCAATATTTTGATTTAGTGACCCTGTCTCATACACTCCTCTCGCCTGTAATTTTAATTTTAATTTCATGGATCAACAGTGGTCTTTGTCCTCGAGTGAACGTGATACATATTTGATTACGGTAGAGGGTAAATTAGAATGTACAGCAAGCGTAACGTGATTGAATTATACCGCAAACCACTAAACATTATTGAAACGCCACGAAAAACTACATTCAACAATATATATTTTCGTGTAGAGCTAAAATCCTTTCCGGGAATGTGCTTTCCCTTTCAACAAGACTGAGATATTTATCGTCCACCTTAGTCGTTCAATGTTCAATTGGGACACACGTCAAAATAGTAGACCCATTACAAACGATCAGCGTCTAACAGGAACAAAAGCACGAGTTGTGGACCACAACGCTCAAAACTTAAATCATTGATCAATCAACAGATCTCTCCATCATAAACCTCCAGATTTACGAAGTTTAAGATATATAAACTCACGTGTGAATGTACTACATATAGATGAAGTGGGAGTCTCCTATTGGGCCAACTGGTATCGATAGAGAGAGAACGAATTTTTTTTTTGGATTATGTTTTTCCTTTGATGCTCTACAACTAAAATGTAGTCTAATGATGATTTAATCAATACAATGTCATCATAATATCATTAGATACTAAAGTTTTGGCGAATAATGATAATGATTCCCCAACTTACAATAATATGAGCAAATGGTGATAAATTATGATCCCGAATTACCCTGGTTTGCAAAAATAAAAATAAAAATACTGAGTAAAACTTGAAGTAGATTATGCATGGTATCTTTGAGTAAAGACTCTGAGGGCTTATTTCTAATCCTCATACTGAGTCCGATATTCGAGCTCATATAGGTCGAAGTTAACACACGGGTAACTAACCAATGGCTGAAGGCAAGCAGCTCACAATACAGACTTTCTCATCTACAGTTCCGGAAGGTCGAAGCATCCAATAAACATCGCACTACAGAAAATACTCAGATGTCTATCAACAGTTCGAATGAATACGAACACTATTGGAGATCGTACTTTCATCACAGGTCGGAGATATCAAAAACATCTTGTGACTTCGCCTTACAGAAGATACTTCTCACTTATCAACAGGTCACATGCACGCGAACATCATAAGAGGTCGTATCTTTCCAACAGTCTGAAGTTACAGCTAAATAATATATCCGTTACAGATCAACAAATATCAAGACGTTATAGAAGACTATTATAAAGACTTATCAAAACCTAATATTGTAACGTTCCTCATCAATGTAACTAACGGTCATATTATAAGACCTATATAAAAGGAGACCTGGAGATCAGGATTAAGGACGGCTATTATCACCTACAAAACTCTGAGAGAAGGTCATCCTTACCAAACTTAGATATTCTACCCCTTTCTCTCTTTGTAATAGCTAGCATCTAAATAAAAACCATATTTTCAAAAATCCTCAGGAGAGGTCGTGGTTACACTGTCGGTCTCTATGAAAACAGGCTATTACAAAGACTAAAGAGTAACAGATGAAAAAACTCTAGAAAGGAAGGAGGAGATGAGATTATGCAATAGATAGAGGGACGAGATTAGCTAAAATTTTCGTCTACCATAATCTTTTGTTTACTCTTGATAAAAAATAATCTTCAGAAATGAGAGGTATTAAAAGCTGTGGGGTGACCGGGTGAGTTTAGACTTATGCTTACCTACGGGCGTATTTAAAAGCTTCACAAATAGTCTAATTTATTTCATACCATATACACGCAGATAAATAAAGTCTGTTATTCATTCCATTTTGTTGATTTCCTACTACTGGTCATATATTTCACCAATTCGTGTTCGTAATGGTGTAGAGACACGGGCACAATTAAGAGGAAATTATAGGTCACTGCGACAAACGTATTGGGAAAAGAAAGCATATTAGTAAAGCATGTCAACCATAAAACACGTTGTATAATATGCCACAGACAAACAACCATAAGTATCAGCAACACACAATGGTAAACAAAACGATTGCTTTGTTCTAATTCAAATCGAATACAAACCCAAAACAACGGAGAATCGTTTTCATTATATATACAAATTTATAAAGTTCAAACAAAAACCGCCTATAATGTCAGATTCTTTTAGTCCCGGAATCATAACTAAAACATCATTCTTCATCAAGTCTTTCCATCTTTTACTTTGTAAACTCTTACTAGTCACTTCGATACAACTTGGCAGGTGAACTATGAGTCAAAATTTCCAATATCTCATCGTGGGACTCCATCCTGTTGTAGATATTTCCAGTTATAAGCAATTGGGGTATATATGCTTTCCCACTAGAGTAAATCACATGAATGCAGAAATGACAACTGTTTAAGCAATAGTCCTTACTCCTTACCGTATGTGAAGCCTACGGGAAAAACCAGATCTTGATGAAAAGCGAGAGAGCAAATTGCAGGATAAAGGACGCCACGGCCACCATGGTAAGATCAGTTCCCTCGATATAAGACCTCATGTTAAGAGCGACGAAGCAAGATGAGGCGGAACCTGCTATAAGTATTATGAGCCATCGAAGAAACTCCACAGGGATAACCAACAGAAACTGCATATAATTCAGACAAAATAATATTAGAGTTTATAGTTGAGATTAAAATAAATCACAAATCTCGAGAACTTTTTAGGAGAAGCAACGGGAATTACAACTTGTTTCCCAAAATTGAAGACATGAATACAAAGTTACTAACACAAGTTTTCTAATTAATTTATTAGCACCGACTTTCTCTTGCTCATTATGACTTCTATGTTTTTTTTAAAACGTCTTATGTAATGGCATTTGTATTACTACAAATATATTTAACACTTAAGACTTCTAATATTTTCCACGGATTGCGAACATACAGTGTTAGGAGTTGAGAAGCAAATAATATTAATTCTATTGTGCTTACGAAAACAGTAGTTTTATTCTGATATAGATGTGTCCATGAAATAGCCAATAAAATATCGTGCTATAGTGTTCATACATACTGAAGTATCCTGATCTCGTAAATCAATAAGGTATATAGCTGTATAGGACACCATCTATCATCTCCTGAACTGCCTTTGAAAACCTTCACTATAATGAGACATAAGAAACCCATGCCTACTAAGATATCATCTATCATCTCTTGAGTATGGTATTTTAGGATTTGCAACCCTACCTTGGCCTCAAAACTATGAGCCGAGTAGCCAGGTTTATTCAAGTCGTGGACAACAGGGTGAAAACCAAACCTGAATTAAACACGTTCTACATTTATTTTCTTAGTGCACGAAAGCTGTAAGGCTGAATTTTTAGGTTTATATGCCCATGCATTTCTGCCGGTCCACTCTCAATACCAGCAGTCTTAAGTCCTCAGAGTCAAGTCAACATGGACAAAATGCAACTCAATATGAAGGCAGTTAGAGTTGAATACTCACAGAGCTGAGAATAAAGATGAAAAGAGAATATCCCCACATACACCAAAATCGCACAAGACTTGAATTAGATCCAAGATACTGAAGCATGAAGGAAAATGCTGTTGGCACCAGGAGGGCATAACCATACACGGCGACAGCTGCCACATTTACATAGTTGACATCAAAGCTCCATGTTGTTTTTTTGTCAGTATGTCTGTCCATTAGATAGGTGGCACAGTTACCTAGAGCGGCAATCACAAAGACCAATGTAGTAGATATCCATATCAGCCCATACCTAAAATAACACAGAAGTTTACACTTATAAGCCCAACAAGTTTGTTTGCAAAGTGATAAAAGTTCTTCATACAAAGAACTGAAATACAGTCTATACCTGGGTTTAATTCAAGCTAATTATTCAACTATAAGCTAAAAGTATCAATGTAATGTTTCATTGCCACATCCTAATTATTCAACTTGTTTCGTCGTTCCTAAGTATCATTACTCCAGACAATATCTGGGACTAATTTAAGCTATAGGTATTATGGCATAAAATAGTGCACAAAAGTGTTGAATGCTAAATAGCAATATATCGATACATGTGAATGAGGAGAGGTGAAGAGCAAACATTCATGTGAAACTAATAGAAGGCATCTTGAGAACTAAAAAAAGGGTACTAAATGTGGAACTTACAAATCAGGGTTAGCGTCAATCTTCCGGAAAAAATCTCCATTGATGGGGTACAATGAATATTTTATTCTGTCAAGGACAATATCGGTATCCACATTGAAATATTGAATGTAGGATGAGATGTTAAACACTCCTTTCCAATTGTTTGTGGCTTGTTGTTCCTCTCCATCTGGGAATATAATGAACCACAGTAAATAATGATAACAATAGGAAAATATCGGTAAATGATTATGCAGTCATTGGCAAGAGGATAACTATTTTAGTAATGTACCATTTGAACTTCCTATAGATTGATATCCTCGTCCCTTTTCTCCTCCATTATTAGGAGGAAATATTTGCAACCTTGCTTCTGGGATTGCAACCAAATTATACAAACAAACAAATGATTCGACTACAACAGTTACTGAAAAAAGGAACTATTCCAAGAGACAAACAACTACAAGTTAGTTCCTCTAACCTGCAGAATCAGTGGTTTTCTTCTCTTCACTGATTACAGCCTGTAGAAAAATTGAAAAAGAATCAAGATAAGAGAAACCCTAACACAATCAAAATAAACTCTCCATAAAGTAATGATGATCTACATTTGAATAGCCTTTGATCTTAAGATCGGAGTTTAGTTTTGCACAAGAACGATTTTAAGATACTATCAGGATTATTGAAACTAAAAAACCACTTTTTTCACACACACACACACACACACAATGCTAGAAAATTCAATGAGTAAGACGTATGAACCCAAAAAAAGTAGGGTGTGCTTCATTCATAGAAATGAAAGAAAAGAAACCAAGTCCTTTAAAGCCAATTTTCTTGTATTAGGGCTATTAGGAAAATCGAGAAAATAATTTTCTTTTCACAATTGGCTGAGAAATAAAAGGAAAACCAACTTCCTTATCATAAATCACGCAGTTGATTTTCTTTGTGCACTTCCTCAAACCATCGACCAAAACTCGAAGCTCATAAAAGAAAGAAAACTGTTAAGACTAACTATGGAGAGAAAATGCTAGATATAGGAGATCTAGAGTGAGAGGGAATAAATAGATAGAAAAGTTGGAGAGAAAAAAATCAAGAGTAAGAGGAACTACATATATATAAATTGGGAAAATAGGAGTGAGAAATTGTATAACAAGTAGGGGTATCTGGTAAGAGAAGGGACCAATTGTTGGAAATACATACAATTGCTATAATCAATAATAGGATATGAAAACATGTTTTTCTTATCGGAAATATATCGTCGACGTACAAAACCATGTTTTTCTTATCCATCAAAAGTCTGAATCACTTGATGTATTTAAGACTTTTCCGCTAGAGGTTGAGAAGCAGTTAGATCGAAAGATCAAGGTTGTCCGGTCAGATCGAGGAAACGAGTATTATGATAAGATCGATCAAGACGGTCAACATTTGTGACCTTCTATCAGTATTTAAAGGATCATAGTACTGTAGCCCAGTACACTATCTCTGTATCACCAGAGTAGAACGATGTTTTATGAATGTCGTTCCCTATGAATTTGTGGGAAGAGTGTTTACGCTTTTCAGTTTATATTCAAAATTAAGCTCCTTCTTGTTTTGTTCCAGTTAATCCTTATCATCTATGAACTGGGAGAAATCTTAGTCTTAATCACTTGCGTGTTTAGGGTTGTCCTGCAGAGGCAAAACTGTTTAACCCGAATATCGGAAAGTAAGATTCGAGGACTGTAAGTTATTTTTTCGTTGGTTTCCCAGAAAGATCGATAGGTTTTAGGCTTTATTGTCCTTCTCGACCCATGCAGATTGTTGAGTGTGCTCAGGCTCATTTCATAGAGGGAGATCACTTTACCAGTACTATTCATAGAGAGTTTACCTTTGAGGAGGGTTTTGAAACTCGGAGTCCAACTGCTACTCCAATCAGTGTTGCTATGCTTCCGCGTTTATCTAATATTGACATTGTGACTGGTACAATTTTCAAACTCATCTATTATTCCAGACCCCGTCGTAGCAATAGTTCTCCCTCATATATTTTTTCCTCCACCCGCTCCTGTTCAGCTTCCTGCCGTTCCACTTCCAGCCCAACCTCTAGCTCCTACTCGGAGATCCTCTAGAGAGATGCGTTCAACTATTTCTTCAGATTACCATTTTTTTTAGTTGAAAGAGATTTATTTGATTTCGAGGATCCAGTATCTTTTAGTACTGCTATCGCCAGTTTTGCAGATCAGTGGCGAAATGCCATGACAGAGGAGATGAATTCTATGTCTCACAACTCTGTGTGGGAGTTAACACCTTTACCTGAAGGATCTAAGGCAGTTGAATGCAAATGGATCTTTAAGGTCAAACATGATTCTCTAGTAAAGGTTGAGCGTTTCAAAGCAAGAATTATTGCGAAGGGTTTCAAGCAGCGTCCAGGAATTGACTTTGATGAGACTTTCTTACCAGTTTCAAAGAAGGATTCATTACGGATAATTTTGGCTCTTACGGCGCATTTTGACTTGGAGCTTCACCAGATGGACGTCAAGACAGTTTTTCTTTATGGACGTCTAAACGAGGAGATTTATATGCACCAATCCGAAGGTTTTGAGACTGAAGGGAAGGTTAGACTATTTAAAGAGGACAAGAGATTACAGATTGGTTTATAGGAGATCGGATGAGCTTATGATTGTGGGCTACTCTGACTCAGATTTTGCTGGAGTCTCTTTGAGGATCGCTCTTTTACGTGGGAGTAGTTATTGGTTTATTTAATTTATTGTTACTACACTAGGATTCTTTATCTATGTGGGGGTTATTCCCGGTTATTATTTTGGTCGACATTCAGAATTGATTTTTGATTATTTAGCTGCCATTATATTTAGATTCGTTATTATATGTGCACATATTCAGTGCAAATTATGCAATTGCAATAAAGTTTTAGACACGAGTGATTTCATCACATGACGGTTGTCTAAGTATCAAGTGCCCATAGAGAATACTGAAAGGTTTCTCAAGTTTGCTTGGGCTAAATATGGGTAGGCTCCACATCCTGTAGCCTTCATTTCAGTATGAGCAATGATCTTCGTATGACGGTTTGTCTAAGTATTGAAATGACATGTGTCTGGTAAATACATGTTGCACATGTTGCAGGACACTAATAGAAATGTACTAGCACATCATTAAGGTGTGCATTTGCCATTTACAAGCTAAACTCCACTAGTAAAGAAATTACACTTGAAAGTTATTGAGGTTGATAGCCTGATGTCCACGATATGAATTAGGCATGTGCTCAAAGGCCTGACCAAATTTTTTCTGTGAACCGTGTTAGCCATATTTGTAGTACTAGAGTGCCAGTCAAGTTCGATGTAACATTGCCTTCGACAAATTATCATATGTGGTTTTAAAAAACAAAGGATGGCTATCCGCCTTTCATAAAAAAAAACCGTGAATCAGGCTAAACATATTTTACTTAAAAGCAAGTTAGCGCCGGGTGGGAGATTGTTGGAATTTCCATCTATACCGGCACTACTCTTCCGGTTCACAAGCACACATGTTAATAGGTCGTATAGGTGTTATTGGATGTGCCCAATTGTTATACCAAGTTAAGGTAGGTGAGACCTAGTGTTACTCTTTATTAGGGTTTGAGGGTATAATGGGAAGACCACTCTAACCCTATCAAGTTAAATAGAGAGAAAGTCCCTCTTGGAGGCTACAACACAGAAAACTATCCCATTGAGGTCTGCAGCCAATCCAAGGGAAGACTCCACTCAAGAACAGGGGATCTTCAGAGAGCAGGAGAAGAGGTTAGTAGAATCATATTCATATACGTTTATGCTTTGCGTCTTTCTTTTTATAATGTAGTCTTCTTCGCATTTTCTTCTTCTTAATGAATCTGGTTTAACCGTAAGACCTTATGTTAGGTAGCACACACTTGTTTATCTCATGAAATATCTTTATCCGATTTAAGGGGAACCTTTTACTTTTTGTGATGTTTTATTCCTTCTTTTTTTCCGAAGAAGAAGCTGGGCTTAAGGCAGACCCCCAACAGGCTTTATTTCTTTACAACTATTTACATCCTAGGGTATCTTTTGTTATTTACGTCAGCTAAATAAAGATTTACAAGTATGTTGGGAAAGGTACATGGAAATAATAGATGAAAATCTGATACGTTAGACTAGTTCCACTCCCCCTGTTAATAGAGTGCCTCGAAATTTTCTATTTTACATATGATCTTCAATGCTTAAGCAATCACATGGTGGGTTAGACTGTTTTTCTAAAACTTTAATTGCATAGATTGAATCAGACATGATGGATAAGTTCCTGAACCCCAACTTCTTTGCAATATTCAGACCTTCACATATAGCCAGGATTTAATTTCAACAATTCCCATATCTTAATCAAAGTTTTTATTGAAGGCAAAAATGGGGAGACAATTTGGGAGTTTGAATATTCCACCATAACACTTTCTAGATTCTGTCAGTCATCCAGCAACATTAAGGATTATTTGCTGCTCCCATACTTGTTTCGAGCATATCCTTTGCATTGGTCTTGGTTGTTTGATAATTCGATTTAAGCCCCAGTTATTATGTACTACTCTTGATTGTTTTGTCTGTATCAGAACTTTCTTTAATTTGGTCTAACTTGCAAGCTATCATAACATTTTATTCCTTTTTAACTACAAAAACCTTCAGGAATCACTCCCCACTATTAAAAATATCGTCATTCACGAAATAATTAAGTAAAACCGGAGCGCCAATCAGCTGAAGACCACCAAACTCAAATTTCCTCAAAGAAGATTTGGGTTTATACTTGGCATGAACATGGACATTTCTCAAAATCCCCTAATTGATTCTTAATTTCATACCTAATACAATCCACCACAACTCGAGCGCTATATAAACCCCAAACTCACACCAAATTTGCTACATTAGCTTATTATTCGCGGGATTCTAAACTAATTAGATCAACAAATCATGCATGCAAATCCCAGAAATCAAATCTAATTTAATTTTAAGTTTTCAAATAGCAGATCAAATTGAATCAAACCCTATTTGATACTAATCTAAATGATAAAAAAGAGAGAGAATTGAAAAAAACTTACTGGAACAGAACCAAGCAAATGACTTGTAGGTAAGCTTGTGTACGATTCATCCATTGTTGAAGATCAAACAGAGACCAATTTGGGGGGAAATCTCAAAAGGTTTGACCTAATTTTGCTTGATTGTGAAGTGGGATTTGAAACTTTTTATTAAAAGCGATTTGAGGGTTTCGAGAACTAGATCGGTGTCATTAATAAGAGCCTATTGATATGGCTCTTTTTGGAAAGAACTATAAATTGGATTCACTAATAAATGCCAAATGATATGGCTGCTTGTTCAAACCCACCACCAGTGGGGTTTGAGGTTGGTGACCCCGTCGGTATGCCCAGTTCGTGTGGTTTGCAAGCTAGTGCATGTGCCCCAGAAGATCTAGTCGTGAATTGACGGTCTCGCCGGATGGCCCCTATACCTCTAGTTAAAATATTAATAGAAAAATGTTAATCGTCAGACGCAAACGTCATAGCGCTTTTTAAAAAACAATAAGGATGTCGTCGGATAATGACTGATAGTAAAGCTTTATTTCGTAAAACAAAAGTTCCACCGATGTATAATGAGCACATGTCTAATGGGTTGCTTAAGAATGGGGAAGGAAGAGTAAGGCATCCGGATAAAACGGTATGATTTTAGTTGATGTTTTACGTTGTCTTGCTTATTTATGTTTAGTCCTACCAGGGGAAGTCGCGGCTTAAACTTTCCCAAACTGATTTATAAACCCCGAAGGTAAGTCTTTATGTACCTGCTGAATAATTTTGTTTCTGGAATCCAAAAAGCTCTGAATTTTACGGTGATCTTTCACGAAATAACAAACCATGATCTACATGAACATACAAAACTGAAACTGTTTGATGTTCAACTCGTACTATAGTAATAATCAATCGGTATCTCTACTCTCAGTCTGCAATTGTCATTTATTTATCTATTCTAGAGAAGCTTATGATCAAAAGCCGAAGATAAGATTTGTTCCACACTTCCATTGTAAATCTATGAAACCTAAGCTAATCACATATCATAATGATGTCATATTGACATTGTTAATCAGTGACATTCTATACAATGTTCAAAAGCGCTGGGACTCCCCTATTCAACGGGTCTGATAAAAATACCCCCTCGTAGTCATAAACCTTTGCCTAAGTTGATCATGGGATAAACTTGGATATTGGCTATATATGTTTCTTGTCCAGAAAGATTACTCACCGCATAAAGAAAAGTTTACCAAATAAAATTAAGAATCTAATTTTTGATTAATTAAAAAACTTAAACAATTAGAAAATTAAAACCTAAAAGCAACAAGAGCTTAATTTGTTCTAGATTTACTACTATTATTACTACACAAATAAACTAATAATAAGACCAACTATTATTATCACAGCCTGTGCTATTACTATTACCATAGCTACTGGTGTCTTGGTGGGTGCTGTGGTGGACATAGTGGCTAGGTGCACTCTGATAGGTAGGATGACTATGGTGATTGCTGCTGCTGCTGCTGCTGCTGCCGCTGTTGGTGGCGTGATAGGTATGCTGGCTCGGGTTATTGTTACTGGCGACAGGAGCGTGATGGTTGTTTTTATTGCTTCCTTCCTTGTCTTCTTTATTGTCTCCTCCAGTACTTGCATCGCTGGGATTGAGCATCGCAGCCATCAGAACAACGTTGCTTAAGGTAGTATCACTCGCTGTGCTAGGGGATGCTACTTTTGAAGCAACACTGCTGCTGCCACCACCACTATTTGAAGCAGAAGGTAACACAGACGGTTTTACCCGTGTTACACTCTTAGGAATCATTGCTGATACGCTCTTAGGAATCGTCTCGTTGTTGTTGTTGTTCTTCTTCTTTTCTTCTCAAACTTGGTTGATGTAGACTTGAAACACTTATTTCCCATTGTCAAACAAGCAAAACTTCACAAATCTTAAAACAAGAATATCTTCTGGGGTTGAGTCTGATAGTGACGTGAATACTACGAACGCGGAAGTAAAATTCGTAAGAAAATTACGTTGTATTTGAGAGTTAGGGAAACTAGGGTTTCAACTAGACCTCCCCTTTTATAGAACACAAAGGGGTTAGAATTACGAACCCTAATTCTAATTAAAATAATATTCTACTTAAATTGGGAAACTGCTAATAACTCACATTGTACATTTCCAACAGAGCTTTAAGCTAAAGCATAAAACATAAAACATCAAATAAACATAGGCCACATAGAGGTAGACGACTTTATTAGTGATGATTCACATCAAACCCTCCGTCTAAGAAGATTTCGTCCACGAAATCAAGGGGGTGGTGCTCCTGAGGACTCACGCACGTATGTAGTACGCATCCCATTTTCTTCTTCATCTTCATCATGCAGAACACGTTGAACTGTTGCTATCACACTCTCATGCATGCCATCCACGACTAAGCCGACCTTTCTAGCAAATGTAGAACAATCACGTTTTTGGTGCCCTGGTTTGCCACATCCATAACAGTTACCTAAAACAAAGGTACGTGGTGTAGTGGCTGCTAGAATAGCTGGGGTTGCTGGTGTTGTTGCTGGAACCGGAGGGCGATACTGCGCATGTAGCACGTTCGCTTGTTTGGCAACTGTACAATTTTAGCAAGACAAAAGACAGGTTAAAGTGTTGTTGCCTCTTGGAGTTTCTTCGTCAGACCAGACTTGTACTTATTAACCCGTTGTTGTTCAGTCTCATGGAGGCGTGCACGTGCCTCAAAGAGATAATACTGATCAATGTAATCATCAAGGGAAGAAAGACCCATTTTAAGGGACTGAAGTTTCTCAAATGCAACCTTGCCGTAGTTCATAGGGATAAACCTCTCCTTCAGCTCTCTTCGTATTTTCCACCATTCCGAAATAGGACGATAACCCGTTGTACGCCTCACTTGTTGAACACTGTTCCACCAAGTGAGAGCAAAACCAGTAAGGCAGGATTCAATGATTATTACTTGTTTTGGGTCCCCATATTTTTTGTAGTTGAAAATACGTTCAACCTTATCCAACCACTCGATAAAGGCGTCTGCATCAGATTTTCCAGTGAACTCTGGTACTTTGAGATGAACATCATGCGTCTGTTCAGAAATAGCTTTGGCTAATGCTTCAATATCATTCTTCTTACCCTTTCGACGCAGCTGTGGTCGCAGTTCTTCTTCATAGTCTGAACTGTACTCATCGTCTTGCCAAGTCGCAGCATACGGATGCCTTGGCGGACGAGGAGATGAACCAAGTAGACGTTGTTGGTAACGGTCACGCAATAAGGTGTCAACCGGGGGGTGAGAACCACGGCCCCGGTCTCGCCCTCTGAATTTCCGCCCTCTCTCTCCAGCTAGAATATATCGAGAACCTGCAGTTTTACGTCTCCCAATCGACTGAACACTTAGCACATCATCATCCTGTGGTTCCCATCCATCAACGTAGGGTGCTTGGTATTCGAAGCCATATTTGGGGTTTAACCCCGACGTTTACCATTTACCGGAGTCGATATTATGTTTGTCATGGTATGGGTCTTTAGGGGGAAGGGCAGTTCCATGTGCGCCTAACGGGGCTGTCAAGAAAAGAGGCTGGTGATGGTTATTTTCAGCTGGTGGAGGGGCTGTTGGTGTTCCCGTTGCTAGGGGTAAGCCGATATCGAGTTGTGAGGGATAGTGATGGTACTGATCTACTGACATAGGAAGAGACATGCCATGTCTGTCCAACGGGGCAGTCCTCGGTAGCTGATTCAGTCGATCACCGACTAGAGGTGGCCGGTATATTGTGATGCCCGGTGGCGCTCTCGGTGCTAGCTCGAGGTTCGGTAGTCCTCTCTCTTGAGGGAAGGTCGTGTCTTCGTCGCCGGCTGTTTTCCTTGATGCTTGGAGTACTTCATGATTGGTTGGTGTTGGTGTTATTGATCGTTGGTGGTCATGGAGATCGCCCACAGTTGTTTCATCGAAGAGAGGATACCACAAAGGATCATTGTTGGCCAAATCCGAACTTTGTAAGGACTGATGCAACCCAACCCATCGAGCCCACAAGCTCTGGGTTGGACTCCCATTAGCTGCAGGTAGGCCGGTTCTAGTGTTGCTGTTGGTATTATGGGCCTGACTCGTTTGGGTATGATCTGGGTTTGGGAGAATTGAACCATAAGGTGGGCTTTGTGCTTGGAAGGTTTGGGCTTGCTGTAGCGCAGCCCAAGCTAGGAAATCTACTTTGTTTAGTGCCATCGGGGCTGCCGTTGCGGTGGTGGCTATCGGGGCTGAGGCCGACAAAGTGTGGTTTCGTCGAGGCATCTCATTGTACGTATCACCCACGTTGTGATTGGTTGTTAATGCCAAGTTCTTAACGCCGGTTTGGGCATCAATTCCTTCGCTTTCGTGAACCCCAGTTTCGACGTTCAAGTTCGCGAAAGGGTTATTTAAGTTGTCGCTCCTCGCGACGATGCTTCCCTCTAGAGAGAGATCTTCGGTTACACCCAACAGAGGTGGTTTGGGGGGGGGGGGGGGGGGCGGGAAAAAGGCTTCTCTACCCAAAGCCTTGACAATATCGACAAGCTTGTCGACTCTACCCGTTAGGGTTGCTACATCTTGAGCTAGAGTAGGTTTCTTCGCCGCGGGTTTTCCACAATGCATCTTTGCTCTTGAAACTGACTACACTTAGATCTAACACAGCTCTGGTACCAATTGACGTGAATACTACGAACGCGGACTCAAGATTCGTAAGAAAATCACATTGTATTTAAGAGTTAGGGAAACTAGGGGTTTCAACTAAACAAATCAACTTACTTTAATCAAAATCAATTGAGAAACAAATAACCTAGACCTCCCCTTTTATAGAACACAAGGGGGGTTAGAATTAGGAACCCTAATTCTAATTGAAATAATATTCTACTTAAATTGGGAAACTGCTAATAACTCATATTGGACCTCTCCAACAGAGCTTTAAGCTAAAGTATAAAACATAAAACATCAAATAAACATAGGTCACACGGAGGTAGACGACCTTATTAGTGATAATTCACATCAGATAGAATGAGTTCAACAATCACTATTACTCCACTTTTTATAATAGTAATCAAACCAAATCCAAGTTCAGCTAGAAGTTGGATTAAATACATAATTAGACTTTAATTAGATTAAGGATTTCTCTGAGGTAGATAGGAGTAAGAGTAGAGAGCCATGTTTGAAAGAAAGTTGTCATAAAATCAAACACCATTGGATGAGTTATCAACAAAACCTGACGTGGCACGTCCCTTAAAGGGTTCACCACCGGAGGCAGCCTCGTTGGGTGTTCTTAGAGTGTCCCTCCCACCGACTGACCCGTACCGAAGCAACCCCTATGCCGATACCGTTTAGCGACCTACATCGGGGGTTAAGCATGGAGTCGAGTTTCGACCGCATGCCGTATGGGGCCGCGTGACGATGATGGGTTTAGCGTTCAGTCGAACGGAAGACGTAAAAATATGGGTTCTCGTTATGTACAGGCAAGAGAGAAAGAGAGAGAGAGAGAGGCAATTCAACTGGCGAGAACGAGGACGTGGTTCTCACCCCCTGGTTGACACCCTATTGGGTGACCGTTACCGACAGTGTCCACTTGCTTCACCTCCTCGTCCGCTAAGACATCTGTATGCTATGACTTTGCAAGATGATGAGTGCAGTTCAAACTATGAAGAAGAACTGCGACCATAGCCGTGACGCAAGGGTAAGGGCAATGATATTGAGGAGTTGACCACAACTATTTCAAAACATACGCATGATGTTCACCTCAAAGTGCCAGAGTTCACTGGTAAATCTGATGCAGACGCCTTTATTGAGTGGTTGGATAAGGTTGAACGTATTTTCAACTACAAGAAATATGGGGATCCCAAACAGGTTATGATCATTGAGTCGCGCCTTACTGGTTTTGCTTTTACCTGGTGGAACAGTGTTCAACAGGCGAGGCGTACATCGGGTTACCGTTCTATTACAGAATGGTGGAAAATGTGGAGAAAATTGAAGGAGAGGTTCATCCCTATGAACTATGGAGAAGTTGCATTTAAGAAACTTCAGTCATTCAAAATGGGTCTCTCTTTCCTTGATGATTACACTTACCAATTCTATTTCCTTGAAGCACGTGCATGGCTCCATGAGACTGAGCAACAACAGGTTAGTGGGTACAAGTCTGGTTTGACGAAGAAACTTCAGGAAGTAACAATGCTTCTGCCAGTCTTTTGTCTTGCTGAAATTGTACAGTTTGCCAAATAGGCAAGTGAGTTACAGGCATCGTATCGCCCTCCGATTCTAGCAGCAACACCAACAACTCTAGTTATGCCAACAGTCACTGTACCGCATACCTTTGTGTAGTGACCTAATTTCATAGTAGCTCAAAATAACTTGAAATTAGCTCTTACACCAAATGTACCTGTGACACAATTAATATAATAAGAACGGCACAGGTGATTAGCGTAAAAACCTTTGAATAGGTAAAAACCATAACCTCGGCTTGAGGATTTAGTAACTTTAACTTTTATTGCTTGAGGCTAAATTTTGATTACAAGTTTATGATCTCTTGAGCTAGAAAAACTTGGTTCTGAAATGTAAAATTCTTGGTCCTTTCTCCTATTGAACTCATCCTTTTTATAGACCTCACTCTCAGTTCGATATCGTGTATAAGCATGTTCTTCTGAAAGTGGGTCAGGTGGTAGTTGAATGTGTAACTGCTAGTTTATCGGAGACATAAGTCTTTAACTTATTCTATCTTATCTGTAGTGCTCGATCCACGTTCTTCATCAGTTCGTGGTCCAGGTGTTATTGATGATTATGTATGTCACGTGTATAATGCGTGAGTCCGGTATTGAGGTAGTTCGTGTTTGGCACAGCTCGAAGGATAGGTCCCTACAATTGCCCTCTCATAACTGAAGACACAGGTGGCTTTAGTTGAGAAACATCCGAGGAATGTTGGCGTGTTGGAATTTGGATAGGTATACTGAGAATTAGATTTATTTGGGGAGTGAAACTGTTGTATTGAAGATGGTTGTGACATTTATTGTATTAGAAAAGAGTGATGTATTTGGTTGTTGGGTTACCGTGTAAGTGCTAGTTTTAAATGATGACTGCTTTGGAACTCCTTCCCTGCATTGAATGCGATCCTGTTATAAATATTGGTAAAAATGGATCATCTGTTATCCCTTCGAAATTACGCTATCTCTAGAAATATTCTCTGAGAGGTTTGTCTGTATTGAGGATGGTGACAACCAGGCGTCAATTATACAAAGTTAGGGTATTAGCTGAAGTGCAGAAGCTTCAATTGAGATATTTTGGGAACCAACCGTTAGATGTGTCCACTCCCATACTTGTACCTCTAACGTACCATGGGATGTCGGAGGAGGAAGCAGTGTAATCCAAGGATGATTACTATCAGATGAGCCAGTTCCACTATGTGGTTCTGTAAGGTGAGCAGAGCCAGATAGGTCTTCGTATTTTTGTCAAAGATAAAATTAGTGAGGCGAATGAGAAAGTTGGCGTTCATCCCAGGAAGTATTGCCGCTATTTTACGAGTGATTGGGCTTTGTAGGAGCTGATCCATTTTTCTTTCTCTGCCTTTCTGAGGTGGTGGAGGTTACGGAGGAAGAAACAGCGGTGGTGGTTGCGGATTGAAAATTTGCTTGTGATCTTCAGATTGAAAATATGCTTCTGTTGCAACCATCTTTGTTTTTTGGAGAAGTGTTTCATGCGGGAGATCCTCTGGAGTGGTGTCTGGAAGCGTTGTGGACTTCCGATATATATTATAACTAAGGCTGTTCACGGGTAGGGGTGAGCACGGGTCGGTTTGACACCCAAACTGAACCTGAACCGACCATATTCGGTTCCACAAGTTATAAACCGACCCGACCCGACCCGAAACACAATCAGTTTTGGACCCGACCCGATAAATTTACGCCCAAACCGAAACCGAATCGGTTCCAAAAAATTTCATATTTAGATCGAACATCTCCGGACACTCACCATTCGCAATATAGTACCCATCACCATATCCAACAGATGGTCCCTCACCACCACAACCTCTATGAGACGATAGAAGCTCAATGGTATAAATACGTCTAAGGTCACGCCAGTAAGAACCGTATGGAACCCAAGCTATACCAGCAAAGTCGTACCCAAGGATTTTACCAGTGGGTAGGCGAGGCCGAGAAGCAAACGTGAGGTCGTTGGTAGTGAAACATTCTTTAGCTGTATCGGCATTGGTAACAGACATGTAAATAGAGCAACTAGAGGATATAGTAGGTTTAGTGGTTCTAAGGTCTTCATCTTGTTATAGAAAGGGGGAAATGAAAGAGAAATATAATGGGGTTTCAATTTAAAGGCTTACCCTCACCTTCACGATGGGAGGAGGTTATCGTACTACACTGTCTTTCTCTCTCAAGAGGTGGAGACGTTGTTTAATGTTTTGTTTGTGAAGTTCTCTCTCTACCATCATTACATAAACTCTCTCGACAACTACATTATTAATTTATTACCACTACCATCATTATTACTTTTGTTTTTGAGGTGAGGTGACATAATAAACAACTAACCAGGGTTAAACTATATGTGGTTAGGTCAAAAATCGGTTCGGTCCGGTTTCTGCGGGTTACCAATAAAAGAAACCGAAAACCGACCCGACCCTAATCGGTTTAATATATAAGAACCGAACCGAACCGAGTTGCTCCAAAAAACCGACCTGATCGGTTCGGTTTAGGCCGGTTTTTTCGGTTCGTGCTCACCCCTATAATCACGGGTCGGTTCGGCTCGGGTTCTATCCTAGGTCGGATCCAAACCGGCCTAACCGGATTTTACATTTCTGAACCCCGACCCGACCCGGACTGGTTCCAAACCCGAACTGGAACTGAGGTGGACTAAGTCGGGTCGGGCCGGGTCCTACTCGGGTTTTTTTATACTATATTACGATAATCTTCATTCCTGCTTTGCAATCCAATTCTGGTACTTTCTGATCCTTGTAAAGCATTTTTCAGTAATCGTTGTACAAGAATACAAAACTGTATTCCAAATTGTTGTTCTTCCAAACTCAAATGTGTCCATGACAATGTACTCAGAAGAGGGGCGAAATAACTATACCAGAATTCCATTACAGCTTAATGTACTAACTACTTCATCATACAATGTACTCAGAAGAGGGGCAAAATAACCATACCAGAATTCCATTACAGCTTAATGTACTAACTACTACATCATTCAAGCAACTAGACTCTCTCAACTAGAGGAAGGGAAGGGAACCTTGCTTTTCTTACCACTATAATAGTAACATATCGTAATAGTGCACATCACAAACACAAAATCATCTGTAGTACTCATCAAGAGTAGATCTAATGAAAGGAGTAGCATAAAACTGGACCAATGCTAGGCTGGTAGGTGGTGAAATCCAAGGAACAAATCTACCAGCCTAGCATTGGTCCAGTTTTATGCTACTCCAAGGAACCATGATTTGTGTGATGGAATTTGTAGATGGATGTTGAATACCAGAAAACATCGAATTATATCGAACTAAAAGAAATCTTATCGATCGAACACGTTGTTAAAACCTTGTAGTTTGTAATATAATGTAATGCCTTATAACGAAGAATAGTTGATAGAGTTTGGAATTTAGTTCAAAAAATATAAGGTCGAATAAAACATAGTCATGTAGTTTATTCTGAAAAGATACAATTAAATAAATTTCTAGCATGATTTGAGGTTGATAAGTTATGGATAAGAGAAATTGATACTTATCATTTTATATGTTGAATGGGGAGATTCTATGTGATCGTAATCTGTATGTATAAATAAGGTTAGAAATAGTAGGTGAAGGGAGGAAATATGGTGAGGACTCGTTCTTAGAGAGCTCGGTATGCATTTGAGGGGCGTTTAGCGATAAAGGTTGGTGAAGTTCGCGAGATGATATTTGGGCTGTTAGATTATGATGCTAAGTTATCTGAATTTGCAATACAATTTGATGGTTTGACTTCGAGGGCAAAGGAGAACGAGGTTGGGCGTCATTTGTGGTGTGAGATATTCCATGAATTGATCGTCGTGCCTGAAGCTCAAAAAACTGCGGCGAAAGAGATTGCCCTTGAGGAAATTGCTGAGGAAGACGAGGGGATTGCTAAGAATGTACTCAATTAGGTGCGCTACACCTGGGCATCATGGTTATTTTATGTGTGACTATGTTTGAGAGGGCGAACTTTTAGTTTGAATAAATATAAGTACACTAGGGTTATGAATTATGTTCTTAATATGCTCCTTGTTCGATATTAAAGTTGTTGGAAATAAAGATTTGAATTTGAAATGGTGTAGCATTGGAAATGACGTCAGAAGTTGTATAAGTAATATGATAGTAGGTTTAGGGATTAGATTATCACTATTTATTTGGGGGAAAAGTGTAATTGCGTGTAAGTGGAGTTGATCATTATGAGTGTGGGAAGGTGTGAGAGGGATTTGGGTAAGAGAGAGAGAGAGAGGTACAATTAAATATATGACTTGAAGTAATGATGAAAATTTGTTTATACCCAGAAGGTATGAATCATCTGACAGGAATAGTGGAAGGGACGTCTCAGTTACAAAATTAAAGGCGGCTTGTGTGAGTCCCAATAATTGCCAGCGGTTAGAGAGAGATTATAAATAAACCCCCTTTTCTTCTTTCAAACGTTATTGCATGCATTTGCATGGATTAATCAACTTTTACTCTAATAATTTGCGTACTGATAACGCAGACGAAACTAACCCTAAACATAGCTCTATATAAACCCTATCTTTCATGCTCATTTTTCATTGCAGAATTAACTACTCTTCTACAAGATTAGTCTGCCTTCTTTTGTAGGTGAGGATGAAGAGAGAGTATGTAGGGACCTATCCCTCAACCTAGTCCAAACTCGAACTACCTCAATACAAGACTCACACATTATACATGTGACATATACAATCAACATTGACACCTATACCACAAACTGATAAAGAACGTGCATGGATCAAGCACTACAGGAAATATGAATATAATGGCCTAATTTCGTAGTAGCTCAAAATAACTCGAAATTAGCTCTTACAGCAAATGTATCTGTGACACAACTAATATAATAAGAATGACACGGGTGATTAGCGCGGAAACCTCTGAATAGGTAAAAACCATAACATCGGCTTGAAGATTTAGTAATTGTAACTTTTATTGCTTGAGGCTGAATTTTGATTACAAGTTTATGATTTCTTAAGCTAGAAAAACTTGGTTATAAAGTGTAAATTTCTTGGTCCATTCTTATTTGGAATTCATCATTTATATAGACCTCAATCTCAGTTCGTTATCGTGTAGAAGCACGTTCTCCTAAAAAATGGGTTAAGAAGTAGTTGAATGTGTAACTGTCAATTTGTGGGAGACAAGTGTCTTTAACTTGTTCATACCTGTTGTAGTGCTCGATCCACGTTCTTCATCAGTTCGTGACCTCGGTATCAATACTAATTGTATATGTCCCATGTATAATGCGTGAGTCTAGTATTGGGGTAGTTTAAATTTAGAATAAATAGTTCGAGGGATAGGTCCCTACAATTGCCCCCTCGCAACTGAAGGCACATGTAGGTTTAGTTGAGAAACAATTAGGTTAATGTTTGTGTTAAAATTTGGAAAGGCATACTGGGGAATTTGAATGGATGTGGAATTGTAATTTCTTTATTGAAGACCGTACTCTGGCATTTATTGCGTTGGAAAGGATTGATGTATTTGGCTTTTGGTTTCCCAGTAAAGTTTGTTTTTGAATGATGATTGCGTTAGAAATCCTTCCTAACATTGAATGCGGGTCAAATATAAATAGTACCTGTACTGTAGTATCTGTAATCGTTGTGAAAATACTGTCTTGTGGTGTTCCTTGTCTTGAAAATGGTGATGACCAGGCGTCAAGTATATAAAATAAGGGTTATTGCTGAAGTGTAGAGGCTATAGTTACGTTATTTTGGCAACCAATTTTTAGATATGCCCACGCCCATACTGGTGCCACCAACATACCATAGGATGACAGAGGAGGAAGCTGCTGAAGCTAAGGATGACTACTATCAAATGTGGCGGTTCCACCATCGGTTCTGTTAGGTGAGCAGCGCCGGGTATCTTTTCAGCTGCTTGCAGATGATAAGATTGAGGAGGAAGATGAGGAAGCTGGTGTATGTACCAGGAAGTACTACCGCTATCCTGTTAGGGATTAAGTGATATAAAAGTAGAATCATTCTTCTTTCTCTGCCACTTGGAGGTGGTGGTGGTTATAGAGGAAGAGACAGTGGTGGTGGTGGAGATGGAAAATGGAAAAATGCCTATAGTCTCCGGATTCAGGCTCTGTTACAACCATCGTCTTAATTTTTCTTGTAGAAGATTTTCATGCTGGAAGTGCATGACGTTATGTAATGTAATTTGTAGATTGATATGTAGGAAAGTACTAAAAAATTGTGCTATGTAAAGTATTATGTAAATAACATTCAAGTTAATGAAAATGTCCTTTTGTGCAAAAAAGAGTATATTAATTCGAACTTGATATGTAATTCCTTGTGTGATAAAGCAAACTAAAAGATAAAATGGTAGTTGGAGCTGTTATAGGGCAAGTTTCGTGTGAGGAAAAATGTATTCAATAATAATAATGGAAAAAAATGTGCAGATCGAGCTAAATATAAGAAAATGTTGATAACGTAATTTTTTTTTACAATGTATTAATCGACCTGTTAGAGATATATAGATATGTGTATAGATGTAACTAAAAGAAGTTTATTGAACTAAAAGAAGTTCAATAAACTTCTTTTAGTTTATTGAAGTAAAAAAAGTTTATTGAATCGAGCTACGATACGAGTTAACTATGATAGAAGTGAATGTGTTGAACACAAACATCGATCTGTGGAGATATGTTTGATGTGTTAAGGTATAAGCTTGAATTATGTCCGAACTCATTTTTGTTCGAGTTATTTCAGTTCAAGGATTGAAGTCGAATTGAAAATGAGATTTTCAATATTTAGATTCAAACTAGTTATGATCGACTAAAGTTCGAGCTGGTTAAGTTACCTGAAGATTCGAGTTGGTTAAGTTACCTGAAGTCTGAACTTGTTAAGTTACCTAGAGACTCGAGCTAGTTCTGTTCAAACTGTTGAAGTTGAACTCAAAATAAGTCAAAGTCGTTCGAACAAAAATGGAGTTCGTTCGAACGAGTAGTCTGATTTTGCGTTTTAGAATTTGAAGACCGATGAAGTCGTTCGAACGAGATTGGATTTTGTTTGAAAGACATGTATGTTTTCTAGGGCTGAAACCTTTAGTCGTTATAGTCATTCAAACGAGTTTGTGTTTCGTTTGAACGAGTTGTACTTAGGTTGTCCTTGGGAGTTCTTTTGAGACGTTGAGTTTACCTCGAGATCCGTTCTACTTGTATTTAGTTCTCTAGTATATAAAGAGGACATAGGTTATTTGTTAGCCTATCTTTATCAGTGTGAGTTTAATTCCAGAGACCTAAAATTTGAGAGATTCCATTAAAGCTTGATAAGCTTGGAGCTTAAGAAGCTTGGAGAGATCGTTGTAACCTGTTTGATCAACATAGTGGATTGTTTGAGCAGTGGTTTTTTATCTATAGGGATTTTCCACTTCCCCCTTCTGGGAATTCCTGTGTCCTTATTATTTTTGCTTGGTTGTTTTACTTGATTAGTATATTCTGCGTATCGTTCTTGGCGTAGAAGAGAGATTAGCTACCTCAACTCTCAATAATTGGTGTCAGAGGAAGTGTTACAAGGCTTGTGTGGTGAAGAGTGATAGCCGATCAGGAGAAGTTGAAAATCACAAATTTTAAGATATCAAATTTTAGAGTGTAAAATATGCAGATAGAAGATTACCTCCATCAGAAGGATCTTGATTTACCACTAGGTGGAGTTGAGATAAAACTAACAGATTACGATAATGTTAAGTAGGCGTGATTGGATCGCAAGGCGCTTGGAATTGTTAGGTTAACGCTGTCATCTCAGATTCTACACATGATCTCCTAAGTTACGACAACGAAGGGTTTGATGGAGACGTTGTCCGCTATGTACTCGAAACCGTCCGGGGCGAATAAGGTACATCTTTTACAACGCTTGTTTACTTTGAAGATGAAGGATAATGGTAGTGTGTAAGCTCATATGAGTGATTTCAATACCATTCATGCTCAATTAGAATCTGTTAAAATTACTTTTACCGAGGTAGTGAGAGCGTGGGCTCTTTTAGGGAAAATGCTTGAGAGCTGGGAAAGGTTCATTACAGCTGTGAGCAACTCATCGGGAAAGGAAGTTATCAAATTTGACACTATAGTCTCTTTGATTATGAGTGAAGATAATAGGCGTAAAACATCTAAACCCTCTTTGAGTTCAAACAACAGTGTGTTGAATGTCGAGGAAAGAGGGAGGTCTTACAGAAAAGGGCCAAAATTTTGAAGGGGTCGATCACAGTCAAGAGGAAAGTCTAAGCCGCCCGGTGCGTGTTGTACTTATGGAAAGAAAGGTCAATTCAGGCGAGATTGTAACTCTTCTTCAAAGAAAGATGATGAGGAGAAAGATACAATGAATCTTACTAAGGAGGTTAGTTTTGACGAGGCTCTACTACTGTCATATGATGATGTTAATGAATCTTGGATAGTTGATTCAGGTGCCTCCTTCCATGCTACTGGAAATATAGGTTTCCTAGCCAATATTGTTAAAGACGACTTCGGTACGGTCTTTCTTGTAGATAAGAGTGCACGCAATATTACTAGAAAGGGAAACGCTAGGTTGATGTTGCTTAAGGGGGAACGTTGGTTTTACAGAATGTGCGACTTGTACCCAAATTGGGGTGTAACCTTATATCGGTTAGCAAAATGGTAGATGATGGTGGATATCTGAGTACTTTTGGTGTAACCTTCTAGAAGGTTACAAAGAGAGTTATGGTAGTAGCTCAAGGCTTGCGACAATGAGCGTTGTATACTACACAAAGCACAATTTCTACTATTTGTGCGGCCACTCCGAGAATTGATACAAGTACATGACACACTCGGCTTGGTCACATGAGTGAAAAGGCGATGAAGATGATTGTAACAAAGGGAAAGCTAGAGGGTCTTGATAAGGTTGATCTCAAGTTTTATGAAGAGTGTGTTCTTATAAAACAGAAAAAGATCAGTTTCAAAATAATTGAAAGATCAGGGAAACCTGGAAAGCTGGATCTTGTACACACGGATGTTTGGGGGCCAACCAAAGTGTCTTCTCTTGGTGGTTCTCATTATTACATTACTTTCATTGATGATGCTACTCTTAAACTGTGGGTCTACTGCGTGAAGAGAAAGTAAGATGTGTTCGATAAATTCAAGAGGTGGAGGGCCATAGTTGAAAATGAAACCGGTTTGAAACTGAAGTGTCTCAGGTCGGATAATGGAGGCGAATACATTAGTTACAAGTTTGAAGACTTCTGCGCATCAAACGGGATTAGGAGACAGAAGACTATTCCCAGAATACCACAACAAAATGGTATTACCGAATGCATAAACCGAACAATAAACGAAATAGCGAGGAGTATGAGACTCAACGCTGGATTACCAAATTTTTTTTGGGTGGATGTCATTTGTACGGTGGCGTACTTGATTAATAGAGGGCCTTCAACAACTTTGGACTTCCTGAAGAAACATGGACCAGTAAAGAGGTAAACCTAAATCACTTGTATATTTTCGGTTGTACCTCATATGTACTTGATAATTCATATACAAGGACAAAGTTAGATGAAAAGTCAACGAAGTGCATATTCAATTGATATGGTGGTGATGAGTTTAGATACCGATTTTGGAATGTGAAGAATCGGAAAGTTATCCGGAGTCGTAATGTTATATTCAATGAGGAAGTCTTGTATAAAGACTTCAAAGTACTTGTGGAAAAGAATTGAAGTGAAGCAGCGAAAAGTATCGACATTGATGATGACGAACACTCTCGAGAGGTTGATGAAGAAGTCGTGGTTGAGTCTGATACACCGAATCAAGGTGAGGAACCTAATGATCTAAACATTCTAATAACACTTCGAAAGGACCCGAGAGTTGCAAGAATTCTAGCTAGGTATGTTAACTTCCTAAATTATTTGTTACTTACGGATGGTGGTTAACCAAAAAGTTACAATGAGGCTTTAGATGTGGAAGCCAAGTACAAATGGGAGCTTGCTATAGATGATGAGATGCAGTCATTATCAGTAAATTGAACTTGGGATTTAGTTCGGTTATCGAAAGGGAAGAGAGCATTATATAACAAGTGGGTATACAGACAAAAGAAGGAATATGATGGTTCAAGGAGATTCAAGGCTAGACTTGTGGTGAAGGGATTTCAGTAGAAGGAAGACGTTGATTTCGGTGAGATTTTTGCTCCTGTTGTAAAAATGTCTACTATTCGGGTTGTGATGAATATAGTTGCAGTTGAAGATCTGCATCTTGAGCAGCTTGATGTCACGATAACTTTTCTTCACGATAACCGTGATGAAGAAATTTATATGAAGCAACCAGAAAGGTACTCGGTTAAAGGGTAAGATGATCTTGTGTGTAGGCTCATGAAGAGCTTATATGGTTTGAACCAAGCGCTGAGATAGTAGTATTTGAAGTTTGAATAATTCATGTCCATAAATGGTTATTTGAAGAGCAATGCGGATCACTGTTGTTTTATCAAAAATATGGGAAACTCATATATTATTCAACTTATGTATGTAGATGATATGTTGGTAGCAAGTGCTGACATGAGAGAAATTGTCAAGTGCTGACATGATATGTTGGTATGCGTGTTATAAGGGATAAAAAGTGGCGAGAATTAAAGTTATCTCAAGCTGAGTACATCGGCAAAGTACTTAACTGGTTCAATATGGATGGTTCTAAAGTTGTTAGTACACCATTAGGAGGTCACTTCAAATTATCAAAGGATTATTGTCCGAAGACGTAGAAGGATCACGATGAGATGCGGAAGGTTACTTATTAATCCGCGGTTGGTAGCCTAATGTACGCTATGATTTGTATGAGACCAGACATTGCCCAAGCAATGAGAGTTGTTAGTGGGTATATGAGTAATCCAGGAAAGGAGCATTGGAGAGCTGTTAAATGGATACTTAGGTATCTAAAGGGGACTCAAGATATTGTATTATGTTATAGGGTTCCTCAGATATGCTTACAAGGTTTTGTTGATTCTGATATGGCGGGTGATATTGATAGGCTGAAGAGCACTAGTGGTTTCGTATTTACATTGGGATACGATGCGGTTACATGGGTTTCTAGGCTACAGAAGGTTGTAGCTTTGTCTACGACGAAGGCAGAATATGTTGTAGCTACAGAAGCTTTCAAAGATATGGTTTGGCTTAAAGAGCTGATGAAAGAGCTTGAAAAAGAACAACATTCTCCTAAGCTGTATAATGATAGTCAAAGCGCTATACACTTAGCGAAGAATTTTGCTTTTCACTTTAGGACCAAATACATTGATATTCAATATCATTATATTTGCTTTCTCCACGAGGACGGTGTGTTGAAGCTCGTAAAGATTTATACTGATGTGAATCTGACCAATATGTTTATGAAGGTAGTAACTTTTTAGAAGTTGACAACATGTACAACTTCTGTGGGTCTTCAAGATTGAAGGTTCGGGTAGTTCGAGCAATTCATTTGAAGATCTAAAGATGGGTTACGGTAGATTTGATTTCAAGTGGGAGATTGTTAAGGTATGAACTCGAATTATGTTTGAGGTCGTTATAGTTCGAGTTATTTTAGTTCAAGGATTGAAGTCGGTTTGAAAATGAGATTTTCAATATTCAGATTCGAACTGGTTATGATCGACTGAAGTTTGAGCTGGTTAAGTTGCCTTAAGATTCAAGTTGGTTAAGTTGCCTGAAGTTTGAACTGGTTAAGTTACCTAAAGACTCGAGCTGGTTCTGTTCGAACTGTTGGAGTTGAACTTAAAATAAGTCGAAGTCGTTCGAACGAAAATGGAGTTCGTTCGAACGAGTAGTCTGATTTTGCGTTTTAGAATTTGAAGACCCATGAAGTCGTTTGAACGAGATTAGATTTCGTTCGAACGACATGTATGTTTTCTATGGATTGAACCTTTAGTCGTTAAAGTCGTTCGAACGAGTTTGTGTTTTGTTCGAATGAATGTACTTAGGTTGTCCTTGGAAGTTTTTCTAAGACGTTGAGTTTGCCTCGAGATCTATTCTACTTGTATTTATCCATCTAGTATATAAAAAGGACTTAGGTTATTTGTTAGCCTATCTTTTTCAGTGTGAGTTTAATTCTAAAGACCTAGAATTTGAGAGACTCTATTAAAGCTTGAGAAGCTTAGAGAGATTGTTGTAACATGTTTGATCAACATAGTGGATTGTTCGGGGAGTAGTTTTTTATTTGTATGGGTTTTTCACTTCCCTCCTCTAGAAATTCTTGGGTCCTTATTGTTCTTGCTTGGTTGTTTCACTTGATTATCATATTCCGCATATCGTTCTTGGCGTAGAAGAGAGATTAGCTACCTCAATTCTTAACATGATGCATGTAAAACCTTTAGTTTTAAAAAAGATCTGGTCAAAATGCAATGAGGTCGTTTAAGAAGGATAAACTCTAATAAATATTTAGCATCATCTTAGGGTTGCCAGTTATCTATAAAGGGAATAGAAAAATATTATTTTAAATGCCAAATGGGGGGATTTGTTGTTATCGTAATCTGTGTGTACAAATAATGCTTAAAATGTGAAGTAGAGAGGAGGAAGAAAAGAAAAAAATGGTGTGGACTCTTTCTCAAAAAGCTTGGCATGTGTCGGAGAGGCATTTTGTAATAAATATCGTAGAGGTGCGGGAGAGGATCTTCAGGCAGTTAGATTATGATTCTAACTTGCCAGAATCTTCAATAGAGTTTGATGGGTTGACTGCAAGGGCGAGGGAGAATGAGGTTGGGCGTCATGTGTACTCTGAGATATTTCGTGAGTTAGTGTTGGATCTGGAAGCTCGAAAAGTTATTGTGAGGTAGATTTCTCTCGAGGAAATTATTGAGGACGATGAGAGGATTGCTAGGCACAAACTGATTAGGTACGGTATTCTAGGTCACCTTGGATGTTTTCTATGTGATTATTTGTGAGAGAGCAAACTGTATGAGGTTGAATAACTATATTTTAAATAGAGGGAGAAGAATTTTTTCTGAATTTATTCTTGTTTTGTGGTAAATGTTGTTTGAAATGAAAATTTTAAATTTTAAATTGTTGTAGCATTGAAATGATGTCAGCAGTTCTATAAGTAATAGTGGCTTGAGAAGATAAATTAGGTCATCTATATTTTTGTCTTTTGTTAGGGGTAGAGAAAGTTCAATTGCGTGTTAGTAGGGAACCATAATGAGTGTGGGAAGGTCTGAGAGAGATTTGGGTATGAGAGAGATTTGGGTATGAGAGAGAGAGAAAAATATATTTAAATATAAGATGTTGGATAATGATGAGAATGCGTTTTCACCAAAAAGGTATGAAACGTCTCACATTTATAGTGGAAGGGATGCCTCAGTTCCAAAACCGAGGATAGCTTGTGTGATCCCCAATGATTGCTAGCAGTTAAAGAGAGAAGGTATAAATAACTTTTCTTCTTCTTCTTCTTCTTCTTTCAAACATTTGTCAAACACAGAGAAACGAAGAACTAGAGAGAGAGAAATATATATTAAGTTACA
Source organism: Kingdonia uniflora (assembly GCA_014058105.1). Taxonomy (NCBI): domain Eukaryota; kingdom Viridiplantae; phylum Streptophyta; class Magnoliopsida; order Ranunculales; family Circaeasteraceae; genus Kingdonia; species Kingdonia uniflora. The sequence goes on along the minus strand of JACGCM010001144.1, from coordinate 3,449,585 downwards.
GAGATTCTAGAGAGAGAATTAACGAAAGTAAGCATTGCATTCGGAGGGAAAAGGGCATTGTTGTTGTGGAGGCAGAACAAAAATTGTTACTGCACTGTAACACAGAGAAAGAAGTTGTGTGTGTTGTTCCCGATTCTTATTCAGACGTTGAAGTTTAGTGGTTTTGATGATTTTGCGATTGACATTTTTAAAGTTATCTTTTGACGTTTGATGTGAAGATGAATATATTTATTTGAATTTTCAAAAGTTTTCCATATATAGTAGGCCTATGAAAAGTTTTGTTTTGTATGGAAAAGTATATATGTATGTGTATGATATATGCATGTGTATTCTATATGTATGTGTAAAAGCATAGACATAAAATAATGATAAAGAAAATTGATTGAATACCTGGACATATATGTAGGTTGAGGCGTAAGATGGTTTTGTTATAGAAATAAGCCACATCCTCAATCATATTCTTGATATAAAAACTTTGACCTCTGGTCGTTCAATCGCCATAGTATCTATTGAATCTGATAATGTAGATGTTATGAGGGGTGACCTAAGAATTAAGAGTTCTAATGTTGTAGAGGTAGATTCGTAGGGGAAGGACGTAGTAGAATTTCCAGATTTCCCTGGTAATTTCATACCTTATCCTGTAGATTCAAATACATTTAAGGAGTTTTGCAAAATAAAAGGTTGTTTAGGTGGCGTATGGGGTAATCTGGTAAAACACGTTGGAAGGTCATTTAGGGGATATACTGCTGAAAAGGGGAAAGAATATTTTTTCTTGTTGCCTGATTTAGAAAAGGAGAAAGTTGAGAGAGGAGTAGTAAAGTCGATCTCCTTTGAGTGCTTTGATGGTAGGGTCTAAGGTAATTTTGTTGAAGGATTTTTGTGTTATCTGTCTCAGTTAGAATTCAGACTAATGTAACCTCTTAACAATCTAGCTAAAGGTATTTTAAATACCATAAAGTTCTATCCTGCCCAACTGAATGGGAATATGTGGGAGGTGATAAATGTCTATGATAACTTAAATAGGTTATGGGCTGAAAATGGAGTGGAGATGAGAATAACTCCTATAGATGTTTTGAAGTATTATATTGTGAAATATTATGCGGCGATTGGAGGAGCGTACTTCTCTTCGAGTTTGTCTCGACCTTAGTTCTTCGACCTGAACTCAGCAGGAGGAGTGTGAAATGATAACTTGATATGGGTGAAAGGTGATTGTCTACAAAGAATGGTCGAGGAACCTATGGACCTTATATATAATACTCTGAAGAAAAGCAGTAATAATTTATGAAATTGAGTTGATGTAGTTATAGCAGTGCTCTGTCTGTATGTAACGATGGGTTGTATTATTTTGCAGGTCCTCGATCTCAAATGACAAGAAAAGAATTGCTAATAGATATTGTAGCTCGAGAAGGCTTTGAGCTCGAGATTGTTTTGAAAAAGTTTGATATTATCTAGTTCAAAAGGCTAATAGTAGGTCAGAGAAAGCGTAGAAGTCTCAAGCAGAGAGAAAAATGACAGGAAATGGAGTTGTAAGGAAGACAATAATGGATAGTGAAGGTTGTCCAATATTATTGAAGACTTCTCCAATGTCCCTGTAGGCAGGTTTGGGGGGGGGGGGGTTACGTCGAGCAAGCACCAAAGATACCCTAAGTGGAAGAATGTGAAGGGTAGCTCGACCTCGGTTACCGCAGAAAGTGGTGAGGATGTTATAAGTTTGAAGAAGAGGAAGGTGGATGCTCCTGCTGCTACGGACGAAGCGATGGAGTCTGAGATTGCTACTACTGAGGAAAATAAGTTGCTAGCTGCAGAGAATAAATTGAGAGCGGCAGCTCGAGCGGGTACTGAGGAGCTGATCATGTCTGCGCAGTTAGAACTGTGTAGAGTAAGTAAAAATTCTTCATGCAATTTTAATTTTGTACCACCTGCGAATTAAAAATGTACGTTATTTTGTTTTCAACTTCAAACTGAAATGTGCCCTTTATGTTTATTTTTGCAGGCTGCTCGTGTGTTGAAGGGTATCTGACTTGGGCTCGAGGACGGGAGAGCAAAGATCGAGGAGTGACTGGCTAAACTTGAGGCTGACTTAGTTCGGGAAAGGGAGTGCTGGATCTCATCAAAGGATGGGCACCGGTTGATGATGCTTGAACTCGCAGAGGAGGTGAAGAAGAATGTTGATGAAGTTGCAGCTGCTCGTGACAACCTAGAGTAGAAGCTCCTCGAAGTGCGATACTTTGTGGTTGATCTTGAAGCTATCATGGATGGGATGCCTGTTGAAGAGATCGAAGCTGAAGAGGAGGTTGAGGGTAATGATCGCTCAACCCAAGGTGTTGTGATGGGGCTGGATGTGGTCTCCTCGAGAACAGATATTGAGAACCGTGAGGAAAATGAAGAGAAGGTAGAGTAAAAACTAAAACTTTTGAAGTTTGTTTTTGTCAGTTAAAAACTGTGATTGTATGGTAGATATTTTGAGGATAAATTTGTAGAAGTCTAAGAGATGTTGTAAACATTGATTTGTTGGAACTAAAAGGTTTGCACCTCAGAATTGAGGAATTAGAGAAAAAGCTAGCTAAGGAGCAAAATACCTCAACTCCTCAGTTGATTTGTAAATGGAGCTACAGGTTAGAAAATAGCTCAAAATATTTTGACTTGTAGGCTTTGCTTTTCTAGAGCTACAAAGTAATATTAGAAGGCAGATAAAAAAAATGCAATTGACGAAAGTAATCCAAGTATAATTAGACTATTTCGCAGTGTTAGAAAATGAGATCATAGAAAATGTTTACCTTGAAATATGATGTTTATGTTATCGCCATTAGTATGGGATAACTACATAACTTAATAGCGAAGTATAATCCCGACTTGTTAGCATGTGAGGAACAAAAAATCTGCTAGAATTTTTTAAAGCTAACAGTAGTTGATTGATTGTATCTGTGAAGTATCGTTAAATCGAACTTGATAATACAGGTCAAATTAGAGACTGTCAGATTGAGTGAACAACAGACGCTTCAATACGATCATGAGTTTGGGGCTGAATTTGATTGGATGAAAATTAAAAACGAAGATAGGGAAGATTAGTATGTGAAAGTTGAGATCCAGCTTGTTGAGTCGAGGAAAACTATGAATGAACTGACCCAAGAGATCAAAAGTAAGGATGCTAAAGTAGTAAGACTGCAGGGGGAACTTGTGAGTGCACAGAGTAAAGTAGTGAAGCTAAATAGTAGGATAGACTTGTAGATGATGAAAGGTAAAGAAGTGGACGTCGCTCAATACCATATCAGATCATTAGAGGTGGAAGATAAAGAGCTATGATAATGTGGCTAGTTTAAGTGGTCAAGTGACCAGGATGGAAAATAAACTTAAGAAGGCGCGAGCCGATTTAGTAAGTTCCCAAAGTGTGATCGACCAGATGAGTAAGGCCATGCAATAAAAATATCTTGATCTTCAGGTCACCCAATATCAGTATGACGAATTGGATGAGCGAGTTGTAAGGTTGAAGGTGGACTTGGCTAGTTTATGTAGCAAACAGGCCAAGGTTGGAGAGCGGTCAAAGAAGAAAAAGAATGATGTAGAGGCTACAACTGCCAATGGTAACCAGCTAGCTAAGGAATCAGCTCGAATTAAAGAGTTGGAATCAGATCTAGTTTACGTTCGAGCTGCCATAAGGAAAGCAAACGAACAAATTAAACAGAGTAGTTATAAGTTAGAGGTTGCTCTTCATAGAGAACAAGAGTTACATAATGAGATCAAGAGAAAGGATGATTTGTTGAATAAAGCTTGTGCTGGGGGAGGTGATGTAAATGAGTTGGAGTTGGTGGCATTGCATGGTGAAGTGGAGAAGTTAAGAAGGAAAAATCGTACTGAGTGAGATAGGGCGATGGAGTTAATATCGCAGCAAACTATAGGCGATATTCGACATATAGCAATGCGTAGAAAAGGCAAACTCTTTCTACGCGAATTTGCAAAAATTTCATAAGAAACTAAAAGTACAATTTGCCGAGTTAGCCATGCCATTTGATCGAGATAGGTTTTCCCCAGAAGAAGTGCAATCGAGGGAACTAATGGCCGTCTTTGCCTATTTTGTAGAAGAAGTAAAAAGGCTTGAGCTCGAAAGGGATACCTTGCATGACTGTGTGGTAGGCAGATGTTGTATTTGTAATGCTGATATAAATCGAGGAAACTGCCTGAATTTCATGGAAACCAAGCTAGGCTCTCGACCTATAGAACTAGTAGAGCGAGGAAGGAATATTGTAACTGACCGAGCTCCAGAGTTTATGGCTGCCCAACCTCCTTCGTAGGGGAAAGTGCAGTTGACCTCCCAAAAAGAAAATCTATAAAAGTGATTGTGTATCTATATTTCTGGACATATAGAGAGATTAAAGCTAGCTTTACCTTTGCTTCATCTTATGTCTTAGAGAATGCAGAGATTATTGATTGAAAGTTAGTTTAGCCTTTACTTAAGCCTTTGATAAATATATAGATGGTTGATTAAAAGCTAGTATTACCTTTGCTTTAATCTTTGATAGATGTATAGATGGTCGATTGAAAGCTAGTATTACCTTTGCTTTAATCTTTAATAGATGTATAAATTCTACAAGTATGTAGAGAGTAATGTGGGAAAAAACTGAAAAGTTTGAGTAGAAAAGAATGTACACTGTCAGAGATTAAAATATCACTTTTGGAATGTAAAGAATATGAAGAAAGTAATTTATAATAGAGAATGAGGGATTTAGCGATAATAACACTTTAATCTTCTGGTGTTCCAAGGTTTTGGAAGTCGGACGCCTTTCTCTGTCACGAGGTAGTATGATCCAAGGCCAATGCGGCCAATGATGAAGAAATGACCTTCCTAATTTTCTGCGAACTTCACAGCATGTAATTTTTTTTTTCTACTTATGGGAATTTCTCTTAGTACTAGATCGCCGATTTGGAACTTACGGCTTCAGACTCTTCTATTGTACGAGCTGGCCAGCATATGATGATATCGACCTAAGTTGGCAATAGCTCAAGTGTGGGTCTCATCAATCCAGTTAATATTGTAAGCGAGTTCGAACTCATTGTCTTTGTCTGCTAGGTCGTGATCTCTGACATGATGGTGGTATTCTGTAGGAATGATGGTTTCTGTTCTGTAAGCCAGGAGGAAGGGGAAACATCCAGTTAACTGTCTCAGTGTCGTGCGGTATACCCATAAGACATGAGGAAGATCTCGAATCCAATTGCCTTTCTTTTGCGATTGAAATATCTTCTTGAGCCCATCAACGATTATTTTGTTGGTAATTTCAGCTTGTCCGTTTCCTTGTGGGTAGTATGGATTGGATGGGGAATGAATGATGTTGTGCTTGTTGAGGAAAGCCACTACCTTTTCTCCAACAAACTATAGCCTGTTATCGATATGAATCAGGTGGGGGCATCCAAACCGAGTGATAATTTGTTCTTAGATAAAAGAGATGACCTCTTCTTCTCTAATTCGGCAAAGAGGAACTGCTTTTACCCATTTTGCAAAGTAATCTGTCCCCATGAGCAGAAAATATCGGTTACCTGGCTTATTGGGAAATTCTTCTACGAAATCTAGTGCTCACCGCTTGAAAGGCCAGAAAACCTTGTTTGCATGTAGTTTGAGTGTAGGTGCTCATATCACGTGTCTATGTCACTGACATGTGTCGCATCATCATGAGTACTCTTCCACTTGCTTGCGCATTCTTGGCCAGAATACTCCTTATTTAATTGCTCTATTTGTGAGTGAGCGACCTACGGCATGAGAGCCATAAGTTCTTTCATGTAATTCTTTGAGCATTCCATCAGCTTGTATTTTGGAGAGGCACTTTAGATAAGGCCCTGTTACTGATCTTCGATATAAATAACCTTCCTGAACTATATAACACTTTGAATTCTTGATCAACTGCCGGTACTTTTTTGGATCTGCTAGAAGGGGCCCATCACAACTATTCTTCGTGCCGAAGTAGGTGATAAAAGGTGTCCTCCAAATATTATCTTCCTCTTCATCGCCCCCAGTGTTGATCATGCATATAGATTAAAGATCAATGCTGGGGGTTGATATTACTTCGATCTAGAGGTATCATGCTTCTATACCCAAGACCCCGGCTAAGTAAGTTATGGAATCGGCATGTCTGTTCTTACCTTGTGGTAAATAGTCAAGATTTGCTTTCCCAAATTTGCTCATCCTATCAGCAACGATGGATGCATATTCAATCATCTTGCCATTTTTCTTGTATTGTTCAGAGTAATGGTAGATGATTAGCAAAGAATCTGTATAGGCTAATAGCTCAGGAACACCGAGCTCGAGTGCTAAATCGAGCCCATGAATCAAAGCTTCATACTCCGTGACATTGTTTGAAGCTTTGAAATCCAAGCGGGTTGATTTTTTGATTCTGTCATTTGATGGGGTAATCAGTACGATTCTGATCCTCGACCCTGCAGGTCTTACTGAGCCATCTATAAGAAGTCTTCATCCTTTCCTTATAATCCATTCAGCTCATTTGTTAAATGGCTTTACAGGGGGATCTTATGGTATCTATTCTGGGAGGTCAGGGTCGTGCTCCTCCTAATCTGGATCTTCTATAGGAAAATCTACCAAGAAATTGGCAATGGCTTGACCTTTTTCGGGATGCCATTGTTTGAACTTGATGTCATGTTTTCCCAAACTTACAGACCATTGTTGTATTCTTCGTAATTTTTCTTTTTTAGACAAAACTTTATGAAGTGGATAGTTCATCATAATTTTGATGGAATGAGCTTATGAATGAGAGGTAAAAGGAGTTGTTCGAGCTTAGAGTACCTTGTTACTGGAGTAAAGGTTTTACTGATGAAATATACTAGCTTTTTAACCTTTCCCTCAAGTCGAATAAGGACTGAGCTGATAAAAGTTTATGTAACTACGAGATAGATAATCAGTTCCTCATTATCTACCAGGGTACTTATGATGGGAGATTTCCCCAAGTAGGTTTTGATTTCCTAAAAAGCTGTTTCATATTCGCTTGTCCATTGTAACTCGTCATTGTACTGAATTTTTCCTTGTTTAGAACACCTGCGGAGTTGTAAAAATAGCCAGCGACATCGATCTGAAGACGTAGAGATGAACCGATTGATAACAGTAATCTTGCCAGCGAGCTTCTGAATATCTTTCTTTGTTTTTGGAGTGGACATGTTGAGGAGAGCTCAAATTTTATCTAGGTCAGCTTCAATCCCCTTCTTGCTAATGAGATAGCCGAGGAACATGCCTGAATGTACTCCAAATTGACATTTATTAGGATTGAGCCGCATCATGTATGAGCATAGAATATTGAAAACTGTAGAGAGATTGGTGATGTGGTCCTTTGATTGTAAGCTTTTGCAGAGTAGATCATCGATGTAGACATCAACAATTTTCCCCAAGTGTGGTTTGAACATTGTTATCATTAATCTTTGATAAGTTACTTCTGCATTTTTTCAGTCTGAAAGGCATGACTTTGTAATAGTATGGTCCTCTTTCTGTGATGAAAGTGGTATTCTTTTGATCGTTATCTTAGATAGGTATCTGATTGTATCCAGAAGCAACATCTATCATAGATAAAAACTAGTGTCTTGATGTTGAATTAAGAATTTAATGAATGATTGGAAGAGGAAAACTATCTTTAAGAGTGTATTTATTTAGATCTGTGAAATCCATGCAAACTCAAACTTTTCCATTCTTATTTGAAACTGTGACAATGTTGGAGATCCAATCCAGGTACTTAGCTTCTCGAATAAATCCGACTTTGATCAACTTAGCGATTTCGTTGTTGACCTCATCTCGAAGATGAGGTGATAGTCTTCTCTATTTTTGTTTAACTGTCATGGCATTGTTGTTGATGTTCAATCTGTAACATGCCTAGGCTAGGTCGACTCCTAGCATTTCTTTAAAAATCCAAGCGAAGATGTCTTAGTTCATTCGTAAAAAGTGAATGAGGGCTTCTTTGTCATGCTGGATCAACTTGGCACCAATATAAGTACCCCCGCTAGGTCCATCAATATCTATGTAATTTCTAGGTTCTTTTGATGAAGATTGATCCTCGGTGTGACCAACTTTCTAAAATTGCTATGCAGCAAATTTGTCAGATGTGTCAAGAATGGCAGAGACGGTATTTTTGCAAGCTCAGAAAGCTTTTGATTGCCTTTGATTTCTTTGATGCCACCGTTGTGCTTGAAACGAAGTGCTTGATGGTACGTGGAAGTGATTGCTTCCATGTTATCGATCCAACAGCGACCCATAATCCCTAAGTAATGAGATTTGGCGTTGATAATGTAAAATACGACATCAATTGTGACAGGTCCAGCGGTGATGGGTAGGATTATCTTGCCTACTCATTTTTCCTTAGAGCCATTAAAGCCACTGATATCGATGTTGCTTAAAATAACTTGATCGACCAATCCCATTTGTTCGATTGTACTCTGAAAGAGAATTTCAATACCGCTACCAGTATCAATCATCATTGCATGCATCACAAATTTCTTCATCTTCAACATGATAATCAAAGCAACATGATGAGGAAACTTGACGTGACTTAAATCCCAATCCTCGAATGTATAAGGGCCAAGTTTTGTAGAGGGAAAACTAACTCTTACACCATGGGTTATCTTTGCATAGGGGGTTTGCAAGCATATAAACCACAGTAATAAGAGATACTACTGAGACAATATACTTGCTTGGAGGCCTAGAATGGGTGACTCCACGACCTCTAGCAAGGATTTTAAGGAGAAATAATATATATATCGAGTTAGTTGAGGAATCGAGGAGTAAATTATTACATGGTACTCGAAGGTAATCTTCGAGGGCTATGCGGGAGATATTTTCTAACCCCTTCATAGTGCTTCTTCCCTCCTATTTATAGGATATAGAAAGGGCTGAGTCACCATGGGAGGCCAGATTACATGTATATCCTTTGGGGGTAACTGACTTGTATCCAGAGTTGATTCTGACACTGTAGTTATTGGCTCTGACGCTGTAGTTGTTGGTTTTGATACTGTAGCTGTCGAACAACTTGTTTTATTATTTTATCTGGTGAGCTGGCTGTCAGACGTGTCTATCTTTGGTGCTGGCCGCCTATCTTTGGCTTTGGCTATAACATCTTTGAGTGTTCGATTAATCTTGGAATGCGTCGTAGACTTAGTTACTATCTTGCTGGGCTTCAAATCTCTAAGTAGGCTTCGATGTAGCCTTCGAGTATTCGACTGGTACAGGAAGGCTGTAAGTAAGCTACTACATTCGCCCCATCTCAGCAAGGGCCTCAAAAATTGGTGTAGATGGCACGTGCTGAGAAAATTGGTTAGTCATGGGAAGTTGAATAGTTGACTATTGAATGTGGGCAGTTCCAAGGAGAGTAATTAAGGGTGGCAATTAATGTGAGTGGTGATTAAGGAGGGATTAAATGAATCTTAATTCAAGTATAAATAGGGGGTGTGAGGGGGAGTTTTAGACTAACTTTTTCTTTCTCTTCTATTAATCAAAGCCATGGACACCACACCGAACATGAGGTATCAGAAAAGTATGGAAGCAAGAGAACGTCGTATACAGGAGAAGACACATGTGCTGAAGGAGAAGTTCTTTGGAGACCACAGTCTCAACTGGGTGACGTGAAATTTAGTCGAGTTGGAGTTAGAGGAGTCAATCTGCGGGATATCGTACGCACATTGGTGGAGGGTGCTGCAATGGCTGAACCCGAGCGTCAGCAATCAGTACTTCTTTCTGAAGAGTCTGGCCGAAGATCAGGTGGACACAGAAGACCGAGTAGAGGACGCGGAGGAAGGGCTCTGCAAGAACTTCCCCATCTGTAAATATGGGGGCTTGATGGTAGTGGTGGTGGTTTGGTAAATGGTTTTTGTTATGTGTTTTGTTTTGTAGTCATTGTTGTTGCTTTTGTATCTCCCTTTCCTATTCGATATCCATGATGTACGCCCGGATGTTTATGAAATAAAAATTTATTTTTGCCAAACTATGGTAGAAAAATAGCAACATGTAATATAGACGATGATAGTATAGGCGCGACACTGATACTCGAACTTCGAACTTAAGTTACGAAATGACCCAAAATGGTAAGGAACTTGAGTAATGTCTTATAATAAAAAAATATTGGCCGAAGATTATGGTATTTTATGTATATGGACGATGGTTCAAAAACGGAATCATTAGAGGACTTGGAAATTTCTGTTGTCAAAGGCACATTTGCTTCGACTGCAAAATATGATAGCCAAAATATCTGACATGTTAGAGGTGAAACTGTTCTTAGGGTAGAGTGCTCTGCAGGTCATCATAATGTTTTCTCAGGTTATGAGAAAATGGTGGAAGTGTCATGTAGGTGTTGAGTTGACAGCTTCGGGCAGGGTGTTAGATGGTTCGAGAGCTGTATAAAAAAATATTTGATGAGAGCGAGTGATACGCATGTGAGAGCAGTTGAGGGTAATACTGTCAAAACACATCGCAGCCAAAAAATGTGGGGGAGTGGAGGAGTGATAATGATGGTGAGTGGGGGAAATCGAGGTAGTTTATTTGTCTGAAGTGGTATTTAAAGGGGTGAGGGAAAAATTTGTTATTCCCCAAATAATTAATTATAGAGAAGACAAGAGAGGGAAGAGAGGAAAACACATATGCCATTTCAGAGGTAGAGTTTGCTAATGAAGAGAAAAGAATACTTTGTGTTCGCTGAGAAGTCTGAGCCATTCGAACAGGTATGTTGTCTGATTTCCTGGCAAAATAGGTGATTTGTATTTCTGTGCTGTTATTTCTGCTTCTGTACCCGTATTTTATTTGTTCTATGGGGTAGATGTTGTTAAGGTTTGTTTATAATGGTATGACCGAGGAAGGGGGTAACCCATGTGGCTGGAGGTCAGGCCCAGTGGTAAATTGGGGAGGGTGATTGGGGCTGAAGTCGAACATTTGACTAATGGTTGGGTATGATGGAGAGGGTAGAACATAATATGCTATCGAATCGAGATAGTCGAATATATCGATCTAATTGCATACCTCTTCTTATGTAGGATATAATGCGTACCCATCAAGCTTCGAGGATGAGGCTGATAGATGAGGATGATGAAATAAATGAACCTAGTGTATCTGGTCGAGGTCGGGGGGGGGGGGTGAGTACGGTGAGGTAGAAGTGTTAATAATTGATACAGATGTCCCATTAGCTATGGTAGTACCAGAGGTTAGAACTTCGAATAAGAGCCATCGTAGGGCTCGAGTAATCGGGGAAAGTGACGAAGAAGGGATTGAGGAGGGGAAGGAAAGGGGAAATGAAGGTAGTGTCGAGCATTCGGGGGATGAGAGGGAGGAAGAGGAGGAAAACAATAGTAATGATGGTTCAGATGTTCCCAAAACCGCGGTGGGACTAGTCTTAGCTCAGGAAAGGGTGAGGCTAGATCGATTCATGGCGAAGCATGAGTTGTCGAGGGTGGGTGTTGTATTGGTACCAGTAGGGGCTGAATTCACGTTCAAGGATATTCCTCGAGAGGGTATCATGGCTTTTAGAGGCCAGATTCTATTAGGGATGCAACTGCCCCTTCAAAAACTTGTGAAGCAGGTATTGAACTATTGGGATGTTATCCCATGCCAGATGAATGACAATTTTTATGAGATGATGAGGGTTATCGAGGGGATGAATGTAGAGTTGAAACACGAGAAGAGGCGTTTGATCGTGTGGTTCGATATTGTATCATTCTACTTGAGGAAAGCAAATAAGAAGGCGGATACCTATCATATTCAGTGTTATGTAGACAAACCATGGCTATTCGATCTGTGTTCGACGAGTCGTGGTTGGGATAAGGATTTAGTGGTGGTAAGGGGTAATTATGTGAATGTAGAATGGGAAGAGGTGTATAAGCTACAGTACAGGGTGTATAATCTAAGTAAGTTGACAGTCGAAGGCTGTTTATTATGTTGATCAAATTGGTTGTTAAACTCATTTATTGTTGTTTTGCAGAACCCAACAGTAGAACATTGACGAATCCGAAGAGGTATATTGACGAACTGATCGACCACGATGAGGCGTGAGTGAATTAGGTATTTGGGAAGTTGGGTATTGTGAGGAGGAGGTGGAGGAAAACAGATACGCAACTTCAATACGTACCTATTACGGCTAAGCCAATAAATAATAGAAGAGAAGAAGGTGCTTCGACAGGGCTGACGAGACGGAGAAGGGAAGGTTGACTCAAAAGTCGAACAATGTACTGAGGGAACGGCGAGGAGGGCTGGGTACTGTACAGCCGAGTGCACCCAAAGTTATTCCTGAGGTATCGCGGTAGGCTAGCAAGGGTAAGGGCAAGGCTGTTACCAAAGCTTCGACAGTGTAGCAGACGAAGACTATTCAGCGTAAGAGACCTCGTGAGGAGGTGGCTGATGCGGACGAGGTGCGATACAAAGCCGAACTGGAGGTGCATTCTTGAGTAACGGCCGCGTCGTTGGCAACCCTCGGTGGAAATGACCCGGATGAGGCAGGAAAGCAGATGAATAAGGCTCTGCATCAGGTAACTATTTTATGTGATTTTGAAAAAAGTCACTATGCTTCGAGAATTACTGATAAGTTGAGTATTCTAGTAGGTACATGCTTGGAGCCAAGCTTTTGCCAAAGCTCAGAAAGTAACAAGTAAACAGCTGAAGCAGGCCTGGGATGACCTGAAGCTTGCTCAAGGGACCTCAATATTGCTGGAGACCGAGGTTAATGTGTTAAAACAGAAGAAGCTGCAGATTAGAGCCGAGTGTGCGAGGGAACTCGAAGCTGCGGTTGCCAACAGTGCTCAAATTTGAAAAATGTTGGAATCAAAGCTGGCTGAAAAAGAAGAGGAATTGGAGGCACAGAGAGTAGATTTCTAGGTGCAATATGATGAAGAGTATGACACGACCACCTCTCTGAAGAACCTAATAGATAGTTTTGGGTATAATTCCTTGACTTTCGAGCCCTTTCCAACGGCCGAAGGGCCTGCTGTCGAAGATATAGCTTAGACAGAGGGGATAAAAGTAGACCCTATAGTAAAGGGCGCTGGAGGTAGTGTTGCTGATTCTATAGTCGATGTTGATGCTGCTAGTGCTAAAAATGTTATGAGCGGTGCTGTAGTCAATGGGGTAACGGATGCTCCGGGACTGAATCTTGCTGTCGAGGGTACTGGAAGTATTGCTGTTGATGAATCTATTGGAAGAGTTAGTGCGGCCACTCCTGCATGAGTGGAGTACTGGCAGAAGGTATGTCTTTGTTTTGCTGTTTACTAAAACAAACTCTCTCCTCTTATCTTGCTGTGATGATTAAATTTGATTGTTGGGCAGTACTCGAACAATGTATACCATATTTAAACTTGGGCTGCTTGTTTGTATGCAGATGATTTGAATTACTTGTGTGTATTGAACTTGAATTGTTGGTATGTCTGTATGCTTATATCCGTGTGTGTGATTAGAAGTATAGACTACATGTATCAGGCTTCAAGATAGAACCTTGAAGAGCTTCGAGGTCGTCCCCGAGCTGGAACATGATGCTGGAAGGTCACCTCCTGGTATATCCGCGGGATTGATCTTGAGCGAAGCGTTATGTGGTCACCCCCAATGCATTCCCGAGGGTCCGGTCTATCGACCATTCTTGCCCCTCGGGTTTGCTCGAATTGGAAACTTGAAAACTTTGAGGTAGCCCCCAAGTATCAGTCGGGTTGACGTGATACTTAAGTTTGGCCAAGAAATTTATTGGACTTCAAAGGTTGCCCCCAGGTCTGTCTGCGGGATTAAGTATAAGCGAAGAGTTATGTGGTCGCCCCCAATGCATTCCCGAGTGTCCGGTTTTACGGCCATTCATGCCACTCGGGTTTGCTCGAATTGGAATTTTAAAAAACTTCGAGATCGCCCCCAAGTATCAGTCAGGTCAAGGGGTGGGCATGATACTTAGGTTTGGCCAGGAAATTTACTGGACTTTGTAGGCCTGAGCCTAAATGAAGCATTATGTGGTCGCCCCCAATGCATTCCCGAGGGTCCGGTCTGTCGACCATTCATGTCCCTCGGGTTTGCTCGAATTGTAAGTTTGAAAAACTTTGAGGTCGCCCCCAAGTATCAGTCAGGTCGAAGGGTAGACATGATACTTAGGCTTGGCCAGGAAATTTACTGGACTTTGAAGGCCTGAGCCTAAACGGAGCATTATGTGGTCACCCCCAATACATTCCCGAGGGTCTGATCTGTCAACCATTCATGCCCCTCGGGCTTGTTCGAATTAGAAGTTTGAAAAACTTTGAGGTTGCCCCCAAATATCAGTCAGGTCGAAGGGTTGACATGATACTTAGGTTTGACCAAGAAATTCATTGAAAACATGACATGAATCACAGAGGAGAAAGATATGCTCATTGATTATGCTGTATTTATATTAGTTGAAGAAGGTGGTGGCCGCGGCCTGTTGTATGAGACTAACTGCATAGTGTTCTATGGATCAGATAGAGGCTCATCCACTTCTATCATTAGATAGTAGGACCCTTTTTCAGTTTTATCGTACACGACATAAGGTCCTTCCCAGTACTCGACTAACTTGCCGACATTACATGGCTTCGAAGAGGGTGTGACTCGCCGAAGTACCAAATCACCAATGTTGAAACTGCGCGGTCGAACTCTTTTGTTGTATGACTTCTGAAGAGAGAGGTGGTAACGGCCGAGGTTTACTATGGCTTGGTATCTTGTTTTATCAATCCATAACATATTGCATCCAAGTTCAAACTCATTGTCTTCATCGGGGAGGTCAGGATCGCGTGATGCTACTTTAAACTTGGTAGGCAGCACAACTTCAGTACCGTAAGCCAGGAGGAAGGGAGTGCAGCTCGTTGCCTTTCTTGGTGTGGTACGATAGGCCCAAACTACATGTTGTAGTTCTTGAACCCATCAACCTTTCTTCTCATTGATGCACTTCTTAAGACCGTCGACTATAGATTTATTGATTGCTTCGACCTGGCCATTCCCCTGAGGGTAATAAGGTGTAAAAGGGGAGAAGATGATGTTGTACTTCTTGAGGAAATTACAGACTTTTCTCCCAACAAACTGTGGACTGTTATCGCTTCGAATCATGTGAGGGCAGCCAAAACGTGTGATGATATTTTCCCATAAGAACTTTATTACTTCTTCTCTGGTTCGACACAAAGGCACGGCTTCGACCCATTTGGTAAAGTAATTTGTGGCCATTAGGAGATGTTCTCGTCTACCCGAAGCTTTGGGAAAAGGGCTCACTAGATCAATCGCCCATCGTTTAAAGGGCCAAGCAACTTGGATACAGTGGAGGTCTTGTGAAGGGCTTCAAATGTCATGGGAGTGATGTTGGCATTTGTTACAGTATTTCACATATTCTTCAGCTTATTTCTTCATATTGGGCCAAATTAATCCTTGTGTTACTGCTTGAAGAGCCATAGATCGACCAGCAGTATGAGTACCGCAGGTACCTTCGTGGAGTTCAGTATGTGTGGTAGTGGCTTCATTTTGGGAGATCCATTGGAGGTGGATGCCGTTTAGGGATTTACGATACAATTCACCTTTGAGAATAGTATATCTGCGATAGTTTTTTAGTAACGAACATTTGGCTTTGGGATCTTCGGGGAGGGTAGAACTATTAAAATAAGCCAGAAAGGGTGTTCGCCAATCATCAGGATCGAGACTCTCACTCCCAGTTTTGATGGCATTGACTTCCATCTGGTTGATACTTAGGAGTTCGAGCACTTTGATATGAAGCGTTCGAGTTTCAGACTGGCTTAACATGGCAGCTATGTAGGCAAGGGCGTCGGCATGTCTATTTTCATCTCGAGGGTAGTATGTGATGGAAGATTTTTCAAGAAAATGATCCATGCGCTGGTAAACCAGAGCGGCATACTCAGCCATGCGACCGTTTACTTGATTTTTGCCGGTGTACTATCTTTGGACAAGCTGTAAATCGGTAAATACTGCAAGTTTGGGAAAACCAAGTTCGAGGGCGAGATCGAGGCCATGTATCAGGGCTTCATACTCAGCCTCGTTGTTAGAACATTCAAAGTTTAACTTGACGGCCTTTCCAATTCGGTCATTGAAGGGGGTAACCAGAACAACACCGATCCCCGAACTGTTAGGTTCAATGGATCCATCTGTAAAGAGACGCCAACCCGTGTTAGGGTTTCAAGGGTCGTTATGTTCGGGCTGGTTTTTTGGTAGATCATCTTCGTGTTCTTCCCAGACGATGTCTTCTACCGGGTAGTCGGCAAGGAAGTCGACTATTGCTTGGCCTTTTTAAGATATTTATTTTTCGAAATTGATGTCGTGTTCACCAAGATAAACAAACCATTATTGTACCCGTCTAGATTTATCTTTATTGTTGAGGATCTCTCAAAGAGAGTAGCTAGTGATAATACGTATAGGGTGAGCTTGAAAGTATGGTTTGAGCTTTCAAGCAGTGCAAACGAGGGTGAGGACCAATCGCTCGAGCTTTGTATATCGAGTCTTAGCAGGTGTCAGAGTTTTACTAATAAAGTACACGGGTTTCTCGATGCTGGATTCGAGTCGAATAAAAACTGAGCTGATAGAAGTGTCAGTAACTGCTAGGTATAAAGAAAGGATTTTGCCTTCGATAGGGGTGCTGATGATGGGTGGTCGACCAAGGTATGTTTAAAGTTCAAGGAAGGTCTATTTGCAATCGGGTGTCTAATTGATTTCGGGGTTGTTCTTCTTTTTGGCCTTGTGAATGCCCTGGTCGCGTAAAAGGGAAAAAGCCAAGCACAACGGTCAGAGGATTTCAATATAAAACAGTTGAGGGTGGCTATCTTGCCAGCAACCTTTTGGACATCCTTTTGGTTTGAAGGGAAGGCATTTCGATGAGGGCTCAGATATGAGTAGGATTGATCTTGATGCCTCGTTTACTGATGAGGTGGCCAAAAAATTTACCGTAGGAAACACCAAACTGACATTTGTCGGGATTAAGTTTTATGTTATAAAAATGGAGTATGGCGAAGACCTCGGCGAGGTCCTGTATATGGGTCAATTTTTGGAGGCTTTTGCATAACATGTAGTTAATATAAACTTTGACCGACTTGCCAAATAAAGGTTTTAACATGGTGGTAACAAGACGTTGGTAAGTGGCACCCACATTTTTAAAGCTGAAGGGCATGACGTTAAAGTAATAAGGACCTTGTTCAGTAATAAACGAAGTTTTAAGTTGGTCCTCGGGGAGGAGGGGTACCTGATTGTAACCCGAAGCCACATCCATTATCGATAGTTGTTCATGACCGGCGGTGGCATCCAGGAGTACTGAAATGATTGGGAGAGGAAAATAGTCCTTCGGTGTGTGTTTGTTGAGGTCTGTGAAGTTGACACAGATTTGAATCTTGCCATTTTCTTAGGAACAACAATAATATTAGAGATCCAGTCAGCGTAGTTGACTTCTCTGATAAAACTCGTGGCCAGGAGTTTTTCAACTTTGAGATTTATGGCTTCGCAAAGCCGCGGGGCCAACGTACGCTTCTTCTGCTTCACGATGGTAGAGTGAGGGTTGAGGTCAAGACGATGACAAGCTAGGGTTGGGTCGACACCAGACATCTCATGGAAGGTCCAGGCGAAGGCATCTTTATTTGCTCAAAGAAAAGTGGTGAGCTCGAGGTGTTCAACCTCATCCAAAATAGTACCAATGAATGTACCTCGACTAGGACCGTCAAGTTTGATGTATACAGTGGGTTCAACTGGTTTGCTAGAAGGGTTCGAAAGTGTGGTAGATGCAAGAAGCATTAATTTCTATGGTTTTATAAGATTTCTTGTAAGATTTAACTCCGGGTGCTCGCAAGAGCGGACAAGGCATTGGGAGCCTTTCTTGTTCCACGTGCCACAAGGGGTAGTGAAACGAAGTATTTGTAGTAAGTAGAAAGTGTGGCCTTCATGGCATGAAGCCAGTCGCGCCCCAGAATGCCCAGGTATTCAGATTTTTTGTCGATGACGAGAAAATAGGTTTGGAGGGTGACTGGACCGGTGGTGACAAGTAGGCCGATGCAACCGATGGTGACCTCGGTGGTTCCATTGAAGCCCTTAAAATCGACATTGGTTGGTGTTATGAGGTCTGTCTTTTGCATGGCTCGAATAGTCTAGAGGAATAAGACATCTACTACACTGTCCGTATCAATGAGCATAGGGTATAGGATAAGATGTTCGACCTTGATCATGATGACCAATGGATCAGAGTGGGGGAAACAAACATGAGAAGTATCGCAATCAATGAAGGATATACCTTCGGTTCGAGGGCGTTGGCTAGATTCTGGTAGAAGGAAGGGTAGCTTCTCCTGATAAGTAAGCTTATAACATTCTTCGACGCGCTTGTGCTTGCTTCGAGTGTGGCCGCTGTTGATATTATTGACTTCGATGAGATGGAGTTGGAAAATGTTGACCTCAGCTGGGTCGGTAGTTAGAGTAGGTTGGGGCTGGAGATACGACCCGTTGAGGTAGCAGGGCAGGTCGACGATGAATCTATGTAGAGAACCTGCTTTAAAGATCATTTCTAGCGAACGGTGAAGAACATAGCATTTATTGGTAGAGTGGCAGTTCAACTCGTGATTTTGATAGTAAGGCTCATCTTTCTTGACCTTGATGGGGTAGGGGGTATGCCAGATAGGATCGGCTTGTATTTGTTGGAGAAGGGTGCTGATGGGGGCAGTGAGTTTAGGGAGGAAAGGCTTAGGGAATTTTTTGCAGATTTTATCAAGGGTAGCATCGGAATGAGGGCATTTGCGGCTCTCAGTCTCCTATGAGACGGGAGCAACCATGGGTGCAGAAGGTTGTTGTGGTTTGTTATGGTTGGTGGTCGAGGCTTACCCCTGGATGTTTGATTCGCGAAGGCGCTCGAGGTCGATGTATCCGTTAACTTTAGATAACATCTCCTCGAGGGACCGTGGTTTATGAATCACGATGTACTCCTTGACACGGCTGTTATCTGATAAGGCATTAGAGTATGCGAGGACTGCATTAGAACAGTTGAGATTTTCGACTTTGCGTGACTTATCAAGAAACCGCTTGGTGAAAGCTTCAAGCGTTTCGTTGGGGGATTTGCGAAAGTTGAAGAGAGGATCGACTCGGACCTTATGGTCTTTGTTAAAGGCAAACTGGGTGATGAAAAGGTTGGACAATTGTTTGAAACTTCGGATCGAACCGTTAGGGAGGTTGTGGTACCATTTAAAGGGGCTATCCGTGAGACTGGTATGGAACATTTGATACACGATATGGTCAGCTGTCGAATACAAACTTAATGCGTTTTGGAATTTTAAGACATGAGACTGAGGGTCGGTATTACAGTATTTGTTGATTTTAGGTGTATGGAAATTAGGAGGTACATCGATTGCGAGGAGCTTGGGACAGATAGGGTTGTTTAAGCGATTCCAGGAGTTTGGTGTTGGGCTCCCGCTAACGCAAATAGTGACGCAGATTTTCTGATCGAGTTCCTACTGAGTAAGATAAGCAGGGTGAGGGGGAGAGCATTGGGGCGAGGGTAAAAAGGGCGATGGTTCGGGGTATGTTCGGCGCTGCGCTCCCCGAGATGTTCTCGAGCAGGGCGGCGTGAGGGGTATCAGGCAGTTCGAAGGGTGGAGTCAGAAGAATCCTCTGTGGGGTGTACACCAAGGTGGATCGAGCTGGTAGGAAAGATGCTGGGGGCACCTTTGGCAGCAAGATGAATCGGGGGAACGTTGATTTGGGGGTGAGGTCCAAGATGAGCGCGGGCAGAAGCGAGAGAAGGGGCAGGTGCTAGGGATTACAGAGGAGCGTCCTGGGTGTGAACCTGCTAAACTCTCGAGCTGTGTGGCACATTCGTGAGGGCATGATGTTAGCGCTCGTTATCATCCAAACGATGTAGCCATTCGACCTTGAGCTCATTGCGTCTGTCTTCGCATTCTAGATGTAACTGATGGAATGGCACTCTTTGGCTTGAGCAAACTGATGACTGATAATGGCGAGTTGGGCAGCTATGCCGTTGGTGAAGTTTCCAACGATGGCAGAGGTAGAGCGAAGGGTGGGGGAAATTGAGAATGGTTGTGAGGGGTAGAAAAAGAAAGAGAAAAAGAGGCAAAGGGAGTGGGTAGGGTGGGTATAGCACAGGTGGCACCAAATATAGGGGCCAAGTTTTGTAGAGGGGAAACTAGCTCTTACCCCACGGGGTTATCTTCGCATAGGGGGTTTGCAAGCATATAAACCACAATAATAAGTGATTTTACTTGTAGGAACGTATTCCACGATCTCACCTAAAATTAATTTGTTGCCAGTTCGAATTACCTCCATCTCAAGCTCACGCATTTTCAACATAACTTCTCCAGTCAACATTTCAACCTACACCTCAAACTAGTGAAGAACGCGGGACGAGCCTAAGCCGGAAGACCTGAATAAGTCAAAGACACCTGTCCCTCACGAACTCATCAGTTATTCAGTCAACTGCCATTAACCACATTGTTTAAAAAATGTGCTCCAACACGAAGAAGAGCTGTGGAGAAGGCCTATATAAAGAAGAAGTTCCAGAAGAGACAGGGACCAGAAAAATTATACAAGAGATCACCTAGAAACTACTTATCTAGGTTCTCAAAATATTCAAACTTCTTAGTTATAAGGTTCAAGCATTTCTAAATCAAGGAATCACTTGAAATAAGATATACGCCCCCCGCAATAAAGATACTTTTATAAAAATCCTCCACTCGAGGTCGTGGTTTTTTACCTATTCAGAGGTTTTTTACCTTATAGAATTTGGCCATTACATTTGGCGCTGTCTGTAGGAAAGATTGTATTTCCACGATATTCTAAGGCATTCTTTTACTATAATTTTCAATTATTGTTACTTCCAGATGACCAGTTATAGGCATCCAGCTCGATGTTTCAATAGAGCTAGGACAACTTACAGAGCTACGGGCGAATCTCGATGCCGAAATAGAGAAATGCGCCGAGCTCGAATTTCAGTTAACTAAGGATCGGGAGCTTCGTGAGAAAGAGCTCGATGCAGAACGACAAACTCGTTTGACAGCGCTCAAACGACATGAAGACCAATTGAAAACAATACAGACTGCCCTAGAGGCTCTGGAAAATACTCAGCAGGCTCCTCCCACAAGAGGTCACGATCAGTTGCCTGAAACCTTCCGTGTTTCCGTAAGGGAAAGATTGGGACCTCGATAAGTCGCCAGTAGAGCTATTTCCAGGAATCTTCAGCATGAACCACAACCCTCCATACATTTAGGAGGTGAAGTTCAGTCTGAAGCCAGCCGAGGTCACCAAATATCCGTCCGTAAAGAGGAAGAACAACAATCTCAGCATCAAGTTCCAGCACGAGATCGTGTGAGTGAAGGTACTTGTACTCATCATCTACTACCCGCTCATACATCGATTCAACCAACACGTCATTATGTTATAAAAGAGCATATGGACCAACGAATTAAGGAGTTGATCGAAGCACAAGTTCTGGGTAATACCGGCATGACCACAAGATTGCAAGGAAGTCCGATTGCCAAGGTGCTAGTCGATATGGAGATACCGAAAGGTTTCCATACTCCAAAAATTCACAAATACAAAGGTATTGACCCGAAGGAACATATTCAATAGTACCGCGATTCATTGGGGTTGTACTCCAATCTCAACCATATCCTTTGTCATCTGTTCGCTACCAGTCTGCAGGAGGAACCACTTCGATGGTTCTACTCTCTCCCTGAAGATTTTATATATACGTTCGAGTAGCTACATAAATAGTTCATCAAGATATATGCTCACAATAGGGACAAAGAGGAGAATTTGTATTCTCTTATAAGTCTCAAACAGTCACACAGAGAGAAACTCAAGGCTTTTGAGAAGAAATTCTTAGAGCTCACGCGTAAGGTGGATAACCTCGATCAGAAAACAGTTGTTACTGCTTTCACCAACGCGCTCCAGCTCGACTACAAGGCCAAAGAGTACCTTTTCCTCAACAAACCTGGGACCTTGGAGGATATGATCACCAAGGTCAATAGTTACGTCGACCTAGAATGGATAATGTTTGAGCGACAAAAATTTACTAAATCCGTCATCTCCACCAAAGATCCATCTACAGATCAAAACACTGAGCCAAAGGAGGAACAGGGAGATAAGAAGCATACCAAGGGAAACACTGGCTACCCTTAAAAAAGCGATCCATCGAATA
The DNA here is from genome assembly GCA_014058105.1 of Kingdonia uniflora. Classification (NCBI taxonomy): domain Eukaryota; kingdom Viridiplantae; phylum Streptophyta; class Magnoliopsida; order Ranunculales; family Circaeasteraceae; genus Kingdonia; species Kingdonia uniflora. The sequence goes on along the minus strand of JACGCM010001144.1, from coordinate 3,427,470 downwards.
AACCCATCCTCCCAAAGATGAACTGCCGAATCTCCACTATTTTTCTACTACTTTTGAAAGATCAGCTCTACAACGTCTCTCAACCACTGAAACCAATCAATAATTGACCATATTGCCTATATCATAAGGTAAACCATCATTCTACTAACAATTTCTATGCTTTGCAGAGGTTACTCAAGTACATTTTCAAAGAAGGACGAATGTTCGAATACATTGTCGACCTGGAATCATACAAAAATGGCATCTATAAGAAGCAACTTGAAGTTATTCCAATCAATGATCAAGCTGAGGAGAAGCATCTCTACTATATGCACCACAACAACATGATCGAAATCAATTAGATCACAAATTCTAATAGATCCAAGCGCAGGAGACATATGGTATAAGTGTTTAGATTATTTATCTTGAGGGGTGAGATTGCAACATTCTGATAATCTCCTTCATTTGAATCTGGAAGAGTTGTTAATCTGATGGATCCCGATCATGTTGCTATGGTATATATGGTATAAGTGTTTTTCCTCGGCCAGATCTTCAACCTGAACTACTTCGACCTGTGTCTTGTAGCTACCATTCTTGTATCCTTACAGATTGACAATATACTCGTATATTTTACCGTCTTTGAAGATAAATTCCAGCAACCTCTGTAAAGCATATCAGTTGTAAGTTTTATGATGATTTACCTTATGATGCATGTAGTACAGTTTGCCTTCAATTGGTTCCAATGGTTGAGAAATATGGTAGAACTTGTCTTTCACCAGTACAGGAAAAATTGATGATATTCAAACATTCATCTTGGAGAGGATCGGTTTGGATAATAAATTGCCTTTCTGAGATTTGCCTGTATTTTCCTTGGAATGCTTTTGATCCCCCTGATCCTCCTTTGGTTAACTGTTTTAATATGTGTTTTGACCTTTGGTGGTTATGACAGATTTAGTAGATTTATGCCTTTCGGTTATCATCCTTTCCAGGTTAGCATACCCATTGACCTTGGTAATCATGTCTTCCAAGGTCGAGGGTTTGTTTAAGAAGAGATGTTCATTTGCTTTACAATCGAGTTGTAAAGCATTTATAAATGCAGCAACTGCTATTTTCTGATCAAGATTGTCAACTTTTCGTGCGAGTTCCAGAAATTTCTTGGCAAAGACCTCGAGCTTTTCTCCTTAAGTTTGTTTGAGAGTAATAAAATAATATAAATTATCTTCCTTGTCTTTATTGTGAACATATGTCTTGACGGAGATCTTCTGTAGTTTGTCGAATGTGAGGATAGAATCTTCAGGTAGAGAATAGAACCACCGTAGTGGTTCCCCCTGTAGACTTGTGGCGAGTAGACGTCATAAAATATGGTTAAGATTGGAATATAATCCTAGTGAATCACAAAATTGCTTAATGTGCTCCTTTAGATCAGTACATTTGTATTTATGTATCTTAGGAGTATGGAACCCTGTTAGTACTTCCATATCAAATAACTCTTTGACAATCGGACTACCTTGTAACTTGGTGAAATCGTCCTTACTTCCTTGAGCTTAAGCTTCAATCAAGTCCTTGATGCGTTGATCCATGTATTCCAGTGTAACGTACTGACGTGGTGCCTGAGTGACTTTACGAGCTGGTCGAGGATTATGAGTACCAGTGCCCTCGCTCAAGCGTTCACGTGTTGGTATCCTGGGTTAAGGTCGTTGCTCCTCCTCTTGATGCTTGGAAGAGCGGAGACCTCTACTAATATTGGACTGAGATTCTCTTCCCAAATAAATTGAAGCTTGTGGTTCGTTCTAAAGACCTCTGGAAATGGCTTTTGCTAGTTGCTCCTTGAGTCCCCAATCTATCTCGTGCAGAAACTCAGGAGTTCGCTGATACTTGATCATAATCTCTGGTGAATGGAGTTTGTTGAGTTTTTTGCAAAGCTTATAAAGTGGTCTGCATAGTCGTCATCTATTCTTCATGTCGCTTGAATTCTGTCTGACGAGCCTGACGTTCTCTATTGAGCTCTTTGTCACGAAGCTCTTGGTCCAAAACTAACTGACGCTCGAACTCATTATGCTTTCCTATTTTGGCTTGGTGGTTCGCCTTTAGTTCAACGAGCTATTCTGGGTCAATTGAAGGATCGAGCTGGATTCCTATTGCTGGTCTCTTGGAAGTGACCATAATTAGAAATGGATAGTGGAGTAAATGCATGCCTTAGGATATCGTGGAAATTGTCTTTTCTCCCACAGACGATGCTAAATGTAATGTCCTAATTTTGTAGCAGCTCGAAATAGCTCAAAATTAGCTCTTATGCCAAATGTACATATGACACAAGTTTATGGCTACAAGTTTTATGATTTCCTGAGGCCGAATTTTGACTACAAGTTTATAATTTCTTGAGCTAGAAAAAATAGGTTATGAAGTACAAATTTCTTGGTCCTTTCTCTTCTGGAACTCATCCTTTATATAGACCTCACTCTCAGTTCGTTATTGTATAGAAGCGCGTTCTCATGAAAAATGGGTCAAGAAGTAGTTGAATGTGTAACTGCCACTTCATGGGAGACAGTGTCTTTGACTTGTTCATACTTGATCATAGGAGACAGGGAACGTTCGATCTAAGCGAAGGATACTTCCATATTGCAGAGATCAAAGTAATATCAACCCCCAACATTGATCTCCATTCTGTGTGCGCGATCAACATTGGGGGCGATGAAGAAGAAGACGACGATTGAAGGACACCTTTTATCGCCTACCTCGGCCCAAAGAACAAATATTATGGGCCCCTTTCCCGTAAATCAACAATAACGTCAACAGTTGATCAAAAATTCAAAGCGTTATGCAGTACAGGAAGGTCATTTATATCGAAGATCAGTAATATGGCCTTATTTAAAGTGCCTCTCCAAGAAAGACGCCGGTAGAATGCTCAAAGAATTACATAAAGGAACTTGTGGCTCCCATGCCGCAGGTCACTCACTCACAAACAGAGAAATTACATAAGGAATATTCTGGCCGGGAATGCGCAAGCAAGTGAAAGAGTACTCACAATGATGCGACACATGTCAGCGACATGGACACATGATGCAAGCTCTTGTACTTGAACTTCATTCAAGCAAGGTATTCTGGTCTTTCAAGTAGTAGGAGCTCGATCTTGTAGGAGAATTTCCCAATATGCTGGGTAACCAGTGTTTCTTGCCTGTGGCTATAAATTACTTTACAAAATAGGTGGAAGCAGTTCCTCTTTGCCGAACTAGAGAGGAAGATGTCATCTCTTTTATCTGGGAACATATTATCACAGGGTTTGGATGGCCCCACCTGATTCGGATTGATAACGCGTCGCAGTTCATTGGAGAAAAGGTCATAGCTTTCCTCAACCTACACAATATCATTCATTCCCTATCCAGTCCATATTACCCACAAGGAAACGGACAAGCCAAAATTACCATAAAAACAATTGTGGATGGGGATCAAGAAGAGGCTTCAATTACAGAAGAAAGGCAACTGGATACGTGAGCTTCCTCATGTCTTATGGGTGTACCGCAGGACACCAAGATAGTCAACTGGATGTTCCCCCTTCCTCCTGTCTTACGGGATAGAAACCATCATTCCTACAAAATATCGCCATCCATTCAAAGATCATGAGCTAACAGATGATGAAAATAAGTTTGAACTCGCTAGCAATATGAACTAGATTGATGGGACCCGTGCTCGAGCTATTGCCAACCTAGGTCGATATCATTATATGTTGTCCAGCTCGTACAATAGGAGAGTCCAAAGTGCCGTGAGTTCCAAATTGACGATCTAGTCCTCAGAGAAATTCCCAAGAATAGAAAAAAGTTAAATGCTGGGAAGCTCGCAGAAAAAAGAGAAGGCCTTTCCCTCATTGTTGGTCGCATTGGCCTTCGATCATACTACCTCATGACAGAGAAAGGCGTCCGACTAACAAATCCTTAGAACACCAGGAGATTGAAGCTTTTCTACTCAATGAAAACTTATAAGTTTTTTTCCCACATTACTCTCTACATACATGTAGAATCTACTAAATCTCAAAGGTTAAAATAAAGGTAATACTAACTTTTAATCGACCCATATATACATCTATCAAAGGTTAAAGCAAAGGTAATACTAGCTTTTAATCAACCCATATATACATTTGTCGAAGGTTAAAGCAAAGGTAATACTAGCTTTCAATCAATCAATCTATGCATATATCAACGATTAAAACAAAGGTCATACTAGTTTTCAGTCAATGATCTCTACTATCTCTAAGACTTAAGATAAAGAAAAGGTAAAACGAACTTTCATCTCTCTACATCTCTAGAAATACATAATACACAGGTCACTTTTATAGGTTTTGTTTTTGGGAGGTCAGCTGCGCTTTCCCCTACGAAGGAGGCCGTGCAGCTATAAACTCTGGATCTCAAGCAGTTACAATATTCCTTCCTTGCTCTACTAGTTCCGCAGGTCGGGAACCTAGCTCAGTTTCCATAGAATTCAGGCAATTTCCTCGATCTATATCAGCATTACAAATATAGCCTTTGAGTATTACACAGTCATGCAAGGTATCCCTTTTGAGCTCAAGCCTTTTTACTTTTTACACAAAATAGGCGATGACAGCCATTAGTTCCCTTGAGTGCACCTCTTCCAGGGGAATCATCTCACGAGCTAGCATGACTAACTCGACAAATTGTACTTTTAGTCTCTTATGTAGTTTTTGCAAATTTGTGTAATGGAAGCTTGCCCGCTCTGCGCATTGCTCTAAGCTCGATATTGCAGTAGTTAACTGTGATATTAACTCCGCTACCTTCTCCTGCTCAACACAATTTTTCATTCTTAGCTCCTCAACTTCACCATGCAATGTCACCAACTCCAACTCGTTTACATCACCTCCCCCAGTACAAGCTTTATTCAGCAGTTTATCCTTTCTCTTGATTGCGTCCTTTAACTCTTGTTCCCTACGAAGAGCAACTTCTAACTTATAAACACTCTCTCTAATTCGTTCATTTACTTTCCATACAGCAGCTTGAAGGCAAACTAGATCTGCCTCCAACTCTTTAATTTGAGCTGATGCCTTAACCATATCACCCTTGGCAGTTACGACCTCAACGTCATTCTTTTTCTTATTTGACCGTTCTCTGGCTTCAGTCTTCTTGCCATGCGAACTAGTCAAGTCCGCCTTCAACCTCGTAACTCGCTCATTCAATTTGTTACAGCTATTTTGGGTGACCCAAAAGTTAATATCTTTACATTGCATGGCCTCACTTAGCTGCTCGACCACACCTTCAAAACTTGCTAAATCAGGTCGTGCCTTCACAAGTTTGCTTTCCTTCTTGTCATTTAACCCCTTAAACTAGCCACATTATCACGCAGATCTTTATCTTCCGCCTCTGATGATTTGATATGGTATTAAGCGGCGTCCACTTCCTTACCTTTCATCCTCAACATGTCTATCCTACCATTTAGCTTCGCTATTTTGCTCTGTGCAATCACGAGCTCCCTCTATAGTTTTACTACCTTAGCATCTTAACTTTTGATCTTCTGGTTCAAATCATTCACAGTTTTCTTTACCTTGGCAAGCTAGATCTCTACTTTCAAATACTAGTCCTCCCTCTCTTCTTTTGCTTCATTTATCCTATCAAATTCAGCACCAAACTCATGATTGTATTGAAGCGTCTATTGTTCACGCTAGCGGACAGTCTCTAACTCGACCTGTATCATCAAGCTCGATTCAACAATACTTTACAAATACAATCAATTAACAGTTAGCTTTATAAAATTCTAACAAAATTTTGTCTCTCATATGCCAACAAGATGGGATTATACATTGCTATTAAGTTACAAAGTAATCTCACACTAATGGCAATAACATTTGCATCTCATCCTATTTTAAGGTACACATTTTCTATGCTCTCATTTTCAAACACTCTGAAATGGTTTAATTATACTTGGATTACTTTTATTAGTTATGATTTTCATCTGCCTTCTAACATTACTTTGTAGCTCTAGAGTGGCAAAGCCTACAAGTTAAAATATTTTGAGCTATTTTCTAACCTGTAGCTCCGCTTGTAAAATCAACAGAGTTCCTGAGGCATTTTTCTCCTTAGCGAGCTCTTACTATAATTCCTTAATTCTGAGGCGCATACGTTTAAGTTCCTACAAATCATGTTTACAATATCTCTTAGGCTACTACGAATTTATCATCAAAATATCTACTAAACAATCACAGTTTTCAACTCACAAAAACAAACTTCAAAAGTTTGATTTTCTCTACCTTCTCTTCATCTCCCTTACAGTTCTCTATATTAGTTTTAGAGGTGACCGTATCTAATGTCACCATACCTTGGGGAGAACCGCCATCAACCTCAGGTTCCACTTCAGCTTTGGCCTCTTTAACATACCTCCCCTCTATGATAGCTTCAATATCAGCCATCGAGTATCCCACTTTGAGAAGCTTTTGCCCTAGGCTATCTCGAGCAGCTACAACTTCCTCGACATTCATCTTTGCCTCCTCTGCGAGTTCGAGCATCATCACCCGGTGCGAGTTCTTGATCTCAGCCTTCCAACGAGTGAGCAGCCTATACAAAAAAGGACACATTTCAGCTCGAAGACAAAGACAAAACAAAATACCTTTATAGTTCGCAAGTTACACAAAATTCATATAGCACGAAGAAATTCCACTTACCATACATAGCTCCAACTGCACGGACATGTTCAGTTCCTCAGCACCTACTCGAGCTACCGCTCTCAGCTTATTCGTTATAGCTAGCAGCTCGTCCTTCACAGTAGGACCACTCTCTGCCTTCTTCGACTCGCTCATTGTAGTAAGAGCATCTACCTTCCTCTTTTTCAAACTCATAACACCCTCTCCACTCTTCGTGGTTGCCAAAGTCGAGCCACCCTTCACAGTCTTCCTATTTGGGTGTCTTTGAACTAGCTTGCTCGGCGTAGCCCCCTAGAACCTGCCTTCAAAGATATCGGTGCAGCCTTCGGTAATACTGGATGTTCTTCACCGTCAGCTACTGCCATCCCTACAACTCAAGTTCCTGTCATTTGTCTCTTTGCTTGAGACTTCTACACTTTCTCTGACCTACTATTAACCTTTTTAAACCTGCTAATTTTGAGCCCTTCCAAAACAATCTCGAGCTCAGAACCTTCTTGAACTACAATATCTATTAGCGATTCTTTTCTCACCACTTAAGATTGAGGATCTGCACAATAACACGACACATCGTTACATACATACAGAACACTGTTATAACTACAATAGCTCAATATCACAAACTATTACTTACTTTTCTTCAGAGTTTTATATATAAGGTGCATGGGTTCCTTATCCATTCTTTGAAGACAATCACCTTTCACCTATATCAATTTATCATTCTACACTAGTCTTGTTGAATTCAGGTCGAAGAACTGAGGTCGAGACAAACTAGAAGAGAAGTAGGCACCTCCAGTCGCCGTATAATATTTCACAATATAATACTGCAAAACATCTACAAGAGTTATTCCCCTTTCCACCCTATTTTTAGCCCACAGCCTATTTAAGTTATCAAAGACATTTATCACTTCCCACATATTCCCATTCAGTTGGGCAGGATATGCCTTTATGGTATTCAAAATGCCTTTAACAAGATTGTTAAGAGGAAACATCAGTCTAAATTCAGACTAAGACATATAACACAAAAATCCCTGGTCTAGATCACTTTGGACACTCCCATTGAAGTACTCAAAAGAGATCGACATCTCTACTCCCTCCTAGCTTTCTCCTATTATAAGTCAGGCAACAAGAAAATATATTCTTCCTCATTTTGAACAGTACATCCCCTAAATGACCTCCCAGCATGTTCTACCACATTACCCCATGCACCACCTAAACTACCTTTAATTTTACAAAACACTTTGAATGCATATAAATTTACATGGTAGGATACGAAATTACCAGGAAAATCTAGAAATTCTATTTTGTCCTTCCCCTCCGAATCTACCTCTACAACGTCAGGGCTCTCTGTTATTAAGTCGCCCCCCATAACATATGCATTATCATATTCAATTGATACTACCTCGATCAAACGACCGGAGGTCAAAGTTTCCATATCAAGAATAGGCTTGAGGATGAGGCTTATTTCTATAACAAAACCTTCTCATGCCTTTACCTATATACAGGTCCAGGTATTCAATCAATTTTCTCTATCATTATTTTTTGTCTATACTTTTACACATACACATAACATATACATACATATATCATACACATACATATATACTTTTCCATACAAAACAAATTTTTTCAAAGGTTTATAAAAATAGTAAACTTTTCAAATTTCAAATAACCACCAATATAGTCATCCCCACATCAAACATCAAACGATTACTCTAAAATCCCAATTACAAATCGACAAAAACCAATAACCTTCAACGTATGAATAAGATTCTGGAGCAGCACACAATCCCTCTTTTGTTACGACACTGCGAAATAAAGATTTATGATCTGCTTCTACAACAACCCCTTTTCCCTCCAACTGCGATGCTTACTTTCGTTAACTCTCTCTCTAGAATCTCTGTAACTCAATTTCTTTTCTCTCTCTAGTTTTTCATTTCTCTGTATTTGGCAAACATTTGAATAAAGAAGAAGAAAAATTATTTATACTTTCTCTCTCTAACTGTTGGCAGTTATTGGGGCTTACACAAGTAGTCCTCAGTTCTGAAACTGAGGCGCCTCTTCTACTATTAATATCAGACGTTTCATACATTTTGGGTGAAACGCCTTTCCATCATAATCCCATGTCTTATATTTAAATATATTTATCTCTCTCCTACCCAAATCTCTCTAAGATCCTCCCACACTCATTATGGCTCCCTACTCACACGCAATCAAACTTTCTCTACCCCTACACCAAATACAAAAACAATACAGATGATCTGATTTCTCTACTTACACTACTGTTACTTATAAAACTGCTGACGTCATTTCCAAAGCTATAATATTTTAAAATTTATAATTTTCTTTTTAACAACAGTCACTACAAAGCAGGAACAAATTCATAAGGACGTATTCTCCCTCTATTGAAAATACATTTATTCGCCCTAACACAGTTTCTTCTCTCACAAATAATTATACATAAAATATTCCAGATGCTCTGGAGTGCCACACCTAATCAGTTCATGCCAATCAATCATTTCATCGTCCTCAGCAATTTCTTCCAGAACAATCTCCCTCATAACAACTTTTTGAACTTCCAGATCCAACACTAACTCACAAAATATCTCAGAATACACATAACGCCCAACCTCGTTCTCCCTCACCCTCGCAATCAGCCCATCAAACTGTATTGTAGATTCCAGAAAGTTAGCATCATAATCTAACTGTCCAAAGATCCTCTCCCGAACCTCTGCAATCTTTATTACTAAACGATACTCTAACGCATGCCAAGCTCTTTGAGAACGTGTCCTTACCATTTTTCATTCTTTCTCTTCTCTACCTCATATTTTAAGCCTTATTTATACGCAAATTACGATAATAGTAGATCTCCCCCCATTCTGCATTTAGAATAATACGTTTCAATTCCCCTTATCCATAACTGTAACCTTAAGATCATTTTAAATATTTATTCGAGTCTATCTATCTCAAGCGACCTCATTGCATTTCGACTATATCTTTTTTGAACTAAATTTCACACTCAAATGTTTTAAATACATCAAAAATATCCCCACAACTCAATTTTTGGTTTTAACGCATTTACTTTTACAACAGATTACTTTTCTTGTAGCTCGATTCAATAAAATTTCTTTCAGTTCGACATAAGTACTTGTTATATCTACACATATATACATCTACATTATAAACATTTTTCTATTTTTAGCTCAACCTACGAAATTCTTTTCCGTTATTATTATTGTATCTACTTTTTCTCACATACTACTTGTTCTATAATAGCTCAAACTACCATCTCATCTTTAGTTTGCTTTATCAAACAAGGAATTACATATCATTATACAAAACAACTGTATCATGTTCGAATTAACATACTAATTTTTCACAAAAAGGATTTTTTTATTAGCTCGAAGATTACTTACAGATACTTTACAGAACATTTTTTAAAACTTTTCTACAGATCGATCTACAGGTTACATTACATCAGTTTACTTCGTATCAAGTCTTATACACCTCCAACTTGACACACTTCTTCAAGAAAAATAAAGAAGATGGTTGTAACAGAGCCTGAATATGAAGACTGGATGCATATTTCCAATTTCTTTCTCCACCACCACTGTCTCTTCCTCCGTAACCTCCACTACCTCCGAGTAATAGAGAAAGAAGAATGATTCTACTTTTATATAACCTAATCCCTCATAGGATAATGATAGTATTTCCTAATACGTATACTAGCTTTCTCTCCTGCCTCCTGAATCTTATCCTCTGCAAGCAGCTGATGACATACCCAACGCTGCTCACCTAACAGAATCAGATGGTGGAACCGCCGCATTTGATAGTAGTCATCCTCAGCTTCAACACCTTCCTCCTCCGCTATCCATGGTATGTTGGTGGTATCGGTATAGGAGTGGGCATATCCAATGCTTGGTTGCCAAAATAGCGCAACTGCAGCTTTTGCACTTCAACAAGCACCCTCGATTAATATACTTGGCGCCTGGTCATCACCATTCTTAAGATAAAGAAAACCACTAAATATTTTCCGAGTGAAGTACTTTTACTAAAGGTGGCAAACGGGTCGGGTTTGGGTTACACGGGTCGGGTATGGGTTACACGGGTCAGAAATGCAAACCCAAACTCGACCCATTTAGTTAAATGGGTAAAAAATAGAAGCCCAAACCCGACCCTAATTTAAACAGGTCAACCCAACCTGATCCATTTCTCAAAATTTCCACAGGCAGTTCGCCAAAATTATTACGAAATATCCATATTCAGTAAGTATTTATTGATATATATGGGTTAATGGAGAATTCGTGGCAAGGATTTAACATTGTATATCTAATCATTTGTGTGTTCAGAAGATGAAAAAAAATACTGCCAATATCATACTATCTCTAGCAATGTTTGAGGCTCTGAGTTAATTAATGCTTAATGTTCCTTAAACGAGCCACTTGTAAGATACATTTTTTTAGCAATACTTCAAGCAGCCTTAAATTGGATCTCTCCAGCAACCATAGTCACATGCCCGAAGGTCCTAGCTCTAGTTTTTTGATCTTTTTCACTTATTCCATTTTTTCTACTAATAAATAGGCTTTCAGTGCATGATTTTAGGTTTGCCTCTCTTAAAGAGTAGTGATAGGCACATAATGTGTTTATTTTAATTCTAAAGAAGATAGATGTATAAGTTTTATGTACGCTTTAACTCAATTTTAAAGAAGGTAATGCGTAACCATTTATTGAGCTTGCTTGGTCCCAAACGCCCTTGACAAGCTCATGTATTGAGTCACTTATGCTTCAAACCGAAAGGCTTTAACTTTAAGCAACACCAAGATAATTCTCAACCATAAAGTCTATGAAAAGTTATACTAAGGCTTTGCTTGGTACCTCATTTATTCTCAAGCATAAAAATGGTAAATTATAATTGGCCCAAATCAAGCTTAAACGGGTCACGGATTAACCCGAACAGTTTAAGTTAAGCCCTAACCCGACCCATTTAGTAAATGGGTTAGATAGGTTTGGGTCAAATGGCATGCGATCTATTAAGGCTAAACACAAGCCCGCCAAAAATAGGGTTGGGTTGGCAGGTCGTGGTCACTTTGTCGACTCTAACTTTTAGAGAGATGACAAATGATATAGTACATATATTATTTATATCAGACCCGCATTCAATGCAAGGAAGGATTTCTAAAGTAACCATCATTCAAAAATAACCTTTACTGGGAAACCCAAAAGCCAAATACATCAATCTTTTCCAACACAATAAATGCCAGAATACGTTCTTCAATAAAGAAATGACAAGTCCCCACCCAGTCAAATTCCCCAGTATACCTTTCCAAATTACAACACCAAAATTCTACATATTTTTCCACAACTAAAGCCACTTGTGCCTTCAGTTGCGAGGGAGCGATTGTAGGGACTTATCGAACTACCTAATCCAAACTCGAACTACCTCAATACCAGACTCACGCATTATACACATGACATATACAATCAATATTGACACCTAGACCACGAACTGATAAAGAATGTGGATCGAGCACTACAACAAATATGAACAAGTCAATGATACCTGTCTCCCACGAACTAACAGTTACACATTTAACTACCTCTTGGCCCATTTTCAGGAGAACATGTTTCTACACGATAACGAATTAAGAGTGAGGTCTATATAAAGAATGAGTTCCAGAGGAGAAAGGACCCAAGAATTTTACACTTCATAGCCAAGTTTATTTAGCTCAAGAGATCATAAACTTGTACTCAAAATTTAGCCTCAAGCAATAAAAGTTACAGTTACTAAATCCTCAAGCCGAGGTCGTATTTTTTACCTATTCAACAATTTCCACACTAATCACCTGTGACGTTCTTATTATATTAATTGTGTTACAGGTACATTTGACATAAAAACTAATTTCGAGCTACTACAAAATTAGGCCATTACAAAGTCCATTATATAGCTATTGGTAACACTAGCAAATACAATTGCAGTAGCAAGCACGATTGTAGCGTTAGTTGCAGAAGCATACAATTATTCGCAGCAACGCGGTAGGTACTACCAAGATTGGCAGAAGCAAACCACCAGAGACCTCGCCACCCCAACAAGAGGAAACTAGACCTTCAGAAATAGGGAAATCTCGACCCATTCTCATGAGAAGTCACTGCCAAAAAATGAAAAATCTCCACCCTCTTCTCACGAGAAGCCACAGCCAAAACAAAGAAAATCTCTACCACTTACTCATGAAAAGCCACCACCCGAAGAAGCAGAATCATCAATGCCAGAAAAAGGGGAGTCTCCTCCTCATGAGAAGCCACCACATGAAAAGGGAGAATGACTGTCACCTTCTTATGAAAAACCAGCTCCATAACAAGGGTACAATCTTCCTATTCTCCACCATCTACTCACGAAAAGCCACCATCCAAATAAGGGAAACCGCCACTGCAGGAAATAAAGAATCTCCGCCCCCATCTCATAAGAAGCCACCACCATAAAAGGAACAATTTCCATCCTCTTCTTATGGGAAGCCACCACTTGAACAAGAGAAATCTCCACCACATTCTCACGGAAAGCCACCACCCAAAGAAGGAATTTCCCCACCACCATATCATAGGAAGCCGAAAAGATAAAATCTTCACACTATAAACCATCACCTAAATAAGTGAATTCTCCACCTCCAAACATTGAAAACCCCCTCATCCTATGAGCAATCACTCTCCGCTCTCACAGGAAGCCTCCACCTACTCATGGTAAACCACCACAGCAGGGCCAACCTCCACCTTCTTAAGGAAAGTCACCACCTTCTCAAAAACTACCACCTCCACAAAGATAATTTCTCCCACCACCCCATAAGAAGCCACCACCAAAATAAGGACACCCCCCTCAATCATATGGGTATCTACCACCACAACAAGAGAAAACTCCACCATCTCATGTCGGTCACCATCTATTGGAGGACAATCGCCACCATCTTATGGGTACCAAACACCCTCTTATGGACTTTCTTCTCCCCTCTTATGGACATTCTTCTTCTACAGAGAAGCATCCTCTGTGTTCTCATGGTAAGCTACCCCCCTACAATAGGGCACTCACCACCTACTTCTGATGAATGGTTTCCTATGGAGCACCATCACCCACCACTTACATACTTATAGCCTCTACTTCAATAGTCAGAGACACTAGCTAAGCATTAACACACGCCAAAATACCGAAAGCCTCCTCCAGATAACATGAAAAGGCTGGAAACATTCCAAAACACCAGCATAGAAGCATCCATACTACAAGACCTCCTCCGGCATATACTAAGCCGCCATCAACTTTAGTCATTTTTCCTTAGTACAGTTTAGTATCAAACTTAAAAACTCTACAGAATATAGTCACTCCTGTCAGTTTGATGACTTGATCCTAGTGTACGTTTTTCGTGTGGTGTGACTTGATAAAACTTGAGCAACACAAAATGACTGAAACAATTGAAAGTTGAGATATTATTGCTAAATTTCTCCCCTACAGGTGAAGAGATCTGAAACAATTAGGTTTAGGTCAAAAAATACTTTGACATAACATATGTCGACCGTTACCTGAAATTAAACTTAAGGATTCGCCTCGGTGAAACAATGTAGACCAGGAGCACCACAATACCAAAACCATCAACCAAGATTATACTTTGGAAGATATCTCCTAAGAAAGCGTAGAAGTTAGGAAAAGCGGAAGATAAACTTGAAACTTTGATTGATTTATTTCTCGTCTTCAGATGTATTGTTAAGTCCAAAAATGAGTTGAGCTAATTGGACTACAAAGAAAGCACTAGCTACTAGATGGTCACATCAATATGATGTTCTAATACTCTTCTTCAAAGCATTCAATCTTTCAATCCCAGTACGGAATAAATTTATAAAAATACATGCACTCACCCTTATCCTATTCCTATCTTGACGAGATCACATTCATACACAATAAGAACATAATAGTATCCACTAAAACACAATCAAGATACCAAAATAGGAACATAATATCCATTAAAAAAAGGTTCTAAAATCATCCACAAAACATATCCACCAAACAAAAAGCAACAAAATATGGTTCACACTTCCCAAAGACCTTTAAACGTCACATTTACCTAAAAAAATAGAAGTAGTGATCAATCCAGCATTAATCCAATCAACACTTCATGGCTTCCAAGCTGATATGCCTTGATTGAATGACCTTCTATATGGATTTTCTCTAGTCAATGTTTGCCTGGGTGTGGAATTCATAGCTGCAGAATGATGGGCATGTAAAATAACCATTTTGAACCTTTTATTTTAAGTTTCTTAAGCCTTATTTTGATTAATAAATAAGTCTTATATGATTATTTCATGATTTTCAGGTTATACAAGAATAAATGAAAGAGCCGAATTTTAGAGTACTATTGGAGATCTTATTCTAAATGTAAGTTTTCAAGCTATTTACAAGAGTTATTGATGGAAATATTCCAAGGAATTATAAGTAACTTGATGCAAAATAGGAGAACAAATTTCCAAATCGAGAAAAACAATTTTTCAAGCCAAAATAGCAGCTGACGAAAATCGAGAAGTAGATAAACTTAAAAAAAAATTGATTGGGCTGAAGCTTTATGAAGCTTTAGGAAACTCATTGATTTATTTTGCAGAATTTATTAATAATTTTTTGGAATGTATATTTTTGGGAATAAAATTGGAAAGTCGGTGATAACTAGTAGTTTTTGGACTTAATTTCCAATTTAGATGTAGGTTTTAGGATTCTTATGGTCAATAAATAAGAGTCTTATGCCTCTCTCTACACATAACTTTTTGGATAGACAACTAATTTTGTAAGAGAAGAGCTTGAAGAATTGAATAATTAAAGAAGATTTTTAATTGTAAGTTCTTTATTATTGAATAAAAGTCTTAAGTTAATTATTCTCTTCATGTCTTTATTCTTTTTCTTTTTATCTTGTTTTAATATTAAAAACATGAATAGCTAAATCTTTTGCTAGAGTGAGGATGAAATTGCCATTAATCCATGTTTGACATATAATGATGTTTGTAGTAAAATTTCTCCCTATTATGCTTAATTATATAACCTTTTCTTTATATTAGTTATAGTTTATGTATTATTATTCTATGATCACCTTAATTGAAAATATAGATTAAGTTTTATGGAACTATGAATAATATAATTAATTTTATTTACTCAAATCATTAATGCTAAGTTGTTTATGATATTACGTCGATTAATGAATTATATTTAACAATGTTTAAATAGTTCGTATTTTCAATGAATGTTCTTATTCACATAGTATGTTTTGATTAGTACATTCAATTCAGGTAAAACATTGTATCCCATATCATAAGACCCCCCTATCCTTTCTATGCCAATGGTCTTTATAGTCTAAGCAATTTATTTAGAAATATAAATTCCAATTTTCTTAGTCTTCCTCTTAATTTCTCTAGGGGAATTTGTCTTGATATCTCTTACTAAGTCTTCGACTTCATTTGCCACCCACTGTACATTTGTCAACTTGTTCTCACTCCCTAGTTTCCCCTTGCAATCATGTTCAAAATGATAACCTTTCAGTTTCATGGTATGCCCATCATTCAGCCTTGATACAAATGCTAGCCACTTGCACTTGGGATCAGAACACTTCATTCTCAATCTGATACTTTCATTCTTGATGTACCTGTAATGAAACTGCCATATTATTGCAAAATTTCCGAAGTACTTTCTTGCATAAAAAATAGCCAGCCACTGCATTCTTATTGTCAACACTTTGTATCCCCAGGCTCAAGAGTTTCCTTAAGCAAGTTATTATCTGTTCATCATCATCCACTATGATCATTACATCCTCATCTTCATCAACCAACGCCAAGTTTTTTTTTCTTCTGTTTCCATGATTTAACATTAACTTTGTCCTTCTTAGCTTTTGTTGAAGTTTTTGGATCCCTATCACATTTCTTAACAATATTTACTCTGCAATAAAAGTAGGTTACTCCATCTTGTTCTTCATCACCATCTACCCACATCTCTCTCAACTCTTTGTCATTGTGAATAAGAAATTGAGATCCCTTATGCAGACAACATACCACAATACCTGCCCCTTTCGGAACATAGTCACACTCTTCCTCCATATTTATTAATGTAGATACATTAAATACAAAACTGTTTAATTCAAGCTTATGACCATCTACATTTGGAAGCATTATACCCTTTCCACCTTTGTAGTATACATTTTTCCACCCTGTTACACTCATATCACCCCACTCTCCCCTATAATTGATAACCATGTATCCCTCATACCATACCACTGCCTGTTACAACATAAGGGCAACCACAACAAAAAAGTGTAAGAAACAAGACAAGACAAATCCTCTAATTAAAAAAAATGAGAACAAAGTACACGTAGTTTCCAGAAATTCCCAAACTTAAACCCTAATTTTTGTACAACCCAATTAATATAAGTCAATTAATACATAAATCCCCAATTGCAAATATCAAATTGATACAAGTAAACTCACATTCAAATACATAATTTGAAAACCCTTAATTTTTACAATCACAGCAAGCCTTAATTTTTACAATCACAAAAACTGTAACTTGTTTCAAACTACAACAAATACAAATTGAATCAAACCCACATATACCATACAGAGAGAGAGAGAGAGAGAGAGAGTAGGTTTAGAAAGACCTACCTCTTCAATGCTTTCCTCTTCAGTGCTTTCTTTGGTGCCCCTATCTTCATTTTAAGGGATTTTCCCCATCATCAATGCAAATGTAATAGAAAGAGGGATATAAAAATAGAAAAAGAGAAGAAAAAAAATAGAGAGAGAGATAAAGAGTACTTATCATTTTCGGTAAGTGAGAGAGAGAGAAGAAAAGAGGAGAGAAGTAGGAAGGAAATTTACCCCTAAAAATGAACGCCCAGGATCATGCCACGTCGCAACATAATTAATATGAGAACTATTAGATTTAAATTTGGACCGTTGGACAATAGCCATTAGATTCATGCCACGTATCTCAGCTAAATCTGGTTTTAAAATAAAGCCGAAGAGTCATGTGAATTGCTTGTGTTTTTTTTATAAAAGGTAAAACTGGGTTTGTACAAGTCAACCCAGGATCAATTGCAGTTGACCATGGGTAAACAGCAAATTCATGACCAAACACAGTAAGTAGAAAAATTCAGGGCCATTCACTAATATAATTGGAAACATCAGGGTATTTATCAAATTCACCCAAGATAGAATGACTCTTGTGAGAGATAAATTTTTGTTTTTTAGTTTGATACTTACTAAGAACATCTGTAGTCGACTCTTTATATTTGCTTAAAGTCAAATTTGGAGTGCCAAATCCTTTTAAGAGCATCTAGTGTAGGCTCTCTATAGTTAAAATAAAGAGGAGAAAGTACTAAAAACCATGTCTTTAACCTCCCCAATTGGGTAGTTATTTTAGGTTTCAATACTCTTTCTCCTCAACAATGAGGAGAGATAAAAAAATTTTGGGAAGCCACCTAGGACAACTTTATTACGTGAAAAACCTTTTTTTTAACTAAAATCAATAGTTAGAAAGTGTTTGAAAAATTTAAACTATTTTTTTTAATTTTTTTTGTTTACTCGTCATACTTTTCTTTCGACATAGGGTAGTTTTTGGGGAGTCTATTTTTTGACATTTTTAAATATTACTTTCCAACTCATCTTGCTAGCTATACTTTAACTAGGCTACACCTGATGCTCTAAAACACCTACATCCGACTCTCCAAATTAAAGTCAAA
Organism: Kingdonia uniflora; assembly: GCA_014058105.1. NCBI lineage: Eukaryota > Viridiplantae > Streptophyta > Magnoliopsida > Ranunculales > Circaeasteraceae > Kingdonia > Kingdonia uniflora. The sequence continues at coordinate 3,409,110 of JACGCM010001144.1, read as the reverse complement.
TTGCCTAAAGTCATATTTGACTACTTTTTTTCACTCTTCAATCCAAATTTAATGCTTAGGTGGCAATCAAATTTGGTCTAAAACAAAATCTACCCAAAAATTAAGAATTTTATGAAAAAGTTGACATGTGGCATTTGACGATTACTTTTTAAGGAGTCCAATGTAGTGAAAAAAAACTACTTGACTTTTATTTGCCAATAAAGCCAAATTTGGTGGCTAGTATTTGAGGAGTCGATTATAGATCAGATGCTCTAGGCCTTGCACAAAATGACTAACTTACCCCTATTATTTTGTTGGAGAGACTAAGTTACCCTCACATTATAGCTTTGATTTATTGAGAGAAACTTCATCCAGGCCACACAATTTCATCGATTGACGAATGAAATGCTATTTAATGGTGACATGTCCGATTATACCCCTAATGTCTTCTTGTTTACCCCTTAACAAATGCACCCCGCTGTGTTCTATGTAATAGACTAGATAAGGAAGTAGCATATAAGTGCGTTAATATGTTGATTTTGTTGTTAGCTTGTGTTCAAAATTGGCAGTATAAATTTTTTTTTAAGGAGATTAGAAAGAGATCAAAACACTTATCGGGATATGATCGAGTCTAGTGCATGCACACTATCTCCTAAAGACAGATTCGCCCCTGCCACAGTGTTTTGCAGAATATAATCGACCCTTATCTTCTATGATACAATGATCAGTCGTAGAAAAAAGAAAACACTTCTATCTCTCTGCCAAACGAACCTTGATTGCGTTTGTTTTCTCTCTTGAGAATGACTCAAGAAAACTATGAAAAAACTTATTCTCAAAAATGAAAACGAAGTTGGGTTTATATAGAGTATAGGTGACTCTTCACCAAGGGTTACACCTCAAGTTAGTGCCTCTTCACCAAAAGGTCACACCTCAAGTTAGTGCCTCTTCACCAAAGGTCACATCTCAAGTTAGTGTCTCTTCACCAAAGGTCACACCTCAAGACACGACTCTTCACCAAGGGTCACACCTTAAGACATACCTCATGATGTGTCTGCTGGAGACAACTTAAATCACGCATATTACAACTCATAAGTAAACTCTTACTTATAATCTAGAGTTGTGTAACCCATATACCTAATGTGATACAAAATAAACTACTTAGATATCAACCATTCAAACTAAGGATAAAACCACAAGGTTTTTTCCAACAGATTTTGCGAGATAGATGGAGTTGAAAGGCCGTTGCGTTAGAGCTCATAGGCTCTCTAGTAGCAAACAATCTTGATCTGCATGGGGCCAATTCTAACTATTATTTACAGCATACAAATGGATGCCTGTGTTGCTTTCACTCAAAGTATTGCCTTATTATTTTTCACCAATCACCGTACAAACTGAACCTGATACATATATGCAAAAAACTTTCGAATCTTGACATATTGCAGCGATATAAGTGTCATGTTGATAGTCGGATGGTTAGAATGAAAAGGTGGCTTTTGAATTGGATTAGGATTAGACCGATCTAAAGCAGGGAGTTGGGTTCATAGACTTCCAATCTAATACGAAGTTTAAATCATATGGTTGATAAATACGAAGTTTGAATCATATGGCATTAGTTTTTCAAACTGTAGTTGTCACTTCAATTATGGTCCAACAAGATTAGTTTGATTTTTCAAGCGGAGGCGTAAAGTTGTGGAGCCACTTCAATTATTGTCCATATTAAGAGAATAGCTCACAGATGAAACACATCTAATGAGGCTTCTTTCTTTCATCCAACTTTCGAGAGATCGGAGAGAAAGAAAGAAGTAATCCATGGATGTAGGGGGAGTTGTGTCTGTTCTGGTAGACAGACTTGCTGTGCTGCTTATTCAAGAAACAGTTTTCTTAAACAGTGTGAAAGGCGAATTGGAATGGATCGTAGGCGAACTGAGACAAATAAAATGTTACTTGAAAGGAGCTGATGCGAGAGAAGGAGATAAAAACGTCAAGAACTGGGTCGATGATTTAAGGGACTTGGCTTTCGATGCAGAGGATGTTATAGAAGATTACATCCTCAAAAGAAAACTACGAAAGGAGATTGGATTCATTAAGTGAAATTCTTTCGTGTTCAATAAAACGTTCATTCTCCATAAGCTCGGAAAAGATATTGAACAGATAAGAAAGAAGATCAGTGATATCTCTGACCGTCGGGCAAGGTATGGCATTGAGAACATTGCAAGCGAAGCGGGTCAATCATCAATATCAGCTAGTGAAAGGCTAAGTTTGTATCGACAGATTTCCCATGATCTCGATGAACATGATATTGTTGGTTTCAGAGAAGATGTTAATGTCTTGACAACACGATTGATTGAGCAACCCCTGCGCCGTTGTGTAATATCCATCGTTGCTATGGGGGGGATCCGGTAAAAGCACACTTGCTGATAAAGTTTACAATGTTGACGCTGTGAAGAATCATTTTGAAGCTCGTGCTTGGATCAATGTATCTCAAGTATACGACCCGAAAGCCCTTTTGCAGGACCTAGCAAAGGAGTTCATGAATCTCAAATCAGAGGACTCGGGAAAAATGAATGTAGAAGAGTTGAAAGAGATTGTGCGCGAGTTCCTGAAAGGTAAAAAGTATCTCGTGGTCATGGATGATGTTTGGACCTCTGATGTCTGGAAAGTTCTAAAAGCTTCTCTCCCAGACACAAAGAATGGCAGCAAAATCGTCACTACCACTCGCATCATGGAAGTCGCTCTGCAAGTTGATTCGGTAAGTCCTCCACATGAACTCAAACCTTTAAGTGACGACGATAGTTGGGATTTGTTTACTAAGAAGGTAACCATTGCACACAATAACACTCCAAGTTCCGAGAAATGTTCTTTTCCAATACAGCTCGAGGAACTCGGGAGAAAAATTGTTAAGACCTGTGGGGGATTACCTCTTGCAATTATCCTACTAGGAGGTCTTTTAATCGGAAAACTTGAAGATTATAAAGCATGGTCAATCTTACTCGAAAAAATATATTGGCAACTCAGCCAAGACTTAACACCATGCACCCAAATTTTAGCTTTAAGCAATAACGACTTGCCTTCCTACTTGAAGCCTTGTTTTCTTTATCTCGGTATTTACCCCGAAGATTATGAGATAACCGCGCAGAGATTGATTAAGATGTGGATAGCAGAGGGATTCATTGTGCAACGTGGTAATGAAATAGCTGAGGATATCGGAGAGGAGTACTTGGAAGAGTTGGGTGGTAGGTGTATGGTGCAAATAACCCGTAGAAGACCATCCAAGTACATAAAGAAATTCCGCATTCATGATCTTTTAAGGGATCTGTCAATCTCAAAAGCAAAAGAAGCCGGATTCCTTCTTATTGAGTCCAATACTACAACTTTGGAGCCATTCACTCATAGCCTAACCAGGGTACGTCGAGTAGTCTTAAACAATAAATTGGGCAATATTTATGTTGATCCATCCTATTGGCATATTCACTCGCTTTTTCACTTTGGAGTAATGAACCCAAAAAAAGTTGAAATTTTATTCCAAAACAGTGATGCTTTTAGAATGTTTTTTCAATCTGGATGAAGGCTTGTATCCTATTTTGCCTAAGTCGTTGGGAAAACTAGTCCATTTGAGATGCTTGCGGTTAAGAGCATCCGCATCCGCAGCGGGTGCGGGTTGAGTTGGGTTTGCAAACCCACACTCAAACGTCTCCCAGCAGCCCAAGTTTGAGTGTGAGTTGGGTGACCTAGCGCTACAGTAACTCAATCGAGTGGGAGGAGCTCACACTCAAAAAAATTGAGTGTGACGGTGTTTAGATTACCGCGCGGTAAAAGGAACACCGCGCAGTGTTTTAATCTCCTCAAATTTAAAAAAAAAAAAAAAAATACACGTTGGCAACTCACACTGACTACAGGGAGAGGTCAGGTATGGTCGTTGTGGGTTTGGTGGGCCAGGGTGTCAAAACCCACACCCAAACCCACACTCGCTGCTAAGATGCTCTAAGTAATTTGGATGTTTCAAATTTACCAACGATCAGGAATCTATGGAACCTACAAACCTTAGATCTTGGGTCAAATTTACAATCCATGTCCGAGACATAAATGATGCGTTGTCAAATTTACACCAACTGCGACACTTGCGTGCGTTTGGATTAGCTTTGAATTCACCTAGTAATGTGGGGTCCACCTCAAGTAAGCTCCAGACGCTAAATGAGCTAGGTATAAGCAAGTGGAGCCGTGTGAAAGATGGTTGTGACAATTGTACTAACCTTAAACAACTGGGTTTGGATGGTGACTTACTCTTACATGAAGAAGACATTTCTAATTGGATCTCTAATTTGGATAAGCTCGAATGCTTACTTTTGAAAAAGGAGACAAACAGAACAGAGGAAGACATGTTGAAGAATCCAATTGAAAGATTTAGCATTTTCTCCAAAAATCACACCAATCTCTACAAGCTGCTGTTAGGTGGAGTGTACATAGAGAAGCTTTCCACACAACTTCTCCAGCTTTACCTTGGCGGAATCCACAATAAGGGAGACATCATATCAACACTTGGAAAACTTCCAAACCTTGTGTTTCTTAGTTTATTAGATTGTTCACTCCATGCAAAGGAAATGATCTTCTCTCAGAGAGGTTTTCCTAAGCTTCGAGATTTACAACTCTTGGAGTTGAATGATTTGAAGGAAGTGAAGGTCGAAGAGGGATCTTTAAGAAGCCTCAGAGTTTTATATATTGGTGAATGTACAAATCTAAAGATGTTTCGGGATGGTTTGCAGCATGTCACCACCCTTCAGAAGTTATATTTACTTGGTGAAGATTGGAGGAATGTTGCACATGTACCTACAGTCATTACTTTGTGAGTTCACGCACTTTTATCTAAAGTTACTAGTCAAATCAGTAATTTGAGTTTTAGTACTGAATTTGGTAAGCTTGCTTAATACTGATTTTTTAAGAACTTGATTATAACTAAAGTTTAGTAGGGTTTGGTCTTGAAGGTAAATCATACTGTGTTCGGTGAGAGACGGCTCTATCTTCCGGCAACGTCAACCGTCAAACTTTACGCACTTTTATCTTGTGTGCTTTCAGTTTGCTTCTATGTTGTATTTCTGATTGGTATTGAAATAAATGTACCTAATTTGAACACTACTTATATACTTTTTAATAATTTGGATTCATGGACACTACACCAAAATCATAAATTTGTCACGGTCTGATTTTTGATTTGCCACAAACATTAGCTATGGTAAATTTGATACGGATATTTAATGTGGCAAATAGATGTTTGTCCGTGACAATTTTTTGTTTCCTTTACTTCATCTCTTATTTGCTGGAGTTGCAAGGGTTGGAGAGACAGATGCTCGGGGACTTCATCCTGGAAACAGAGCCCTAAATTTTGATTCCATGGGTTCCCTCTCGGATATATTCATTCCTTCTCGAATTTCCTTCAATTTGGTGCTCTACAGAATTGTCGATTTGCAATTCTCAAAGCTATGAGTTTCTCAATCAATTCTCTATACTAAAGCTTCATAGACGACCAAAGGTTAACTGTAGAAAACGGGTACTTTTCATTTAAAATTTCAAACAATCCCTTTTGATTTATGCATTCTGGGTTTTGTTCTCAGTAAAACTTCATCAAATGGGTGTGAAAAAAAGGTTTTAAGAATAATTTTGGGGTTTTTATTACTCGGAACTTCTGCAAGCAATACTAGCTCAGATGGTGAGGAAACATAGTTGATGATGAAGAGAGAAGAACATGGTTGGAAAATTGATTTCTCAGGGGAGAAGAAACCTGTTGCACCACTTTTATTTTAAGGTAGGAACAATGAAATGCTTTTATCGTACATTTGAAAATAGAATTTGGATTATATTCGATTCATTCATTATCCAATTAATGTATGTTTCCGATGCAGGGGCTTTCAAATAGAAAGGTTGATGCATCAAGAATAAACTCCAAGAGCTCCCGTTCTCATATCAGTTTTACTTGCGATGTATAATCCTGGTGCAAGGTATACCATTCGTCAGTGAAGCTTTTACTGTTATTCCATTTTTTAACTTGGAAGTTTTGGAATATACAATAAGATTTATTGCAAGCACGGAGGAAAAAGCTATTGGTAATTTTTTTTCTTCTTCTAACAACGCATATCATACATGTACGCGTACTAGATGTTTGTACAAGTTACAACCAATAGTAGGTATGGTCATGCTTGTGAAATTTGTGTTGTTAATTATTTATATAAGGATATCAAATTATGCTTAGGCAGTTCACTCTTATTTGTTCTAAGATGCATTTTTTTAATCTAAAAATGTGATAGGGTACCTCTTTGAACTTTAATTTGGGCGTAATTTCTTAATTCTAAGAGTTGAAGATCTGATTTGGATTCAAGGGTTTCTCAAGGTAAAATATAATTTAGATTATTAGTTTTTTTGTTCGAAATTGTGGGTGATGGTAGAATTTGCACCAACAAAATGTTATTTGTCGCAGTCTCTCTCTTAAATTGGCATAGTGTACATCGTCCACTAAAGTTGATTTTCTATGTTACTTTTTTTTGCAAGCACTATCCTTCGCTCCACAACTTCTGATCTAGGAGGATCTAGGGAGGTTTCTGTAAAAAATTGTCCAAGTTGTTCGAACGAGATTTGGAGTCGTTCGAACGATTTGGGGTCTCTTCGAACAGACTTTCCTTTCTGTTCGAATAAACAGGCGTCTAAGGTGTTTTATTCGAATACATGAATTGTCTGTTCGAATACACTTTTATGTTCGAACAGAGACTTGTTCTGTTCGAACAAAGACTCGTTCTGTTCAAACAGAGGCACGATTCAGCCAATTTCTTTAGGCATTTAAAGGCATATTTGTCCTATTTTGTAACTAGGAACTTATAACCCTATAAAAAGGGCAAAGCTAGGCAAGATTAGAGGATCTTATATGTTAGATTAATCAAAGTTCTGAGAGAGAGACTTAGGACTTGAGAGTAATTTGATTGTAATTGATTATTGAATTAAGCAATTGAAGCTCTAAAAAGATGTTTTCCAACCAATTGGTTTGTTCTTCATACAATTATTCATTTTAGGGTTTCTTTATTCGTATTGTGGATTAAGTGGTATCAGTTTTCTAGTTACGATTCTCGGAGGTGATTATGGTTTATGGTCTCACTGCCTTAAACAAACGAAGGAGAACCTAGTGAGTCCGTTGAAGATTCACCAAAAACCTAACTCGATGAAGAAATATAATTTGTCGATGGGCGATTCCGACGATCGACTCACGACTTTGAAAATGAAAGTTTTCGATCTAACTACAACTCTAGTGGAGTAGGTAGAACAATTGCGTCTCACGAACCTCGCGAAGACTTTTACTTCGGTGAAACGGCGATGCCGCTCGAAGAAGAAAGGGGTTGTCGAGGGGGATGATGACGAGGGTACTGAGGAGATAGATAGTAATTCTAGTGATGCTGAATCCGTCAATGAGCGATCTGGTATTGGTAAGTCATCGAATCTTTTATGTAATCTTTGTATAAATTTTAAAATTAAAATTATGGTATTCGACGGTTCAATCGATGCCGAGAAGTTGGATAATTGGTTAGATAGGTCAGAGACCTATTTTTCTGTTTATGAATACTCTAATGCTCAGGAAATATGTTTTTCTACGTTGAAATTCGCCAGTCATGCACTCACGTGGTGAAAATATTATCGGAAATGTCACAATGTAAGAAGTTTGAGTTGGAAAGAATTCAAGGTATTAATGCGAAAATAATTTTATCCGATTGGGTATGAGCAAGAGAGATGGTACAAATGGCACAATTTGTGCTAAAAGTTTGAGCAATCCGTACAGGAGTACACTACGACGTTTCATAGCCAAACATTGGTTTTGGACATTGATGTGGACGAGTATGAGGTGTTCATGAAGTATACGGGGGGTTTATCGGAGTCCATTAAAAGAAAGTTGAAGCTACTTACTGTAGCCAATATCGAGGACGCTACCGTGAAGACAATTGCTATTGAAGGCAAGTACTTGAAGAGTAACAATGAAGACGACAAGAACAAGTCGGGGTACAAGTCTAGTTGGAAAAACGAGCATAAGGGAGAGTCCAAAGGAGAGGGGTCTTCGTCCAAGGAGAATTATTGCAATCATTGTAAGGCGAGTGGGCATATTTTGGATAAATGTTGGAAACTTTATCTGGAGCTTAGGCCAAAGGAAGAGAAGAGCAAGAAAGAAATATATGCACTAGCCCCAGAGGTTGTTGACCTCCTGGATTTAGATAAACCAAATTCTAAGCTTATACTTATGTTTCAGCAGACTTTGGCTACCGAGGAGGAGAGTTAGGAAAAACTTTTTTATGTCAGTATTCAGGTGAAGCAGAGCTTAGTCGAGGCCATTGTGGATCCGGGTAGTCAGAAAATTTTGATTTCTGAAGCGTTGGTGAAGAAAATGGGTTTGACGACTACAACTCATCCTAAGCCGTATGGTTTGGGGAGGATTCAGAAATATGCAGATTTGATGATCACAAAGCAGTTTACATTCAAGTTTATGACCACTGAAAGGTTTATTGACGAGGTGACGTGTGAGATGGTTCCTTTAGATGTGTGTCAGGTCATCTTGGGTAGCCTTTATCTTTGGGACCGAGATGTGATTCATTACCGTAGAGCTCGCAAGTATCGTCTTGTGAAGAAAGAAAAGGAGTTCCATATCAATACTTGTAAGGAGCATGTCACCACAAATAATTTAGTAACTGCGACTCAGGTAAAGCGGTTGGTTAATGCGAGCAGCAAGTTTGTGTTATTGGTTCAACCAGTTCAAGAGGGTACGTTGGCAAGAGTGTTGTCTACAATGACAATGCCTTATAAGTAATAAACCGACATGGGGAAATTGTAAGAGGAGGTTGTAGTACATTCTGATTATAAACCATTCCAATTTTTAGTTACACAATCCAAGCTACAACAAGCTCGCCATATAAAGAGAATGTCGTATCTCCAACAATTCCCCTTGTTTATCAAGTATAAGAAGGGAGTGGACAACAAAATAGCTAATAGGTTATCTCAACCCCCATTACCAACTACTTCCGCTATGTTGGTTTTTATCTAGATACAACCTATTATTACGTCAGAGTATGTTGCAGGATATGATGATCCCAAAGTGCGTAGTGTGTTTTGCCAAAAGTTACTGTAAGGCAAGACATGTGAGTATGAATTGGATTTACCACCTTCTATGTAGATGTATTCGGTAATTAATATCGAGCATTTGAAGCTGTTTGAGTCATCTATTTTAGATGAAGACTCTATAATCGACACTCGTCTACCATCAGTTGATGACTTATGGATAGAAGGAGAAGATTTATTGCAGGAGGATGGTACTCTAGAGAGGAAAGTTCATGCTACAAGACGGGGTGGTATTGCATCGTTCTGAGTTGGGAATATGGGTCAACTACCTAGTAAGTCAAAGTGGTACAACAGGGACATAGGCATAACTGCATTCCCACATCTCTAGTTCTAGCTTGAGCATGAGCTCAAGGCTCCTAAAGGGGGAAGCCATGATCCAGGAGGATCTAGGGAGGTTTTTGTAAAAATTTGTCCAAGTCGTTCAAACGAGATTTGGAGTCGTTCGAACGACTTGGGGTCTATTTGAACATACTTTTCTTTTTGTTCGAATGAATAGGCATCTGAAGTGTTTTATTCAAATACATGAATTGTCTGGTCGAATGCACTTTTCTGATCGAACAGAGGCGCAATTCAGCTTATTTCTTTAGGTGTTTAAGGGCATATTTGTCTTATTTTATAACTAGGAACTTGTAACCCTATAAAAGAGGTAAGGCTAGGCAAGATTAGAGGATCTTAAATGTAAGATCAATCAAAGTTCTGAGAGAAAGACTCAGGGCTTAAAAGTAATTTGATTGTAATTGATTATTAAATTAAGCAATTGAAGCTCTAAAGGGATTTTTCCCAACTAATTGGTTTGTTCTTCATACAATTATTTGTTTTAGGGTTTCTCTATTCGTATTATGGATTAACTTCGTTTGATCTTATTATGGCTTGATCTTTGAGTATCTTTCGTTTTCAAGTCATCGTCTTTTACTTTTATTTTAATGTTCTAAGTTTGTTTTCCAAATTTCATATGGAATACTTATACTTGGATGCTTTATGGTTTATTCATGAATGAAAGAAGTTTAAATGAACCGTCTTTGTTTATATAACATTAGTTTATAATCTTGATATAAAAACTAGTTTGAGTATGATAGTAAAGTTGCAGTAGTGTATTGTTGGAGTTGTTTAAGACTTTGCAGATGTAGATTAAGCATATTAATTACTGGAGATTTTTTTTTTGAAATGAAAAGGCAAAATTACCACGGACTTTATCTGTAGCAAAAGTAAAAATACAACGGCATATATCTATGACAACACGCTAAAATTTATCATGGAAAAGGTCTGTGGCAAAATAATTGCCACACCTATTTTACTAAAAACCTCGACTATGGGCTATGTCCGTGGTAATTTGCTAATTATCACAGACAACGACTGTGGTAAATTCATGAATTTGGTATAGTGGGATCACTATAATTTTATGTACGTTATTTGGGGATGAACGTGTCGATGATGATGTTTTATAGTTGTTGCAGACCTTTCCTTCTTCAAATGTAGGTGATGAATAAGACGATGATTCTTCCTCTTCATGGGGAGGATCTTGTCGTAGTGGGAGATTGTCGCGAAGAGAAGTGCTTAATCGTTTCTTAGGGGTGTTAAGGCTTATGTTAGTCATGGTGTACACTTTAGAGAAAAAGTTCGGTCTTAAGCACCTAGGACAGAAAACCGTCCTAAGCACCTCCCCATTCGACATGTGTCATATTTAACCCAACTTCTAAACCTTGGTTAATTAGTTGTTTAGTCTTATCATTTCTCCTCCAATTAATTAAGCCTTGAATATCAATTAAAAATAATACAGTTTCCTATTTTCATGACTTATTTTTACACCTATGCTCTAGTTGGCGCCAAACAAAACATAAGCCCCACTATTTATTTTCTTAATTAGGGAACCCAAATTTTCTCTATGTGTGTTCTTTAAAATTAATAATGACAAATATTGTTAGATTAAAATTTTGATGAAAGTGGGTTTAAGGTATGCCTAAGTATTTTAACTAGATGACAATTATGCCTTTAAGGTCTTGTCCATGTTAATATTATTACCAATAATGTGCGAGACTATGGTAACAAGACTTTAATCATCTCGTTTTGGATTGGTTGTCATCATGGAGTTCTTTTCCTTTGGTTCCAGTCAAAAATAAATAATCAAAATAGGAAGATTAATTATAATTGATATGGGTAATTTAGCACAACCATCAATCAATTAAGGAGGATACAAATGTTAATTGCAACTAACTAACTACGGTTAAGAAGTTGAGTTAAATAAGACACATGTCAAATGGGAAGATGCTTAGGACGGTTCTCGGTCCTAAGCGCTCAGGACCAAACTTTTTCTCACCATTTTGCTTCAATAAAGTTTTCTCCAAATTTAGTTTTTTTATTAAAATTAGGACCCACAATATTATTTTGTGTGGGAGAGAAGTTTTTTTTATTAAAAATTGGAACCCACAATATTCTTTTATTAGAGAGAAAAGAAAGGAAGAGAAAAAATATTTGTGGGAGACCCACAAAGGTAGTATGTGGTAACAGAAGGAGAAGAATACTCTCTGATTATTAGAATATATGTTGAAAGTTAGGGTTAAGGCAGCACAACCTTTACAGAATGAGAAAAGAGTAAAGACAGGTAAAAAGACATAAAAACCCTTGGGCTATATAAGCTAACTCTAATACCCCTCGTCAGACTCCTGATGGTATAACAAGTAATATCAAGAATTTGCTAAGTAAAAAACAGAAGCACTACACAGTCTGAGACTTCATGAAAAAACCAGCCAGGTTTAACTGAGACTGAATAAGGTCCCCTTCTGTAAATGATGGCAAGTAAAGTGATAATCAATTTCAATGCGCATTTCTCGCTCATAAAATAATGAATTGTGAGCAATCTGGATTCCACTTTTGTTTTCACAATTCATAGGGGTAGGAGAAGAGAGAGAAACTCATAAGTCAGCAAGAAGCCAACAAAGCCAAACTATCTCAGTTGTAGTCATAGCCATAGCATGGTACTCAGCCTTAGCAGAAGATCGAGAAATAACATCATGCTTCTTACTCGTCAAGATATAAGAGAATCACCCAAAAATGCACAAAAGCCGGTGGTCGATCTACTGCCAGTAGGATCTCCCACCATATCATCATCAGAATAAGCTCGAAGATCTAATGATGAGGATGACGGAATCAATAAGGTCTGAAATAAAGTACCATGAATGTATCTTAGAATCCGAATGACAACAACCTAATGTACAGTTCTAGGAGCTGAAATAAACTGACTGACAATATGAATAGCATATGTAATATCAGGCCGAATATACAAGGCTACCAATAATGACTTGGTATAAAGTAGGATCTCCCAAAGGTACCCCATCAGAAGGAGTAAGACGCACATGAAGCTCAAGAGGAGTGTCACTAGTCCAAGTATCAGTAAGTCATGCTTTCTCAATAACATTTACAACATATTTAGATTGAGACAACAAGTAGCCTTTAGGATTGAAGTGATGCTACCTCAATGCCCAAAAAATAACGAAGAGAACCTAGATTCTTCATCTCAAACTTACGATGTAGCTAAAGTTTCAAAGTGGAGATGCCAATACTATCATCACCAGTAAAAATCATATCATCAACATATAGCAACAAAAAAACACTACTTACTACTATTGTACGTACAAACAAAGCAGAATCATGGACACTACTCCGAAAATTATAGTGACGAATAACTGATAAAAACTTTTTAAACCAAGCGCGAGGTGTTTTTTTGAGACCATACAGAGCCTTACAAAGTTTACAAACTTTACCAGGCGAATGAGAAACTCCAGGAGGATGAGTCATATACACTTCTTCAGTTAAATCACCATGCAAAAGGGCATTCTTTGCATCCATCTGATATAACTCCCATTGTCGAGCAGATGCAATAGCAATCAAGAGACGAACTGTGGTCATCTTTACAAAAGTCTCCTCATAATCAATCCTATACTCTTGCATGAAACCACGAGCAAAAAGGCAGGCCTTGTATCGCTCAACTGATTCATCAGATTTTATATTTATTTTGTAAATCCAATGACTACTAACAACATGCTTCCCCAAAGGTAACGACATCAAATTCCATGTCCCTGTTTGGTGTAAAGCAGATAGTTCCACGTCCATGGCCTGACACTAAAGAGGATCAACACATGTCTATTTGTAAAAAAGTGGCTTAGAATGACCATGAATAGTTGTTAAAAAAGAAGCAAACTTAGTGGAATAACAAAAGTTGGAAAAACCCAATTTATCAAGAGGACGACGATCATGCACCTGATAACGTCGAGGAGCTGGTCCAACAGAAATAGGGGTCATTGGGACATGCTCAGGAATTGGTAGAGTAGCTAGCGTATCAGATGTATCAGAACTAGTATCATTAACAGGGAAATGATCAACATAGAGCAACTGCGATTTGTGAATCTCTCGTGATTAGTCAGGAATCAAATACAGAGGGATACGCTCCAAAAAGACTACGTTACGAGAGATATATAACTTTTGACCAATGGGATCATAACATCTGTAACCTTTCTGAATATCACTGCAACCAAGAAAACCACACATAATAGATCGACAAGAAATCTTGCTATGGTCGACATTGTAGCACATAACAAAGCATGTGTAGCCAAAAACCCTCAAGGACGAATAATCTTGAGGCTTGCCAAACAAACGCTCATAAGGAGTAATGCCAGAAGTCAGAATTATTGGAATCCTATTGATTAGATGAACAGCTGTAAGGATTACCCCAAAAGATATTAGGAACAGATGTAGAAAGAAGCATAAATCGTCAAGTCTCCATTATATGACGATGTTTTCTTTCAGCAACACCATTTTATTGAGGAGTTTCAGTACAAGAAGACTGGTGGATAGTCCAATCTGAGGCAAGTAAATTAGCAAAATCTCCAGAGGTATACTCTCCTCCCAAATCACCTCGAAAGCATTTAATAATAGTAGAAAATTGTGTTTAAACCAATGCTTTAAAAATTGAAAGAAACTCATATCGTTGTTTCATCAAAAACACCCAACAGTAACGAGAATAATCATCAACAAATGACATATTTCCTAAAATACCAGTCGAAACTAAATACTTTAACCGAAATCCTGACACATGATGACCTAATCTAGCATGCCATAAATAAAATATGTTGGACTTAGATGCTAAACGGAAAGAAGACAAATCAACAAAAGAACTAACCAAAACTGTTTTAGCAGATGTTTAAAAAATTTCTAAAATGTACAGGCCGCCATCTCTATGACCAGTCCCAATCAGCCTCTGAGTATGACAGTCCTACACAAAACAATGAGAATCAGAAAAGTAAACAAAATATCCAGAAAGACACAACTGACTAACAGAAATCAAACTCAAAATGAGATGGGGAAGAAAATAAACATCAGTAAGGGACAAGTGTGGTGTGGAGACAGGTCCAACTCCAACTAAGGCCATAAATGATCTATTAGCAACAGTAATACTAATGATGGATGAAGGATGTGTAAGATTCGAAAAGATAGGCCGATCACGGGTCATATGAAGTGTGGTACCATAATCAAAAATTGAAGTTATATGTCAGCTACCTGAAGTTGCATCTGATGAGGTAAAACCAGCATGTGAAATAGTATCAGGATGCTGAAGTGAAAAAATGCTCTATCTAAGTTGCAACATCATAAAAAGATGCATCACTATACGGCAATGCTATAGACTGAGTAGAATGAGCATGATGAGGTAGAGGTGTAGGTGGGTACTGTGAATTTTGTGATGTGGGGTTTAAAGTACTGTTGTAGAGGTACTCCTCTGTAGGACTAAGCCTGAGAAGGACCTCTGTACTATTGTGAGGGTAGTAACGGTGCTGACCTTCGGTATTGATGTAATGACCACTTTGGCCACTGATTATTCTAATGACCTTTATGATGACAAAATACACATTCATCACGAGGTCGTGGATAAGAAGCTGGAGACTGATGCATTGGCCGAACAGCTAAAACTGACTGAGTAGGTATAGTAAGAGCTCCATTTCCTATCTGCGTCTTCAAACGATCCTCCTCTGCAAGAAGCTCACTAACTACAGAATCAACACTAGGAAGAGGATCTCTATGAAGAATTGAACCCCGAAGATACTCAAAATCATCACGTAATACAACTAGAAACTTTACTAATCATTTGCTCTCTATATTTGATCCAATCAACACAAACAGTAACTCCTGACGGCTCAGTCAAGGCTAGCTGATCCCACAAACCAGCCATCACATTATAAAACACTTGAACACTACGATCATTTTGTCGAACCCCTCTAACGTCAACTTCCAACTAATATTGTCGAGCAAAATTCAATTTAGTAAATAACTTCTTCAATATCCCACCTTTCCTTCGTTGTTTGGAATTTGGCTAATTGAATACCAATTGAGATTTTAACCGAATTCCCGATCCACATAATGATCTTTGAGTTATTCATTTGCCAATTTTTTTAAATCAGCTGCATATGTCAATTTTTCAGGATCCAACGGCTTTGTAATTGTTCCATCAACATAATCCCATAACCCTTGACCTATCATGATGTGGGTCATTGTATCGGCCTAATACCTATAATTAGGTCCCGTCAATTTAAACCAATACCTTGGAAATTTGATTTTTCATCAGTCATCATTAATACAAAATACAAATTCAACCACAAGAATTCAATCCCAAAAGGCTACATAAACAAATTATACCAACTCAAACAAAAAAATACCAAAAAGTAATCTAATTACTATCTGCAATCCCAGATAATCACAATCACAAACCCAACAAACACAACTTGGAATCCCGCCTGCAAAACCCCAATACCAACTACACAAACCAAACCACAATCCGCAATCACCAAGCTTCAACAAACCTGCAATAAATTGGGTAACAAAATTGCATACACACAAACCAACCCCAAACCCAATTTAATCACAACACCGTCAAGCACTCAAAATCACAAATACTGTCCAATCAAACCACCAGAAAGGAAGAGAAAAAATATTTATGAGGGGAAGATTTAGAATTAGAGATCTTTATTGATAGAGATTCTAGATAGTAGAAGTCTCCCATAATCTCTAGTTCTCTGGTCCTATTTATATGTCTTATAATATGGCCGTTTTATGACCGTTATTCACTTTAATGACGAACGTTGCAATCACAGTTTTGATGAGTCTTCATAATGATTGTGTAACGGCATGAGTAACTCTTCTTCTTTGTAACTGCCTTATAATACGTCATAAATGTGCCACGTAATCATATGTTGACGAGGTCGAGTAAATGTATGATGGTTGAAGCTGAGACTTGAGCTCGAGAATGCTAAACTGACCTTTACAGTATGCGCATACCACTCTCCAAGTTTTGAATTCATATACTTCAGAGGGGTATGAGGGTGAGTATGTTAAACATTGCACCCTTGTTGGAAAGAGTTTTTGCAAAAGTATGTGAAAAGTGTAACAGCATACCATGCTGTTGGAGATGCTCTAAGAACACCTCCAGCATAATCGTATGCAATTCTGGTTTACCATACAGGTATTCCAGAATCGCATACTGTTTTCATTCAACAGAAAATTACGGTTTTTCTCTTGGGTGCTCAACGGTTCATCACACAACAAAAAATGCCAAATCATTTGGTTAGACGCCTAACAAAAAACGCCGAATTAAATGTTATATTAGGAAACAAAGTTGTGATGGGAGAGAGAGATGCCAGATATATTTAAAAGTTGGCGGGCGCTAAATGGTTCAGCGCCTAATCGGTATGCGGATACTCCTCGCCAAGTTTAGGTTTTGTATACTTTGGAGAGGTATGAGGTTCAGCATACCCACCTTGTTGGAAAGTTTTTTTATTGCAAGAGTATGCTAAAAGCGTAACAGCTATGCTGTTGGAGGTGCTCTAACCGAACTTAGATAAGTTTCTTATCAAAGCAGTTTACTCAACAAAGAAACAGAGAAACTTAAGAAACAAAAATAATTTTTAATGTTTGATTAACAAAATAAATTTTAATTAAACAACCTGAAAATAGCTAAAGAAACAGAAACTGTCTACTATTAGACGACTAAACTAAGCTTATCACAAAATTAACAAGAAACACCACAGCCTCCACCACCGCCTCCGCTGTCACTGGTGATGTTGGCGCCGCTGTCTCCACCGATGTACTCACCACCACTGCTATAGTTGCTCGCATGGGAATCGTTGGCGTAACTGTGGTGGACTGCATTACCGCCGCCATGACTGCTACCATGATCAAAACTCTGGTTGTTGTTATCGTTGTTGCAGTCGAGGCCACTAGGGTTATTATCGTGTTTGCTTCCTTCCTTGTCTCCTCCATTGTCTATTACACTTGCAGCCAATAAATCCACCATAAGAAGGTCGCTAGCAGCAGAATTACTTGCTCCGCTTTGCGTTGCTGCTTTAGAAGCAGGAACACCAACGCCACTGTCATAAGAAACAGAAGATAACGTATGCGACACTTCGCTAGGACGAAGTTTATTGTTCTTCTTCTCAGACTTGGTTGATGCAAACTTGAAACAATTGTTTCCCATTTGTCAAACAATGAAAAAACTTCACAAATCACAAAACAAGAATCTCTGGGGTTAAGTCTGATTGAGTTTAATCTACAATAACTCTTTCTTCTTCTTTTATATAATAATAATAATCACAATAAATCCAAGTTCAACTAGAAGTTGGATTAATTAGTAGAGTTCAACTTGATTAAGGATTTCATCGAAACCATTACAGATGCAAAGGATCTAGTTGAAGAACATTATATATGACGATAGAAGGGCGAGTCTGAGAATCAAACAGCGGAACCGTCATCACAACTGCAACTATCACAGCCCTCACCTGGGCTAGAATCAGTACTGAGGCAACAACAAGCAAGTCCAACCAATATCATGAATCCCCAAGCTGTGACCAAACCATGCACCCAGTTTAAGAACCACTCCATCTCCTTTCTCTCCTAACTTTACTCGCCATCTTCGATCAAAAACATATGCTATGAGCTTGGAGAGAGCCAAGACAGTCTGTAAATAGAGTAACACAGTTCATTGTATACAGCTGAGACTAGTTGAGTTGCCCCAAGTATTGTAAAAAAAGAATGGGATGCTAAACCACATGGTTTGATTCCTAGTTAAGCATGTTCAGGTGCCTAATATAACGATGATTATATAATAAACTATGAAGAGCCAGCTCTGACCTCTCAATCAAAGATTCAAAAACCGTTAGATCGCAGATAATTGATAAAGTTATGATGTCCTCTCGATTAAAATCTACCAGTCCATCTTGACTTGACCATTAGGAATTGTTGTACATCTAATATTCGCAGATTTTCAAAGATACTAAAAGTAAAGTGATGTGGTAGATGAAAAAGAACAAGCCTTTCCCCTCTCCATGTGTAAGAATTAGTGCAACTTATAAAGGGAAATCTAGGGTATCAGTAAGATGGCAGAGCTTCTAAGGGATTGCAGAACCGTGATATAGGAAGAAGTAATGGAACATTTGTGTGCCAGTCTGCCGGGTGGATATATAAGAGATGAAATTTACAGTAGCTGCTGCATGACAGGCGAAAAGCTACAAGTTGAAGCCAGTTCTGCTGCAAGGTTTGTAACTGCATACAGGTAATGACAAATCTATGAGATGTAGAGCAACTCAAACCGATTTCCCAAAAATATTCCTTGAGATTTTGGCTACTAGAGCTCCCGCTTAATATTATAACGTTCGAGAAAAGCTAAGACATAAAAGGCTAGTGACTGCCACCCGCCTTTGATATAATGGATGCTCAACATAAAGCAGGCCCCTTGCAAACATGAACAGATTCGACATCGTGTTATTCAGTTCAGGAATTTAGAAACATGTATTCCTTTGCAAGGAATGCCCGCATTATTAAAATGTTGCGGACTGAACACTTCCACCACAGATTTCCTATTATGACGCTGAAAGGGCCAATATCACATATTGTCGAGTACCTAAGGATTGGAGTTTCGCCTAGAGATCAAAACTCAAGGTGAATATATGGTTAAAAACAACTAAAATCTAAGGCCACAAGTTGAAAATTTATAATTTCGGAAAATGAAGATTAAGATACAAGAACTTCAGGTGATTGCATAACCAATCCAGAAATTTTCTTCATTTACATGGGATATAAAAGGGAGAACTTGATTTATCAAAGATTAGATCATCAAACTATTCAAAATCAGATGGTGTGTAACATAATTGGCGGGCTTCACTTACATGCGCAGCCACAGCATCTTGTATTGGAAATTCAGTAGCACTGGAGCTGAATGGGACATCAGATGAATATAGTGGATCAGATTTGCGAAGAACACATCTATCATTCTACACAGACAGAGAAGATAAAAGAAGCAATTAGATCTTAATTGTCTCGATTTCCTAGAAATTTCTACACCAGTTTCTTTGTTCTTAAAATATAAGATTTTTAATCTTTAATTATAAGCTGTAATGGTAAATCATATAGTCATATAGAACATCAATGTGTAAATAAGGCATAAAACGATACTTGACAAGCAATAAGAGATAGCTCTGTACTAAGAAGCCAATCCCTCAAGATTTTGCAGTGGTTATCATGCTCCAAGGAACAAGCAAGGAGTAGAGTGAAGAAATAAGGATAACAGAATACACAACATTTAGAGTAGTGCACAGTATACAGGCTAGCAATGCGACATAAATATTGAGCATGTCGATATTATCAAGTAAAAGAACTATATTTCACGGGTTATCGATAAAGACGACGGTGGTTGTGCAGTCCAATGCAAACTTAGCAGTTCTCGAAGCTGGACCTCCACTGAAACCCATATATAATTCATTAACACATAACAACTTAGCAGTATATTTCACCCGCTTGTCCATGAAAGATAAAGTGAGGTTTTTAAATAGTTTCATGCATCCAAAGCCTTCTAAACAGTTTTTATTTTACAGACCAGGGTAATCCCGTTCGTAACTTATTACCATTGCCCAGCTAATCCCTCGGGCATATGAGATCCCCACCAACACCAACAATATTTAAGTAATAGTGGATGGATTCCTATTTGCTGTGAGAAGAGTTTCCACATTTTTTTATCTTTGGCAGATTGATTGGTATTTATGTAACTAGGACATGGTGTCACAGAGGTCTCTACGAACTACAAATTATTTCCTACCTAGTTTTGAATATCAATCCATGTTTACTCCCTGCTTAAAGGAAGGTATTTAATTCCTATTTAAAGAACATGGAATCCATGACTGAAACTAGAGAAATGCAAAATAATGAAGGGACAAGCAACTTTAATAAGCATATTATAAATGCAACACAATTGTAGATCAAATAAGTAGAGACTACTAACTAATTTGGGAGAGGACGGTAATTCATGAATGAACCACTATAGACCTCGTAAATCGAGGAATTATCCAATTAAATATAAGAATCGGATACAAAATCTTCTGATTTACATACCACATAAATTACTACTCTAAGTAAAGACAAGGGTAAGTAGCTTACTCCCAATTGACGAACTCCATAGGCTTCACAGTCCACTCACATCTACCTGCAACTACGCCAAACTGAACGGAATTCCTCCCGAAATGTGTTAAGGCGTGCCTTCAAGTTGGGTGTTCTAAAACTTGCATGAAGCACAGTTGCTGATTAAACAAGAGTAAAACTGAGAGGAGATAAACATAAGACACTTCAACAAAATGAAAAGACTTGTAGAAGGTCCAGATAGACACATACCAAGAAGACCAATGACAAAAGCCCAAAGGACAATCAGTAGACCAGAAGAAGCAAACCATAGAATGCTACTGCCTAGAAAAGGAAAGAAAAGAGACCACATTACAATCATAGTTGATAAATTCGGATTCCGGATCCTTTACACCATGATGGAGAGAAATATCTACTCCTTTAGGAAAAATTTCTGCCATATGGCATAATGGGCACCAACAAGTCATATTTTGTAGAGGTTCAAGTTAAAAAAAGTAATTCCACAACCCTGTTTATGCTATGAGGTAACACCCACAAGTGTGAGATTTTTTTCTCCACCACCCTAAAGAGGATCTCATTCCATAAACTTATGGGTAAGTCTACAAGACTCAAAGATGTTTTATTCTTAGGGTCTGATTGATGCGAAAAAGATAAGGATTGAAGTGGTTAAGGATTTGAAAGTACCAGCCGAGAATAGTAAAACAATGCTTCCACGAGGCTTTCCAAATACATGAATGGCTCTTTTAGCTGAAGGACGTCGACGGATAAAGGACCTGAAAATAATTGGCTTGTGATATAAGGAAATACAGAGTTGGCTTTGAAACTAAACAGAGAAGGAAACTTTACTTACACTGTTGTAGGTGGCTTCATCCCTGCAGCTAAATGTGGAAAATACTGTTTAATGATTCTTGTCACCTTCGCACTAAAAGTAACTGCAAAGCTGTAATTTTCAGAAAATATATAAATATCGCGAAACAGTAAAACTACTCATAAAAGCTCCATAATAGCATGGGGCGAATACAAGACATGTAGCGCAAAGAATGAAAGAAAGAGTCTATCAATTCATACATTATCTGTCAACAATATCGCATTTCTGTCCAAAAAAGAACTTGAAAGCATATACTTCATTTGCGTCTTCTTAATAAAACAGTAGACTGAAAAGGAAATTATTCGACCCTCAAATTCTCCTGTGTTCTAAGTAATCGCATCCTATGCGTGTGGTATGAGTGACAATAGAGTCCATATTGGACCTGTCACTAGAAACTAATGTTGCCTTAATTAGCGATCAAAACTGCTTATGTTATGCATCAAACAAAAACATCTTCGATGGACAAACTTAAAGTTGCTCATCGTGGTTTGATGAGCAACTTAGGAAGAACAAACCCCAAGTGTTCATTATTTAACCACTAATCACAAATGTCTAATGGTCTATTCCTTCCGTTTTGCTTTCATCCATCATCCTTAAACCAAACCAATAAGGGTTGATAACGACTTATCAGATGTTGAACACAACCGTTCTACAATTTAACAAGTCCATCATACCAAAACAAAACAAAAAACGTAAAAAAAAGACATAAAATAGTACAAAATTAAAATAAAAACCCCGCAGACCTATCATTCAACAAAGCAATGGTGAGTGTTGTTAAGATCGCAGCAACTATAGAAAGCGGTCTTCTAAGAAACCCAATCCCTACATCAAAACCAAGTAAGCAAACCAATAAAACACTAAAAAATCAGACTATTTCTTAACTAACAATCAATCTTTAAGCATACTCGAAAAAATAAATAAATAAATGATCCATGCACATTCCAAACTCACTCACCAAGAATGCAAACTACCATGATGAAATAATTTGCTCTGTAGCTATAAACACATAAAACAACGATAAACAATTACTGTTAGAAATCGCGTAATGTAGATAAGATCATTCAGCAAGAATGATTATAAAAATAACAATTTAAAAGCGATGGTTGATCGTAATGTAACGTACTAGTAAAGATTGCATTTGAGACGACTGTTCCATTTTGACTGTGATTTGGGGATTGTGAATTTGAAGAAGAACTCTTTGAGAGGTCGAGGTGGGGAAGACCAATCGACCTCATGTCGAAGCGCTTCGATTATATCTCTTGCTCTTACATTTCCCCAATCCATCTCTCTCTCTCTTGGGGATTTTATGATTCTCTCTCTAGGACTTTTGCAGTGGTTGAAGAAATATTTATAGTTGAAAAGAGAGAGAGAGATTAGAATTCTGTTATTTACGGTTAGGGGGGAAATACAACAATCCCACTTGGATCTGTGGGCCCCAGATGTATCTGATCTGATGGCCCGGCTCGTTTTGAGTCGATTTACAGTTTTACACCTGTAAAACAGGGGATGTTGCTGTAAACGTTTCAAAAGAAAAAACCAAAGTGCGTGTGAAAATGGCAGTGATCATTTGATAAGTTAACAGCATTTTAGTAGAGGTGATTTAGTTGGAGTTCAGGTGTATTCACACCAGTTCAAGCTGTTTTTCGCTCCAGGTTGGTATTATAATGACTCTAACTACTAGAGTTTTGTGTCAGACATGGAACAAAAAGTTGCTTACGAAAATTTGGCGTCATATATAGGAAAACTTTGAGTATCTGCAGCAGCTAGGTGAAGGATAATGTGGCAAGGTGGATTGCATCCTTCACCTTGCTCCACCTTCAATCCACCTACAACAACTAGGTGGATTGGTTAATGTGGCCACCCCAAATCCACCTCTGGGTGGATTTTGGATGGATTGATGCCCCCACAGTTCTAAACTGCACGTAGGCTATAAACTAATTACATGATGACACTTGACAAGATTTAAGTGGCTATCATGCCCTGCAGTTCAAAACTGCGGGGCATATATAATCTCTAAATTAGTTAATTCAAAATAGTTACGTGACATCATTTAATTGGTTTTCATGCCCTACACTTTTGAACTGCTAATCATTTTAGACGTTGAATTTGTGACACGTGGACATATCTCAGTCGTCCTTTGTGCCTCGCAGTTCTGGTGAGTAAAATTCACATTGATTTTTATTTGAATTGCTGTGGGGTGGATTGAATTAGCCTTGGGATGAATTCACCCACCCTACTGCTGCAGATGCTCTTATGCCAACGTTTACTGATTGGGAGACTCGTAATCTTTTGAGATTTTTTTCTTTGCTGAGTTGGATAATTGGAAAAAGAGCGCCAATTTGAATTTGCATACTGGCCCAAAAACTTAACTCAACACACTGGTGGGGTTGGTTTTTCTTAAGGGAGTCGACTACTGACTACTGTAGTAGCCTTGGTAGCTAAGCTACCTCAAGTGGTAACTGAGTCAGCCTTCTTTGGTGAGCTAAAAAAGTAACATCACCCATCAGCTTGGACCCATTGATTGGCGGCCCATGGGCCATCAAAGCTTTAGTTAAATTTTGTGGTAGGGTTGGTGGTGATTTGTACCTAAAGCTTTGATGAAACTGATTAGATCATGGGCTTATCCCGATATTATTGGGCTTTAATGAAACTGATTTTGCTTTTTTTTTTGATAGACCAACTTTCCCAAAGTGACTAAAAAAGTGGCCATAATCACTCAAAAGCAAGTGATAATCTTCTTTAAAAGCCATCAACTTTCTACCAAAAAAAAAGCCACCCTATCAAATGAACATTTGTTATTGAAGACTGTATCGTAGACACTAAAATTGCTCGTGAACAAAAGTAATAGTGTCTGAGCCCAGGTTCGAACTGGGGACCTCTAGTGTGTTCATTTGATAGGGTGGCCATAATCACTCAAAAGCAAGTGATCATCTTCTTTGAAAGCCATCAACTTTCTACAAAAAAAGCCACCCTATCAAATGAACATTTGTTATTGAAGACTGTATTGTAGACACTAAAATAGCTCGTGAACAAAAGTAATAGTGTCTGAGCCCAGGTTCGACTTTGAAAGCCATCAACTTTCTACAAAAAAAGCCACCCTATCAAATGAACATTTGTTATTGAAGACTGTATTGTAACACTAAAATAGCTCGTGAACAAAAATAATAGTGTCTGAGCCCAGGTTCGAACTGGGGACCTCTAGTGTGTGAGACTAGCGTGATAACCGACTACACCACCCAGACCTTGTTGGTCACACTTTTCGAATTAAATTACAAGTATAATACTTATTCCCAATAGGCTCAAATTTGAAGTGGAGTTCTAAACTTCCAAGTTAATTTTCAAAAATAATGCTCTCTCTCAACTTTCTCAAAGTTTTTCACTACTCTTCTTGGTGAAAAAATATTCATCTTGGCAATCTCATTCAAAACAAAAAACATTCTTCCTCAAACCTTTCTTGGAGAATTGCGAAGCAAATTGGTTACATTTGAAACATCCATATTTGGTATTGGTTTCAATTCGTATCTAGAATAGGTGTCAACACTATCTCGTGATTATTCATCGTCAAAGAGTGCACGTAGAACAACTATAGCTGGAACACTGAACAGGTACGTTGGTTTTGTACCTCTTCGCTCAAATACTCTAGCCCGTTAGTATTTTACAAATTTTTAAAAAGAATTGTGTGTTTTTTTATTTATTTATGAAAATAGGTTTATGTTCGAACATACTTTTGTTATATTCAAATAGACCTGGCAAAACTTTTGTTATTCAAACCATCTATGTTTGAATAAACTTTTGTTCTGCTCGAATAGACTTGGTCCTGTTCAAATAGTCTTTTATTCCATTCAAACAGAACAGGCAGAATCCTCTCTGTTCGAATATACTTTTGTTATGTTCGAGCAGAGCACGGAATTTTTAGCTTTCTATTTGAAACTTATTTTATATTTTAAACTTTACATCTAATCCAGGAGGATCTAAACATTCAACATCTTCAAAAGATGTCATGTCATTCAAATAAGCCTTGGAGCCATTCGAACGAGTTGAAGGAAAAACAACCAATTTAGTATGCTTCGTTTTTTAGGCATAAATTGACAAGTCGTTTGAACGACATTTGGAGTCGTTCGAACGACCTGATTCCCAGAAGATCAATTATGTCTGCCTTTATTTTTAGGCTTAATTTGGCATGTCGTTCGAACGACATTTGAAGTCGTTCGAACGACTGGATTCTGAGAAAGGCCAATTACGACTGCCTCAATTTCTAGGTTTAATTGAGCCGGTCGTTCGAATAATGACTATCGTGTTTCCTTCATTATTTAGTGTGTTTCAAGTACATTTATGTCCTATATTGTAACTAGAAACTTGTAACCTTTAAGAGGGCAAGGCTAGGCAATGTAAAAAGGATCCAGATTGTAATCAAATTTTGAGCAATTGAACCTCTCTTTGGGAAGTTGTACCCATCAATTTTGTGTTCTTCACATTAATTCTTCGATTAGGTTAATCTCAATTCGATTGTGGATTAAGTGGTATCAGATTTTCAAGTAACAATTCTCGGGGGGTTGTGGTTTATGGCGCCTACACGTGACCGACTCAAACAAATGAAGGAGATTCTAGTGAGTCCGTTGAAGATTCACCGAAACCTGGCTCAAAGAAGAAGACAAATTCAGAAATGGGCGATTTCGAAGATCGACTCACGAAGCTCAAAATGAAAGTTTATAACCTAACTACTACTCTAGGGGAGTTGGTATAACAATTACATCTCGTGGACCTCACCAAAGCATCTGCTTCGACAAGATGATTATAGTGCATGAAGAAGAAATGAGTTGCGGAAGAGGAGAGGGACGAGGGTAACAAGAGGAAGATAAAGATTTTAGTAATGCTGAATTCATTGAGGAAAGACCAATTATTAGTAAGTCCATGAATCATATCCACAATCTTCGTATCAATTTTGAAATTAAAATTACAGTATTCGATGGGTCAATCGATGCTGAAAAATTAGATAGCCGGTTAGATAGGTTAGAGACCTACTTTTTAGTTTATGAATATTTAAATGCTCAAAAAATATGTTTTTCAACATTAAAATTTGTAAGTTATGCACTCACGTGATGGAAGTCCTATAAGAAACATCACGAAGTAGGAAGCTTGAGTTGGAAAGAGTTCAAGGTGTTGGTGAGGAAGCAATTTTATTATATTGGGTATGAGCAATAAAAATGGTTCAAATTAATGACATCATTTACACCAAAAACATGGACAATCCATACAAGATTTCACTGCAGAGTTTCATAACCAAGCTTTGGTTTTGGACATTGATGTGAACGAGTATGAGGTATTCATGAAGTACACAGGGGGTTTGTCAAAGTCCATTAGAAGAGAGTTGAAACTCTTTACGGTGGAGAATATCGAAGACGCTACTGTAAAAGCAATTGCCATTGAAGGCAAGTACTTGAAGAGTAACAAGAAAGATGACAATAGCAAGTCGGGGTACAAGTCTAGTTGACTGAATGAGCACAAAGGGGAGTCTAAAGGAGAGGGTTATCCAAGGGGAATTATTGCAGTCATTTTAAGGCAAATAGGCACATTTTAGATAAATGTTAGAAACTTCACCCAGAGCTTAGGCCGAAGAAGGAGAGAAGCAAGAGAAAAAATGGTACTCATCGCAATGATTGTTAATCTTCCAGATTTAGATAAACCAAACTATAGCTACCGAGGAGGCGAGTCAGGAAAAACTTGTTTATGTCAGTATTCAGGTGAAGCAGAGATTAGTAGAGGCTATCATTGATCCAGGTAGTTAGAAGAATTTGATCTCTGAGGTGGTGGTGAAGAAGATGGACTTGGCTACTACGACTCATCCTAAGCCGTATGGGTTGGGGTGGATTCAAAAAGACGCAAAGTTGAAGATCACAAAATAGTGTATGTTCAAGTTTACGATCACTGAGTTGTTTATTGATGAGGTGACGTGTGAGGTGTTCTTATTGACGTGTGTCAAGTTATCTTGGGTAGCCCTTATCTTTAAGACTGAGATACCATTCATTACCATAGAACTCGCAAGTATCGTCTTGTGAAAGGGAGGAAAAAGTTTCATATCAATTCTTGTAAGGAGTATGTCACCACAAATAATCTAGTAACGACGACTCAAGTGAAGAGGTTGGTTAACGCGAGTGGCAAGTTTGTATTGTTGTTAGTACGACTGGTTCAAGAAGGTTTATCGGTTAAGGTATTGTCTACTTTGGCAATATCTCCTAAGCAATAAACCGAAATGAGGAAGTTGCAAGTGGTGTTTAAAGACTTGTTTCTATGCATAGAAGGGATGCCACGCAAGAGGGATGTGAAGCATGATATCACCTTGGTGAATGGTGAGCCACTACCTAATATTGGGTTGTATCAGACTTTGGTAACTGAGTCTGATGAGATCAAGGAACAAGTACATGAGCTCCTCAAGCAAGGGATTATTAATCCAAGTTGTTCACCTTGTGGTTCACCGATGTTATTGGTGCCGAAGAAGGATAGGTCATGGAGAATGTGTGTGGATTATCGGGTGCTTAATAGGATTACTGTAAAGAATCGTTATCCGCTTTCACAGATTGACGAACTTTTAGATAAGTTGCAGAAGGTTCAATTTTTTACCAAGCTGGATCTTCAGTCAGGTTACCATCAAGTTAGAATCGGGGGAAAAGATACATGAAAGATGGCTTTCAAGACCAAATAAGGACTCTTCAAGTGGTTGTTGATGCCTTTTAGGTTATGCAATGCTCCAACAAAATTAATATGGTTGATGAATGAGGTACTTCGTACTTTTATTAATGATTTTGTGATTGTGTGTTTAAATGATATCTTGATATATAGTCAAACATGGGAGGAGCACCTCGTGCATATATGCAAAGTTTTGGAAGCATTGCGATCACAACAACTCTTTCTAAATAGGAAGAAGTGCGAGTTTGGGAAAAAGTAGCTAGTGTACTTGGGATTCATTGTTGGTAGCGGTTAACTTAAGGTAGATCCAGAGAAGGTCTTAGTCATTACTAATTGGCCTAGACCCCGTACAGGGATGGAAGTGAAAAGTTTTATGGGTTATTGTCAGTATTTATGGAAGTTTATTCAACATTTTTTATAGATTGCCGCACTGTTTCATTCCTTGACAAAGGCTAGTTTGAAGTGGGAAGATCACCATAGAACACCTTTTAGTTACTGAAGCGCAAGATTACAAATGCACCAATGTTAGCATTACCTAATTTGTAATGGCCTTTTAAGGTCGAAACAGATGCGTCAGACTATGTATTAGGGGTAATTTTATTGTAAGATAGGAAGCTAGTTGCCTACCATTTTGAGATGTTTACAGGAGCAGTACACAACTATCCTACCTATGATAAGGAGTTCTACGTATTATATCAATCAGTGAAGTATTGGTGGAGTTACTTATTGGGGATAGAAGTTGTGGTACATTTCGATCACAAACCATTACAGTTCTTATATCTTCACAGTCCAAGCTACAACAAGTTTGCCATATAAAGTGGATGCCGCACCTCTAACAATTCACCTTGATTATCAAGTATAAGAAATGAGTTGACAACAAAATTGTTGATATGTTATCTCAACTCCCATTACCAACTATTTTTACGTTGTTGGTAGCTACGCATATACAACCTATTATTATGCCTGAATATATTGCAGGGCATAACAACGACAAGGAGCTCACTGTGATTCACAAAAAGTTACTGCAAGGCAAGACATGTGAGTATGTATTGGAGAATGGTTTTATTTACAAGGGCAGTCTACTATGTATTCCTGAAGGCGGAGATCGTTTGTATTGGATTAAAGAGGCACATTATTATTGGGTGACATGTTATTTAGGGGTTCAGAAGACTCTTTTTAATTTGTGACATTATGTCTATTGGTCGAGGATGTAGGTGGGTGTTGCTTGTGTGGTTCGTGGTTGCGTTATATGCAACACATTTAAGCCTTCCAATCGTAAGTTAGGATTGCACTTACCATTACCAGTTCCTAGCCAACTTTGGGAGAACATTTTGATGGATTTTATGGATGGTTTGCTCATGACCAAGTGTAAAAATGATTACATGTTTGTGGTGGTAGATCAATTCAGCAAGATGATTGTTCGTATTCCATGCTAGACAACGGTCACCGGGGAAGCTGCAACACGATAATTTTTAAAGACTTCTGGAGGTATTTCGGGATTCCTTCTTCTACTATTTATGTTAGAGATAACAGCTTTTTGGGGCATTATGCGAGAAACGTTTCCCAAGCAGTCATCATTCAAAGAATAACCTATCTTAAAACCCTAAACATCAAGTACATCAATCCTTTCCACCATCATAAATGCCAAATACAGTCTTCCATAAATAAATACCGAGTACCCAACCAATCAAATTCTCAATCAATACATCACACATTTTCAACTTCCAATACTAACAGTCAACATATTCTTTCTCAATCAAAGCCACCCGTACTTTTAGTTGCGAGGGGGCGATTGTAGGGACCTATCCCTCGATCTAGCCCGAACTTGAACTACCTTAATAACGTACTCACGCATTACATACGTGACATGTACAATAAGCATTGCCACCTAGACCACGAACCGATAAAAAACGTGGATCAAGCACTACAACAAAATATACGAACAAGTCAAAGACATCTGCCTCTCACGAACTAAACAGTTACACATTCAACTACCACTTACCTCATTATTCGGAGAACGTGCTTCTATACGATAACGAGTTGCAGGTAAGGTTTATATAAAGAAAAAGTTCCAGAGGAGATAAGACCAAGAAAAGTCAGATTTTATAGACTCTATCATAGGAATTTCTAGATTCTAAATACCATAAAACTTCTTATTTCAAGATCAAGCATTTCTAGTTCAAGAGATTACTTCTAATAAGATCAAGCATTTCTAAACACCATAAAACATCCACCAATATCATAATTAATTACTGACAAAAACATATAATATATATATTTATTTATTTTATTTTATTTTGCAGAAACTTTAGTCTGATATATTATGAAAGATTTACAGTCGAGTGTGAAGGTTGCTTAATATTTACTAGTACATGTCACTAGTGCATATGCCGACAGCCCTAGTAAAAACCAACAAGGTAACTACAAAAAAACTGAGAAAATATTAAAGGCCGAGTCACCTAGCATAGTGCTAGAGATGTTCACCTCTTTCTGAATCTAAAGTATTCTGCGGTGTGCTCTTCGATGTCCTGTAGGTAGCTCGGTTTGCCGTTAGTCCATTCTTCCATAGTCTGTTCTGGGTCTGACCCTCTCCGTATGAGGTGATCTGCAGAGAAGTTGTATTCTCTCCATACATGACTGAGCTGAATGTTCTAAAGGTGAGGAGTAATCAGATTCCATGTTGTTATGAGAGACCATGGTATATTATCTTTGAGGAAAGCTTTAATGCCTGCAGCTGAATTGGAGATAACCCAAACTCATCTCCTGCGGTGTGCTACAGTACATTGAACGCCCGATATGATTACAGTAGTCTCTACTATATAGTTTGTAGCTTGACCAATTGATTTGCTAAAAGTGCCCAAGTCTTTTCCGGTGTTATTTTTGTATATTATATTAATCCCCGTCGGTCCTGGATTACTCATAGCTGATCCATCACTACAGATTTTAACCTCGTTCGCTTCAGGGAGCAACCATCTGCAGCTCTT
This sequence comes from Kingdonia uniflora, assembly GCA_014058105.1. Lineage (NCBI taxonomy): Eukaryota > Viridiplantae > Streptophyta > Magnoliopsida > Ranunculales > Circaeasteraceae > Kingdonia > Kingdonia uniflora. The sequence goes on along the minus strand of JACGCM010001144.1, from coordinate 3,378,015 downwards.
GATGTTACCGCGTTTTCGTGGTTTACATTGGACATTTAGCACCTTTATGATCTTCAGGTCATGAACCGTGTTGTTCATCGTATGTTGAGAGAGATTGGCAACATCTGCAATATCTGTTAGGATGTTCAGTGTGATTTTTTGGATTGTAATCTTGAGTCCATCTGAGCGCCACTTATTTATTGCGTACCAAATGTTGCTGCATATAGTGAAGACCATGGCAACTCATAAGTCTTTAATATATGGGCTAGACGATTTTCCCCTTTCCGGAATGGTTCTCCAAGTATTTGTAGGTGTAATAGGATTATATGAGAAGCAGTTTGTAGTCCCTTACCAGAGAGAAGCTGCAGGGGGACAATGTAGTAGTGTACGTGCTTCCGTTTTCGAGTTATTGTGGTATTGGTAACAGACCGAGACCAATGCTATGCCTTTCTTCCTGATGATGTCATCCATAGGCAGGAGATGGTTCAGCAGACGCCATGCAAAACCTCCCAGCCTCGGGTGGATTGCTTTACTCCACACATATCTCTACCACCATGATGTGCTCTCTCTTCTGCGGAGAGCGTCAAAAGCATTCTTGGTTGTGAACGCACCGTGTAGGTATGGCTTCCAGATCATTGCGTCCTGCACATTTGGGTTACACTGGATTTTTTGTAAGTCTATTCCCAAGGCAAGGAGGTGAAGGCATATATCATTAGGGAAGTTCCAGCCTTGTAGACTGATGAAGTTGCTGAGTTTTGACGTACAATTTTTCCACAAGTGCCTAGGCATGTCGATGTATTTCATGATAGTAATGTCTATCGCCCAAGTGTTTCTCAAAAAATCAATTTGCGTTCCATTTTCGATAAGCCAACCAATGTGAGGTTTCAAAAGTGCAGCTCCTGTTTGAATGCCCTTCCATATAGTAGAGGGTTTGTAGTAACGAATTGGGTCTCTACTCTTGTTGTTGAATTTGGATTTCAGAATTTTTCCCATTCTTCTGTACCTTGTTTGAAAACCCAGTACAGTTTGCAGAGCATTGCGTTATTTACTTCCCCCAGACTTTGAACTCCAAGTCCCCCTTCATTTACCGATTTGCAGACTTTCTCCCACTTCAGTGTCACTCTTTTCCGCTTTGTCGGGTCTCCCGTTCAGATATAGTTCCTAATGATGTTGTCCCCTCTTTGATAAGCGATCGTGGCCACTTGCAAATTACCATATTATGAATAGGGATACTGTTAAGGACATACTTTGCTAGAGTAACTCTTCCCTAAAAAGAAATCATGCTTCCAGTCTAGCTGTTAGCCCTCTTTCTGATCTTTTTAATAAGTAATATAATAACTTGCTTTGTAACCCTCCCTTGTATAAGTAGGATGCCCTCAATAAGAAGAGACATAATCCCATGGTTGTGGTGACAAATTATTTTGTAGGGTGCAGGGAGTCGAACCATGTGCATCTCTCGTCCAAGTTTGTGAGAAACAAAGTTTATATTGATTTAACACAAGGGTCAAGATGAGTTTTAATTTGGAGGTCTCATGTACAGATATTTGAAGGTGTACCTTGTAAAGTTAACTTAGAATATGGGAATGACATTTTTTAGAAGGAGTTGCGTTTCAAAGTTTTAGCATTAATATTTCCAGTGTAAATACATATTCCGGCTAGCTAGCTCGGGCTAATCTGTAACTCTCTAACCTTTTTTGCTCATATGAATTGGTCGTATTTAAGAAAAACATACACATACACAAAACGGGAAACGAAAAGCCAAAAAAGAAAATAGAAAATAGAAAAAAGAAAAAAGAATGGGTGTGCAGGGATTCGAACCCTGTAACTCTCTCACTGTTGGCTTTTGTACAGTCATTGCTGGGTAAGGCAATAGTAAGCGCTCTCCAAGAACAATCTTCATAAGATTGAGCTACACCCCCGTTTGTGATTACTAATTCAATGTAAACTTTAACTATCACCAATTTACTAGTTGTTCTACTTCAAAGCTCGGAGTAGAGCAGTTAGGTCATTTCAAAGTTTCACCAATTATGCTCTATACAATAAGCTGATTGTTCGATATCGTAAAATGAGTTACAAAGATGTCAATCTGCTTCTTTGGAAGTTTAACAATTCACGAATATGCATTCAAATACTGTTTCTTGTGTCGGTGGGTCACCGATGCAACTCCATGTGAATTGTCTTGTGTTCATGGAAGGCATGGTAGGATTGAGCTGGATCATTTTTTGATTTCTTAGAATTCCTGCAATAAAACAAAACAAATTATTTTTTTCGAAATGATATTCAGATACTTTAGTCGGGTTGTTCGAGCATCCCCAATTACACCACATTGTATTCGTGCTATCTAGGTGAATATGTACACTTCAGAAAGGCCCGGCCCTGGGTATAGACCCATGAGACGGTCGTCTAGGGCCTCCAATTTTTGATGAAAATTAGGGGCCTCATAATATTGTTAGCTTGGTATGTTTTGGGCCTCCAAAATAAAGCCTTATGAGCCTCTCTCTCTTTCATAATCTCATTCTCAATCAAGGCTTTTGTTACATCTCTCTCTCTCACTCTCTCTCTCTCTCTCTAAATCTAAATATCTAATCTCCAATTATCCATCTCTCTGACTCTCTCGACTCTCAGCCCAATAAAAGAAACGAAACGAAGAACAAAAAGAGGGATTGTTTTGAACAAAAAGAGGTACCCTAATGTTGGGCTCTTTCCTAATCGACTTTGATTATGTTATCAATGATTTATTGCTATAGGGGACCCTAATGTTGAATCATCGCAAGCTCTAGAAGCCATTTTCGTTAATTCAGGGGAAAACCCTTGTCCCTTTTGAGCTCATGAGAGAATTTATCAAGTATGTACGTTGACAACTATAATTTTATTTATTCTTAGTTTTTTGTACCTCTGAAGTTTTATATAATCTTTTCTTACTTAATTATGCATTGGATACAGAATATTGAAGAAGCATAAAGGAACTTTCAGTCACATTGATAACAAGAAGGTTAGCATAAACCCAAATAGACTACTTGAATTTATATTTGCAAACATACATAAATATTTGTGTGTAAAAACATTTATCTTGAGACGACTAATAAAATTATTTGCTAAAGAAACATTTTTGTGATTTAATTTTTAGATGCCTCCAACTTTAGATTGGTTTGGATGGTGCACCTGGGATGCTTTCAACACTGAAGTCAATCCACAGGGGGATAAAGGAGGGACTTAGAAGGTACTTTGAAAAAATTTCTCATGTTTTTAGTCTTGAATGAATAACAGGTCTTAAGCTAAAAGTTTTGAATGTTTGGAAGATAAACAAAGATTTTTTGGTCTTGATTTGATGTTGAACTCGATGATAGTTTTAGGTTCTTTCTGTATTTACAAGTTTCTGATATATGTATTTTTGATTAGTCTTTTATGTCCTCAAGAATTTTTTTTTTTTTTTTTTTTTTTTGGGGGGGGGGCATTTTTGGGTTCCGTCTAGGGCCTCCAAAACTACAGGGCCGGCCCTGACTTCAGATATGCATCATTTTTTTGACAAAAGAAAATTCAAAATATTGGGGATGCGGAGATTCAAACCCTGTAAACTCTCTCACAGTTCACAGTTAAGTGTCTTTGGGCACTTTCCAGAGCATAACTTGGTTTATCGAGTTTTCAAGCTTGAGCTACGCTCCGGTGTGTTAACTTAATCAAAATAAATTAATGTATTCTAATCTTATGTTTTCTTTTATGGCACAAACCCCTTCATTATGCTCTATTCTGACGGTACATGCCAATGGGTCGTTTACCACCCATTTGAATTATATTTACTTTTATGTTTTAGCTTAATGCTATGCTCGAAGGTTCAATGTGCGTTATTAGCAGTTTCTATTTTTTTAGGTTAATTTCCTAATTGGATAGGTTTGGGGAGTTATAGTAAGAGTAAAATTAGGGAAATCTAGGCTATAAAAAGAGAGGTGGTATAATTTTAATATTTAGTTGTTTACGAAGTTTCAGTTATTTTAGTAGAAACTTGTTATTTTCTCTAAACCTAATAAACAACGTGATATTCATACAAATCTCGTTTCTGCGTTCGTAGTAATCACGTCATATTCATTATAGCATCCACAAACGTAGGTTAAACTAGTTTTCTTAAATCTATATTAGTACCTAATAATATGTTTGTATACACTCTTCTCAGCCTTCATCCTGGTTGTGATTACAATTTGGGTTAGAGTTGTACCGAGAATAGTGTCATGGCACGGTTTTAAGCTTATAAGAAGCCACCTTAGTTCAAAACCTATAGACCATGAAGCCATTTTGATAACAAACTAGAAATTGTGTCATTGCGATCTAAAATTTTGTAACTAAATCTTGGTTATATTTAAAGAGCAATTAAGAACTACTTTGCACCAGGAAAAAAACCCGAAAAACTCACCAAAAAAAGCGGGAATGTAGGGATTTGAACCCTGTAACTCTCCCTGTTAGCTTTGGTACAGTCATTGCTGGGTAAGCGCTTTCCGATAGCAATCTACACCCCCAATTATGATTACTAATTCAATGCAAACTTTAACTATCACCAATTTACTAGTTGTTCTACTTCAAAGCTCGGAGTGGAGCTAAGTCCTCTGCTTAAGATGGACTAAGATAGAAAAACCAGAAATAGTAGTGGCAGATCCGATGTTACTGTTGGGCTTTATATCTCTAAAACTATATGTGGCTTCTTTAGTCCCATATTGCTTGGAAGAGTAGTTTGTTTCCTTGATATAACCTAGGTCCTTTATGTACTATGTTGGGTGGGGGCGGGCCGAAAAAATGAGTCAAAAAAATGATTTTAAAACTTTGTTTGGATCATGGGCTTGGGCCTCGAACTTGGTCTTCTATGAAAGAATTGATTTTGTCAAAACCAATTCTATTTTGACCTGGACCAACTGGACTAATTCCAACTGAGTCCAATCGATCTTGACTTAGATCATTTTGAATCAAGTCCTTTCGACCTGGAGATACCAGGAGACCAAATTTGAACTGAGTCTGTTTCGATCTGGAGTTCTAAGGAAACCAAATTCGAACCGAGTCTATTTTAAACTAAACTTTTCAGTTTTGAATTTCTCAAACGTAACTGTTTTGTAATTAAGTCTTAAACGTTTTACTTCCGTTTCGAACCTTTTTGATGACGTGTCCCACCATTAACTCTTGTTACTGTTTCGAACTTGCTCTATATAAATAGAAATTGTGCCTCAGTTTTATCAATCAATCTATTACACAGTTCTTCTCTTCTCTTCAATATAATCACGAGTCTAGAATCCGAGTAAACCAATTGATAGTACAAATCAAACGAAGGTTTTTCTTCCTTGCAAGAGAAGTTCATAATCTGCTGTTTTATCCTGGAGGCGACGCAACAATCAACTGTGTGCAAAGGGCAGTGCGGTGAAACGTCTTAAAGATAGAAACCTAGTCCTCGACTCAGCATCTCCAGATCATCACTTTGGTATCTCCAGTTCATCTTGCCACAGTTGCTGTTTTTCTATTAATCTCTACTCTCGATAACTGCTGCAAAGGTAACTAGTATAGATTTTCCATAACAGTTACCCCCCGTCTGTCAATTTTTTTAAGCAAGCTAAAATCCATATCGGACACAACAAAAATCTATCCGACCATAAAATGGGTTAAATAGTGGTTTGTACTCTAGACTAAGATGCTAAATGAATGTAAGGTGTAAGGTGTAAGGTGTAAGGTGTAAGTTGTAGTATTTGATTTTACGCCCTAGTAAAAGTGAAAGTGAAGCTGATGACCATCTAAATAAGATGTTTTAATCAACAATTTAAACTATTATTCGATAACTTATAAGAAATCGTTAAAAGTGTTTGTCGGGGATGCAGGGATTCGAACCCTGTCTAATGCTAGAGGAAAAGCACTCTCCATTGAGTTTTTTTGGATTTGCTTAATCTTTTGAATTGAGCTACACCCCCAAGTTTTGGTTTCAATTTTGGCCATTTCAAAGTTTCTGCATTAGATATTTCCAATGTAAATACATATTCCGGCCAGCTAGCTCGGGCAAATTTATCTTCCTTAACCCCAGCTTACCCCAAAATAAAAACTTGTGCAAATCTGCAACTCTCCCGTCCGCGAATCAAATAGATATCACTCGGAACACTTTTTCGCTCCTTGGAATTGGTGGTATTTTAGAAGGAAAAAAAAGTGGGGATGCAGGGATTCGAACCCTGTAACTCTCTCACTGTTGGCTTTGGTACAGTCATTGCTGGGTAAGGCAACAGTAAGCGCTCTCCAAGAGCAATCTTCATATGATTAAGCTACTCCCCGGCTTGTGATTAATTATTCAATGTAAACTGCTTTTATTTGTCTACTAATATCACCAATTTATTAGTTGATCTACTTCAAAGGTCGGCGTGGAGATCATTTTTCTAACGCTTTCCCGTTATGTCTAATTGACAACAGTAAGGAATATCGGCTTATTTTCTTCTCTCTTGTTCAAAACCTTTTAAACTTACCATGCAAATATGGATGGCAATTTAACCCGCCCCGCCCTTAATGAGGCGGGTTTGGTATGACTATAGCGGGTATGGGGCAGGTTTGGTAAAAAATAAAACCCATTTATTTATTGTGGCGGGTCTGGTTTTAGGCCTAAATAAACAAGGTCCCGTCACCCGACCCAGTTATAGATAATATGACGTAAATACCCTTAGGAGAGTTTAACCTAATTCCTCTCCTCCTCTCTTACTTTACTTCATTCATTTTAGCCTCCATTATCAGTGATCTGTGATCATTTCCATTTGAATCATTTCAACCGTATAACATACTCCAAATTCAAGGTTACGAAGATTTGAAGTTTATCATTAGAAAGTTTACGATCATTTTTGTACTAAACCCTAACCCTAATAACAATGGATTCCAAAACCGTAATACCATCAAACCCAGTTCTAATCCTCAATTTTGGCTCCCAATACACCCATCTCATCACTCGCAGAATCCAAAAGCTCTCTGTCTTCTCTCTCTGCATCTCTAGAACTTCTCCTCTCAAAGCCATCACTGATCTCAACCCTAAGGTCATCATCCTCTCAGGTGGACCTCACTCGGTTCATTCTGATGGGGCACCGAGTTTCCTGCCTGGGTTTATCAAATACATTGAGGAGAATGGGGTGTTTGTGTTGGGGATTTGTTATGGGTTGTAACTCATTGTGAAGAAACTTGGTGGGGCAGTTAGGAGTATGGGAGGATGGAAATTTAGGTGGTTAAGAGCGGGTGTGGGTTGTTTGGGTATAAAGATGTTAGGGATAAACAAAATGTTTAGATAAGTCATGGGGACAAAGTGGCTAAATTGCCAGAGGGATTTGTTGTTTTGGCCAGGAGTATGCTGGGGGTGGTTGATGCTATTGAGAATCTTGCGAGGTGGCTTTATGGGCTTCAGTATCATCCCGAGGTACTTATTTTAATGTATAATGGGGTTAGAAAATTATGATTACGACTTCAAGAATTGCAGACCCATAATAAATGGGTTTCGATTTAAAATGCCTATACTTAAATTATTATCCTTAGGTTTTACTGACGCTTAATTGTATTATGATCATTATTGATTTTCAAGTTTGATTTTGTACAGGTGATTTCTATTTTTTTTGTAAAATTTCATAAATGGGGTGGGTTTGGGGATCCCCACTTAGGATAAACGGGTGTTAAATGGGTGATGGGGCGGGTTTGGTTTAGGCAAATTTAAACGGAGCGGATTTGGGTATTCCTCATTTAAGTTAAATGGTAATGGGGCGGGTTTGGGGGCATGGTAATTCGGCGGGTATGGGGATGGTATTACTCCACCCGACTCATTTCCACCCCTACATGCAAAAAGTAGACTATGAATGAAGCCACAACTTGTAGCATTCGGTGGTGAAACGACAAGGTTTGAAAATTTAAACTAGGGAGAAGGAACTCCTAAGCGCATCTACGGTAATTATTTGGTAGGAATTTTGTATAAGCGACATTGTAAAATAATATGATTAGGATTCCATGCATGGCCCGGGAACTATGAATTATGACCTCGTTTAATTGTTTTTCATTAATAAAAGGCACCTTCTCAGTTGCCGCATTGGTAGATGCGCTTTGTGGTATTGCCGCATTGGAATTGTCGAAACCTAATCCGAAAATTAGGTTTGGCTATGGTACAAGGATGGTATCACACCTTCTCAGTTCAAAACCTAATCCGAAAATTTATCAACTATTGAATCAATTTTGTTAGCAACTTATAAACTGTTTGGCTATGGTACAAGATTTTTTATACAACCTCTATTCGGCTATTGTGCAGCTTTTGAGAAAAAAATGAAACTTGTTCAGCTGTAAACTTGTGGGAGATGGTGCAAGTGTTAGAGTCAATTGAGCATTCTTTGGCATCTTCATTTTATTGGGAGAAGGCATCATGAGCAAGGTTTTCATGCCCGGGAAGTATTGAAGCTGAGGCTTGATAATGGATAAGCAGAACTTGTTTTGATATTCTATTGAAGCTAAGCCTGCTTCTTTATTTTTTTTTTGCAGCAACTAAGAGCATCTCCAACAGAAGAGTATACTGCTCCGGTATACCATACCGGTATTCAGGAATTGTATACTATTTTGGTCCTTGGGTACTTAACGGTTGAGCGCCTAACACCAAAAAGCCAAATGATATGTATTTTTTCTTGGACGCTGAACCGTTCAGCGCCTAGCATCTGCTAATTATTACTTTTCCCCTTGGACAGCTGTATTAAAAAAATTGTTGGACGCTGAACGGTTCAGCACTTAGGTGGTATGCTCATACTCCTCGCCAAGTTCAGGTTTTGCATACTTTGGAGGGGTATGGGGGTGAGTATGCTGAACACCATACCCCTGTTGGATGGGTTTTTTTGCAAGAGTATGGGAAAACCTTAACAGCATACCACTCTGTTGGAGATGCTCTTAGGCCTTTCTTCTATGAAATAAATGTAACTATAAATACAAATATATCTTCAATTTTTGGGCTAGAGATTTTTCGAAGCGTGTGTGGCCTCATTGCTCATGGCAAAAGTAGTTGTTACCGCATTGTCAATTTGGTTAAGAAAATTTAGAATGAATATGAGGCACAACACAAATCAATCCATCAATAAAACGGGATCAATAACACCCTCTTAAGACGTTGAACTGGTAAATACAGGTTTATACTGTAGACTAGGATGCTAAATGAATATAGGGGTTTGATTTTACATGCTAATAGAAGTAAAGCTGGTGACTATCAGAACAAGATGTCATAAAAATCAGTTAAAGTTGGGGTATACTATTTTGCTCCATGTCAATTAATTTTAATAATCAAACTCTTCTTCGGCCTCTTCTTCCATGGAAAAAGGTTTTGGTTTCAAGTTTGTCTCACTGGAGAAGTTAGGCCATTTCAAAGTTGGAGAAGGATCCCCCTACACACCATTTTCCCTACACACCTCCTACACTCTCTCCTCACCACACACCAATCTGATGTGGCGCATCACTCAACTTATTGAACTCGTCACTCACTCACTCCACTCAATCACTCTCTCTCACTCCAAAATTCAAATTTTACTCTCTCTCTCTCTCTCTCTCTCCTCCTAGTTTCCCTCCACTCACTCACTCAGTCTCTCTTTTAATCTCTTTCAATCTATAATTGATTCAACCTTGCATCCCTTTGAGGCGTATTATCCGAATTTGAGCGAGGAGGAGGCAAATGTGTGCAGGGAAGACTATCTCTACCATTTTCAGTTATAGTCTGTGATTGTAACTCCGCGGGCACGTATCGTTAGTCTTATCAACTGGGCCAAGATGATGGTGAGGGAAGAAGATGCACTTGCGGCGAGGAACCACATGTAATATTTACGTTGGTGGTCGTTTCAGTAATAACTAGTTGTTCCTCTAGTTGCAACTAGTATATTTTTTTGTTCCTTTATTGTCACTCTGTTAATTACTATTATCGTGGGAATACCTATTGTTGTTGTGTTTGGTAGAGTAATTACTTCAGTTTTTGTAGCTTCAAACTAGCATGGTTTTTTCCTTGAACATTTTGTATATTCGACAATTAAATGTCAAAATCATATGGGAATCGACATTTAAGTGTCGATTTAACATTGAACTCGACAATTAATTGTTGAGTTCAACATGAATTCGACAATTAATTGTCGAGTTCAATTCTTAATCGATACTTAAATGTCGAATTCAACATGAATTCGACAATTTAACATGAATTTGACACTTAAAATTTGGGAATAGTCATCTTTTGAGGGAATGCATTCGATTACCTTGTCAATCAAGATCACGTGTATGATGAGAGTCCTCTGATTTTCAGCTTTTAAATCTGGTGTATGATGACAGTACTCCAAGGTGGACAATCACCGGAAGATAAAGAGTAAGTGAGAGAGAGTGACTGAAAGATAGATATTGTACGAGGGAGAGAGTGAATGTGGGCGAGTTGTCGGAGTGATTGAGTGGGGAGAGATTTGATTGATAGAGAGAGAGACAGTCTGTGAGTGAGAGTGAGTTGCGAGTGAGTTGTGGGAGTGAGTTATGGAGAACAGTTTTTTTTTCAAATTTATCCACGTCATACCATTTTTCCCTCTTGAAAATAATTGAGTTAGATGCCACGTCATATTAGTGTGTGGTGAGGAGAGAGTGTGGGCGGTGTGTAGGGGAATCCTTCCCCTTCAAAATTTCAACATTAGATATTTCCTGTGAATACATATTCCGGCTAGCTAGCTCGGGCAAATCTGTCTGCCTTAACCCCAACCCCAGCTTACCTTCCCCCCAAAAAAAACTCGTGCAAATCTGCACCTCTCCGGTCCAAACGAATCAAATAGATAACACTCGAAACACTTTTTTGCTCCCTGGAATTGGTGGTATTTTATAAAGAGAAATATAAGTGGGGATGCAGGGATTCGAACCCTGTAACTCTCTCACTGTTGGCTTTGGTACAGTCATTGCTGGGTAAGGCAACAATAAGCACTCTACAAGAGCAATCTTCATAGGATTGAGCTACACCCCCAATTGTGATTACTTATTCAATGTAAACTGCATTTATTTTTATAAGGGCTTATTTATAATCCTCCTACTAGGCCCGATATTCGAGCTCACATAGTTCGTATAAACATGCTGATAACCAACCAAGGACTGAGAGCAAGAAAATTACAATATATACGGCCTCACCTATAGTTTAAGGATATTGAAGCATCTAGTAACATCGCACTGCAGAAGATACTCTGATATCCATTAGTAGTTCGTATACATAAGAAAATCGTTAGAGATCGTATCTTTATCAACAGTTCGAAGTTACAGCTAAGGTCATTAATAGATCCGTTACAGATCAACAAGTATCAAGACGTTATAGAAGACCTCATAAAGACTCATCAAATAGAGACAACCAATCAATGTAACCAACGGTCATATTATAAGACCTATAAAAAGATACCTGGAAATCAGGATCCACGACGGCTATTATCACTTACAGAACTCTTAGAGAACGTCATCCCTACCAAAACTTAGATATTCAATCTCTTTTTTTTTGTAATAGCTAACATCTATATAAACACCATTCTTTCAGAAATCCTCAGGAGAAGTCATGGTTTTTAACCCATTCAAGGGTTTTTCACGCTAAACTTGTGTTAATTGCTTCTAGTTCCTAGTCAATATTCTATATTTCATGGGTGTAAGGCATTATCTTCGTTCAACACAGAAATAGGCTATTACATTTAGTGCCGTCTGTGGGAATCGAAGCATACACTCAGCGTTCTCCGATCCAGTTTTTCTGTATTCATTTTTGGAAGATGGCAAATCAAGAAAAATCACACCACGTCCTGCCTAACGCTGCTAAAGGAGTGACGGATTTGCGAACAACTGTGTAGGCAGATGCTGAACGACGAATAGAATTAGAGAAACAGCTCGCCAGCATGCAGGACACAATCAGAGCACTTTAAGCTCAAATAACAACAAATCCGAGACAGCAGAATGCTCTGCCTGCAACCTCGAGGATATTAGTCCATGATCGCCTGGGACTTCGAGGCCGAAATCTAGCACTTCCCCAAATTCAGCAAAAACTAGTCCCACCTCCAGGTCACGTCAATCCACAATTACCCACCGGAGCAATAATTGATCTGTAACAACAAGAGGAACAAAACAAAGAAAAACCTCGAATTTTGGTCTATGATCGCATGGGCGAAGCAATAGGATAGCACAATCCACTAGGAGGACGAGCAACAAAATGAGCTATCACGTCTTGACAACACCTCACTCCGGAACAGGTGAACAAACGCATCAAGGAACTGCTAGACGCTCAAATGCTCATTGGAAGAAACAACTATACCAAATTACAGAAGTTCCCACTCACATAAGAGTTGCTGGATGAGGAAGTACCTGCCAATTTTCATACCCCGAAGATTTAGAAATACAAGGAAGGAGATCCTATAGAGCACGTCCAAGAATTTCAGGATTCTTTTGGGCTATATTCGACGTCCAATCACATCCTTTGCCATCTCTTCCCGACCAGTTTAAAGGGCGAACCTCTACGATGGTTTCACACGCTCAGCGAAGGGTCTATCTTCACTTTCGAACAACTTTGTGAATTGTTTGTCAAAAACTATTCGCACAATAAAGACAAGGAGGAGAGTCTTTACTCTTTGTTCAGCCTCAAGCAGGCACCAGGCGAAAAATTGTAGACGTTTACCAGAAAAAATTTCGGACTAGTTCAGAAGATTGACAACCTCGATAAGAAGATCACAATCTCCACTTTCACCAATGCACTGCTCGTAGATGGACGAATTAAGGAACACCTGGTTCTCAACAAGCCACTGACATTGGAGGATATGATTGAGAAGGTTAATAACTTTATTGACCTCGAGCGACTGACAACTGAGAAGCCAAGACCTCAACACATCACCTTACCAACCAAAGGCCATTATGATGAATGAGCTCATAACAGCAATAAAGACTATGGGGGTAATAAGAAGCGATTCAAGTCCAATGACAATCAAGGACGCCAAGGATGAAGAAGGCCAATTCCGTGCATACCACAATTAGCAACTACTTTTGTAGAGTTATACCTGCTGATACAAAAAGATGAATTCTTCAGAAATGCCAATACTCTTCCGCCCATACCAGGAAATCCATACTGCATTTACCACCAGATTTAACATCATGACACGGAGCGGTGTTTCGCACTGATATTTCTTCTCCAGAGTATATTTGTACTGGGTCAAATGCTTGAGTATATTGTTGATATTGAAAGTTATAAGGATGGCAGCTACAAGGCTAACGCTAAGATTGTCCAATTTGACGAAACCAATGAAGAAAAATACTTATACTTTATCGAGACTCAGACAATCAGCAACTCTAACAAATCCAAGCGTAGGCACGTCGGACAATACCATGATCTGGCACTGATAGATAAAGAAGCTCGCTTGTTACCAGAATCCAGCAATCGATGAACTGGGATATCTTTCAAAGACTGTGACATTCGTCATGTCCACTTTTCGTACCAGGATACACTTGTGATTATGTTAAAAATGAAGAACATAGTTTTACATACGATGATGGTAGATACCAGCAGTAGCATCGAACTTATTTTCCAGAGCACGATCGACCAAATGGTCTTAGCAGACAAGGTCGAACCAAGTGACATCAATGTCTCTAGATTCAATGGCGCTATAGAAGAACGTGTAGGGAAAATCACACTTCGCATCACAGCCAGTCACACTTGACGTAGTCTTTTACGTCATCAAGGCCAAATCTTGTTACTTGGGCATTATGGGGCGACCATGGTTGCATAACATAAAAGCTATTCCCTTCACATTTCATTAGGCGCCACGATTCGACTGGAAAGGAGGATCCTAAGAAATAAAAGGAAGCAAGAAATTGGCTCGAGCTTGCGATAACACTATTTCTGTTGAAGCTAAGCCAGCTGCAACAACTCCTGCATAACAATTACAGCAGTTAACTCCAGCAGAACCTCAGTTGCCTAACGTCGAACCAACAGAGTACGTCGAGATCAGTGGCACGTAAAAATAAAGTCACATTGGAACTCTCTTGAGCACGGAAGAGCACTCAAACTACGTACAATTTCTTATAGATAACAGTGACGTCTTTGCATGGATGTCTCACAAAATGCCAGGGATCGATCCCGCTATAGCATGTCACAAGCTGGGTTTAAAAGATAAAGCAGAACCGGTCAAACAAAAGCAACAAACTCTAGCGCCAAGACTGCGAGACGAAGTGAATAAAGAAATCGACAAATTGATCGAGGTCGGTTTTATTCGCAAAACTATCTACCCAGACTGGATCTCGAACATCGTTGTAATCCCAAAGAAGAATGGCAAAATTAGATTCTGTGTTGATTTCTCGAACCTCAACCGACACACCCCAAAAGATAGTTTTCCACTTCCGATCATCAATCATCTGCTCGATTCTACGGTAGGGCACGAACTCCTCTCAATGATGGACGCTGCATCAACATATAATCAGATACCGCTTCTTCCTGAAGATCAAGACAAGACTGTATTCATCACTGAACAAGGTCTATATTACTATATAGTCATGCCGTTCGGCTTGAAGAATGCCGACGCTACTTATCAAAGATTAATGACACAGATGTTCAAAGACCATCTCGGTAAAACAATGGTGGTCTACATTGACGGTATGCTCTGCAAAAGTCTCAAGAGAGAGAGCCATCTTGCAGATTTGCGAGCAACTTTCGAGATTTTGCGATCTTATAAGATGCGATTAAATCCCGATAAGTGCCAATTCGACGTTCAATCCCGATAAGATGAGATTTTCCTACAGCACCAGGAAAGCAAAAACATTTGTTGGTCGCTACAGATTACTTCACTAAATGGGTAGAAGCAGTCCAGCTGTGCCGAACTCGAGAAGATGAAGTCATCAGATTTATCTAGGAGAATATTATTATCTGGTTTGGTAGACCAGACCTCATCAGAATTAATAATAGACCACAGATCGTTAGATATAAAATTGTCGCATTCCTCAATGAACACAACATCATTCATTCCCCATCCAATCCTTATTATCTACTGGGAAACGGACAAGATGAGATTACTAATTAAACTATTGTGGATGGCATCAAGAAGCGCTTAGACGACAAAAAGGGAAACTGGGTGAATAAGTTACCACATGTACTTTGGGCCTACCGAAGAACTTCTAGAATGGTAACAGGCTGTACTCCATTTTTACTGGCCTACGGTACTGAAGCCATCATTCCCACTCAATATTATCATCCAATACGTAATCACGAGATGACAGATGAAGAAAATGAGTTTCATATCGCATGCAATTTGAATTTGATCGAAGAAACACGTGATCGAGCCTTGGTTAATCTATGAAGATATCAGCTTGAGTTGTCCTGATCCTATAATAAGCGTGTTCGACACTGGGAATTTAAAATCAAAGACCTAATGCTGGAAAGCTAACAAACAATTGGGAAGGTTCGTTTATCGTAACAGGCACAAGTGGTTTAGGATCTTACGATCTTAGTACATATGAAGGTGTACCTGTAGCTAATCCGTAGAATACCCATCGATTGAAGCTGTATCAAAGATAAACACGCTATAATATCCGATAATATGCAGTAAAGTACTTTTTCATCTTCAACTTGCAAGTCTACTTAGTTCAAGCATTTCTACCTATCTCCGCCTATACCGGAAAATTACTACAACATAACTATTCAAATATACACGCTCTCCAAGGGTCGCTTATTGAGTCAATCAATTCAATCTGGCAGAGATGCACTATACTGTTATGCCATATTCAATACATCTCATTGCAGTCGCTTATTGATACGGTCAATTCGAGCAGTAACTGAGACCTACTACATAACTATCCAAATATACACGCTCTCCGAGGGTCGCTTATTGAGTCAATCAATTTGATCTGGCAGAGATGCACTATACAGCTATGCCATATTTAATACACCTCATTGCAGTCGCTTATTGATACGCTCAATTTGAGCAGTAACTGAGACCTACTACATAACTATCCAAATATACACGCTCTCCGAGGGTCGCTTATTGAGTCAATCAATTCGATCTGGCAGAGATGCACTATACAGCTATGCCATATTCAATACATCTCATTACAGTTGCTTATTGATATGCTCAATTCGACTAGTAACTGAGACCTACTACATAGCTATCCAAATATATACGCTCTCTGAGGGTCGCTTATTGAGTCAATCAATTCGATCTAGCAGAGATGTACTATATAGCTATGCCATATTCAATACATCTCATTACAATCGCTTATTGATATGATCAATTCGACCAGTAACTGTGACCTACTACATAACTATCCAAATATACACGCTCTCTGGGGGTCGCTTATTGAGTCAATCAATTCGATCTGGCAGAGATGCACTATACAACTATGCCATATTCAATACATCTCATTACAGCCGCTTATTGATACGCTCAATTCGACCTATAACTGAGATCTGCAACATAGCTCTTCCAGCATACACGCTCTCCCGAGGGTCACTTATTGAGTCAATCAATTCGACCTAGTCGAGACGCTATACAGTTATTTAACATTCAATGCATCTCTTTACGGTTGCTTATTGAATTGTTCAATTCGACCTATACAAAATAGAATACAACATCGCTCCAGTCATAT
Organism: Kingdonia uniflora; assembly: GCA_014058105.1. Lineage (NCBI taxonomy): Eukaryota > Viridiplantae > Streptophyta > Magnoliopsida > Ranunculales > Circaeasteraceae > Kingdonia > Kingdonia uniflora. The sequence goes on along the minus strand of JACGCM010001144.1, from coordinate 3,361,431 downwards.
ATCTCTACATGGTCATTTATTGGTTCACCCAATTACAGTACATACATTTGTTTACTCAACGTTTGCCATTTTTTCTACAGCACAGACATATTTACACTCTGTCTAATTACAGTTAATTATATTCTCGCTTTGGGCATACAACATTCGAACCTTCCCCAAACCCGGATGAAAGTAAGGCAGGGAAAGGTATAACAGTATCAACTACAGTAGGAGACACATTCAACAGCTCTGTAACCTGCGACATCAGATTATCTATATAAGATAACCGCGCTAGCTGCAAATCATACTCCATACCGTTCTCCGTGGAAGCAGCCAAGTTTGAATCACGCTCTTGCCGTAAATTCTTCACATCAACATGCAACATAGCCATAGTACGCAATGTAGCGCTGTCCGCAGTCAACAACATAGCTTCACCGAGCTCGGTCTTTACTTTGTTTAGTTCATCGTCAAGTTCCTTGCAACGATCTACCAAACACTGCTTCTCCTTCAGCAACGAAGCCTTATACTGCATCGTTGTCTCTACACTACGCCCCATCTCCTCCTTCTGACGTTGCAACTTATCGCACACCTTCTGAGAATACTTGATTTTGTCGTCTGCAACATCCACCAACCTCTGCGACTCCTTATACTTTACATGGAGCTCCTCGTAAACTTTATTACCTTGTATACACTCTAGTATCAAGGCTTGTTTTTCCCGGTCAAGATTGGCGATCCGTGAGTTACACTTATTGATGGTTTCATTTAGCTCTTGATTTCTCTTGGAACATGCTTCCTCGTGAGTTTTGGCACGGTCACTTTTTCTTTGGCAAGAGTCTCGAGCTTCACGCAAATCCCAGCTCATCTTTTTCAGACGTTCTCCCATATTACGAAGTTCGGCATCCTACTTCTTTAAAATATTAGAATTATCTGTCACTGCCGATTGATAATATAACATAACGTTCGTCTATTTTTTAATCGTACTTGACAGATCCAAGACTTGTTGGTTCGCAGTCATGGTTTCCAATTTTTTCTTCTTTAAAGACTATTTCCACAACTTGGCTTCATTATGGGCAGTCAATATCTCTACATCCTTACTTGACAACTCTACAGTCATAACATTTAACAGATTCTGCAGCTCCAATATATCAGCCTCCAGCTTTGAGTTCATCAAGGTCGTATTTTCAACCGCGAACGAACACTGCTATAATTCTGCGGTCAGTTCTTTATTTGAAGCAGAAAGTTTATTCTGGTTATCGACATTTGCCTAGAAGAACAAATTATAAAGGACACACATCTATCAATAAATATTCATGCAAGCAAGACATATCATTCAACAACATTTATTACAACATCAAGCTATGGTACACAAATCAATTACATTATGCAGAGCACAATCATATGCCACAGTTTAGTTGGCTTATGATTGAACCCTGCTACTACTCGCATCTACTTGCAAAGGTTTATTGAAGATTACAACCTCTTGAGGACTGGTCTTATGCCGTGTGTGAGGTAACAGATCTTCGACCTCCTCCTCCTCAGACTCTTCAGCTCGCGGTTTCGAGGTTGAAGCTCCTCCACCCTCATTACCTTTTGCAAACCACATATTTTCAACCTTATCATTCTCTACCTCAACATCTTTACCACAGCTCAAGATATAACATCTAAATTCATTTTCCACTCTCTCAAGCTTGCCCCCATAAAATATGATCACATCGGCTATCTGACGTTCATGATCTATTTTACTAGCACGTTTTCCCCGCTTTGGAGTAAGATACTTCTTCAAGCGCGATTGGGATACTTACAGACGTTTCTGCATATCTAGTAAACGTGCTTCTAACAATGTCATTCTCTTCTCTGAACTCTGCAACAACTTATTACATTCTACCTTTTCTATCTCCAGATATGCATTATGATCCTTGCATAGCTCTAGTTTGTCACGAGCATGCCTCAGATCGTTTTCTAATTGTGCCTGGACCTTTCTATCTTCTTTCTTTATATTGAAGAAAATGATCCTCATCATTCTTCGCCCCTACAAAAGTTAAGCTCATCAGGCATTATACCTATTCCACCCCATATGATTGATACACCAACCCGAGTTGAGCATCTTTTCTCCTCTATACTATGACGATTACGCACCTCTTGTGCTTAAATTTTTACCTGAGCTGGATCTGGCACTACACCTCTCTCAGTTAACAGTTCTAAATAGGCCTCCTTCAATCCCCGCTTACTATCTACTTCGTCCTCAAAGTAAAGTTTCAAAGACAATAACGACCTTTAATACTCTAACTTATCACTCTCATCTACCAACTGCTTATCCTTAAGGGATTTTTGGAATAAGACAAACCTATCACTCTTTTTCTGTAAAATATCATCCCTCTCAATTTTATCTTCCCATATCTACATTGAAGCTCGAATAACTCCTTAAAGGTGTTATCAAAATTGGACTTATGTAGACGTCTCTCATATTCAAGTTTAATGTGTATCTGTTGAACACGATTGATGGAATCCCTTGCTCAACTCAAGGCCTTCTCCATCTCGATCACTTTCCCCCTCAAGCGAACTACCTCCTACATACAAATTATACATTCACCATCAAACAACATATATAAACAGCAATAAGAAAAAAAATCAATTCTCAGCAAAAAAAAATCTATCACCACTACAAGGGACAAGTTCAACCAGACACTTTAGAATTATGTTACAACTACATAATCAAGGATTAACTCCTTCTACCTCCTTGATCGTGTCATCCGCCACTAAAGAAGCCGGTATCTGCTCAGAAGGTCGATCAACTGCTGGGGAGGCTTCTTCGTCCGGGAAAACTATCTCACTATACTTCCCAGCGATAGTAAGAGCGACATAATCTTGATTCAACCCCCAGTGGTAGAAGGATTTAACAAGCTTATTTCGACCATCCACTACAGTGTTGATAGTCTTCTTCGCAACATCTTCGATCTCCTTCTTCAAGATAGTAATTTCTGCCTTGATCTGCTCCTTCAACACAGCAGTCTCTGCCTCGAACTGCTCCTTTAACAGAGTTTACTCCTTTTCCATCCGGTCCTTCAACTCCTCAGACAGTGCAGTTCACTCTTTATCGAACTGCTCCCTCAGTACAGCTTTTTCTGTATCATATTACTGAACCAGGCTAGTACGGTCTTCAGCACCTGCCCTCAGCACCTCGAAGGCCAAGTCCCACGCAGCAGACAACTACACCACAAGAATAATAACAGAGTTATCAGTCAAATCACTTCTCAAATGCAGATTGTCATACAACAACAATATACATATATGAGTAATGCTAGACTTAATCTCAGCATTCAGACATGGTAGATCATGTTTAGCCAGGTCGCGCGATGTCTGCGATGTCTGCTCCACCACACTGAGATCGAGGTTTTTCGAGGACATTTTCTTAGTTTTTCCCTCTTGCCTCTGCTTCTTCGCAGGAGGCACCATATCTGCAGCAATGTCTACTACCTCGACTTCTACCTATGGAGCCCGCCCAGACGATATTTGCTCTGAAGCCGACAACACCCGTTTTTCTCTAGGTCGTCGACTTTTCAAGGACGAAGTACCCGTACCACAGACAGGAATCTCTGCCATCCCATCAAAAGCAAGCCCAAAAGTTGTCATAGCTCGATTTTGATGAGATCGTTAAACTTTTGGAACTACAGAGTTCAACCGTTTCTCTCTACAGATTCTTAACTCTCAAATTACTTGGTTCAGATCAGTTCCTTCCTGAGATATGACGTCAAACAAGCTCGATGTATCAGCAACACTTTTCGGATTAGGTTCTCCCAAATCAACAACAAATTATGTTAGCAGTTTGCAACAAGTTAAAAGACGAAATGCAGACAGAATGAAGATACTTACTCTCGTTAAAATTCTTATATAGCAGCTCGAGCGCCGGTTCCCCAGGCACTTGCATACAATTACCCCTTACCATTACAAGATGGTCGCGCCTGGGTCTCCCAGCAGATTCAAAGTCAAAGAATTTCGGCCTCTTCGAATCACTAAACAAATATCCACTCTTTCGATCTTTCATATATTTAAACTTATAGTATTTCAAGACATCGTCCGCAACGAACTATCTCGCAATACCACCATCTCTCCATCTCTTGTTAAGGGTTTCACAGACCTTCATTATCTCAAAGACATTTCCATTTAATTGGCCAGGGCAGCTCTTTAGAGCATTCATTACCCCCTTTTGGAAAAAGGTTAGGGGAATGCTTAACCCATATATGACCTGGTTCAGGTAACAAAGGAATCCTTCCTCTACGACCACTGCACCAGTCCCGTTGTAATAAGAGATATCTATATCATCTCTTATATCCATATTTCTCTTCCACTAATCTAGGGAAGGCACCTGATAGTGATCTATCTTACCACCTGGTCTCACCAGAACCCTAAACCACAACCCCGCATTCATAACATAATGCCCCATTTTCCATCTAAACATTTTTTATACTGCAAAAATTTCTTCGTTACGTCTACATTCTCAGGATACCTAAAAAATTGCCCAGTCTCAATCTCCACATGTAATTCCCCATCCTCCCCAGAATGAACAACCGGCATATCAACAGCAATGTTACCACTCTCCCCTACATCATCTATAGTCCTACCAGACGACGATGATTCCTCACTGGAGGATATAACCATTTTACTACTGAGTTTCAAATTTTTGACACGCATCTAACACATACAAGAAAAAGACTATTCAGTGCTTTCTAATCAAACAGGCTTTATCCCTCAGCCATACCCAATAAGTCATCAATCTACCAAACAAGCAACAACAATCAAATATGGCATTCAACAGACACACTATCTACCGCAATAGAAAAGATGAAAGCAGAGGTACTAACCTGTACTAGAAGAGCAACAGTCGTCGACTCCGGTCACCACTTGCACCTCAAACAGCAAAACTTTGTTCTTCTTAGCAAGATCACACAAAAAATGGAGGACTTCGTTCATAGTTTGAAGACTTTCTCTCTCTAGAAATGTTCCTTCCTCTCTCTATAAAGGAATGTGGTTTATGGGAGAGAGAAAAACGAGTTTTTATATTATCACTCAGTTTCTGAAACGACGGCTCTTTGGGACACACGTTAGCATCCTCTCTCCTAACAAACACGCCTTTTCGTTTGCCCTCATCATGATTTCTAGAGTAACGTGTTCTGTTATCACGTCTGTCTCTCTCCTCTGCCATTATTAAATGCAAGGACTCACTGCCCAAGAAAATTCGTACAGATCATGTATTATGATTCCTTACGTACAGCAACAACCTTCTGTGGCTGCACGATCCTACTACACTATTTATAGCATGAGTGCCAGTTCAAAACCCTGGTACAAATTTTTCCTGCTGTCACTTATCTTGTTTTTGATATGACAGAAGCAAAAAATTAGCAACAAATCCTACTACTATTATATTTCATTCAATCTATCTCACAGATACAGAAAGTGATGACAAAGCAACCTTAATACAAACAAGTCATTTTAATGTGGTCACGCACCCGACCTTGCATATAATTACAGATGGATGGTTCTCTTCACAACATGGACTGATTCCCACACCAGCAACTCTCCCATCCTCTTCAACAAGCGTATCCAGTACGATTTCTAGAACTACTGCCCCACACAAATGTTCACAAAATACATCACATCAGAAATGATGTTCAACAACCTCGATAGCAATCCTACCTTCACTGGCATATTCATGAAGCTATGAACAAGTTCTCAAAATAATCAACAGTTATTCAAGTTCACTATGACAATACTCCCTCAACGAGACCCTATATGGAGCTCAAAAGATATCATGAGTTTATCATCATAGCAGACATGACAACAATATATTTCAACAAGGAAACAAGGATATAGCACGATCTACACAGTTCAAATATACTTCATCCAACTCAGCAACAATTCGATCTACATATTTTCGACCTATGTCATTTTTGGCTAGTTCGATAATTATTCCACGGTATCCTACAACAGTTCATTCAAGCAGTTTCAAACACTTACAAGACAAGATAATAAAGTTTGAATTTATTATTCAGGACAAACAAATTATAAGGACGAATACTTCAGTCAGTTAGAAAATCAAGATTATAAGTTCTGCAGATAAATAGTTCTTGTACAAAGAATAACCCACTTTACACATGACAGTGCAACACTTGAGCAGACACAATGGCAGGACCAGCAAAAGATCTCAAAACCCCAGAAACAGAACTGGAGTGAGGTAGAGGATAAAGATATTCCCACCACTCCTCCGTAACCCCCACCATCTCCGCAACCACTGAAAACGAAGGACCACCTCCACCATTAAAAAACCCAGTCCTTCGCAGGGTACCGGCAGTACTTCTGAGACGACTTCCCTGCCATCTCATCTTCCGCCGCCACCGCATCCTCTGCAAGCATCCGCAGACAGGCCCGGCGATGAGTAGCAAACAAGAGCATGTAGCGAAAGCGCCACATTTGATGATAATCATCCTCTGCCTCCTCTACCTCTTCCAACGTCATCCTATGAAAAGTTAGAGGAAAAGTGATTGGAATTGGCAGAGAAAGACTTTGGTTACCAAAATAACGAGTCTGAGGACTCATCATCTTGCTCTGAACTCTCTCCTCATAAGCCTGACGACGAGTAGTCACCACCACTATTACTTATGCAAATTCAGACGAATGACAGGATAAACCAAGATGAAGAGTAAAAGCAACTGGTCACCATTTTTATATAGTAGCAGCATTTAATGCAAGCCACCACTTCCAAGAAAGTCTTTATCACAAGCACACATCTCTAGCAGCATTTTTGGGAGACCCAACAGTCAAGACAATTATTCATCCAGATACCTAGGAAGCCATCAATGCAGTATTTAAAGCGACTGGACTTCTCAACCAACACCACTCGCTTTACACATTTCTCCTGCTATTGGCTGAGAGGGGGCAGTTGTAAGGGCTTATTTCTAATCCTCCTACTAAGCCTGATATTCGAGCTCACATAGTTCGCATAAACATACTGATAACCAACCAAGGACTGAGAGTAAGTAAATTACAATATATACGACCTCACCTACAGTTCGAGGATATTGAAGCATCTAGTAACATCATACTGCAGAAGACATCCAGATATCCATTAGTAGTTCGTATACATACGAACATTGTTAGAGATAGTATCTTCATCAACAGTTCGAAGTTACAGCTAAGGTCATCAATAGATCCGTTGCAGATCAACAAGTATCAAGAGGTTACAGAAGACCTCATAAAGACTCATCAAATACGGACAACCAAAACGTACATCATCAATGTAACCAACGGTCATATTATAAGACCTATAAAAAGAGACCTGGAGATCAGGATCCAGGGTGGCTATTATCACTTACAGAACTCTTAGAGAAAGTTATCCCTAACAAAACTCAGATATTCAATCTCTTTCTCTTTGTAATAGCTAGCATCTATATAAACACCATTTTTTCAAAAATCCTCAAGAGAGGTCGTGGTTTTTAACCCATTCAAGGGTTTTCCACGCTAAACTTGTGTTAATTGCTTCTAGTTCCTAGTCAATATTATATATTTCAAGGGTGTAAGGCATTATCTTCGTCCAAGACAAAAATAGGCTATTATAATTTTAGTCTACTATCACTAATTTACTTGTTGCAATATTACTTAAGAGGTCATCGTGGTGCTCATTCTTCTGTTTTTGATGGACTAGGATAAAAAAATAGTTTGTCTCACTTATTTTACTTCGGTCATTTTTTTGATTTTTTAACCGAGTCAACTACAATTGAATGCAGTCAAACCTAGTCTTACTTTTTTAAATGCCAAACTACCCTTTGGGCGTGCAACACTAAAAGAGAAACAAAGAGAGGGGTAGGGCTGTTCACGGGTCGGGTCGGGCCGGGTTCATTTTTTTATTTTTTTGCTAGACCTGTTTTCAGATTTAGTAGAGCATAGCTCCGTCAATCCCAACCCATTAAACCTCTGCTGAAGGTGAAACCTAATCCCTTCAATCATAGAATTATAAGCATGATTCCTCAAATGATTAACAATTCCTTAATTTATTATATATACAAAAATTATATCTATATTCAAGCTTGAATGATGTAAAGGAGTGGCCTCAAATGGTTCCTTAAGTTTATGAGAATGAGACCGATTATCCAGTATGCCTCAAATGATTCTGCAAGTTTATAAGAATGAAACCCATTATCCCTTGTTTACAAAACCCATTATCCCTAAACACATCAGAATTACAAGCATCCCCTTTTTTACAAAACCCCTTTTTATATTGCACAAGTAGTTTAGTCCTAACCCAAACCCTAACTCACCTGATTCATCAACCCCAACCCAATTATAACTCCTTCGATGGGGTGTTTGTTGTTCTTCATTCAGGAAAGGAAGTTGTTGTAGATCAAGGGACGACGATGAAGAAGACCTAAACCGAGAGTAGTCGATGTTGCTTGCTTTATCTGGGTCTAAAGCTTTGATTCGGGAGTGAACAATCTTGCTTGCTACCGTCACTTCCATGGCTACCTCTCTGCCTTACCCTCTCTCTTTTTTTTTTTTCTCTCTCTATAAGTGTTTTAGCCTTTTAGATTTTCCTAGATTTATATAAACACTACCCGGTTCGGGTCGGGTTTTAACATACACCAAATCATAAACCCGAACCCGAACCGATTATATTCGGGTTTTAAGATTCAAACCCGAAACTGAACCGACCGATCCCGAACCCGGACCGAAACGGTCGGTCCGGGTCATCCTAATTCGGGTTTTTGGGTTTAGGTGTGCAGCCCTAGAGAGGGGTGAACCAAGCACAACCTGTTAACATAATGATAAAACCCACATGAATTTTCAACATTTTCTTGTTTTTCTCCGTGCATTACACTATTTTTGCTGCTTAAAAGAATGATTCAAGGGATCACAATTTCCTTCTCAGTAAAAAGAATAATGGGTTGCCCACTCACTCTCAATTCCCCAATCCCCAATCCCCAATATTATTATATCACCCAATTTCAAAACTAATCGACTATCCAACCACAAAACAAGCATTAAAACTAATATATTCGGCAAATGTTTTGTAACCTAATTGAAAAATCAAGCTAAATTACTATATTTGAGGACATATAAAAAAGGAAAATTAACATGAGGTTTGTAGAGAAAGAAATTAATGTAACATTAGTGTTGATGTGGGCATGAGGGTTGTTAATGATGCCTTTGTTGCAACTTCCTTGGTTGTTGATGTTGTTAATGATTCCTCACACTTCCATTACTACTATTATTACCCAAACCTTGCAAAATAGGTAAATCCCATGGTCTTGAATGGAAGAATGGGACCAACAGATGAAACTATGTTGGGCAATAAACTTCAGGTTTGGAGAGAGTGACATAGTTGTTGTTCGGTGTTGATTTAAAGCAATTGAAGGAGGATTTTTCCACCCAAGGTTGGAAATGGAGGGTGATGATGCTTTACCTCTAGCGTTCACGGTGGGTCTAAGAGAGAGGGAAAAATAAAGTTTATAACTTCCATTAAAGAAGGTTTTCCCATTGATTTTTAGGAACGAGATGAAGACAGCATCATTTTCTTGTGTCAAGATTATGACGATTTTTACGTAAATGACGCGTGTTATTTTTAAAGGTATAATTAGTTTTGCACAAGTCAAGACATAATCAATTGCAGTTGACTCAGTCAAAACAACAAAAAAAGGATCCAAGTACAATAAGTAACAAACCGCAGGGTCCTTGGCTAATTGGCCAAGAAACTTTGGGGGTTTTATCAAATTTTCTCATAATCTTATTGATTATGAAGTTTTCAACTGACTGTTATATAGGCATACAAGTTTAACCAATTGTTTAGAATTGTGCCCAAGTCTTCCCACGTCTAGTAAACTAACCTGGACTCAATCAACAAATAAAGCTCCTACAAATTAGTTTAACCAGCTGCCTAGAATTCCTGAGAATTATACTCGCCTCCCCGTTCTGAATGTAGGGCTTTGATATGTTGGCCAATTTCCTTCTCAAGTTAACTAGAGCCTTGCAAGTACGAAAGGCTAAAATAGTTTCTGACCTTGCCTGCAAGATGTAGACCTATGTTTTTGAGTAAAATCATCAATAAAATGATGAAATACCGTTTATTACCATTGGATTGTGGATCGATTGGTCTGCAAATGTCTGAGTGGATCAACTCGAGTACTTTTTTTTCCAATCAATCAACATGAAGAATTTGAACTAAGTCCAAAAAATGATTGAACTTAATTCCAAAAACAACTTTCATAAACATATCCACCGGGTTATCTTTGGTGTGAATCTTCTTCAATAGAATCCCACCCTCCTTCAGGACTTCTCTGACAAAGTAATATTGCACATCAATATGCTTTGTGCGCTGGTGATGAACCTAATCTTTGGCCAAGAAGATAACACTCTGACTATCACAGTAAATATCAAGATGATCCATCTTAATGCCCAAATCGTATAGAAGACCTTTTATCCAAATGAATTCCTTTATCGCCTCAGTCACGGCTATATACTCTGCCTTGGTAGTTGACAGTGCCACCGTTGACTGTAGCGCGGATCCTCAGCTAACCAGCCCTCTACCCAATATAAATACATCCCCGATAGTAGACCACTGTTTATCAAAATCACCCATATAGTCAACATCCACATAACCCACAAAGAACCAATCAGTCGAATCCTATTTACAAAATTCCAAACCGATATCCACAATACCTTTGATATACCGTAAAATACATTTCACAACTCGCCAATGATCTCTACCCGGATCATGCATATATCGGCTAACCATACCAACCGCCAGTAAAATGTCTGGCTGAGTACATACCATAGCATACATCAAGCTACTAACCGCACTAGCATAAGGAACTTGACTCATATAATCACGTTCCTCATCAGTGTTTGGAGACATAGAAGCCTTAAGCTTAAAATGATGAGCAAGGGGTGTACTTACAGATTTTGTGTTACCATCAATGCCAAATCTCTGAAGTACCTTCCTCATATATAAAGTCTGAGAGAGACGCACCGTTCCATTCTCTCTATCTCTATAAATTTCCATACCAAGAATCTTTTTTGCATCACCAAGATCCTTTATTTCGAATTCTTCACCCATTTGCTTTTTCAGATTATCAATCTCGCTTTTGTGCTTACACGCAATAAGTATATCATCCACATACAAAAGCAAGTAAATAAAAGACCCGTCACGTAGCTTGCGTAAGTAGACATAATGGTCATAATGACTCCCCTTGTACTTCTGCCCAATTATAAACTGATCAAACCATTTGTACCATTGCTTTGGAGACTGCTTCAAACCGTACAACGACCTTTTCAACTTACACACATAGTCTTCCTTCCCCGCAACCGTAAACCTATTCGACTGAGTCATATGGATCTCTTATTTCAAATTCCCATGTAAGAACGCCGTCTTAACATCAAGTTGTTGCAACTCCAAATTGAATTACGCTACTAAGGCCAATAGGATCTGTATGGAAGAATGTTTCACAATCGGAGAAAATACCTCATTGTAATCGATCCCTTCCCTTTGAACGTAGCCCTTGGCTACTAATCTTACCTTAAAGCGTATTTCATCATCAAGAGATCCCTGTTTCTTACTATAAACCCATTTACAACCGATCGCTTTCTTTCCTTTCGGCAACTTCAAAATTTCCCAAGTTTCATTTTTGAAAAGAGAATACATCTCTTCCATCATCGCTTCCTCCCAATGTTTAGCCTCGGAACCGTAAATAGCCCCCTTATAGATGGAGGGAACATCCTCTTCAACAACCAGAAGTGCATAGGCTGTCATGGCCTTCCCTTTTGGAAGTACCATATCCTTTGTAAGCCGAATCGGTTTGCTTACATCCCTCTTTGCTTTACTTTTTACGATTGACTCCACTACCGGAATATCTTCATCCGTACTACCAAATGCTCCACCTTTATCCGTGTCTACATCATTTAGAATATGTATTAACGGCTCATCACCAATTGCGACACCGATAGATGACCCCCCTCTAAGTACGGAACTCTCTGGCCAATGTGAAGACGCATCAATCTTCACCTGCTGCAATACCCCGCTGGCCATCCCCTCTGTGTGCCAAGAGTCATGTGACTTTATCATAGAAGCCTCATTAAAAGTGACATCTCTACTTAGAATGATCTTTTGATCTCTCGTATCCTACAACTTATGACCTTTCATACCCTTCTTCTTACCCAAAAAAATGACATTTCTTACTCGCGGATCCAACTTACCATCCTTAACATGATAGTATGCTAGACACCCAAATATATGAAGAGTATCATAATCTACAGTAGGTTCTCCCGACCAAGCCTCCATTGGTGTTTTACCCTCAATTGTAGTCGAAGGCAACTTATTAATAAGATAAAATGCATATATCAAAGCCTCAGCCTATAACGCCTTGCCCAACCCAGAATTGGACAACATATACCGAACCTTCTCCAGTAATGTACGGTTCATGCGCTTGGCTACCCCATTTTGTTGCGGTGTCTCTCTAACAGTGAAGTGTCAAACTATCCCCTCATCTCGACATACTTACAAGAATGGATCACTAGTGTACTCCCCACCATTATTAAAATAGAACAACTTGATCTTTTTACCGGTCTGAGTCTCAATCAACTTCTTCCACATCATGAAATTTGTAGGACTTCATCCTTTATCTTGATAGTGTACACCCAAACTCGCCTAGAAAAGTCATCCACAAAAGACACAAAGTAATGCTTCCCTCCTAGCGATGCATTCTTGGAGGAACCCCAAACATCAGAGTGAACATAATCAAGAGTCCCACGAGTACGGTGAATTGTGGTGCCGAACTTAACTTTTGTCTGCTTTCCCAGAATACAGTATTCACAAAAATCCAATTTGCACATTTTGGCACCTTTCAAAAGCTACCGGTTCGTGAGAGCTCTCAAAGACTTTTCTCCCGCATGCGACAAACGCATGTGCCATAGCCGTGTCATATTTTTGGAAGTGGTCTCCTATCTTCCCGCGGTAGAAACCTCACCAAGAACAGCCATACCATCCAAATAGTACAAGTTGTTACTTCTTGTGTGACCCTTCAATATTACCATGGCTCCCTTAAGAACCCTCTGTACCCCATTCTCATACACAACCTTGCAGCCTTGCGCATCAAGTGTCCCCATCGAGATAATGTTCTTACTCATTATCGGAATAAACCGAATCTCATCAATTTCTTTAACCAACCAATTGTACAACTTCAGTCGAATGGTACCTATCGTCATGATGCAGCAATAGTTATCATTTCCCATCACTACCGCTCCATCTTCTAGCAATTTTAAACTAGAAAAACAAGCCCTTTCGGGACAAATATGATAAGTAGCACCCGAATCTAAAATCCATTCCTTTGTATCAATAATACATGCACTAGGAATTATAGTAAAAGATTAATTAGAGTCATTACCTTCCGTTTCCGTGTCCTGAGCCAAATTTATAGAAGAACCCAATTTTCCTGCTTTCTTCTTCTTAAGCGCGGGGCAATCAACCTTCCAATGTCCCGTTTCTTTACAAAATGCGTATTGGTCCTTAGTCAAATTGTTTTGGTTTCCCCCACGACCTCTCAATTTCGATCAAGGGTTCTTAGGAAATGGCCTCTTTTTATCTGAGTATCTTCCCCGAATCGTTCGTAATTCGGATGTGTACTTGTCGGTCTTTATTTTCTCTTTTCTCCGATACTCGTGGTTAACTACGGCCGTAGTCACATCCGTGTACTTTAAAGAACTTTTTCCATTAGTAATCCTAGTAACAAAATGTTCGAATTCTTCCGGAAGTGAGTTCAAGAATAATAGAGCTTTATCTTCATCCCCAACTATCTTTTCAAAATTCGCTAAGTCGGCCAACAACTTAGTGAAGTCATTCAAATGCTCGGACATACTAATCTTTTACCTTGTAGTGAAGCGATAAAACTTCCTCTTCAAGTAGAGTCAATTTTGGATGCCCATTACCAAATACTTCTCCTCTAATATCCGCAAAATTTCTTTTGTGAAAGTCTCATTCATCACAAGGTATTTAATGTCTTGAGCAAGACAAGATCAAATTTGGCCACAATCTCTCATATTCATCTTCTGCCATACACTCTCCTCTATTTCATCTGGCTTGTTCTCCAATACCTTGTCTAAGTTTTGTTGACTTAGGGCATTAATAACTTCGCATCGCCACATGCCAAAGTTATTTATGTCATTGAAAATTTTAACTTCAATCTTTGCATTATTAAACATCACCATCGTATTTCTTTTCGGGGCTGAAGAACTAGCTTCAATTTTATCTCTCATGTTTCCCTTAATTTTCATGAACTAACCAAATCAAAACCAAATAAAATTGAGAAACCCCAAGTTACCTCAAAATCGCGCACAATCGAGGAATCGACCTCGTTCTGACACCAATTGTTGAGTCGCAGGCCCGGAAGCCACAAACTCCAATTTGATTTGGGTTAGTTACAAACAAGCACAAACAAAGAAAAACACAACACCAAGTTTATAGTGGTTCGGCAAATTTCCTATGTCTACTTTCAGGAGAGAGAGAGAGTTTATTCAAGGTCCCAATTACAATCACTCAAGCCTAATTTTGGATTTCTTACTCAAGAAATCCCCAAAATGTTCTCACCAAAGGATTGTCAAAAGGATGACTCTAAAAGAACTTAGGTTTCCCTTTATATACTAGGGAAAATATTTTATAATCGCTTAAATCACAAGGCAATCAAGAGGTTCAAAAACCATAAAAAAATAGAATCCCCAAATTTTGTTTGAACGAAATAGAGAGTCGTTCGAACGAAAAATGTCTATGGGCCAAAATTCAAGAGGACTGAACATTGGTCGTTTGAACACAATATCAAGTCGTTAGAATGACTTGGACTCCTGGGCTAAAATTCCAGGGAGTTGTAAAACGGTCGTTCGAACGACTCTCAACCTCGTTCGAACGACTTTGGCAACAGACGGCCCCACAACAAGTTCCTTTGCGAATAAGGATTTTGTAATCATCTTCTTGAAGCTGACCCACACTTAACAAATTATTCGTTAACCTCGGCACATAAAGCATATTTGAAATAGATTGGGAATGTTTTGAATTCTTGATGCTAATAGTGCCTTTTTCCATAACAAAAGGTCAAGAACTATCTTCGAGTTTGACAATAGCATGGAAAAACTCATCCAACTCATAAAATAAGGACTTGCCGCAATACATGTGGTTATTTTCCCCTGTGTCTAAGTACCATATTGAAACATCTATATTTGGAGTTTATTTTATTCCGTGTCTAGATTAGGTGTCAACACTATCTCGTTGTTACTTAACGTTAAAGATTGCACATGGAGCGACTACAGCTGGATTAGCACTGAATAGGTTCGTAAGCACTGAACAAGTACATAGGTTTGTACTTCTTTTCTCTAAAATGTCAAGCATTAGTATTTTACATAGTATGAAAAGAAAATGTCTTGTCTTATTGGAGAAAAACTGGTGTCTATTCGAATAAGCTTTTTCTATGTTCGAATAAGACTTTTATTCAATTTTTTTTAATTATATTTGAATATTTTCCCTTAGACCAATATGTATTCGAATAAACTATTTCTTTGTTTCAATATATTTTTAGGGAACTTTGTTGTTCGAATAGGGTTTTTCGCTGTTCGAATAAAACTTGTTTTGTTCGAATAAATTTTTTCTCTATTCGAACAAATTAACTCAGGACCTTATTTGGTCGAATACATTTTTGATGTATTCGAATAATAATTATTTTATTTGAATAGACTTTGTTTCTATTTGAACAGAGGTCGGGTTTTTAGTTTTTCAATATAAGATAATTTTTCTTTTTTCAGAACTCACCTCTTCTAAAACCTATTTTTCTAGAACTTAAATTTTTTTATAGAGAAGATAGATTTCTTTGAGCGATTCAAAGGAGAACTAACAATTCAAACTTGAATCAATCATTGAATCACAAACCTAATTCATGATTTAACGAACTTGTGAGATTTAAGATTTAAAGCTTTTACGAGAGATTGAAGCGAGATGTTACGAGAATGAAGGGCGTTGCAAGAATGTGAAATTGATTATGGGGAGTTCAATTAGAAGAGAGGTAACCACGGGATATGCTTATTGAGTCTATAAGTAATTGAATACTTGTAGTTTTTATTTCAATAGTGGATTGTTTAGCTGTTGGGTGATTCGACAGCGACCTGTGGGTTTTTCTCTTGAGAAAGGTTTCCCACAGGATCAAAATTCTTTAGTCTTGTGTTTAATTTCTAATTGCTTGTTGACACTAGATAATTAGACCAATTTGAATTAGGTTAAGGTTAGAACATTAATTCAAATGAATTCGGACCTATTGATTTCAACCTAAATTAATCCAAATCAGTTAGTCTCAAGTGATCAGTTATTTCACACATGGTTTGAGATGTCTCATCCATGGTGTTGCAAACAATAAGAAGAGTAGGCTCATCTTTAGCCTCAACTATTTATATTTTCTTCCTTTTCTATAGATAATTAAGCATGACACTCGTAACGTAAATGGCCATACATGTTACATTTGTGAAGTAGGATTTTGGACTTATCAATGGGACTTGATTCCTGAGATTCTCCCGAATAATTGCCGAGTCCTGGTCTCATCCAAAATGATGACGATTTGTAGATCTTTTGCTTCTTCCTCGACCACAACCGGATCCTCTTCCATTAGTAAATGAATTATTCACTGATAATTGTAAAGTTTGCTCCACTATTACGTACTTATTAATCTTTTGCTCATGCACCAGTAGTTAGCTCATGAGTTCATCAACGATGACTGTATCCAAGTATTCTTTAGACTCTTATATGGAATACTCTACATAATCAAACTTCGTGGTCATTGATCGAAGAATTTTCTTAATGATGGTGATATCTACAGCCTTATCACCATTAATCCTCATCTTATTTGCAATTGTAGAACATGTATTCAGAATTGAAGATGAAGATGAATGAAAAGGAAATGCAAAAACCTAAAGATCGAGGCTTGCAGTCACTGCAATTTCTTTAAGGCAGATTTTACCCTGCGTATGGTGCTTTACAGTTTGACGGTGCCTGTCTCCCAAGATACAACGATCGAATCATATTGACTTAAAGCACTTAAGTCGATACGCCTGTCAAACTATCTGTGATTTTACTCTCAAGAAAGAATCAAATTTAGAAGATGAGGAATGAGATTCGGGGATGTTATCTGTGTATCAAACACATCAAGAATAATCATTTAAATAAAGAAGAAGGTATCCTTTAGAAGCACCTGTAGATGGGGTTGCGTCCCAAGATACACCTCTGAGAAGTGTTTGTGTCTCTTGAAGAGTAACTGCATGTTTTATTCGAATAAAATCTATTTTTGCTTGAATATATTTCTTACTACCAGATTTATTCGAATAAAATCATAATCTATTCGAATAGATTCTTCCTGCCAGATTTATTCAAATAAAATACAATCTTATTCGAATAGACTTATTCGAATAAAATCTATAAAATAGTCCAAATGGGTCATGGGTTGGTTCGTGCATGTAAGCCCATGGGCCTCCCTATAGCAAGCCTTCACACACTCGCCTCACACACTTCTAAGGGCAACACTTACTTACATATGCTATACATGTGTAACCCAATATAAAGTAAAAATACTCTTTTCACTTATCCAATGTGGGACTAACTGTAATAACCAAGGTTTTATTCAAACCACAAAGAAAAGACATGCATTTTTTCCAACAATCCTCCACATTTGAATGAAAATGGGAAAGACTAGAACGAATAAGAATCTTGAGAGTAATGGTAGGAAGGGATCTGCATCGAAAAAGGTGTCTTGTGGACTTGAACCTTCTCTAGTGAAAAACTATTGGACATACTTGGCTAAGCAGTGAACATGATGTCTTGAACTGTTCAGCCATTGATGTAATCCCAGACAATATTATTCTCACAGTTTCGTTCCTGTCACAGACAGTTCTAAATGTTGTGTCTATTTAGGCCCTGGACAATCTTTAATTCATGAGTGCTATTAGAGAATTCAGTCATCTTAATTCTCACGGAAGCGACCCTCACTTTTCACTCACATAGGTGATTTCCTATTAAAAGTACCCTGCTGTACTCTACTTGTATACACAAGCTATAGGAATCATTAAAAACAAAGTTTACTCTAACAATCGCTGTAGGTTGTACTGTTACATCATGAATGAGATGGAGACCTAGTATCCGCAGTACTTAGGCAAATAACCCTAAACCAGTTTTCCTATTGAACCAGATCTTAGGATCCTCCAGTCAACTAGGTTAGGCCCATTCCTTTTGATGTATAGTATACTTGCCTTTTCGACAACCCTTTTGTAAATGGATCCGCAAGGTTGTCCTGAGATTTTACAAAATCAATAAATATTATTCTATTCGCAAGTAACTGCTTAACGGTATTATGTCTGCGACGTATATGTCGCGACTTACCGTTATACCATAAAGGAATATCCTCTAGAAACTCTCGAAGCCATTCTGCTTTTTTTCCATTTTTGTCCAAAGCAATGGACTCAGATTCCATCGTGGAATGAGTTATACATGTTTGTTTATAAGATTTCCATGATACTGCTGCACCTCCAAGTGTAAACACATATCCAGAAGTAGATTTTGACTCGTCAGAGTCTGAAATCCAATTTGTATCACTATATCCTTCAAGTACAACTGGATAAGTAGTGTAGTACAAACCATAGTGTAGGGTGCACTTTAAATACTTTAAAACCCTAACGAGTGCCACCCAATGTGTATCTCTAGGATTACTCGTATATCGACTCAATTTACTTACTGTATAACAAATATCTGGTCAGGTATAGTTTATAATATACATGAGACTGCCTATGATACGTGAGTACTCAAGTTGAGAAACGCTTTATCCCTTGTTTTACACTAAGTTTTGAGTTCTATCAAATGGTGTTTTAACACCTTTACATTGAAACTTATTGAATCTCTTAAGCACGTTTTCTATATACTATGCTTGTGATAACACAATTCCCTGTGATATCCTATTGATCTTGATTCCAAGAATAACATCTGCAATACCTAGGTCTTTCATGTCGAAGTTCCTGGTTAGTATTTTTTTAGTGGACTTTATTACATTAATATTAGTCCCCAAAATCAGCATATTGTCTACATAGAGACATACAATTATGCATGCAACATTAATGCATTTATAATAAACACATTTGTCACATTCATTGATTTTAAATCCATCCTTGATCATAGCATGATCAAACTTTGCATGCCATTGTAAGGGCGCTTGTTTTAATCTATACAAGGACTTCATAAGTTTGCAAACTTTGTGTTCTTATCCTTTGACAATAAACCATTTAGTTTGGTTAATATAAATTTCCTCATCTAATTCACCATTTAGAAAAGCTGTTTTCACATCCATTTGATGTATTTCAAGCTTATGCAAAGCTGCAATAGCAATCAACATTTGTATAGATGTTATTCTTGTAACTGGTGAATAAGTATCAAAGTAATCTAGGCCTTCCTTTTGCCTAAATCCCTTAGCAACAAGTCACACCTTGTACTTGTCTACAGAACCATCAGGTTTTATCTTCCTCTTGAAGATCCATTTACACTCGATTGGTTTATTACCAGGTGGAAGAGTTACCGACTCTCACGTATGATTTTGCATAATAGAATAAATTTTACTATGCACTGCCTCTTTCTAACTAGGAGCCTCAGGAGTTGACATGATCTCTTTGAAGGTTTGAGGTTCATTCTCTAACAGGTTAGTTAGATATTCGGGACCGATTCTTACAGATGCGGTCTTAACACGTTTTCCACGTCGAAGTTCTGGAGCTTGCTCAGAACTTTCAGGCTGAAGATCACTACCTGAAGCAACGTCATGTGATATTTTTAGAAAATTCGCATTATAACTCTTTTTGCTTGGGGAAATATCCTCAAAAAAGATGGCATTATGTGATTCGATGAATGTATTCTTATGTATATCAATGATCTTTGATTTGTGTACCAGAAACCTGAATGCACTGCTATTATTAGCTTTGCCAATAAAAATACAGTCAATGGTTTTGGGTCCCAATTTTACACGTTTGGGAACTGGAACTTGCACTTTTGCAAGACACCCCCACACTTTCATGAATTTAAAGGAAGGTACTCTACCTTTCCAAAGTTCATAAGGAATGCTATTAGTCTTCTTATGAGGAATCTTATTCAGCAAATAGTTAGCTGAAACTAAAGCTTCCCACCACAAGTTTTGTGGCAAACCAGAACTAATCAATATGACATTGACCATATCTTTCAAAGTTCTATTTTTCCTCTCAACAACTCTATTTTCCTGAGGTGTATAAGGTGTTATAGTTTGGTGAATAATCCCTTTCTGAGCATAAAACTCTTCAAAAGCTGATGAAACATATTCACCACCTCTATTTGACCATAAGGTTTTAATCTTCATTTCAAGTTGATTCTCAACCTCATTTTTGTAAAGCGTAAACATTTCTAATGCTTCATCTTTACTTCAGAGTAGATACACATAATTGTACCTAGTACAGTCATCGATAAAAGTAATAAAATACTTTTTCCCACCTCTTGTTTGGACAAATTATAAGTCACATAAATCATTATGAATTAATTCGAGAGGTACTGTCTTCCTTTTATCAATTGATTGAAGGGTAGTTTTGCAAACTTTGCTTCAACACATGTTGTACAATTTTGTTTACAATCAATGCTGAATTTAGGCAACAGTCCTAAATTCATTAATCTGCGCAACGAACTACTATGAACATGGCCTAATCGTGCATGCCAAACATTAAAAGACTAAAAAATGTAAGCAAAACCTTCAATTTTATTGATAAACATAGAGGTTACATCAACATTGAATTTAAACAGGCCATCACTCAAGTAGCCATTTCCTGCAAACATTCCACTTTTAGTCAAGACACATTTGTTTGACTCGAAGACTAGCCGAAAGCCTTTTTTATTTAAAACTGATCCAGACAACAAATTCTTTCGAATATCTAGGACATGCAGAACTTCATTCAGAGTAAGTTATTTTTCTGATGTGAACTTCAGGACAACCTTTCCAACTCCTTCAACCACAGAAGTTGCAGAGTTTCCTATGTATAGTTTTTCATCACTGTCCACTTTGTTGTATGTCGAAAACTGGGTTTTGTCAGCACAAATGTGAGGTATTGTTCTAGTATCAATTCACCAATCTTTGGCATTACTGATCATGTTCACTTTAGAGACCACAGCAGAAAGGTTCTCCAACTCAGACACGTTGGCTTGAGGGGGCTGATTCTTTGAAGAATTGCCTTTATTCTTCCTGCAGTCCATTGCGCAGTGCCCTTTTTTTCCGTAGGTATGGCAGTTCCCAGAAAATTTCTTCAAGTCTCTTCCAGTTGGACCCAGTGTAGGGTTATTACCCTTCTTCCTATTCTTCTAATGGGATTTTCCCTTATAGTTTGAAGGATTGCCTTCAACTATATCGGCTTTTGATTATAGTAAACCAATTCCAATCACTTTCTCACTATTGTGATTGTTTTCTTCAATCCTCAAACGCACTATCAAGTCCTCAAACTTCATCTCCTTGCGTTTGTGCTTCAAATAATTCTTAAATTCCTTCCAGGATGAAGGTAATTTTTCAATTAATGAAGCAACTTAAATGATTCGCTCATAATCATTCCTTATGCATGACATTCATGCAGGATAATATACAACTCTTGCACTTGACTGATTATTGACTTAGAATCAATCATCTTGAAGTCAAGGAATCTACTGACAATGAATTTCTTCGTTCCTGCATCTTTTGTCTTGTACTTCTTATCCAAGGAATCTCGCAATTCCATGGCAGTCCTGAGTGGACTATAAACATTGTACAGTTTATCATCCAACCCATTCACAATATAGTTCTTGCGCTAAAAATCATAATGTATCCATGCCTCCGCAGCAGCGACAGTTGTCTTGTCAGTTTTATTGTCTTTGAGAACAGGGGCACTCTTTTGCAAAAAATTGGCAAGATTCAGAGTAGTCAGATATCTTTTGCTGCCATCATTTGAACTCCGCTCCATTAAACTTTTCCAGCTTTTCTTGATGAACACGAACTGCAGTTTCGTTAATCATCATCTTCACAAAACTTGAGCACAAAGAAGAGCTGTTATAAATCTGTTTTAAGATTGTATAACATGTATTCAGAATTGAAGATGAAGATTAATTAAAAGGAAATAGAAAATCTGAAGATCGAGGCTTGCAGTCACTACAATTTCCTTAAGATAGATTTTACCCTGTGTATGGTGCTTTACAGTTTGATGGTGCCTATTTCCCAAGATACAATGATCGAATCGTATAGACTTGAAGCACTTAAGTCGATACGCCTATTAAACTATCTGTGATTTCACTCTCAAGAAGGAATCAAATTTAGAAGAGGAATGAGATTCAGGGATGTTATATGTTATCTGTGTATCAAACACATCAAGAAGAATCATTTAAATAAAGAAGAAGGTGTCTTTTAAAAGTACTTGTAGATAGGGTTGCATCTCAAGACGCACCTCTAAGAAGAGTTTGTGTCTCTTGAAGAGTAACTGTGTGTCTCTTGAAGAGTAACTGCCAGATTTATTCGAATAGAATCATAATCTATTCGAATATATTCTTCCTGCCTGATTTATTGGAGTAAAATATAATCTTATTCGAATAGAATCTATAAAATATTCCAAATGGGTCATGGGTTGGTTCGTGCACGCAAACCCATGGGCATCCCCATAGCAAGCCTTCACACACTCACCTCACACACTTGTGAGGGCACCACTTACTTACACATGCTTTACATGTCTAATCCAATATAAAGTGAAAATACTTTTTCCACTTATCCAATGTGGGACTAACAGTAATCACCCAAGGTTTTATTCAAACCACAAAGAAAAGACATGCATTTTTTCTAACAGCAATAACCATCGTCCCTGAGAAATAATCATCGACCGATTCTCCGAGTTGGATACGAAGAGTTTCAAATTCTGATCAAAGGGCTTGGTGATGTGCTCGTTTCACCTTTGTTGTTTCCTGATACTTCTTGTTCAACGAATTCAATATTTGCTTTGATGTATCCTTAGTAAGTATAGTTTCCAGGATCGATCGATGGATTGGAAAAGATAATTCTTTGCTTTCAAGTCCTGAAGCCCTCGCATTTCCAATTTGGCATTTTGAGCATTTGTTAATGCTCTTCGTGCTTCTTCAGTTGGTGGTTCTGAAATTTCGGCTTCAACAATGCACCAGTACTCCTTGGATCACAATAAGTTTTCCATGAGCATACTCCAATGATCATAATGACCATCAAAGCGTGGAATATCCAGTTGCACAAAGTACTTCTCTGCCATTGATGAAATCGCTACATTTAGAGAAAACATAAGTGAATAGAAAGGATCTTCTGCGTGGAGACTTTCTTCACTTTCAAATAACCTGGGCTAAAATAACCTGGGCTAAGATATTTGGATGTTTACAGGTGACCTCTCTTGCCAGAGGGCAAGCACTCTCCTTTAAGTCTTTTGATTTGCTTAATCTTTTGAATTGAGCTACACCCCCAAGTCTGTCATTTATTACAAGAAAAATGTTACTTATTCTATGCGAAGACCAACGAAAACATTGCCCTCAATAAGAAGAGACGTAAACCCATGGTTATTGTGACAAATTATTTTGTAGGCTACAGGGAGTCGAACCATGTGCATCTTTCATCCAAGTTTGTGATAAACAAAGTTAATATTGATTTAGCATAAGGGTCAAAGCGAGCTTCAATTCGGAGGTCTCATGTAGAGTTATATGAAGGTGTACTTTGTAGAGTTAAATTTTTTTTTGAGATCTTGTAGAGTTAACTTAGAATATGGGAATGACATCTTTCAAAAGGAGTTGTGCGGCTGCAACCTCGCTTGTTGTTTTGTATGGATAATAGGAATGTTTCATCCCTGCTTTATAGTTTTATCAGATGTCTGACATAAAGTTTGGGTTCCAAGTTTTGCCATTTCAAAGTTTCAGCATTAATATTCCTAGTGTAAATACATATTCCGGCTAGCTAACTCAGGCTAATCTGTAACTCTCTAACCTTTTTTACTCGTATGAATTGGTGGTATTTTAAGAAAAACATACAGATACACAAAACACAAAACAGAAAACGAAAAAAGAAAAAAGAAAAAAGAAAAAAGAATGGGGGTGTGGGGATTCGAACCCTGTAACTCTCTCACTATTGGGTTTGGTACAATCATTGCAGGGTAAGGTAATAGTAAGCGCTCTTCAAGAACAATCTATAAGACTTATTATGGCCCACATGAGTAGGATCCTTTAGTAATTATGGGTTTCTAATTCTGATGATCCAAGTCATAATAGGAAACTAATCCTATTGGTTAATGAGGTCAGGGTTTCCTATAACTCTCTACTTTGATGGAAAGTAATCTTGATTAAAATAGGAGACTAGGTCCTCTCTCTATCTATATAAGTGTGCCTAGCCCATCAACTAAAGCACAATCTAAAAGAGAAGGTTAAGAGAGAGAAAACCTAGTTGTCACCGCTCGCCGCCGCTGACAAACACAAAAGACATACCTCAATCAATCAAGTTATGGATCAAGGTATGTGATTATGCTTTCTCATTATTATTAATCATGATTATCGTATTAAGTCCTAGGTCCTTCTAGATCTAATTATTTATAGATCTTGTCATGTTTTACATGTGGTATCATAAACTATGTTGGATTTTTACAATTTTCCAATTTTGATTTGTTCGTGTTATGTTTCGTTGTTATGTGATCTTGATCAAGATAAATTTTTGTAATTTTTTCGGTATTGATCGTCGGATATGATTTAGGTTATTCACCGTATAGCATTAAAGTTTAAAGTACTAGTTGTTCTCGTATTAACTTTTTCTGTTGTCCTATCAGTGTTTGTTCTTGAATATACAAGATTGCGGTATTTAATGTCAAACATAACATGAGTTAGGTCATACAAGCATAAATTATTTTAGTGGCAGCCTTTACAAATATTTTAATATTTTATTTTATTATTAGAATTTGAAGGGTTTGATTTTTTTTTGTCGCCATAAAGTTGATATAGATATAAATAACTCCCTCTAGGTATTATCATGTTAATGTATTTTTGAAATTTCAATAATTGAGTATTTTGAGATCTGCCACTCTTGAATACCGAGTATTTATTATAAATACTACTTTATAAGGTATTTAGATGCTCATAAAGTATACGTGTTTTTTGAGTTATTTTCCAGTTACATGAAATATATTGACCATGTTTAATATCGATTTAAGATCTATGATTTTGGCCGGTTGGAAGTCACCAAAGTGACCCAACTATTATGATGCATGGATATCAAACCGAGTATATAATACAATTTATTTATCTCAAAATATTATGAATTCTCCCAAAGGCGGATTGACTTTTGCGAGACTAATAAATTGAAATATGGTAATTAATATGTATTCTAGTTTGTGTTTGGAACTAATAACCCAAATGTGAAAGATCTTACATATTTTGGCGTACACTTATAATTAGCCCTATTATATTAATATTACAACTATTTGAGTGGACATTTTATATATTACAATTTAGACCCAAAGGTTGTTTTGTGATGATATTATTAGTTCATCATCGGAATATAATTTGGTTTTAATTTCTTATATTATGACTTTATTTATTTATCTATAATTTATAGTATTAATATTTTGTGGGCTTCTTGAAATTATTCATACAAACATTTGTGGGCCTTTTATCACTCCTTGTTTTATGGGAGAAAAGTATTTTATCACCTTTATTAATGACTTTTCATGTTATGGTTATGTCTATTTATTAAGTGAAAAATCTCAAGCAGTGAATGCCGCTGAGGTATACATTACTGAGGTTGAAAGACAATTAGGCAAAAAGTTAAAAGTCATTAGGTCAGATAGAGGTGGTGAATACTATGGTAGATATGACGAATCTGGTCAGTGCCCTGGCCTATTCGCCAAACTCCTAGAGAAGCTTGGTATTCATGCTCAATACACAATGCCAGAAATGCCACAGGAGAATGGTGTAGCTGAAAGGCGTAATCGTACTTTAATGGAAATGGTTAGGAGTATGATAAGTAATTCAACTTTACCCATATCTTTGTGGATTGAAGCTCTAAAGACCGCTGTATATTTATTAAATAGGGTTCCTAGTAAGGTAGTTCTAAAAACTCCATTCGAGCTTTAGACTGGAAGGAAACCTAGTTTAAGACATCTTCATGTTTGGGGATGTGCAGCGGAGGCTAGAATTTACAATCCACATGAAAAGAAATTGGACCTTAAAACTATCAGCGGATACTTTATTGGTTATCCTGATAAGTCCAAAGGATATAGGTTTTACTGTCCTACCCATAGTACAAGAATTGTTAAAACCGGCAATGCAAGATTCCTTGAAAATGGTAAAATTAGTGGGAGTAGTGAATCACGAAATGTGGTTATTGAGGAAGTTAGGGTAAAAGTCCCATTACCCATAACTTCTAATCCTATTGTTGTTCCTATGGTTGTTGATCAAATCGATAATACCGAGCAACAACTGAGCAATCAACCACTCCATAATGAGATTGCCACCAATGAACTGATAATAGAGGCACCACAAGAAATAACACCACGCCGATCCCAACGAGAAAGGAGATCTGCTATTTCAGATGACTATGTGGTGTAGTTACAGGAATCTAAATTTGACATAGGGACTATTAAGGATCCGGTTTCATTTTCACAAGCCATGGATAGTAATAATTCTACTAAATGGATTGGTGTTATGAAAGAAGAGTTAAAATCAATAGAACAAAATGAAGTTTGGGATCTCGTTGAATTGCTAAAAGGATACAAGAAAGTTGGTTGCAAATGGGCCTTTAAGACCAAACGCGACAGTAATGGCAATATCGAACGATATAAAGCCCGACTTGTGGCCAAAGGTTTCACTCAAAAAGAAGGCATTAATTACAAGGAGACCTTCTCACCTATATCAAAAAAGGACTCACTTAGAATTATTATAGAATTGGTGGCTCATTATGATTTAGAGTTACACCAAATGGATGTGAAAACTATTTTTTCTAAATGAGAGTTTAGATGAAGAAGTTTATATGAATCAACCTGAAGGTTTCTCCGAAAAGGGAAAAAAATATGGTTTTTAAGCTTAAGAAATCAATATACGGTCTTAAACAAGCTTCCCGCCAATGGTACATAAAGTTTCACGATACCATTATTCCTTTTGGTTTTAAGGAAAACATTGTTGATCGATGTATATACCACAAGGTCAGTGGGAGTAAGTTTATATTTTTGGTTTTGTATGTTGATGATATCTTACTTGCTAGTAATGATCTTGGTCTGCTTTACCAGACTAAGAAGTTTCTCTCTAAGAACTTTGAAATGAAAGATTTAGGTGAGGCATCTTACGTGATTGGAATAGAAATCTATTGAGACCGAGCATGAGGATTGTTAGGACTGTCTCGGAAAGCCTATATTAATAAAGTTTTAGAGAGATTCGGTATGGAGATAAAATATTTATCAGTCAAGGAGTCTGTTCAGAAACAACGAGTGTTTATAGAACACATAAGCACAATGCTTATGGTTACAGATCCATTGACTAAGGGATTACCGCCAAAGACATTTAAGGAACACGTTCAGAGTATGGGTCTTGGGCGGATTCCATAATATTTTTCTTTATAGTTATGGATTTTTAGTTTGATTGTTATCTCTAGACATCTTATTGAGATCTTATTATAGTATGTTTATGATATTTTCCTGTTTACAATTATGTGTACACATGTATGTGATTCGATGAATGTTAACAGGAAAGTCTTTTGACAAGACATTATTGATGGACCTTTTATAGGCTTATTTGTTAACGCCTATAAACCTCAGTTATGAACCAACTTAAATAGTTCATTATTGTTGTAGTTCATGGAAGGAAATGTGTCGTAAAATTGCATAAGACCGTCATGACTCACTTTAGTAAATTGCTTGATTTTGGTATTATGATGACCAATACAGATAGTATGACTTGGATATATAAATCGCGCGCGTGTTAGTTATTTAATCGTTGAACCCATTTTGAGTCAAAAATAAATAAAAAATTTGCAAACTAAAATTTTATCGAGTATGATTTTCAAAACTACTTCATATGGGCCAAGTGGGAGAATGTAAGACTTATTATGGCCCACATGAGTAGGGTCATTTAGTAATTATGGGTTTCTAATCATGATGATCCAAGTCCTAATAGGAAACTAGTCCTATTAGTTAATGAGGTTAGGGTTTCCTAT
This sequence comes from Kingdonia uniflora, assembly GCA_014058105.1. Lineage (NCBI taxonomy): Eukaryota > Viridiplantae > Streptophyta > Magnoliopsida > Ranunculales > Circaeasteraceae > Kingdonia > Kingdonia uniflora. The sequence continues at coordinate 3,333,187 of JACGCM010001144.1, read as the reverse complement.
AACTCTCTACTTTGATGGAAAGTAATCCTGATTGAAATAGGAGACTAGATTCTCTCTCTACCTATATAAGTGTGTCTAGCCCATCAACTAAAGCACAATCTAAAAGAGAAGGTTAAGGGAGAGAAAACCTAGTTGTCACCGCTCGCCGCCGCTGACGAACACAAAAGATATACCTCAATCAATCAAGTTATGGATCAAGGTATGTGATTATGTTTTCGCATTATTGTTAATCGTGATTATCGTATTAAGTCCTAGGTCCTTCAAGACCTAATTATTTATAGATCTTATCATGTTTTACACAATTTTCATAAGATTGAGTTACAACCCCTCTTTTGGTTACTTATTCAATATAAACTGTTTTTATTTGTCTACTATCACAAATTTATTTGTTGCCCCACTTCAAAGGTCGACGTAGAGATCATTTTTCTAACCCTTTCCGCTATGTCTAATTGACAAGGTCGGCTTATTATTTTTCTCTTGTTCAAAACCTTTTAAACTCACCATGCAAAAAGTAGACCATGAATGAAGCCACGACTTGTAGCATTCGGTGGTGAAACGACAAGGTCTGAAAATTTGAACTAGTGAATTATTTGGTAGGGATTTTGTATAAGCGACACTGTAATATAATATGATTGGGATTCCATGCATGGCCCCGGAACTAGGAATTTTGAACTCGTTTAATTGTTTTTCATTAATAGAAGGCACCTTCTCAGTTCAAAACTTAATCCGAAAATTTATCAACTATTGAATCAATTTCGTTAGCAAATTATAAATTGTTTGGGCTATGGTACAAGATTTTGCTCTGCATGGTTAAAATTAGTCAAGGTGAATCCTTTTGGCGCTTAGACAATATTACTCCATTTATTCCAATACTTACAACTCGCTTTACTTCAAAACTGGTGCAAGATGGACCCTTAGGCCAAAATAGAGAAGCTTCTTCTGTTATATAATGTATATACCTTGTATTTGATTCAAGTTACATATTGATAGATATTTCCTTCCCGAGAAGTCTAAGAGGGGAAAGGAAGGCATTGAAACTCTACTATGGATAAAATTATATGATAAGTCTTAGAGGAGCTTCTCCTGCTATATAATGTATCTACTGTTGGATAATATTGGGATACTACTCTATCAGTTAATCAAAGACAATGATATGAGAGAAGAGTAGGAATATCTTTATTGATAAATAATATCTCACTTGTTGAGTCGCAACCACGAAAGCCGAAACTCTAAGTCGATTTGGTTAGCAATGAACAAGCAACAATCAAAGAAATACAAAATACACAAGTTTAAGGTGGTTCGACAATTGCCTACGTCCACTGTATAAGAGAGAGAGAGAGTTTATTCAAGATCCCAAAGTTATAATCACTCAAAGAAATTAAAGGTTCTCTCAAGGATATTCTGTCCAATTGATCTCACCAAAGAACTTAAGTCCCCATTTATATACTAGGGGAACTATTTACAATCGCTCAAATCTCGAGGCAAGTCAAGGTTTCCAAACAAATCTCAAAATTGAGTTTTTCTGAAGATTATTCAAACAGACTATTTGTCTGTTCGAACAGACTATTTGTATTCGCAATTTTATTCGAACAAAAAGTGCTCGGGCTGTTATGTTTTAATATATATATTTTTTGTTCGAACAGATCCAGTTTTGTCCGAATGACAATAAGTTTTGTTCGTTCGAACGACTTTGTAAACTTAAATAAAACAGCCCCGCAACAATTTTCCACCTCGGTGAAGATTTCCCCAAACAAAATGAATCGAAATATGAGCCGAACATAGTAACCATCCAAACGACCTAGAACAAACCCTTTCCGCCACCAATGTCCCCAAAGACCCAAGCACACAAAGGGCCCATGGAAACCAACCAAACCACGCTTCCCCAAAAGGACCAAAAAGAACCAAATGTCCAAAGGAACCAAAATTGACTACACCAAATAAATGGTTGCCAACGTACCATGGATCAAGTCGCACGTAGTAACTAAAAAAATCTAATCAATCAATATGAAGAATTTGAACCAAGTCCAAACAATGATTGAACCTAATTGCCGAAACAACTTTCGTAAACATATCCGCCGGGTTATCTTTGGTGTGAATCTTCTTTAATAGAATCTCACCATCTTCCAGGACTTCTCTGACAAAGTAATAATGCACATTAATATGTTTTGTACGCTGATGATGAACTTGATCTTTGGCCAAGAAGATAGCGCTCTGACTATCACAAAAAACATCAAGATGATCCATCTTAATGCCTAAATCCCGCAGAAGACCTTTCATTAAAATATATTCCTTTATTGCCTCAGTCACCACCATATACTCCACCTCAGTAGTAGATAGTGCCACCGTTGACTGTAGTGTGGATCTCCAACTAGCCGGTCCTCCACCCAATATAAACACATACTCGGTAGTAGACTGCCGTTTATCCAAATCACCCATATAGTCAGAATCCACATAACCAACACAAAATCGATCAATCGAATCTTGTTTACAAAATTCTAAACCAATATCCATAGTACCTTTGATATACCATAGAATCCATTTCATAGCTCGTCAATAATCTCTACCCAGATCATGCATGCATCGACTAACCAAACCAACCGCCTATAAAATATATGGCCGAGTACATTCCATAGTATACATCAAGCAACCTACCGCGCTAACATAAGGAAATTGACTCATATAATCACATTCCTCATCAGTGTTTGGAGACATAGAAGCCTTAAGCTTAAAATTAGGAGTAAGGGGCGTACTTACAGATTTGGTGTTCCCGTCAATGCTAAATCTTAGAAGTACCTTCCTCATGTATGTCGTCTGAAAGAGGCGAACCATTCTCTTATCTCTATCTCTATGAATCTCCATACCAAGAATCTTTTTTGCATCACCAAGATCCTTCATTTCAAATTCTTCACCCATTAGCTTTTTCAGCTTGTCAATCCTGCTTTTGTGCTTATACACAATAAGCATATCATCCACATACAAAGCAAGTAAATAAAAGGCACGTCACATAGCTTGCGTAAGTAGACCCAGTGGTCGCAATGACTCCGCTTGTACTTCTGCCCAATCATAAACTAATCAAGCTGTTTGTGCCATTATCTTGGAGACTGCTTCAAACCGTACAATAATATTTTTAGCTTACACACATAGTTTTCCTTCCCCACAACTTTAAACCCACTCAGCTGAGTCATATAGATCTCTTATTTCAAATTCCCATGTAAGAACGCCGTCTAAACGTTAAATTGTTGTAACTCTAAATCAAATTGCGCTACCAAGGCCAATAGTATACGAATGGAGGAGTGTTCCACCATCGGAGAAAAAATTTCATTATAATCAATCCCTTCCCTTAGAGCATTACCTTTGGCTATGAGTCTTACCTTGAAGCGTATATTATCATCAAGAAATCCTTGTTTCTTTGTGTAGACCCATTTACAACCGATCGCCTTATTTCCCTACGGCAACTTTGAAAATTCCCAAGTTTTATTCTTGAAAAGAAAATACATCTCATCCTTCATCGCTCCCTTTTAATACTTAGCCTCAGAACCGTAAATAACTCCCTTATAGGTGGAAGGAAAATCCTCTTCAACGACCGAAAGTGCATAGGCTACCATGGCCTTCGGCTTTGGAAGCACCATATCCTTTGTAAGCCAACTTGGTTTACTTACATCCCTATTTGGTTTACTCGTTGGGATTGACTCCACCACCAGATTCTCTTCATCCGTACTACCGAATGCTCCACCTTCATCCGTGTCTTCATCACTTGGAACATGAAATAGTGGCTTATCACCTGTTGTCACACCGGTAGATGACCCCTTATTTAGTACAGAACTCTCTGGCCAATGTGAAGATGCATCAATCTCCACCCGCTGCAATACCTCGTTGGTCGTCTTCTCTGTGTGCTCAGAGTGATGTGACTTCATCAGAGAAGCCTCATCAAAAGTGACATCTCTTCTTAGAATGATCTTTTGATCTCTCGTATCCTACATCTTTAAGCCTTTCGCACCCTTCTTCTTACCCAGAAAAATGATTTTCCTTGCTCGTGGATCCAACTTACCATCCTTAACATAATAGTATGCTGGACACCCAAATATACGAAGAGTATCATAATCTGTAGTAGGTTCTTCCAACCAAGCTTCCATTGGTGTTTTACCCTCAATTGCAGCCGAAGAAAACCTATTAATGAGATAACATGCATATGTTAAAGCCTCGGCCCAAAATGCCTTGCCCAACCCACAATTGGATAACATACACCGTACCTTCTCCAGTAAAGTACGGTTCATACGCTCAGCTACCCCATTTTTTTATGGTGTCCCTCAAACCGTGAAGTGTTAAACTATCCCCTCATCCCGACATACTTACAAGAATAGACCACTAGTGTACTCCCTACCATTATTCGAACGGGGAAGCTTGATCTTTTTGCTGGTCTAAGTTTCAATCATCAACTTCTTCCACGTCATAAAAATTTCTAGAACTTCATCCTTCCTCCTCATGGTGTACGGTATACACGCCTAGAAAAGTCATCCACAAAAGACATAAAGTAATATTTCCCCCTTAGCGATACATTCTTGGAGGGTCCCCAAATATAAGAGTGAACATAATCAAGAGTTCCACGAGTACTGTGGATAGCGGTGTTGAACTTTACCCTTATCTGCTTACCCAGAATATAGTGTTCACAAAAATCAAATTTGCACATCTTGGCACCTTTTAATAGACCCTGATTCACGAGAATTTTCAAGGACTTTTTTCAGTATGCGCCAAATGTATGTGCCATAGACGAGTGGTATCTCTGGAAGTGGTATCCTCACTTCTCGCAGTTGTAACCTCACCAAGAATAGTTGTACCCTCCAGATAGAACAAGTTGTTACTTCTTCTGTAGCCCTTCAATACAACCATAACTCCCTTAAGAACCCTCTTTACCCCATTCTCAGATACAACCTTGTAGCTTTTCGCTTCAAGTAACCCTGTCGAGATAATGTTCTTCCTCATTGCTAGAATATACCGAACCTCATCAATCTCTTTAACCAACCCATTGTACAGCTTTAGTCGAATGGTACCTATGCCCATGATGCGGTAAGGATTATCATTTCCCATAAACACCACTCCACCTTCCAGCATTTTCAAACTAGAAAAATAACCCCTTTCGGGACAAATATGATAAGTAGCACCCGAATCTAAAATCCATTCTTTTAAATCAATAACACATGTACTAGATGTTATAGTAAAAGAGAAATGAAAATCATTATCTCTATTTGCCGTGTCTTGAGCCTCATTTTCCCCCTTTCTTCTTCTTGAGAAGTACGGGACATTCATTTTTCAATAACCCATTTCTTTGTAAAACATACATTGGCCCTTTCCCAAGTTGTTTCGGTTTCTACCACGACCTCTCGATTTCGACTGAGAGTTATTACCACCCGTCTTCCTCTTGTTCGAAGATCTTCCTCGAACCGTCAATACCTCAGATGTAGACTTATCGGACTCATGCTTCTCCTTCCTCTGGTACTCATGGTTTACAACCGCCATAGTCACATCCGTGTATTTCAATGAACTCTTTCCATAAGTTATTGTCGTAACAAAATGCTCAAATTCTTCTAGAAGCGAGTTAGAGAATAAGAGTGCCTTGTCTTCATCTCCAACTATCTCTTTAAGATTTGCCAAATCGGCTAACAACTCGGTTAAGTTATTCAAGTGCACCTCCAACATACTAATCTCTTGCCTCATAGTGAAGCAATAAAACTTCCCCTTCAAGTGAAGTTGATTTTGGATACTCTTTGCTAAGTACTTCTCCTCTAGAATACTCCAAATTTCTTTTGTAGATGCTTTATTCATTACAAGGTATTTAATGTCTTGAGTGAGACAAGAACGAATTTGGCCACAAGCCCTCTTGTTCATCATCCTCCATACACTCTCCTCTATGTCATCCGGCTTGTTCTCCAATACCTCGTCAAAGTCTTTTTGACTTAGGGCATCAATAACCTCGCATTGCCATATACCAAAGTTATTTGTGCCATTAAATTTCTTAACTTTAATCTTCGCATTGCTAAACATCACCGTTGTATTCCTTTTCGAGGCCGAAGAGCTAGATTTAACTACGTTTCTTATTTTCCCTCAATTTTCATGAACTAACCAAAATTGAAGAACCAAATTGAACCAAGATAAGTTGACGTTACCTTAATTCTGTGCACCACCGGGGAACCGACCTCGCACGGATACCAATTATTGGGTTACAACCGCGAAAAAGTACTTGGGCTGTTCTGCTTGAATAGAAGCATTTTCTGTTCAAACAGACCCAGTTTCGTTTGAAAGACAATAAGTCTCATTCGAATGACTTTATAAACTTAAACAAAATAGTCCCACAACATCTCTATCCTCAGAGGTTCTGTGTTAAAAAAGGATAACCATTTTACTTACTCAAACTCTCCCCATAAACCCTAATGGTATATGAGCTTGTTAGGAGTCCAACAGAACACCCCAACCCTGTTAGGTTCCCACATTGGGGTGTTTCATACCAGGATGACTTGCCTCATCAAAACCTCTGCCTCCCCCTAAGTAAAAAGCTGTGTAAGGAAAAAGACAATCCTATTCCCCGTATGGGTATTGGATGCGCATGCGTTGCTTCATCAAAATCTCTAGTTGGTAAAAACTCATAGGATAAAAATTGTACTATAAAAAAGAGAGTATAACACGCATTTGTCCATGTCGTACGGGATTACTTCCCCTGACGCCGATCTCCCTAAGATAATAAATTGTGTAAACTCCGCATGCCAATTCCGTGTACCATTTTCTTGAATATAGAATGTGCAAGAGCCTTCATGAATAGATCAACTAAGTTATCTTCTAAACGGACTTGAACAACATCAATCTCATTTGTCTTCTGCAACTCCTTTATGTGGAAGAACTTGGGTGAAATGTGCTTCGTTCTATTGCCTTTAATAAATCCGCCTTTGACTTGAATAATACAAGCTGTGTTGTCTTCATAAAGATTCGTCAGCTTATCTTGGATAAAACTTAAACCGTAACTTTCATTAATGCGATTGATCATGGACCGCAACCAGAAACATTCTCTACCAACATCATGAAGTGCAAGAATTTCTACGTGGTTCGAGGATGTAACAACCATCGTTTGCTTTACCGATCTCCATGAAATTGCTATATCTCCATACAATAACACATAACCCGATTATTTTTGGCCTTTATGTGGATTTCACAAATATCCTGCATCGGTATATCCTATAATTTCTCGTTTGCTTTTTTGGATAGAATAGACCCCAGTCTTTCATGCAGTTGAGATATCTTAGAATGTGCTTGATCCCATTCTAGTGCCTTTGTGTAGGTGTAGAACTATGGCGAGTCAAACATATCACTGCGAATGAGATATCGGGTCGAGTGCACCCTGCTAAGTATAGCAAAACACCGATAACTCCTAGATATGGCGTCTCAGGCCTTAGGAGTTTTTCCCCCTCGTCTAGAGGATGATAGATGTCCTTGTTCATGTCCACATATCCAATGAACGGATATGCCTAGGCGTCCAGGCATAGTGTGTCATATTTATACTGAAACATTTTATGATTCTTTCAGTATACGTCGCCTGATGTACGATTGTGCCACGACCAAGATGATTAATCTGCAAACCGAGACAAAATTTGGCCTTCCCAAGGTCTCTTATTTTGAATTCCCTCTCAAGGTATTCAGCGGCATTCCCCCCCCGAAGTTCCTATGATATTCAAATCATCTACATAAACTACAATGATGGTAAAACTAGTATTTGTTTTCTTGATGAAAAAGTATAGGCAAACAAGACTATTTATAAAACCCTCGGCTTTCAAATATTCAGTTAGCCTGCTGCGCCACAAGTAGGGTTGTTAATGGGTTGGGTTGGGTCGTGTCATCTCGGGTTTGGGTTCGGGTCAAGAAAGAGCCAACCCGAACCGGACCTGTTTACTAAACAAATCATAAATTTGGACCCGAACCCAACCTATAAATTATTGGGTTGCCACAACATGACCCGACCCATTAGACCCGCAAAACTATTGGGTCAACACAAAAACCTGGCTACCCAGGTCAACCCGACCCATCAGAATTCATAATACATAATTACCTATCAATATCATAGAGACAGAGTGACAATCATAATTCATATACAAAGACATATCAGAGATTCAGATTTCAGAATTCAAAATACAATCATACGTCACTTGATAGTTGTTTCAAAATACATATCAAAATTCAGAATACATAATTACATATCAGTTATCAAAATAGTTCATACAGTTCATACTTCAGAGAATTTAGAATACATCACTTAATAGTTGATTCAACTCAAGTTACTCAACCACCTATCAGCCATGGTCCATTATCCATGAGTTCAGAGAATTCAGAATACATTACAATACTACTGCATAGTAAAGACAAGTTAAACAAACTATGTTCAACACTTAAATTCTTAAATAAATAAACACTCAAAATGTGAAGAAGTAAATTCTAGTCTTCAAAACTTTATATAAGGAGTTCCATCACTCAAGCATTCATCACTTACACAAGCACTACTTCCACTTGGTGCATTGCCGCCATTACTTGCACTCTCCGGTATTCCACATCGTCACTAGCAACTCCATGATCATTTTGTCCAATATAGTATATACATATTAAACAAAATATTTAGAACACAAAGTTAAATTGGTCATAGAAATAAATAATATGCACGAAAGTCTAAAATATCAAGTAGGTCAAACATAAATGAATAGTTAAAACATCTGATGATTATGATCTTATATGATATCTATCTATAGTCTATACTCATATCTGATCTGATATGCAAATACAATGGCCACATGTAATACATCTGATGATTCTGATCTGATATACAAATACAACTCCATGAGAATTTTCTTCATCCATGGATACTTCCCAATGCCTTAATGGCCACAGGTAGTATCTATCTATAGTTTATACATCAGATTTGATATGCAACAATAATTAGAAAAGTGTAAAACAACCAACTCTTGCTATGTCTTTATGCATCTGGCTATATTAATGTATTTATGCTAATAGTAATAGGGCTCTTTATGGCAAAAATGTGATATTTCTTTTTAGAGTTCCAGTGTTGCTCATTATGTTAATAATAATAAGGCTTTAAGATGGCAAATGATTATTGTGATTTGTTTCATACACACAGACACAATCATATATATATATTTAGACTTATGACCTAAAATAAAACTATTCATAAAATGACAGCTTAAAGTTCATTACTTACCAACATCCAGAAGTGATAACTCTTCAGCATGCTCCTCTATAGCTGATTCCACAGCATCATCAACTTTTAAATCCCCTACAAAATTTATTTATAAAGTGAGGTCTCCATTTTCAAATATACAACGATTATTAAAATGTAACAAAAGAATATATAAGATCAATGTAAAATGAAATCACCTCTCTGATACATCCAATCACGGGTACAAACTAGAGCCTCGGCACACTCATGCTTTAAAGCACTACAAAATGGATTTATAACTCTTCCACTAATGTTAAAAGCAGACTCAGAAGCGACAGTGGATATCGGGATGGCCAATACATCACGAGACATCAAAGCAAGCTCAAGATATCTAAATTGGTATGACTTCCAAAAAGAAAGTATATCGAAATCCCCGCTTAACATAAACTTAGGCTCCTCCAGATATTATTGTAGCTGAGAATTCATCGGGGCATGCTCACTCTCATCAAACATCTCAAATGCATAAATGATATAAACAATAAATATATACTAATTCATGGCATATATAGTAAGATATATGGGAAAATGAAACTACATAGACATATATCATGATAAAGTATTTAGTCTTTTAGAAAACATATCATAAATAAAGAATCTAAAGAATCTGCATGTGATACTTCTAAAGAATCTAAACACTTGACTTGACTATCACTTTTTTGTCTGACTGACCTTTGTGGGTCTGTTACAATTTGTTTACAGATATAGAGGCATGTTATATTTATAAATTTACAGATACAGACTATAGAGGCATGCTATATTAGACTATTAGTATTACAGATTTTCAGATTTATAGATAATAGTCATACAGATCCACAGAGGAATGCTATATTACAAATTTACAGATACAGTCATACATTCCTAGCATAGGCATGCTATATTGCAAATTTACAGATATAGTAGCAGTTATACAAATAGACTACAGAGGCATGCTATATTTACATATTTATAGATACAGACTATAAAGTAACATAGACATGCTATATTAGTATATTACAGATTTACATATAACAGTCATACAGAGCCACAAAGGAATGTTATATTACAAATTTATAGATACAGTCATACAGAGGCATGCTATATTATAGATTTATAGATACAATCATACAGACAGACAAACTACAATACAGAGGCATGCTATATTACAGATTTACAGATACAGTCATACAGAGGCATGTTATATTATAGATTTACAGATAAAGATGCAGTCATACAGAGGCATGCAATATTGCTATTATTAACTCATATAGAAAATTCTAAAGTATTAAAAGCAAATGGTATAATACATTAATTCTTCCATGTCCAGATTTGACTTCATGAAAATAGAACTTGAATTAGGAGTTGGCTTGGAACTAGAAGGAGTTTCCTTGGAATGCAAAGCCACATAGATGTCAAAAGGTTAATTCAACTTCTCCCTGAAGTCTCTAAACTCCTAATTTTCTAGCCCATAGATCTCATTGTAAGCAAACTCTACAAAAACAAGTTTGTACCTAGGATCTAAGACGCAAGCTAGAACAAATATAAGATTTTAACCAATATTTTACAAACATCATCTTCATTTGCGATGCCATGGATTTTATAAACTCATCCCTACCCTTCATAGCCTTTGAAATATGATGTTTAACCGAATAGACTTGAGGAAAATATAAATTTGAAGTGGGGTACTTTGTCCCGGAGAAAAGATGTCATATTGTAAAATAACTTCAAAAAGTAGCATAACTTCCCAACTTTATCCCATTCATCCTCGGAAAGACAATACTTGTAGTTAGAATCACTCAACTCTAAATAAGTAAAAGCTTTTTGGTAGAAAAGTGGACTATCAAGCATCATGTAAGTGGACTTCCAACGAGTTGGAACATCTTGCATCAAACCCTTGTTAAACGGTAATGACGCTTGCCTAAGAAAATCACAAAAAATTTGTTTTCTACATTGAGAACCCCTAAAATACTTTACACTCTCCTAAAATTTACCAACTGACACATCAATCTCCTTCAAACCCTCTTGCACAATTAGATTTATCACATGAGCACAACACTTTGCATTAAAAAAATTCCATAAAATTACAACGAATTACTCAACTTCAACTTACTCTTAAGCATTCCAACAAACACGAGGTAGTTAATTGTACGTTGGTTCATTTACTATGGGAATTTCATTCTAATCATCCTAAGACTTGGGATGAGAGTTTACAGTACTTTTAGTTTACTTTTAATCGGGTGACTCATGGTTCTACTTTGAAGTCTTCATTTGAAGTTTGTCTTGGGTGCTTCCTTCAAAGACCCGTTGATATGACTTTTAGTCTTGATGACAAGATGGCGACTGGGAAAGAGGAAAAGGAATAAGTTAAAGCTCAGTATTTTATTGAGAGGATAAACAAGGTTCATAAGGCGGTTGAAGTTCAATTAAAGAAGACTCAAGCGAAGTATAAGGATTGATAAGATAAGCATCGGGTTGGTTGTAATTTTCATGAGGGCGACCAGTTTGGTGGTATTTGGGTAAGGAACGACTAAAGGAAGAAGGTAAGAAACTTAAGCCTATCCATTATGGTCCGTTTATAATACTCGAGAAAATTGGTGACAATGCATTCTAATTTGATTTGCCTCCATTTATATATGAAGATGTATTAAGTGATTAATGCTAAACATTTTAGGCTGTTTGAGTCGTATATTTTAGATTAGACTCTACAATCGACACTCGCCTACCGTCAGTTGATGATTTATGGATAGAAAGAGAAGATCCGTTATATGAGGATAGTATTCTAGAGAGGAAAGTCCATGCCACAAGATGGGGTAGTACCGAGTCATTCTGAGTTGGGAAGAAAGGTTAACTACATAGCAAGTCGAAGTGCTATAAGAGGGAAATGGGCATGGCTGCATTCCTTCATCTTTACTAGCTTGAGCAGGAGCTCAAGGATCATAATGGGGGGAGCCATGATCCAGAAGGATCTAGACATTCAACCTCTTCAAAAGATGCCATGTTGTTCGAACGAGTTGAAAAAAAAACAACCAATTTAGTCTGCCTCATTTTCTTGGCATAAATTGGCAAGTCGTTCAAGCGACATTTGGAGTCGTTCGAATGACTTGGTTTCTAGAAGACCAATTTTGTCGGCCTTTATTTTTAGGTTTAAATTGGCATGTCGTTCAAATGATATTTGGAGTCGTTTGAACGACTGGGTTCCCAGAAAGATCAATTATGATTGCCTCAATTTCAAGCCTTAATTGAGTCAGTCATTCGAACGACTATAGTGTTTCCTTCATCGTTTAGTACGTTTCAAGGACATTTATGTTCTATGTTGTAACTAGAAACTTACAACCTTTAAGAAGGCAAGGTTAGGCAATGTAAAATGGATCCAGAGATTTAGAGATCTAGAGAGAGATTCATTGTAATCAAATTTTGAGTAATTGAAGCTCTTTTTGGGAAGTTTTTATAGTAGCATATTTCCCAGATTCGATAAGAAGAAGCCTAAGGAATTTAGTTGAAGATATTCCATCATTTGAGAAGATGTCACATCTGCGACCACTGTGCTCGACCCACTAAAGTAGCCGCTATGCTTGGCCAAATAGAGCCGTTGTAAGGAGATCCGCAAAGTTCGCCCACTGCCTACAAAAATAGGAAACTATTTTTCTTGTACAGCTGTCTGTATCTACTATAAATACAGGTAGAGAATATGCTAATCCGATCCGTAACTCTACTATTCAGATATTATTACGTCCTTACCAATCAACAATTGTAATAATTAGCAAACTATTGGATTTTGTACCCAAACCCTCCTCGAGGTCGTGGTTTTCTCAAGCTTTACTAAATTTCTACGTAAAATCCTGTGTACTTAAGTTTACAGTTGCATAATCCTTACAAAAGTATTGGCGAAGTTATCCTCCCAAAAAATATGCCATTACAATTGGCACTATCTGTGGGAATACAACACCTTTTCTCTACCACCTGTGATTCTAAACAATCCGATGACGAATATGAATCTCTAAAGTGCCTCAAGTACTCAGAGGAACCACGAGATCAACCCCATACCAGAAAAAGTCAATCTGCACAATACCATAATTGAACTTCAAAAGTAAATATAGTTTGACCGAGTCCAGAGGCTTGAAGATCAGTAAATCTATGCCCAAACTCTTCAAGTTAAAAGAGATGAGAGGAGAAAAGCCCTGGAATAACAGAGTTAGACGCATCAAAAAGATATGTAGAATTTATGAAGCACCAGGACCGACTTGCTAGTCGTCAAACATTACCTTTCCAACCCCGAAGTGATCATCGCTCCAGGGCAACCCAGAGAGAGAACCTACCAAGAGAGGAACGAGTTCAAACTTCTCGATCTAGATCGAAGAATCCAGATAGAGCTTCTCGATATTTTGGTCTCACATCCTTAGCATCGACCACCCAAGAAAGTCGACGCACACGTCACCAAACTCTACCTCCACCGATGAGGTGACTAGTGAGAGATAGGTTGGGACTTGAAGGACAAGGTGACTTTGATCTACAGGTTGCAGCTGTATCGAATACTCTGCAACAATTTATTACCTTGGACGATCTGAACAATAGAATCTAAGCCATGCACTCTAACAATCCTAGTCAAAGATCTATTCTCGATAGGATTGATACGAGCCCCATTTTTCTTCATCTTGAAATCATACCCATTCTAGAGAATTTCCACATGGCAAATTTTTATCAATATACGGGCCTCATTAACCCTCTTACCCACGTTCGACACTTTAAAGCAGTAGTTGGATTGTACTCCAAACTCGATCATATGCTATACAAATTATTTAACATGAACCTTAAGGAAGAACCTCTTAGATGGTTTCATACTATTCTCGAAGGCTCCATCACAAGTTCAACCTATTATAGAGGCTCTTCGAATCAAACTATACTCATATTAAGGAGCGAGAAATAACGGTTGATTCTTTATTCTTTTTCGAGCAAGGTGCGAAAGAGACCTTAGCGAGCTTTTATAAGTGTTTCCTGCAGAAAACAAGGAAAATTAGGAACTCAGATCCCAAAATCATCTCCGTACTTCATATCGATTATAAAGTTTGAGAAGAACTTACCTTACACAAACCCAAAACATTAACAGAAATGATCGATGTTGTTAGTAACTATATTGAACTGGAACGGTCTAAAAAAGACAAGATGAAAAGCTCCTCAGTCATTCATACCAACAAAATGTTTTCATCACCACCTACAAAGTTAGCAAGTAATGTAATTCCTAAGCAGTGTGGAAGGAACATCGACAACGCTAGGAAGAGAGATGAAAAACTAGATAGACCTGTCCCAGGCTTACCTCCTATAACAACCATACTCTCTGCTATCTTACCAACAATAAAGCGGGATAATTTGTTTTGAAAAGCCCAGATAATTCCTGATATACCTAACAAACCCTTATGCCAGTATCACAATATGCATAACCACGAGACTGATATAACTGTTACTCTCTGATATAGATTTTTTACCGTATTCTACTCGCAGGAGGACTTCACGAGTATGTTGTTGACGTCTAGAAGTTCCTCAAAGAAGAAGCTAAAAGAAAATAAGCCGAACAAGAGCAAGGACATGCCAAGCTCGCCATCTTTACATGATCAAAATTAAGAAGGGAAAGAAGATAAAGAAAGATAATAGAATTACATCTTACTGCAAGATGACGTCATCGGACAAATTAGCAAAAAATCTATCGAGCTTTAGCAAAGCTAAGAATCCATATATCACATTTATTTTGAAGACTGCGACACAAGCCATGTCAAGTACCCTCACGATGACCCACTGGTCATAATGCTCAAAGTAGGTTAGGACTACTTACACACACTTCTTGTCGATCAGGAAGTGCAGCAGACATTATATTCAAGAGAGCCATTGATGTTTTAGGCCTCAAAGATTCGGTCAAAGCTTCGATAATAACCATCACAGGGATTAACGACTCCAAAGAATCTGCCTTAAGAAAAATTACACTACCTGTTTAGGAAGGACCGGAGACCACTTTCGTTAAATTCATTATCATCGATACCAAAATATTTGGGAATCTTGGGTCGAAGTTGGCTACATTCTATTAAGGCAGTACCATCGACATATTATCATGCCTTATGATTTCTAACAGATCACGGAGTCTATAAAATCAAAGGGAGTCAAGCTGCGGCAAAAATGCGTGAAAATACCACTTCCAACTCTCACACGATAAAACTTCTAAAAGTACAACAATTACAGTAAGATTTACCTCCAGCCTTCGAGCAACATGACACTGAGGCGGTCGAATCCATCGAACTTGATGGGCCATGACGAAATACTTTTATTGGCTCAAAACTGTCATCCGACGAAAGAAAGACTTTGGTATAACTATTAAAGAAAAACAACAACATCTTTATATGGTCTTTTCAAGAGATGACTGACATCGATCCCTCGATAACATGTTACAAACTCAACCTTCTTCCAGACAGTAAAGCAGTTGCGCAAAAGAGTCACAATTTTGCCCATCACATTTTCAAAGCAGTTAAGGAAGAGATAGATAAAATCTTTCATGTAAGATTCATTTGAGAAGCCAAATATCTCAAATAAATTTACACCAAAAGATAACTTCCCACTCCTTCTAATTCCCCAACTCCTCAACTCTGTAGTAAGGCACAAACTTCTCTCAATGATGAATGCAGCTTCCAGGTGCAATCAGGTTTCTCTTACCGAAGAAGACCAAGATAAGACAATATTTGTTATGGAAAGAGGTCTCTACTATTACACAGTTATGCCTTTTGGATTAAAGAATACAGGAGCTACTTATTAATGATTTGTCACTAAAATGTTTAAAAATCATGGAAGTATACATCGATGATACGATCTTCAAAAACTTAAAATGAGCGAGAAGATCATTGCAATAATCTGTAGAACATCTTTAACATCCTTTGTATTTACCAAATGAAACTCAGCCAAAAAAATTCTAATTTGGTGTCGTATCAGGGAAGTTTCTGGGACATCTGGTTAGTAAGAGGGGGATAAAAATCGATCCGGCACAAATTAAAGCACTCATGGCGATGCTATCTTCTCGAACTAAAAAAGATATCCAAAAGTTTGCTGGTAAGATTGCAGCTCTTCACAGGTTCATCTCCAAGTTATCTGATCGATGTAAACTTCTTTACCTCATTCTTCGTGGGATTCCAACTCTAATATCCAAAAAATAGCCCAAAGAAATTATTTGGACCCCCGATTGTGAATTAACTTTCCAAGAACTCAAAAGATATTTGGGGCGTGCACCATAATGAGTACTCCTATTGATAATGAAGTGCTAACGATGTACTTATCGACTACAAATGACTCTATTAGTTCCGTCCTTATTCGATAAGGCGATGGGATAGAAAAGTCAATCTACTTCATCAACAAAACTCTTATGCCCGCTAAAAAAAGATATACAACAATTGAGAAGCAGCTACTCGCTTTGGTGTACAGTTCTCAAAAACTTTAACCTTACTTCCAAGCCCACCTCATCAAGGTCATCACCAAATTCCCTCTTAAACACGTTCTCTCTAAAAAGGAAAAGGCCCGAAGAGTTTAGCAATGGTCTCTCTTCCTAGGAGAATATATTATCTCCTTCGAGCCTCAAATATCGATCAAAGGACAAGTAGTAGCCAAAATTTTAGCCAATTTTCCAATGGAAGACCTCAAATGGGAGGAACTCGAAGAAGTACTGGCTGATGATTCAATAGCAAAACCAGACGCATGGTCATGAAGCACAGGATAAAGTCTCTTTACAGATGGATATGTTGGACCACCAGGGTCAGGGATCGGTATCGTCCTCGTTACACCGTCCAATTATTAAATTGAAAAAGCAATCAAACTCAAATTCTATGCCACCAACAATGAAACAGAGTATGAAGCTATCTTGTATGGACTGGATCAGCACTTGGAGCGGAAGAAATAACGGTTTACGTCGATTCCTTACTCGTAGCCAACCATTACATTAGAACATTCAAAATATTAGGCAAAATGGTTTATTAAACAGCTCTGGTCGAAGAAAAAAATAAAGATATTTTAAGCAGCAACAATCTCCTATCTTCCTCAAGCTGAGAACCGCCACACTGACGCACTGGCATTTGTTACTGTAATGCCCGAAGACGGTAAAAAAAGAACTTAGGACTTCGAGGTCATCGAACATTCAAGTCTCGATGTAAGCTACACAATGCAGATCAATATTACTGAAGACGAAGATCTTAAAGATTGGAGAAGACCATTCTATGCATACCTCAATTCTAACATCCTCCCGAATAAACAAGAAAGAAGCTTGATCACTCTTAGCTAAATGTCTACGATTCAAAGTCCAGGATGGGGTCCTATATCAAATTACTAGGGGAGGACTACTTATCGAATGTATATCACAGAAACAAACATAAGTCAAAATTAGGGAACTTCACGAAGGTATCTGCATATTTCACATCTCGGGAAGATCATTGGCACAAAGGGCGCTCACCTAAGGGTTATATTGGCAAAAAAATACGACAGGACTGTGAAGACCTTATCCGAAAATGTTACAAGTGCCAAATCTATGCCCAAGATATTAAAAGCCCAGCCCTCGACTTACACGTTAGCAATGTCCTCTGACCATTCAAAAGATGGGAAATTGATATCATTGGTCCTTTCCACCTATCATTGGGTAATCAAAAGTTTGTTTTTATGGCAACAGACTACTTCACCAAGTGGGTCGAAGTAGTACCACTATGTCGTACTGATGAAAATGAAGTGATTAAATTTCTTTGGGAACACATTATAACAAGATTTGGCTGTCCGTAAATGATACGATAAGATAACAGTAAGCAATTCATCTGCAACAAAGTCCTTATTTTCCTCCACAAATATAAGATTTAATTGTCTACTTCAATGTCATACTATCCTCAAGGTAATGGCCAAGCTAAAATCATAAATAAGAGCATTAAGTCGGGGTTACACAAGTGACTTGAAGAGAAAAAATAAAGTTGGGTTGATGAATTACTTAGTGTCTTGTGGGCATACCGGACAACTCCTCGAAGATCCACTGGCTATATACCATTCATGATGGCCTTAAATACTGAAGCGGCAATACCTACAGACCTCGATCTCTCAAGTACTCGAAGAAGAATCGCATATGAAGAAAATAAACTTGGACTTCTCTACAACCTCAATTGGATAGAAAAAACTTGGGATCACGCTATTGCAAACTTGGGGCGATACCATGACACTCTCAAGAAAGCTTATACCAAGAAGGTCAGGAAACGTACATTCGACATCTGTGATCTCGTCTTACGACGCATCCAAGATAGTACTCGACCGAAGAACTTTGGCAAGTTATCTGAAAATTGGGAAGGGCCATATATTATCAGCGATAAGAATGGCAGTGGAACATATTGATTAATGACAGAAGATGAAGTGCAACTCAAATATCCATGGAATATAGCTCATCTGAAAATGTTTTGCAGATAACTGTTGTAATCTCTTTTGAATACTTCCAATAAATACATATTTACTGTCAATTACATCTTTCAATTTTATATTTATCAGTATTATCACAACTCAATTTCATCTCTCCAATAAACATCTATCCAATTACAGGATAAATTTCTTTGCAATTCGTTATTTATCAAACAAAACATGTCATGTTTTGTCCCTTTTCCCAAAACTCAGATATCCCATTGAGGAACAACATCTGGTCATCATTCTTCATTCATAAAGCCTTTATATGGCCCTCTTTCCATCGTCTCGAGGACTTACTTAAAGCAACATTCTACATATCATCTACATTAGTATATATTGCTATCCATCTTGTCGAATCAAATACTTAGCATATTTTTTTACAAAAAATCTATGCATCTTAATCGATTATTTAAGAATTTAAACAATTCTTCGACAACAATTATATCATAAATTACTCAGTCAAAAAACAAGTTGTTTCGGTCCCATCGATCACTTGTACATCACTTATTTAACAAAAAAATATCAAACAATTTTTTTATTCTACAAGGGGAGAGATCGGAGTATCAGCCTTTACTGGGAGACCAGGAATAAGATTATCAAACACTCCCCCGGTAACAATACCTACAGGAATGGCAGCGGCAGGCACCTCAAGAAATTTTTCCTCCGCATCAGAATATAAAAAAAATACCTCAGTACCAGCAGCCAACCCTTTTTAGAAATCCTATATCTCTTCCATAACATCAAATTTCCCAGAGAAATTGGCATTCATATGCCTGAGGGAGCCGATACTGACTTGATCAGCTTCAGCCTTAACCTCGTCAAGGACCTTGGCATGTTCCACCTCCATTGCCCTCCGAGTAGCAAGAATCTGTTCCCGAACGTCTCCCTCAAAATTAGCCTTCTATAAAGCGAATGCCTCCTCCTTCTCCTTAGTTAGGTTGACCCTCAACCTCTGTTCTCTTCTCCATATCCCATGCCTTCTTTGCCTCATGGATAGCCACCTCCTTCTCCTTCCTGACCCCAAGCTTTAGCTTCTCCAACTTCCCCTTCAGGCTTTCTTTCTCCTGAACAAGATCCTCTTTTTTCCTTCACCAGCTCATTCTCGATATTTTTGTTAGCAAGAAGTTGGTTTGCCAGAGTCCCAGCACCAAAATTGCGAGGATTCCCCTCGACCAGCATCTTCTTGATCTGTAATAAAGTTATAATATGAGTTCTCGATTGAGGAACCAAGTTCTTTAGTCAATGTAAAGCAGAGAAATTTCTAACCTTATTCATGGTTTTATAGCCTTCGATAAGGAAGGATGTCAGACTTTCTACTCCCGCTAAGCAGTCAGCAAACTCTTCTTCAAGAGAAGTCGTCCCAGTAGCATAAGACTCAATGGTCTGTTGGACCTCATTCTCAGATTCCTCGCCAAACTCAGTCTTTGTCAAGCCATAGGATACCGTCTTCTTTACCTGCAGATAAGTGGCCGCTTTTGGGAGTTGACCATCCGCAACCCTTGATCCTGTAATATCGACCTTATCTCCCTCTTTAATAGGAGATCGTCGAGATGCCCTCTTCAGGGGAAGAATTGGAGGAGTAGGTTGGATGGCAGCCCTCCTTTTCTTACCATTTCCGAAGATTCCACTTAGCAATGCCTCACTTTCTATAGTCACTGAATCAGTAGTATAACCACTCAGAGAAGGATTCTCGAGAGGCAAGATCAAATCTGCAGCCCTCTTGTTCCTGGCAGACATTTTGCCGTCGATAACTGGGATTTTCGCTCCTTTAGCTCAAGTTCTCTTTAATCTGGCTTCTTAAAAAAGACTGCCAACTTTCTCTTGGTCGGCAACCAAAATGTCGATCTGATCAAAGTAATCCTTCTTGATGTTCCACAACTTTCTTGAACCGTTGAGTTTCTATCAATCTCCCTCAATGCTTCACAAAGATGAACGACATAACGTTAGCCACCAATTTCAACCAATACAAAAAAGACAAAACTTCGACATACAAATTACCTAAACATACACCTAAGTTGAAGCCTTTTCTTTTCTGGGGATCCCCCAGATTTTTCTTATCAAATTCATAATTCCCTGAAATAAAGAGATAATCAGCAAAATACTGCCCCCCCCCCTGTCGATATCATTTCATAGAAGAGGGGTCTCTTTAGGAACCTCACTAAGTACCTGCACCCTAGCTTCTGTAGATTCTGTTTGAGTGTGTAATACACACAAAAGTCATCTACAGTGATTAACTTTTCCCCTTTCTCCTTTAAGCGACTATTTATCATTATCACCACACGGAAGAGATCATAAACATTCAGGTTGAACTGACCGGGCACAACGTCAAAAAAGTTTAGAATCCTCTTCGGGTTAGCTCGAAGAGGCAGCATTAACCCCTTCTTTATTTGTTCTCGATGGACGAGTTTATCATCCAAAGGAACATCCTAATCCATCATCTCATAATGGTATTCCTCTAACCTAATATCCTTAGGAATACCGAACTTCGCTTTGAAGCTAAATATTTTACTTTTTTCTAGAGCCTCCCCATAATACTACCTCTCTTCTTCCTCCACATCTTCGTCCCCACCATCATTACCTTCTCGACCACTTACCTGCGGCTCATGATCCCCGTCTGTCTTAGTTTTTCCTCATCAGACACTTCAATCACCCTTGGGGCCATTTTAAATTGATCAATACTCGCAACATCCGCGTTATTATGCCCAACCCTATACCTACCACCCAATTTTTAGACACACGTGGTTACATCGGTTAGAAATGGTTCTTCATAAATGAGGTTCTCGAAGATTCCTTCTTTATCATCATTTTTCATGGGTTCAGCTATTTTATGAACCCGAAAATCATATTCCCTTTATTAAGTTAGTATAATATCATATATGATACATTATATAAGTTCATATGCTTGTATCGATATTATTGTCGAGTTTAATCTCCAACCTATCATTCTTATTATTTACTATCTGATTCTAATGTTACTACATTCAGTTATCGATACAAGATTTATTTCATATTTTTACTAAGTCCTAACATCAATAACTATTTCTATGTCCCTAACATCATCTATTCGAGTATACAAGAATTACTACTTATTGAAAACACTTCAACAATCCCAAGATTTCCTGCCAAAATGAGCCGAGTCCAAAATTTTGAATTTACTCTCTCTCCGGCGAAAAATCTAGCCCAATTAGCAAGAAATCCGACACTACAACTGCAACCACCATGCAATATAAAAATCACGATAGAAAGATCCAGAGTCACGCCATACTCATAGCAGTAACAAAAACATACTCTTTCCCCCACATCATCATTTATCACCTCATGCCCCTCTCTCCCAAACACTCTGTAATCACTTTCGACACAATCCACCATCCAGCACATCCCAATATCATCAGTAACAGCAAAAATTCATTTTTAAATATTTTTGTACATCCCAATATCATCAGGGAAATTTGTTTAACACCGGAAATTTGTTTAACACCGCGTTTAAATTTTTTTTTATTGATGTGTAAGAGGAGGAATAGTTGTGCAGAGTAATGAATACCGTGCAAACTAAATAAATAAAAAACAACTCACACCCACCGCTAGAAGGGGTGGAGTTTGGGTTGGGCTTTTTGCAGGCCAACCTGTCAGAGCCCACACCCAAACCCAAACTTGCTGCTGGAGATGCTCTAAGTATCACACACATTGATGCCGCATGCCCCTCGAACATTGACTTCATATGTCTTTATTTGATTATGATAGTTAGTGTTCATTGCTTCATATTTCTTTTCTTTGATAGTTAATGACGAAAAAGATTAATTTTGTAATAAATGACCAATACGATTAGTCTTGATAGTTAGTGCTATTTGCTTCATATTTTTATGTCTTACAACTTAACTAATGGGAAAGAAAATCAATTACCACAAATCAGAGGTGTTCATAAGCCATAACCTTCACCACAAATTCTCTAATATTATTAGGAATACCCTAGGGATTCAAAAAAGCAAAAAGATACCTTGGCACTCCTATTAGACAGAGTAGATCCAGGATCGAGGACTACAATAACATAATTGGTATGGTAAAACTCAAGTTTGGAAGGCAAAAACCATATTAGGTGGGTAACAACTGTTTGAAGAATAGTAACAAAGGCAGTATCTATCTATCTATCTATTAATAAGAAGGACAACACACTCCTCCAAAGTCCAACTGCACATAAACATAAAATAAAAGTTGATCAAGCAAATTATAATTTCTGGTAAAATTCATCTTTAGTAAATGGGAAAGGATCTAGGGTAATTTAAACATAAGGCATTTCATACTGCTACAATATGGCCATGCTTTCATTCTAAATTAAAAACCACATCTAGATTCTGGAAAAGAAACACCGCATAAAGAAATCATATCAAATTCCAAAATAAGCAGTGATCTACATTTTTCAAAGTGAGTTTTCGTATATTATAAAGAACCAAGCATAGTCTAAATATTCCTAGACAAATTATAGATCATATCAACAGGATATCATGGGAAAAATGTGAGTCAAAAACCGGCTGTAACTTTTCGTCCTACCTCGGCTGGGCTGATCTTCAATCGTTTCCCGAAAGCGCTCACCTTATCCATTAGATCGTCACTAATGGTGGAAACTCTAATTTACAATATAGGTTTTGATAATTGAAGTATTGAGAGATGATCGAAACCATAGAATTGGAGATTGGATTCGATTTGGGGGAAATCAATTTGATAGAGATACTTAACAGCAAACTTGATAATCGATTTGGTTTTTGATTTTGTTGTAAAGAGGGGCTCTTATATTTGAAAGGAAGAGGAGTGAAAGGTTTTTGAAAGATGAACTTGATAATGAGAAAGGGAGAATTGTGATTGAGAAAAAGGAGTTTAAGAGAAAACTTTTATTGACTACAGTACCCCTATATTTTAAGAGAATCTCCTAAACTACCATCAACTTGATTAAATCTCTTCCACCAGTATCACGGCCCAGCCCGGGACTGACGCTACAGTGCCCGGAACACAGCGGAATATGAGGCCGTGTGGCTTACACGCACATGCGGCTGGCGTGTACCAGCCTTCTTCACTAGCACGGCGGCGCTAGTAGAATCAAATCGTGGATGCTACAATGACATCTGGACAATCTTGGATACTCGTGAGGGGTCGTCAAATATGTATTTGGTATAGGCAACAACGCTGAAGGTTCCCTCAATAATCCCTACAGCAAAATCTCTCGTGACTGGGTACGAGGTACGGAAAGCACACCTATCCTGTAGCGGATCAGGGTAGCTTAATATGTCAGGTTCCAGATATAGGACATGTATATCTCAAGGGGAGGTGGGCATGGACTGGTTACATAGTCCATTTATAGGGGCGGTGTGTCTCGATTGGCTTGCGGGGCATAGTGACGGCATAGTGGCGCCATATACAAGCCCTATCTGTAAAAGCGGTCTGCATTGCGAGGCAATGTCTTCTGGTCTTCCCTAAGCCAAGGAGAACTCATGACTATCCCTTATAGATAGCCCATGAGCCGGGGTCCATGATGACCAAGCCTTAAAGCTCCTTAAGTCATGCGGAGGTTTGGACCAATGATCCTTCTTAATATAGCCACTAAGTAAATAACTAGTTTCCAAAAGGAAACGCTAAAACTGGAGACGAAGTGTACTGGCCCTTTTCGCCCCCTTAACCAATTCTGATTTCAGCGAAACTTGGCGTGCAACTATATTAGAGTCTAGAGAACATATATCCAAGGTCATAACTCAAAACGCTTGGGTGGATTTGGCCAGCATTCGGTAGGCCGTCACACCCTCCCCTACTTAAAATAATCTCGACGTCCTCGTCAATAACCTTACATCAACACGACTCTGCAAGGATTCAATCTTCTGCATCTTCAAGAAACTAGCAACTTTCCCGCACTTAGTTCTAAGTACTATATCTTCTTCTGCACTAGCGGATACTGATCCCAATTGTTAGTCTCGATGCTGACAACTGTGGTCTTCACGACTAAATCTTGACCTTCGACCTTTCCAACTCGGAGTAGGTCAATGACTGAACCTTCATTCGAACTCTGGAGTCTGCCTTCTCTTCTGGACATTGTCCTGCGGCCTTTAGCCTTCTGATAAATATATGGGCGGTGCTTCCTAGCATCGCATCCTCTGAAATGTGTTGCATCCTGCTACAGAGCGCCTTCTCCTCTGACACATTTAGAATGTTGCTCCACTCGATAAACCTAGCGTCTCCTCCAGATAGCCAGACGAGTATATCTACAATCCTATTAAAAAGATGCGCTCTCTTCCGAGTCACAGTAGTGCGCTCTTCCTTCGAGTCGCACAATGTCTTTACTGCTTGAGAGTTCAATCTTCTGTGAATCTCGTCCTTAAACTGTGCTATTCCTCTGCGAGTGGTAAGGAGCAAGTTTGTTAAAACCTAGGGGTAAACTCTCCTCATCTGCTATGGAATACCTGCCACACTCTGAAACTGCCTGACTGCTCTTTCAACTAACTCTACAAAGGTCTTCAAACTATGTCTGCCCTTCTTACAGAACATCTGGGACACGACGTCAAGATGCAACACTCTAGCCTTACCACTATAGAACTAAATTGGTACTCATTGTTCACTTGGGTGAGGAAGGGTAGCTCCTAGTAGGTAGCATAATCTCAACAAGGCGCGGACCACTCTGTCCTACCGCTAACAAAACCATCGTGGTAGCCCACCAAGGTACGGGTACTCTGATTCCTGCCGCCAGCTAACCATCGAGGTTCACCTTAAAGGTATTCTGCATGAACTTGAAAAACCTATGAGACATCTATCTGTGCGGCAACATTCTGCTCTACCACTTTGTGGTACCCCATCATCTAACCTATTGAGTATTAGATGGCATCTGCACCTAACTCGGCTATAAGATGGGTGATTGTGACTCGTCATCACCAAGGTCTCTCAACTGTGATCGCTACTTTGGTGTCACCAAGTTCTCTCAACTACGGAGGACTCCAATCTACCTTAATCTTTAAGGAAAACTTCACAATGCCTCTTCTCTAATGAGGACTTAACACTAGCATCTGTACTTTCCAAACTTTGGTGGTAATGACCCTTGCTAGAACCTGCGTACATCCGCGTCACAACTTACAGCTCTTCCCATACTCAATAATCTCGACGTCCTCATCTAGAAAGAAGTTGTGACATATAACTGATTGATTACTGAAGCGTTTCTCCATCTCTTCATCCCTACTCGTTGGCTTGCCATGTCCAACTGCTATCAAACTCGCGGAGACCAACCTTTATACGGTCGCAATCATCTTTAAATTGAAGCATAGCCATTCTCTGTCTATGAACTACCTTCTACAAATGCAGCCAACTCTCACCGGTCACTGGGATATGGTCATTTAAAGATACTCTATCAATAAAAACAAAGAACGAGGTACGGGAACTCTAATCCCTTCCGCCAACCACCAAGTGATAAGGAATTGAGAAAACCATCCAATTCTACTCAGGATCTTTCATCCTAGAGCATTCATCCATCTGAGATCATGTCTGAGGTAACCCGTACAACTGACTGTAGCTCAACTCTGTTCTGCGACAACCACGAAACTTACTGCGATTCAGAAACGTGAGTCTTCACCAATCTGTAAGCTTAAAATGATCCAAGACCATCTTGCGGAACCATATGGATCAACTCGGCTAGAGCACTCGCACGCCGACAAACCTGAAACTCAACTACGGAACCAGAGAACAAACATCTCTCGGCAACTTGCCTTCTTTAAGTGAGCAAAGCAGTGTCCAAACATCATGTGGAACCAATTATGGATAAGCGACAACCCAACTCGGGGATCGCGGTTCATGTCACATAACCAAGAAAATTCTGCCCTCGACGTCAACCTGACGAATATCACTGTGTGCAAACTCGGAACCCAAGCCATGTCTCCATCTTCTATTTCTCGCCGCTTCAATTTTGGCTCATGACATTTACTTCTGGAACGTCTGTGTCCAACTCGGACAATCAAAATAAGTATCAACCAGGATTCTTTAATCTTTTGTAGACACTAAGGAATTCCAACCATACCAAGCTTCGCGGCTTCCACACGGAAGTACTTGGCATTTGACACTGACCATATCGATCTCAGCTGAGGGGAATCATCCTTTATCACAATTGTTATTATACTTCGCAGTGCGTATGCGGATCGAATGCAACTAACAACCTGCTAGATCACCCTACTACTATTCTTCATAGAGTATCTACTATACTGACCAACCTTCTAGAGATAACCAACGATATAGATCATCGCGTCTAACTCAAATATCAATCCTTCTTCTTAGCGTCATTGTCCAAAGCACACTTAACTTGAGCAATCTCGCGCTCAGATATGGAGCCTTTCTCTTGCTTCCAATATCAACTTACATGTAGGCAACCCGTTCTACAAACATTCACAATGGTTCTTGGATCATCTATACGAAACAACTTCGGCTCTAAAGATAATAACTGTTAATTAGGTATCCCGTATTTATAATTCGGGAACCATCACTCAGATCTGCTCTACCAAGATCTGATAAGTTGGGTCACCTCTGACTAGTTCTGATATACATAGGCACAACCCATCTACGCCCTGACAAACAAAGGCCCAAAAAGCCTTGCTCTGATACCAACTGATACGGTCCAGCCCGGGACTGACATTACAGTACCCGAAATACAGTGGAATATGAGGCCGTGCGGTGTACATGCACGTACGGCCGGTATGTACCAGCCTTCTTCACTAGCACGACGGCGCCAGTGGAATCGAACCGCGAATGCTAGAGTGATATATGAACAATCCTAGATACTCGTGAGGGGTCATCGAATATGTATTCGGTATAGGCAGCAACGCTGAAGGTTCCCTCAATAATCCTTATAGCGAAATCTCTCGTGATTGGTCAAGAGGTACGGAAAGTACACCTGTCCTGTAACGGATCAGGGTAGCTCAATATGCCGAGTTCCAGATATGGGACATGTATATCTCAAGGGGCGGCAAGCCTGGACTGGTTACATAGTCCATTTATAGGGGCGGTGTGTCTTGATTGGCTCGTAGGGCATAGCGACGGCATAGCGGCACCATATACAAGCCCTATCTGTAAAAGTGGCCCGCATTGCGAGGCAATGTCTCCTGGCCTTCCCTAAGCCAAGAAGAACTCATGACTATCCCTTATAGATAGCCCATGAACTGGGGTCCATGATGACCAAGCCTTAATGATCATTTAGTCATGGGGAGGTTTGCACCAAGGTTCCTCCTTAATATAGCCACTAAGTATATAGCTAGTTTCCAAAAGGAAGTGTTAAAACTGAAGACGAAGTGTACTGGCCCTTTTCGCCCCCTTAACCAATTCAAATATCAACGAAACCTGGCATGCAGCTATATTAGGGTCTAGAGAACATATATCCAAAGTCAGAACTCAAAATGCTCAGGTAGATTTGGTCGGCGTTCAGTAGGCCGTCACAACCAGTCTATACCCAGATTCGGATCCCGATGCGCTAGCACTCCATCTTAGTCCCCCTTTGTCTCAAGATAAACCTCCTATCTCGTGAGCAAACTTGTCCCTGGTGAAAAACACTATTGTGTAATGTAATATAGAATGGTCAAGTTGCAATATGTATCCATCAGAGTTAAAATTAATAATTTCTGACATGATTATTTTTGGTTTTCGGCCAATGTAAGTCATTATATTAATCTTTTCCAGGATCACCTGGCATGCATAACGCAAACATATTAATACAAATATTAAGCCTAAGAATTTTTATAATTGGAGTTGTTTTCCATTTCAATTAGGGTTGAATTCTATTCTAACATTGACCCATTTAGCCCCTTTGAGTATTGTCGCTGATGTTGTTGATATTGGAACTATGGGTGTTGTGATGGCTGAAGATGTACTTCAAAAACAACCTGTTTTAGAAGTGTTTGGAGGTTTCTTTGTTGTGTTTTATGGTTTGGGTGCTGCGGTTTATGCTTTTGAAGGGGTTGGAATGGCTTTGCTCCGAGAGGTTTAGTTTTGTTCAGTTTTATGAACCTTCAAAGTTGAGCAAATTTGTCGACCTTGCAATATAAGAAGAGAATTGCCTCATCTATCTTGAGGGAAGTACTACTCTACAAACTTATAAGGATCACATTTTATATGTAGACCCATTTCTTTTACGCTTATGTATGTACTCACATTTACTGACAATAAAACTTATATCTTAGTTTATGTATCTTGTGAATTATTGTGATGGAACAAGAAAGATTTGATGGTTCATCTATTCCTTAATGCAGAGAATGATGAGGAGAATCCCATAGCTATTGCCAAATGTGAGCATCATTTCCACCTTTGGTGCATTCTATAATGGATGGAAAGGAGTGATACCTGCCCGTATGCAATAAGGTATGCTTTCGTTTCAAACTTCTTCCACATAGTATTAAACCAAGTTTGTGATGTGGATCTAAGAACATCATAATTTGCTCCATGCGGCGATATTGCAGTAAAATATTGTTGGTGTATATGAGGGTAATGTAGGTGGTTCCTTAAGTATGTTTCTCAATATTTGATGGCATACCTTCATGACGCCATCAACATGAATTTATTACAACTTTGGAAAAGTAACACTTAGTATAAAATATAAATTACAAGAATCACCTCTATTTTGAGAATAATTTTAGCCATGTATTACTTCTGTTCTTAATGGGCTTTGTTTCTTTAATAATGCAAAAAATGATTTTCAAGCACACCGTTGATACGTGATATTAGGGGATTCCAGCTATGAAAGACAACAAGATACAAAATTCTCAGGGTAAAATATGGTTTGTAAATGCATAGTTCATAAATTTAATTGAGTTGTATAGGTCACACGAAGGATCATATGAGATATTTACCCTTATAGATGAACATTCGAGTAAGACTAAACTTTTTTGAAATATATGAGACAGATTTGGATCCTGAGATTATTATCAGATATAGTGGAATGAAAAACATTTATCATAGATGTGGTATTCAGACAAATGACCTGAGTAAAGGTTTCGTTGTAGTATAGATGTAGTTTGGACTTGCGTAAGTACATGTTATTGGGTATGTGGCGTATCTTTCTTCTTTTTTATCTTTACCTATGTCTATTTGTACGCACTTGATGACTAAATTGGTCTACATCTCATCAGTTTTACGTAGCAAAAACTGAACAATCTCAACACCTTAGAAGTCTAACGAAAAAGTCTCGAATTTAATATATAAAGTACAATTTGCATTATCCTTTCTATATAATATCTTTAATTTATATTCTCTCTCTATATATGATGTAAATCGTCCTCGCATGGTCGTTTCTCACAGTTTATGGTTTATTTACATTAATGTTATTTTGATTTAAGCTTCTCTGCTAGAGATACTTAGTAGGTTTTAGGGAGTTCCCAATTAGCCAACACAAGGTTAAGAGGGTATTTTCCCAGTTTCTAGAATATTCCAAATTAGGGTCCTCTCTTATGTTTTATAAAAGAGAGGCTAGGTTCTCTATTTTATTTAGTTGTTGAAGTTTATGATTTAAATTAAATTCAGTTTAGGTTTCAGTTTAAGCTTTTGCTTAGTTTTGATTTGAAGTTAGTTTAGTATTAGTAAAAACCTTAATTTTAATTAGGTTAGCATTTATCAATCTGAGTTTCTGCTTCTGCGACTTAGAATTATGTTAAATTGGTACCAGAGCTTGTAAGATTTTGTGAGGATTTTTTTACACCGACTGTTACAGTGATATGTGCTGCTATAGTGATTTATGTGTTTGCAACAATGGTTTCTGCGAATGCTACAGTGATTTTGACGAATGCTAGAATGCTACAGTGATTTCAGTGGTTAAAAATTCTTTGGAGGAGTTTAGATTTTTGATTCACAATGTCGTGTTGTCTGAATCAACAATTCAAAACCATGGCGAAGCTGTTTGATGCGATTGACGAGAGATTTGAAAATTTTGATTGGTTTATTGACGTATTCACCACCGCTGCTCTTTACGCACCACCTCCCCAACCAACTCCGCTAGGGTGGGCAATTTTACCATTTAGTTACGATGACTATCCCCAAGTTAGAAGTACCATAACCGTGACAAATAATACAGAAAAAGAAAACTTTATTATTGAATTGGGAGAAGTGACGGAGATCTCCGCAATCGGAGTTACGAGTAACACCGATGAAGGCAAGGTTGTCATCGGGACAAAAGTCCCAAGACGACTGGCAATCCCAAGGTTTTGGCAGTCGTTGCGACTGTTGTCGTCAATAAAAAAGCAAGTCCAAAAAATAATGAATATAAAAACCTAGATATTGTAGGTCTCGAAGAAGGTGCTGCAACCGTTAATGAAGGCTTTGCTGCCGCAGGTAATGGAGATCGTAAAGTTTTTTTTGCAGGTTCACAAACAAAAGAGAGAGTCACAGGGAGAAGACCAATCAGAGATGGAGACGATACCGGAGATCCCCATGGCGCCCAGTGGATTCCTCATGTTGAAACTCCAACAAAATATTGAGACAAACCCCCAATATTTGACGAGTATCCAGATGATATCATGAAGAAAGATTTTGCTGAGCCGTTTTGAGAGGGCATCTTAACTAATTTCGAGAAGTGGATACCATTGTTTACTTTATTTTTATATGTTCTTCAATGTAGGGTTGTCGGTGACAACATTATGCCCCTGCACTTGGATACGACATTGGGTTGCAGAAAATTTTGTGGCAGAATTCGAGGTTTGAAGACGAGTAAGCCACAATAGAGAGTTTCGTGTTCCATAGTGTTTAAAATTTTGCTGATTTCGTGGTTGAAATCTTGTGAAGAAAAAGGGATTTGATTAGAATCGTCCTCACATGGCCGTTTCTCACAATCTATGGTTTATTTACATTAATATTATTTTGATTCAAGCCTATCTGTTAGATGTGCTTAGTAGGTTTTAGGGAGTTCCTAATTAACTAATACAAGGTTAAGAGGGTATATTTCCCAGTTTCTACAATATTCCTTATTATGGTTCTCACCCTATGTTCTATAAAAGGGAGGCTAGGTTCTCTATTTTATTTAGTTGCTGAAGCTGATGATTTGAAGTAAATTCAGTTTAGGTTTCAGTTTAAGCTTTTGTTTAGTTTTGATTTGAAGTTAGTTTTATGTTTTAGTGTTAGTAAAAACCCTAATTTTAATTAGGTTAACATTTATCAATATGAGTTCCTGCTTCTGTGACTCATATTTACGTTGCTATATATAGTTATATACATGTCATTAGATATGTAGCATATCTTTCTCTCTTTTTATCTTTAATTGTGTCTATTTGCACTTAATGGCTAAATTGGTTTCCATCTCATCAGTTGTACGTTGCAAAAATCGAACAATCTCAATAATACCTTCTTTGAAGTTCAACAAAAATGTCTCTTTTTGCATTATCATTTCATATAATGACACTTTAATTTTTTTCTTTTTTCTCTATATAACAAAAAAATATTCTGGCTATAATTTAATAATGGATGGCTGCAAAAGAGGAGATGTACGATGATTAGGAAGACGAGCCTTGGATGCATATGAAATGCTAGAAAATAAGCGACAAAGGGAAATTGAGGTATGCTGAAAAGCTACTGATTTGGTTATATGATATGGTTCCAACAATAAAAAGAATTCATTAATAAGCATTTTAGCATAAATCCAGATGTTTTGTTAGTGAGCTTTTTAGCATAAATCCTGATGAAGCGTGTAATGGAGTTCAAAATTTTGTATCTTCCTGGATGTTATTTATAACATGACTAATCAAGATGTTGCATGCCTAGAACTTATTTTCATTACGAAATATATTCGAGTAACCACTCCTTAAAGTTTCTTTGAAGATTGACTGAAGGACTCAAGGTGCTTATATGATTAATTTTTTCAAGTAAGCAAAAGAATGTCAGTGACTATATTAGTAAATGATGTTGAGCACTATGTTTTATACATTTAGAACATAGTGTTAAGAAGTGCGCACACTTCTAAAATGCTATGTGAACTAGGCGGCCAAGAAGTTTGCACAGTTGTTGGCCTCTCTAATAGACATGATAAATGTCAAAGCTCTTGAATCTTCTGATAAGCTCCATTTGACCTGATGTATTTAAATGCAAGACGATGGTGGTGTTACACCTTTCTTTATAATATGTACTATCAAGGATGAGGTTGAGGGTAGGAGTATTCTATTAGCATGGGTTTGAAGATCACTTTTGTATGTGTGTCTGACCTCGTGCATTGACATCTATACCTTGTGTTTATGTTAGATAACAATTTTCATATGTATAAATTGCAATCAATTGTGAACTATCTTTTATCTGGATAATAAAATATCATTTTTAATTGTATTCAATTTTGTGAGAACTGATACTAAAAGAATAAACCCAATCTAATATAAAGAAGAAGAAAATTATAGCTCATGAGAATGCATTTAGTGAAGTCATATGTTTATTTACTTACTAGCTAGCTTTCTTCCTTTGCAGCCATTAATAACTTTTGCCATACCCATCAAGTTTGCAGTTTTATTCACCTTAGGAAACATATTGGTGATTGAAAGGTACTTTATAGTGTATGTAACTCAGTTTCTCTGGTCTGACCTCTAATTTTGATGAGATAACGTGATCAACTTACACACTTGATTAATTTCTTAACAACCCCACCGCCAATCATCCCTCTATTTATATGTGCATACATGGCTTTAATGCAATTAATTACGATAGCTAAAATAACAATTTAAGATTGATTTTACAGACTGATGTAGATGGTATGTTGCCGTTGCAATTCATCTCAAAAATATAGAAAATGACGAACATCCACATAAAGCATTTACATTCTTTGATTAAAACAAGAGCGATTACGTAAAGAACAAAAATCTTAGAGATGCCTTGGCAGATGAGGTGGACGCGGACAAGTTTAGTCCTTTACATCGTGACATTAACTTATGTACCAGTATGATTCCGACAAAGTAGAGTTTTTTGGAGGTACTTTTTTTTTTTATCTTTGGAGGTTGACTTGAGCCAAGCATATAGTAAGATGACCCTAAAAGGTAATAAGTGTTTCCAAAGAAGTTTATGAAGTACAAATTAGCTTTGAATTTGTACAATTCTCTTACGCTCCTATTTAAACTTTAATAACTTACAGGATGGAAAAATAAGCTATGAGGAGTTCGTCACAATTATGAAGGCCAGAACAGATTGGAGGAAAGCATAAAGATTGTTTTCAAGAAAGAGAGAGAGAGAGAGAGAGAGTATTTGCAGTTTCCAATGAAGTTTACAAGAAATGGGAACCAAGTGAATGCTCATTAAACATAATAAACTAAGTGTTTTTTTCTTGTTAGGTATCTAATTCATTTCTATTTTTTCGCCTAGGTTTATGATTTCACATTTTTGTATCCAGTTACAGTAAAATTTGGGTGAGGGTGATGATGTCTATTTTTATAAGGGTGACAGTGTGCTTCTATATATGTATATATTGGCTATGACACGGTTGTTTTGAAACACTTTGTAGGAAAGGAAAGAGGAGAGATATTGGGACTGAATAGGATAAGGTTGTTATTGTGGGTGTAGATATTTCAATTTGGGTATCCTTGACTTAAACTGGATGTGCAATTTTGTCTATTGGAAGTTTTAGTTTGTTTCAAGTAAGTGCAACCGTTATTATGAATATTTATTATGCAATGATTGTCTTGTGACACAGTTCAGTTTTGCAATTAGCCCAAACATTTATTATTAACATTTTGTTTCTATGCGTTTTTCGATCTTTAGCTAAAATGGTAACAGTTGTGCCATTTGATTTACAAGAGCTCCACAAATCATTCTACGAGATTGATTAGGTCTGAACTAAAAGGGAACTAAATGGGTTATGGTAAAACAATACGTTTAACCTCTGGGATTGGACTAATATAGTAAATTTATATTTGATTTTTAATATATTTATAAACTTTTATTTATAAGTGGATTTACGTTATTGAAATTGTATAAACAATGTGTTTAACCTCTCGGGTTGGACTAAAATAGTAAACTTATATTTGATTTTTAATATATTTATATGTTTTTATTTATTAGTGGATGTACATTATATGCAATGGTTACATTGTTGGAATTGTATATGTAATGGTTAGTGTAATGATCTGTTTTCTAGAAGGTCGAAAACACGCCTTACACCAGTGAAATATAGAAAATGTAGATAGACTACCAGCTATAAACACAGAGTTTAGCGTGGAAAACCTTTAAATAGGTGACAAACCACGACCTCTTCCTGAGGATTTTAAAAGAGGGAGTTGTTTATAGAGTGCTAATCTATTACATGGAGAGAGATAGATGTGTGTCTGGTTATGAGAGATCATCAGATCTGCCTCCCCCTTTTGTGTGTTCCTCTGCAGATTTATATAGGTCTCATAATACGACCGTTATGAGCTTTAATGAGGCAGGTTACAAACGTTATAATATTGATGAGTCTTCATGTAGGTCGAGTAACTCTTGTAACTGCTCCATAATGTGTCTTGAATGTGCCACGTGTTTGCTGATGAGGTCAGACGCTGAGGCCTGAGCTTGAGTTTCCAAATTGGCTTTGTATTCAGTTGAGCCAGAGCTCGAATATTGGCTTTAGGTCGAGTATTAGAAATAAGTCCATTACATATACCCCGTCTCAGCCAATAGCACGAGAAGCATCAGGGGAGAGTGGTGTCGGTTAAGAAAAAGCTCTGATCTCTGAATAAGTAGACTGTATAGTTGGATTGGTGGAACCAATAACCAACTGCTGATGAGGTCGGATGCTGAGACCTGAGCTTGAGTTTCCGAACTGGCTTTGTATTCAGTCGAGCTAGAGCTCGAATAGTGGCTTTAGGTCGAGTATTAGAAATAAGTCCATTACATATGCCCCGTCTCAGCCAATAGCACGAGAAGCATCAGGGGCGAGTGGTGTTGGCTGAGAAAAAGCTCTGATCTCTGAATAAGTAGGTTGTATAGTTGGATTGGTCAAACCAATAGCCAACTGTTCGAATGTTAGAGAATGTATAAGAATGTATGATGATGTATGAGAATGCATGATAATGTAGTAAAATGTATGATGATGTATAATGATGTAGTAGAATACATGATAATGTAGTAAAATCTATGATCATGACAATGTATGATAGTATGACAGTGATAGCTATAGCACAAGTCTCATGGGAGCTCATGTGTACTCATAGAGCTATACGTTGGTCTCAATTACAGGTCGAATTGAGCGTATCAATAAGCGACTGAAATGAGATGATATTGCATTTGAGATAACTGTATCACAGGTCTCTTGGAAGAGCATGTGTACTTCATGAACTATATGGTGGTCCCAATTACAGGTCAGATTGAGCTTATCAATAAGCGACCTTAATGAGATGAAATTGTATTTGAGATAGCTGGACACAGGTCTCTTGGGAGAGCAAATGTGTTTCATGAGCTATGGCGGTCCCAATTACAGGTCGAATTGAGCGTATCAATAAGCGACCTTAATGAGACGAAATTGTATTTGAGATAGCTGGACACAGGTCTCTTGGGAGAGCATGTGTACTTCATGAGCTATATGTTAATCTCAATTACAGGTCGAATTGAGCGTATCAATAGGCGACTGAAATGAGATGATATTGCATTTGAGATAGTTGTATCACAGGTCTCTTGGGAGAGCATGTGTACTTTGATGAGTTATGTGTTGATCTCAATTACAGGTCGAATTGAGCGTATCAATAAGCGACTGAAATGAGATGATATTTCATTTGAGATAGCTGTACCACAGGTCTCTTGGGAGAGCATGTGTACTTTGATGAGCTATGTGGCGGTCCCAATTACAGGTCGGATTGAGTGTATCAATAAGTGACCTTAATGAGACGAAATTGTATTTGAGATAGCTGGACACAGGTCTCTTGGGAGAGCAAATGTGTTTCATGAGCTATAGCGGTCCCAATTACAGGTCGAATTGAGCGTATCAATAAGCGACCTTAATGAGACGAAATTGTATTTGAGATAGCTGTACACAGGTTTCTTGGGAGAGCAAGTGTATTTCATGAGCTATATGGTGGTCCCAATTACAGGTCGAATTAAGCGAATCAATAAGCGATCGTAATGAGAGATGTAGTATGTGTTATGTTTGGTCGAATTGGACAAACCAATAATAGACATGTAAGATGTTGGTCGGGCTTGCCCCGAGTATGAGCCAAGTCTGAAGTTGAGGTTGAACATTATGTCTGAAGCTGAAATCGGGCTTGCCCCGAAGTGTGAGCTTGAATAGGTTGTAAAGATCTGGCTTGCCCCGAGTCTGAGTATGAATACGGAGATCAATAATAAGTCTCTTCGGTATGATTGAATGTATTGGTCGAGCGTCATGTTTACATCTGAAGTTCAGCTCACCTCGGACATGTCTGAATGTATTGGTCGAGCGTCATGTTTGTATCTGAAGTTGGGATTGCTTCGAGTGTGATTGAATGTATTGGACGAGTGTTGAAACTGAAGTTGTGCTCGCCTTGAGTATAATTGCATCAAAAGTAATAGTTGTTGTTGTAGTTGTGGTGATTTCAAACTTGTTGTTGCTGCTGTAAACTCACTAGGAGCATACTATGCGAACAATCTGCGAACGGTTGCCCGAACTGTAAGCTATTGATATTGAGATAAATCGATTCTGCATGATGTAGAGATTATTCGAGCTTAAAGCTTCTCGAACTGCTACTGCTTATCAAACTGTTGTTGTATAAAATTTGGGTTTTGCGAACCCACTTGAGATAAGTCGACGAACTGTTGAGTTCGAGCTGTATAAAAATGTTTGTGAACTATTAAAACTGCTGGGTTTGCGAATTGTCATCGTAACTGCTGCTGCCGAATTGTTCATATGCAGTCTCCTTCATTGACACAAATATCAAGTCCTTGATGCTTTGAAGATGCTGAGAGGGAATTGTTTGTTCCCAAATCATGGTGGCTGTCCGAACTATAGCTATAAGAAATTGAGTTTTAGGAACTATTTGCAAATTGCCTTGGGGCTGCCCGAACTATTTGATATAATTCGAACTGCGAATGAGCTGAAGGTCTACATGAAATGCTGATGTTGAATGTTATGTAGGTGTCAATTACGAACTGTAAGTCGTATTGAGGTTACACGAACTGTTGATTCGACCTATTGCTGTTGAAGTTGTTGTTGCTGTGAACTTGGCATATTAGTTGTAGTAGTAGCTGGTGGTCTTTGGCATATGTTCTTCATTAGCTTGGGACACCAAAAACAAAATTATAATGGCTTATTGGCATTGTGAAATTTGAGCAATCTTGCGAAGAGATTGAGATGCTGAGGTCGGGCTCGCTCCGAGAATAGTTGTTGGCTTCCATATGAAGACATTTGATGATGGGGATACTTCCTTGGTTCTGAAGTTGTCGTGCCCATGAGAAGAGATGAAGCCATTGGATTCTCTGTTATTGTTGTTGTTGATCTTGATTCACGAACTGGTGAACAATATGGTATTGTTGTTGCTGATCAGAAGTATTGCTATTGTTGATCATGTTGTTGAAAATATGAGGACGAGCATTGAGTCTGAATCTGAAGTTGGGCTCGCCTCGGGTATGATTGCATGTATTGGTCGAGCGTTGTGTCTGAATCTGAAGTTAGGCTCGCCCCGAGTATAAGTTTGAATAACGAGCTCGATAATAAGTTGTAATCGCCTCGAGTACCTCGACCTCGAGCGGCTTAATAAGATGATATCAAGCATTGAGTCTGAACCTGAAGTTGGACTCGCCCCGAGTATGATTGAATGTGTTGGTCGAGTATTGTGTCTGAAGCTGAGGTCGAATTCGCCCCGAGTATTCGTAATGAGATTGAATATTGAGTCTGAAGCTGAGTATATTATATACTGGTTGTTGAAGAACTTGGCACCACAGTGCCAAACCCTTTGTTGTTCTTGATGATAAACCACTGGTCCCATTGTTGTGAGTTCTTAGTGTGAAGAAAACTAGACATAAACGTTTCTCCCCTGATGCTGGGCTGAATTTAGGAGGTTCATAGTTCATCGGAAAAGCACCAGCAAAAAGCTGTGGAGAAGAGTCAAGGGGTCTTCTGCCGAATAACTAAAGGTGACTCTGCTTCATTTGTTATTAGCTTTAAGAGACTTTATTATTTTCTCCATCTTGGTACTCGTTTCGACCAAATAACAGAGAGTCTGCTCCCAACTAAGAAGTTTGCATTGCTGAGTGTTCAAAGGATAGATCTACCAACCCACACCTTGTATGAATCGTTCTGATTGGTTGATGTGGTTGTTGTTGCTCTTGGTGTTGAAGAAGATCATCTGTGCGAGAGAAACCTTCAAGCTTGTGGTTGCTGCTGATCTTGTTGCCAAAGATAATTCAACCTGAAAATTTGGGATTGGGTTTTCACTAATTGTTACTGTAGAGATCATTCGAACTAGCTTCATGAGCTGTCGAATTCAAAATGCTGCTGTAAACAAATTCTTCCTACGGATTGTGACGATTTGAGTGCGAGAGAGATCGATTGAAAAATGCTAATTTGTTGAGATCGTTCAAGCTTGATTCAAAGAGGTTTTCTGTCGAGTTCGAGTGAGCGAAGAACGCTAATTGTTGAGGTCGAACATTGGTAGTTCAAGCTCGATTTTGATCGGAGAGGTAGGCCGTATTGTTGAGTTCGATTGAAGACTTGCATGTTGTTCGACCCCATCTCCAATATCTCTGATTTCCTTTCTTTCTTTGATTGAATCAATGTGGTATTTGTTGTTGCTTGATATTGTTGTTTAAGAAGATCGAGAGTGCGAGAAAGACCTTCAAGTATGTGGCTATTGCTGATTTTGTTGTTGAAGTAGAGCTCGATTCATGGAGAGTGAATGAAAGACCTCATTGTTGAGGTCGTTTGAAGACCTGTTATTGTTGAGTTCGACCGAATTCCAACTCGATTCAAAATTGATATGCGAATTGCTTTCTCCTTTGCTGTCGAAGATTATAGCTCGAGCTCGAGCTCGAGTTTGAATTGGATTGTCAGCTTAGCTCGAATTGGAGCTTGATTACAGAGATAGAAAGAAGAGCAACAACGACATCGCCATATAAATATTTGGAGTGGGTAACTATCAGATGACAAAATAGGAGCATCAAGCATATAAAAGTGAGTAATGTTGGCATCATACTTGGTGGCAACTCCGGTGAGCGTATCCATCTTTGACATATACAGTTTGCGGTGTTCTTGCATTTGTGTTTAGGCCGAGAAAGGCAAAGTTCAAGTTCGAGCTTCACGAACTGTTTGATGTCGAATGTTATGCCGAAGATAGATGTCAATCACGAACTGCTGCTGTAAGAATGAATTTGAACTGCTGTTGTAGAGGTAGTTTGACTATGCTTTACGAACTACTGCTATAGAGATGATTCGAACATGGGGTTGACAGATCTGAACATTGGCTTCGATTTGGGGAGCCCTCAACCGGGATCATAACTTGCATTGGCGAAGCTGTTGATGGTGAACTAATGCGACCTGAACATTTATTACAATCAGTTGTTGATCTGAACATTGATGGAGTCACAATCAGCTTGAATTTGAGTTTGTTGCTATTTGGAGATGACGATGACGATGATGTTTGTGATAATCTGAAATTTTATCTTGATTCAGAGAGAGAGAGAGGTTTTGTTTGCTCGGCCCCACTAGAGGACTGTGATATAGGCTCGACGTTGGCTTGGTTTCGTCGTATGGTTGCTCCGGCGGTGCCATCGGTCCGAACGATTTGTATGTTCTGATTTTGATTTGCCATTCTTTAGAAAAAATTTAACTGGTTGGAGAACAATGAGTATAACCTTCGTTCCCACAGATGGCGCCATATGTAATGACCTGCACCAGTGAAATATAGAAAATGTAGATAGACTACCAGCTATAAACACAGAGTTTAGCGTGGAAAACCTTTAAATAGGTGACAAACCACGACTTTTTCCTGAGGATTTTGAAAGAGGGAGTTGTTTATAGAGTATTAATTTATTACATGGAGAGAGATAGATGTGTGTCTGGTTCTGATAGATCATCAGATCTGCCTCCCCCTTTTGTGTGTTCCTCTGCAGATTTATATAGGTCTCATAATACGACCGTTATGAGCTTTAATGAGGGAGGATACAAACGTTACAATATTGATGAGTCTTCATGTAGGTCGAGTAACTCTTGTTACTGCTCCATAATGTGTCTTGAATGTGCCACGTGTTTGCTGATGAGGTCGAACGCTGAGACCTGAGTTTGAGTTTCCGAACTGGCTTTGTATTCAGTCGAGCTAGAGCTCGAATATTGGCTTTAGGTCGAGTATTAGAAATAAGTCCATTACATATGCCCCGTCTCAGCCAATAGCACGAGAAGCATCAGGGGCGAGTGGTGTTGGTTGAGAAAAAGCTCTGATCTCTGAATAAGTAGATTGTATAGTTGGATTGGTTGAATCAATAACCAACTGCTGATGAGGTCGGATGCTGAGACCTGAGCTTGAGTTTCCGAACTGGCTTTGTATTCAGTCGAGCTAGAGCTCGAATATTGGTTTTAGGTCGAGTATTAGAAATAAGTCCATTACAGTTAGTATACATTAAGTTAGGGTAAAATGCATTTATGCAAAAAATCTCTTTGATGGGATTGTATAAGATTGTATGCAACATTGAAGACAACAAATAATAAATCAAATCCCAAACTTCCAACAAAAGGATTTTATGCATAATACCAAACAACACCTTGAATTAAAGTTTATTAATGTTGAACGTATGATAGATGCCTGATAGGTCCGTAAATAATTGTAGGCACACGCGACCGACTGCTAGTGCTTCATAACAAGATAGAGTAGTTTTAAACTATCGATAATTGCATAAAGCATTAACATAAACTATGTTCTGTGAAAGAATCAGAATACTGATTCTTTTTTCATGAACTGGGACATAATTGCTGTTGAATGCAACTATGGGGATCCCATGAGGCAGTCTAAATAAACCCCCATAAGATCTTCTTCCCTCCTTCATACACCCATCAACATATGGACTAAATTGTTTCTTCCACGACCTTCAAGTGCACATCCAAATTATAATGGCACAAAGTTATTTATGTGTGAACGTCTTTCATTCACACATATTTACCTACTGCAGTCCGCCTGTTTGAATGATTCCTTGGTTAGGGAAGATGATGGACATAGTTTAATGTATATTCACAATAAACTAGAAGTCAAGGAAACATAATGTGATGTATCTAGTTTACTAATCTCCTTTTAAATTACAACCTAACTAGTAACTACTGATGGTTATTCTTTAAAATACAACTAGGGCAAGTATCCATGACCTTCATCTGTGAAAGAAACATATCTTTGCAAGAGAAAGCTTTGTTTTGATATACACCACAATGCTTTAAACAATTCCACGGTGACAGAGAGGGAAGTCGGTGGGCATGATCTTTAAAGTTCTACTAGTTTAACCTCTTCCAAATTAAATAGAAGTCAAGGAAACATAATGCCACGAGCCAGTTTACTAATC
This sequence comes from Kingdonia uniflora, assembly GCA_014058105.1. NCBI lineage: Eukaryota > Viridiplantae > Streptophyta > Magnoliopsida > Ranunculales > Circaeasteraceae > Kingdonia > Kingdonia uniflora. The sequence goes on along the minus strand of JACGCM010001144.1, from coordinate 3,291,060 downwards.
TCCTTTTAAATTACAACCCAACTACTGATGGTTATTCTTTAATACAACTATGGCAATAATAATAGAGACTTAATCCATGGACCTTCATCTGTGAAAGAGACGCATATCTTTGTAAGAGAAAGTCTTGTTTTTACATACATCACAATGCTTTGAACCATTATTCTTTAATACAACTAGCGCAATAGTAAAGGCCAATACAACATCAAACTGAGAGACACAACCTTAAGTGAAAGAAATTGGAAAATCAATCCATGGATGTAGTGGCAGTTGTTTCCACTGTGGTAGAGAAACTTGCTGTGCTGCTCATTCAAGAAGCAGTTTTCTTGAGCAGTGTGAAAGGCAAATTGGAATGGATAGTAGGCGAATTGAGACAAATAAAATGTTACTTGAAAGGAGCTGATGCGAGAGAAGGAGATGAAAACGTCAAGAACTGGGTCAATGATTTAAGGGACTTGCCTTTCGAAGCAGAGGATGTTATAGAGGATTACATCCTCAGAAGAAAACTACGAAATGCTTTCGTCTTCAATAAAATGTTCATTCTCCATAAGCTGGGAAAAGATATTGAACAGATAAGAAATAAGATTAGTGAGATCTTGGATCGTCGGGCAAGGTATGGCATTGAGAACGTTGCAAGCGAAGCGGGTCAATCATCAAATTCAGCTAGTGAAAGGCTATGTTTGTATCGACAAATTTCCCATGATCTCGATGAACATGATATTGTTGGTTTCAGAGAAGATGTAAATGTCTTGACAACACAATTGATTGAGCAACCTCTGCACCGTTGTGTAATATCCATCATTGCAATGGGGGGATCCGGTAAAAGCACACTTGCTGATAAAGTTTACAACTGTGAAGAAGCATTTTGAAGCTCGTGCTTGGATCAATGTATCTCAAGTATACGACCCGAAAGTCCTTTTGCAGGACCTAGCAAAGGAGTTCATGGATCTCAATTCAGAGGTCTCCGAAAAAATGACTGTAGAAGAGTTGAAAGAGATTGTGCGCGAGTTCCTGAATGGGAAAAAGTATCTCGTGGTCATGGATGATGTTTGGACCTCTGATGTCTGGAAAGTTCTAAAAGCTTCGCTCCCTGACACAAAGAATGGTAGCAGAATTGTCATTACCACTCGCATCATGGAAGTCACTCTGCATGTTGATCCGGTAAGTCCTCCACATGAACTCAAACCATTAAGTGACGACGATAGTTGGGATTTGTTTGCTAAGAAGGTAATTATTCACACGATAGCACTCCAAGTTCCGAGAAATGTTATTTCCCAATGCAGCTCGAGGAACTTGGGAGAAAAATCGTTAAGACCTGTGGGGGATTACCTCTTGCGATTGTCCTACAGGGAGGTCTATTAGTAGGTAAACTTGAAGATTTTAAAGCATGGTCAATCTTGCTCGAAAGAATATATTGGCAACTTAGCCAAGACTTAACACCATGTACCCAAATTTTAGCTTTAAGCTATAATGACTTGCCTTCCTACTTGAAACCTTGTTTAACCTTGTTTCCATTATCTCTGTATTTACCCTGAAGATTATGAGATAAATGCAAGGAGATTGATTAGGATGTGGATAGCAGAGGGATTCATTGTGCAGCGTGGCAATGAAATAGTTGAGGATATCGCAGAGGAGTACTTGGAAGAGTTGGGCGGTAGGTGTATGGTACAAATAACACAACGAAAACCAACCAAGTATATAAAGAAATTCCGCATTCATGATCTTTTACGAGATCTGTCAATCTCAAAAGCAAAAGAAGTCGGGTTCCTTCAAATTCAGTCCATTACTACAACTTCGGAGCCATTCACTCATACCCTAACCAGGGTACATCGAGTAGTCTTAAACAATAAATTAGGCAATATTTATGTTGATCCTTCCTATCGGCATATTCGTTCGTTTTTTCACTTTGAAGTAATGCACCCAAAAAAGATTTACACTTTATTCCGAAACAGTGAAGCTTTTGAAATGCTCAGAGTGCTTGATTTATCTTATTTGTCCTTTTTCAAACCCGATAAAAGCTTGTGTCCTATCTTGCCTAAGTCGTTGGGAAAACTAGTTCATTTGAGGTACTTGCGGTTAAGTTATGTAGATGTCTCTAACTTAACAACAATCATAAGGAATCTCCGGAACCTACAAATCTTAGATCTTATATCTATATCATACAACAATGACTATATCAAAGCTGATTTGCTGTCAAATTTACACCAACTGTGACACTTGCGTCTATCTGGATTTCCTTATAATCCACCGAGTGATGAGGGGTCCACTTCAAGGAACCTCCAGACGCTATATGAGCTAGGTATTACCTAGTCCAGCCGTGTGAAAGATGGTTGGGACAAGTGTACTAACCTTAAACAACTGGGTTTGGATGGTGACTTACACTTACATGAAGAAGACATTTCTAATTGGATCCGTAATTTGGATAAGCTCGAGTGCTTAAGCTTGGCAAACCAAACGGAGGATGACCCAGAAGAATGTTTCGACCCCGAGGAAGACATGTTGAAGAATCCAATAGAAAGATTTAGCATTTTCTCCAAAAATCACACCAATCTCTACAAGCTGCTGTTAGGTGGAGTGTACATAGAGAATCTGCCCGAGCCTTGTGATTTCCCACACAACTTCTCCAGCTTTTCCTTGTATGAATCCACAGTAAGGGGAGACATCATATCAACACTTGGAAAACTTCCAAACCTGACGGATCTTTATATATTAGATTGTTCACTCCATACAAAGGAAATGGTCTTCTCTCATGGAGATTTTCCTAAGCTTCAAGATTTACGACTCAGGGGCTTGGAGGATTTGGAGGAAGTGAAGGTGGAACAGGGATCTTTAAGAAGCCTCAGAGATTTAGTTATTTTTGAATGTACAAATCCAAAGATGCTTCCGGATGGTTTGGGGCATGTCACAACCCTTGAGGGGTTAAATTTACAGGATATGCCAAAGGAGTTCAATGGCAGAGTAGAAAAAGGCGGAGAAGATTGGGAGAAGGTTGCACATGTACCTACGATCATTATTTGGTGAGTTCACTTATATTGTTACGAGTCAAATCAGTAATTTGAGTTTTAGTACTGAATTTGGTCAGCTTGCTTAATACTGATTTTTTAACTAAAGTTTCATGGGGCTTGATCTTGAAGGTAAATCATACGGTGTTTGATGAGAGACGGCTCTATCCGTTCCAGCAACGTCAACCGTCAAACTTCACGAACTTTTATCTTGTGTGCTTTCAGTTTGCTTCTACTATGTTGTATTTCTGATTGGTATTGAAATAAATGTACCGAATTTTAACACTACTTATATACTCTTTAATAACTTGGATTCATGGATTACTGTAATTTTATGTACGTTGTTTGGGGATGAACGTGTCAATGATAATGTTTTATAGTTGCTGAAACCTTTCCTTCTTCTTCAGATGTTGGTAATGAAGTAGAGGATGATTCCTGCGCTTCACGGCGAGGATCTTGTCGTAGTGGGAGATTATCGCGAAGAGAAGTGCTTAGTCGTTTCTTAGGGCTGTTAAGGCTTATGTTAGTCATGGTGTTTGTGTTGGTGGTGGCTTTGGTGGGTTAGATGCAGGGGAGGCAAAGTCAGAGAGATACAACTTTTATCACGGTGTGCCGTATTGGTGTGGAATTTTCTTGATGGTGGTTGAAGAAAAGTGAAAGAGGGAAATGATGAGCAGGGAGAGAGCTTGTTGGAACTATGGATTGGATGTTTTATGTTGCAATGTATTTACAACGCTGTATGATAAACCTATGGATAATGTGATGATAAATATTAGAACTAAAGAAATGTTTTATGATAAACCTATGGATTGGATGTTTTATGTTGCAATGTATTACATGGCTTGTTGGAACTATGGATCATGTGATGATAAATATTAGAGAAATGCTTTTGGGACCATGGGGTTATAAGCCTAGAAGACCTGACCATTCAGAAGATGCCAAGTGTATTGGGAGGATGGGTTACCTTCTCACCAAGTAAACTTATGAAATTAAATACAATCTTTTTTAATAAATAAAAATGGCATTAAATAAGAGGAAAAGGGAGAACGAATGACTTTGATTTAGAGACCACGCTATTCGATTTTTTTAGCGAGTTAAGTATATTTTTGATGAATAATTTGTTAATGGTTGGTCATGAAGTATTTTTAATGTTATTGTGTATCATTGTATCGTTTTAAATTTCTTGATGAAAATCATTGTAGAACTTATATAGATCGAATAAACATTTATGATTAAGTAATGACGCATTCAAACGAATTGTATACATTGAAATATATATCATCCGAAAAAAATTATCACGAAAATGGAATCAATGTGAATAATTTGGTATTAAATTGTAAATAATAAAGGTGAGACTTGATTTAAGATTTGGGTGTGATAAAATAATATCTTGCACCAAAGCGGTAACAAAGTTTTTACCCTACCTCATATCCTAACTCACCTAATAGATAAAATAATTTAATTTGGAAAAAAATATATATATTTAAGGGAAAAATTGGTAACAGGTTACAGAAAAGCTAGGTGGCATTCTCTCGTTCGTGGTCACTGTGCTCTATGACCCTGGGGTGCTCCTAGCGGCGCTCAAAATATTATGCGTTCTTTGGAGCCAAAACTCATAATAAAGGTAAAAATTTAGCAGTGATGTACAATATTATGTAGAGAGACATGCCTATATTAGAAATAAGTATATAGGGAAATAATCAATCTTTATAAACCCACAAAAAGAAATATAACCTTCTGAGTAATGTGACTTAAGGGGTAGTGGTAAGGGACATTAGGAGAAATCATTACGCAACAGGTGGCCTGAGTACATGATCTTGGGATGTATCGAGAGATGCCGGTGACATCCATTGCCACATTGCCATTGGTGGTGGGTAATTGACCTGATATGGCATGCTTTTGTTGGCAGCAAAAGCAGCAGCCGCAGCTGCGTGGAATGAAGGATGAGGAACTAAAGGAGATGGAACGCTCATTACCTTCACGGCTTGCTCCAACCGCTCCTTTTCTGTCTTGAGCTTCACCTTCTCTTCTCGGAGCTCCATCTTCTCTGCCTGTAAACATTTCCAGACCAAAAAATTCCCCATAGTTTAGATATCATTCTACTTGTGTAAATATACAAGTAAAAAGAAAGTACTAGTTTTGTGCCAGAGAAGCAAAAAAAAAAATGGCAACTTTCCTAATCTCAGTACATAAATAAAATAAAATCATTGTGTTACACTTACTTCAATGCAATAAAAAGTTAACGACAAACTTTCGAGTTATATATAAATTCAGAGTTTACGTTATTACATTTTATTGACAAACTATCACTCCCAAACTTTAAATCAAGTTTCCACGTTTTAACTTTCAGTTGCCCCAAAATGACTAGTGTCTCCGGGTTTCAAGGAGAATAAACATTCCGCTCAAACGTCCATTTGGGGCCACCAAAGTCTAACTGTACTAAAGAGAGTTTTTTTCTTTTAATATAGATACGGCGGTCTAGGAAAAAAGTAAGATTATCAGATCATTTTTTTTTTTTTTTTTTTCAATTGAGGTCTAAGATTTTGAGGGCCTTTTCAAGGTTTGGGGTATGACCACAGGTTCCTATGTTACGGAAATTGTTTGTCTAGAGAAGTGTTTTGTAAAGGGATGAGTAGGGACATAGATACAGGGATTCTCTAAATCACTATGATTGAGGGTTTCTCGGGTTCAAATTAATGTTGTTGCATGAGGATGGAGTAGATGGTTTAGAGAACTAGGATCTTGTCATTCAAATTTTATTCTGGCTTTAGAGTGTTTTGGGAAGAAAAAAAGTGTGCTACTTAATTGTATTCGTCGCCATATATCCTGAGGTGTTTGATGATACAGCGTAATGAACTTTACAAATATAGAGTCTAGACCAAAGACCATAACAGTTTGATTTAAGAGGAGAAAAATAAATAACAAGAATAAAAGCTTAGTCGAGTTTTATCAGAGTAAATATGGGGTAAGCTACGATCAGAGGTCACCTTGAGGCTTTTAATTGTATCTTGAAGTTCTTCATTTGTTTCTTGAAGCTTCTTTGCATCAGTACGAAGCTGGTTCAGAAGACGTGTTGCATCATTCAAGATAATAATCTTGTCCGTTTTGGGAGTTTTCCCTGGCTCCAAAATGGAACACAGCTCTAAAAATCTGGAGATGAAATACCATTCCAATCAGTTTCAGGAACATATACCCTGATTCATACTGCATAAATAGCCTGACTGCATAAACAAAAAAAAACTACATAACAGCATACTTATAATTAAGCTTATCCCTTCTCATCTTTTCGCGGCAAGCTTTAGACCCTGGACCAGCGCAAGATTCAGTGCGAGCTCTGTTCAACAATGAGTGTCAACTAATCAAAGATCAATCAAGGGAAATGGATATAAGGTCTATGACCGATTTTTATAGAGATAAATTTCTGACCAGACCATTATCTACTAGTATATGAATAAGAGCTACTGCTGAGCAAAAACCGGGAAAAAAAGTATTGATGAAATCTCCACAGAGACTAAAACATTAACATCTCGGGTATTTACACCACCATCCTACTTGAGATCCTTGGGTTAAGACTTAAATTTGACGGTTTGAGAGTCTTAACAAGATGGCTCAAGAAGAAGCAGATATGAAGCAAGACTTGTGATGGAGACAAAAAGGCCGGGAAGAAAATTATCAGCATCTCATGCTACCAATAGAAAATCCATGTCAATATTGTCTGTCATGAAAATGTATGTCATCCTAGGCAGATAATGACTTAATAACACCTTGTTCCCTCCCATGATTCAAATGGTTCAGAATTGATTTCGGCACATGTATCTGTTAATTGCATTTCTTTCCTTTTTATACTTCCCGCATTAAGAGTTTCTCTATTCTACCCTACTTTTAGACAGCCAAGGATTCATGTTACCCTATATCTTCATTCTATAAGAGGGAAGATATGTATTTTAATGGTACTCGTACACTCTCCAGGAGTCCAAAGCCAGTAATCTATCAGTTCAAACCATAATTATACTTACCAAGAGGATAACAAGAGTGCCAACCGAAAACAATTTGTATAAGTTTTGAATACGCTCTAGCAATATTAACAGCCTGTGAACACAACTGTTTTCAATATAAAAAGGCCAAATTCATCAAGAGACCTATACAGTGAATCTTCATAATAAAATAGCAGAAAGTGACATGAAACAGTCAGTGACTTTAATACCTTTTTCTAAGGCATGGATTTCCAGGAGAGACATCTTCTTTTTGTGCGAAATCAACCCCAAGAACGGCACTGCACACAAAAAGTTATCGGGTCTTAACATAGGATGTCTTATCAAAAGTATCTTCAGATTCTCAATGAACTGCTCAATCCAAATTTTATCTATTCCATTATTGATTCTCTATACGGTTTCCCCCAAGTTTTCTTTCTTTAGGCTTCCAGGAAGGGGTTGTCGGGCGCCTACAATGGAATGACCTACCATAACAAGTCGGCCTTCAAGCACATAGGTCTTCAACTAGAGCCAAATACTAGGATCATGCAATAAGACCCTAAACTATCACTCAAACCAATACTATATCGGTCTTAACATGGGGAAATCTATCAAGTTCAACTTTTTTACATCATTCTTATAAGCAATTAAGCACAAAACAGTACTTTTCACTGAAAACAAACCAAAGAAAACCCCAAACTCCAATCAAACAATACCCACTCTTTATCAAACAACCCCCAATTTTTATCACAATACAAATCACAAAAACAAGTAAAAATCAAACCTTGTAACAGTTTCATCAGAAACAATCTGAGAAGGCCAAATAAACTCAGAACCCTGAACTTCTTCCATGTAATCAATTAGCCATCCTCCATTTTGACCCAACCCCATCTCCATTTATCCCTCAACAATCCTCAATTCAACCTAAACCATAAATCAAAATCACACAAAAAGGTGAAATCAGATCAAATTACAAGGTCTAATTGGACTAAATAAGAGATGAGGGAGAATTTGGCGAGCTTACTGTTAGAGAAGAACATTGATTTGATGTAACACAAGAGTGGAGTTTGGATCGTTGAAAGAGTTGAGGAGGGAATGAGATAACGTCATAATCCAACAGTAATTGGGAATGTGACACTTTCTATAATACTAGTGATTGCTTCTAAAGCTGACATTTTTATTCTTTGGAGATTTGTTTTTGTAGTTTTGGTAGCAAATTAAGATTGTTTTGCCTAACTTTTTTTCGATATCAAGTCCGTGAGCCAGAGTAGTCCCCTGGCGTGTCTGAATCCCGGCCAACTACTTATGTTACTCTTAGCATCTTCATGAGCTTCTCTGTATGAAAGGAGAAGTGATCTTAAGATCTTCGTATTGTTTCTGTATTTATTGGCAAACCATGGTGATAAGAGTTCATAATTTTTATCGTCATTTGCAAGAATAATCCATGAGGAACTTGAAAACCCCACCAACTCGTATGACGTAAGTATGGATATATAACTGTGAGTTGTCTATGTTGGCGGTGGTGAATTGAATTCAGGACCTCTGCTTCTTGGGACATGGTGCAAAATCACTATTTCTTACCATAGCATTAAAGAATCGTTATACATATTCATAATAGAGTAATAATCTCGCGTTAAGGATAATGTACTACTAGGAATGCGAGACATTACTTAATTCGTATCTCCAATATAACTATTTTCTCAACCTTCTTAATTCTCGTTAGTCTGGGTAACTAAATTAACATTTGCAATTCTACTCCGAGTTAAGAAAAGAAAATCTTTGAGTACACAGATATAAAGTTGCATAACATAGACACAGTTGTTTTGCATTTGCCAAAAAGCACATATATTCTCTACCAGTCTAGTCGCCGCATACTCTCAAGTTGCATTTGCTAGTGCTCCATCGCATTTGAGAAACGAAACTCTCACCACCCATGTCCTAATCAAAAAATAGTTCTTTTGCATTGAAAGGAACCAAGTAAAAAGGCAAATGGTTCGAATCTCATAATAAAATCTAAGCTAGTTTTAATATGACAGATTGACGAAGCATTGTCTTCTTAACCCTAGGATTTGTAGTGATCACCTACTACTGTATGTGCCATCGTTTACCAAAATAAGTATACTTCTTACCTCTTTGGTGTCCAAAATTTCTTCCCTAGGATTTAATTTTAGCATTTCAATACCTCTTTTCCTATCAATCGATGACATGACCGTAGGCAATGTATTCATTTGTTTGACGGGTGGGAATCTATATCGCTTCTTAACGTCATAGTATCGTCAATGCTCTAAAATACTTTTGCTAGAATAAAATGCACCTGTGAAACTTCACACCATTGGAGATGCTCTAACAAAGCCCCCCCTCCCTCAACAAGTGATCATCTCAGTTGCAGAGAGCCCTAGAACCAAATGTTGTCAGATTTGAGCCCACATTCTAAAATTTCTCTCTCCTCATCACAACTGGGTCCCACTCCACTATCCTCTCCTCCTCTTCTTCTCATCCCCCGCAACCTCAGCTTTAATCACTGCTCTCTCTCACAGCCTCTCATTTCCATCTCTCCAAACCAATCGAACAGGAGCGTAAGTAAAATTAGGGTTAGGGTTTCTCTCTCTCTTCTCTTGTTTCAATATTTCCCTCATTTTATCCTAATTTAATTTGCTCTGTTTTTTTTGTTGTTTCAGACCCAAATCAGAATGTCGAAAGGTACCTCTCTCTATCTTTAACTTTCTCTATTTGATGAATTTGGTTGGGTTTTTATTGAGATAGATCTGTTGTGTTTGGTTGATTTGATGAGTTTGATGTGAATGTAGACGAGAATGAATTGCCAGAGAACAGTAGTGAGGTGGTTTCGCCGTATCAGGAAGCGTTGGATACGTTGTCTTCGTTGATTACCAAGCGTTTCCGAGCTGATAAAGCGAACCAAGGGGATCGGTTCGACGTGTTGTTTGATTATATAAAGGTACTGCATTGTTGTAGAACAGTAGAGTATTATGAGATTAGTAAAATCCATATTTTGATTGGTGAATGTCGGTGTAATTGGGTATCAGATGTTGGAGTTGGAAGATGCGATTCCGAAAATGAAGATTATTCATGTGGCGGGCACGAAAGGAAAGGTTGCATTTTTATTTTTGAGTAAACATGGTGCAGTTCAAAATGTTGTATTTGAGTAATGAATTTGCAAATGGGGTCTTCTTAATTGGTATTATTTGACATTTTGAAGGGGTCGACATGTACGTTTACTGAATCAATATTGCGTAATTGTGGATTCCGTACTGGTCTTTTCACGTCTCCTCATCTCATTGATATCCGAGAGAGGTTTCGTCTAGATGGGTTAGTTCGTAATACTCACAAATTTGGCGATGGTAAATTTGTTGGTGTTTCAATTTAGATTACCATTTTAATTTTTGTTTTTGTTGTTGGCCATTGTAGATTGGAAATATGTGAAGATAAATTTCTTGCGTATTTCTGGTGGTGTTTCGATAGGCTGAAGGTAGATGAAAATACAGCTCATTGTTTAACTTTTGACTCATATTCATTTCCCAGTAATTATTTTTTCTCGTTCATTTATAAGAGGTATATGCTTTAGTTCTCAACTTGTTTGGATCAATGGATCTATAACGTCATTGTTGTGACTGTCCCCTAATTTAATTTCTCGTTAATACACAGGAGAAAACTAATGAAGATGTGCCAATGCCTACTTACTTCCGGTTCCTTGCTTTGCTTGCCTTCAAGATATTTTCAGCCGAGCAGGTCTAGTGTGCATGATGTTCTTCGTTTAAACCTTTACTCATTGATGCTATTCCTCACTTTGCGAATCTTTGTTAGTTCTTGATAGTTTCAGCATTCATACATGAATGATAGACCTCAAGTGCATAAATGAAAAAAATAATTCATTTTTTCTTACTATAATATTTTGTCGACCCTTTTACTTTGTAATTTTCAAAATACAGGTAGATGTTGCTATTTTGGAGGTTGGTTTAGGAGGCAAGTTTGATGCAACAAATGTGGTATGTATTACTGTTGCTTTTTGTAGCAAACTCATTTGATTATCAAAATGAGTAAAGCTGACAATCCCTGAAACAATAATTGGTTGTCTATAATGTTTCTGATTACCCAGGTAAAAGCACCTATTGTGTGTGGAATATCTTCCCTTGGATTTGACCACATGGAAATTCTTGGTTAGTGATATCTTGCTTTAGACATTGCTTATGTACTTGTTTTGGGTCTTGATTCCTGTAAAATTTTGTGGTACACATGGTTTAATATATCCTCGATTTTTCAGTAAGTTGTTTTTATATGGTGAAGTGTTTAATTTAAAAAAGGCTCTGATCCCGATAATATGCTAGGCTTAAAAGATTATAATTGGCTAACAAAGCACACCACACCAGCACAACATGAGCATAACCCCCCCCCCCCCCCCCCCCCCCCCCGACACACGCATCTCTCTTCCCAATTTAAGTCTAAATAGGTTGATGGGAATGTTGGTCCACCGCACCAGGGAACTGCGGTCAAGGACATCAAACTGACATTCTCCCTAGCTTTATACACTGTTCTCGTGCTACCATTAACCTTGAGGCAAGAAGGTAACATAAAGTACATAGTTAACTACATAAAGTCAATCTATTAGGTCAAATCGGTGGAAGCAACGATTTGGAAGCCCTATGTAACACTAAAATAAAACCCAAAACTACTAAAGAATAAAAAACCCTAGAGCCTCCTTTTATAGAACAAAAAGAGCCATTTATTTAATAACTTCCAACCTTTCTAATTCTAGTCCTACTATGAAATCTAATTCTTTATAACATGCAAATGTATAATAAAGATGATAAATTCTAGTACTAGTGATGGGGGGATTCGGTATTTAAAAGGAGAGAGAGAAACAATGTGGGTAGGTGGCGACTGTTACATCATAATCTGGTAAAAATAGCCATGCTTTTGCTCTTTGCTTATGTTCACCACGAGGCCTGAACTTACATAATAAGTACATATTAAATAACGAAGGAGAGTCATCTGTTGAAAATCTACTCACATTCTTAAAAAAGAAAGAAAAAAAGACAGCTTCATACAAAAATTAGGGTTTCCTTAACAAATGGAAAATTGAAAATCTCTAATGCTTCTCTCCCACTGATTACTCGACAACTCTTTGAGATTGAGATGCGATGGAGGCCTAATTTTTTGAGATTGAGATGAGATACAAACCTAGATTGGTTTTTTATCACATCCCTCCAATTGCGATCGCCTTTTTCGCATTTAACTACTTTGGAGGGCTCACACCATCTCAATAGCGATGGCAATGGGGCGGATTCGCGGCTCAAACCATCCCCGCCCCATTTAACTGTTATTACAAATATATATATATATATATATATATATATATATATATCTATGTTTGATGGGTTAAATTGGGATAACAATATGCATACTTAGTTTCTCCTTTCCATTTTCTTTTGATCTATTTTATTGTTTCTGATACCAAGAAAATGGATCGATAAGATAAACAAGAAAATGAGTAAACAAGAATGAACAATTTAACCTAAAGTATGACCTTTCGGTCCCTCTAAGGCACTTAGACACCCTCAAGGGTATGTGTGCAGATTGTGAATACTCAACAAGAACAAGATAAACAAACTTTGATTTATTTAGAAATACTTATAGAGGAATAGTAGACACAAGGAGTAGGTGAAGGTATTACAGAGGAGTTGTGGAGGAGAAAAAAGAAACTTCAAAAGAAAAACTTGCTTACAAATGGGCTCTTAGACCCTTTTTATACTAGTGGCGGATTCCAAATCTTTGGAGTCCGGAGTTAGTACTATCCACGTGTAGTCTCAAGTGTGGTTGGAGTTGTCTTGTGGAAGGCCATATTATATCATCTTTTGATCTTATCTTATGCTTTATTTTAAATTATCTATGCTTTAATCATTTACTTTTAATAAAGTAAAGATTTTCTTCTACTTTTGTCTTCATGCGTCGGCGCTTTTGTCTTCATGTATCGGCAGACGAAATCATTTATGTTTTTGATTTTAAAACGAAATAATTTCTGCTTTTGATTTATGCTTCTGCTTTTGTTTTTATGCGTCCGCACTTGTCCACCGAATGCTAAGTTTCCTTAGCTTTCCCTTTCGCTGTTGTATTTATCTTTCGTTCTTGGACTTTAATCATTGCATCCCAATAATCTTCCATAGTGGCGTTTGAAGATTTTAAGGATGCCATATCTTCATCCTCATAAGGGTCTAAGGGTCTTGACCCTCCCTCTCCTGCTAGGCAGTATTGCTGACCCTAGCTTCCACTACCTTATTGAATGTTAAATGCATGTGGTGAGGCTGCGTGGTGGCTTCCACAAATCATCTATCAACATAAAACATTGGTTAAGGAAAGTATCTTAACCTTTTATTTTGATGATCTTAAGTTCAATCAAGATGCTTGGGGTCTCAAAGAGCGATATTTTTCTAGTCAAAATTATATAGTTCAAGACAGTCGTTATCGATATGTCTATGAGGATATATTAAAATAAACAACATCAGCTCAAATTGAGCATCATCATGTCAATCCTAAGGACATAAAAGCCTTATAACACACTCAAAGTGTTATATTACAAGGGTTATGCACATATCCGAATGGGGCTTCCATCCCAGCAAATCTCAATCTCTTAAATTAAATGGCTAGCAATATAATTGTTGGGATGATATCCAAGCCTGGCACTATACATTTTATTATCAGAATCCAATCAGAAAGCATACCAGACATCATCAAAAGGTTAAGTTTCCCTACTTGGTTTCTTCATTGGTGGGAAAAAATGGGACCGAACTTTGATATTTTACCAAAATCCCTTCAAGAACCATTTACCATATTGTACGAATTTCACCAGAAGCTCAAGGGAAAAACTGTACAAAATCTACCTATCGGAAGAAATACCTATGGTATTTCACAGAATTTCAGATCACATGGATTTGGAAATGGAATCTTGAACTTTGCTTTGATGACCTGAAATTACCTATTCTACAAAGAACCTTCTTCTATAGATGGTGAGATAGGTTTGAAACTGAAAGAGTTGTTGAATTAATCAACAAAATGACCGAAGAATATGTTTTATCTTCTAAAGCAGAAAAACAGAAAGCAGTCGGAACATTAGTTTCTTTGACAAATGTCCTCCAACTATTAATGGAATCCATTAAGGACCGGTATCCCAATTTATCATCCGAAGAACAACAAGTTAAAGTCATGCAGACTTTGAAATAACAATTTGTGGAAGCTACCACGCAGGCTTCACCATATGTATCCAACATTCAAGAGCCCATTTGTAAGTAAGTTTGTAATCCGCCACTAGTATAAAAGGGGTCAAAGAGCCCATTTGTAAGCAAGTTTTTCTTTTGAAGTTCTCCTTTCTCCTCCACAACTCCTCTGTAATACCTTCACCCACTCTTTGTGTCTACTATTTCTCTGTAAGTATTTCTAAATAAATCAAAGTTTGTTTATCTTGTTCTTGTTGAGTATTCACAATCTGCACACATACCCTTGAGGGTATCTAAGTGCCTTAGAGGGACCGAAAGGTTATACTCTAGGTTAAATTGTTCGTTCTTGTTTACTCATTTTATATATATATATATATATATATATTTATATATAGATATATATCTATATATATGACCTTTTTTTGTAATTTATTCATATATGACTAAGTTATTAAACCATAACTATAAGGTATGATTTAGATCCATAAACAAAGTCACTAAATAAGATAGAGTAAGAAATCAAAGGTGAAGAACGGGGTTTTTCCCCCATTTATTTATGTGTATATAGTAGAGTTAAATGGGGCGGGGCGGGGATTTTGTTGGACATGTCCCATACCCGCCCCGATCCCCAACTGATTTTTGGAGGCTCTCCCCAGACCTGCCCCCAAACTCGGTATGGTCATCCCAAATCCTCCCTATTCGGGGCGGGGCAAATTGCCATCCCTGCATCTCAAGCCCTTATAGGCTATAACTTTCTTAAACACCCAGAGGATAAAAGCAACACAAAAGCTCCGTTGTCTAGCTGAGGACCTCTATCATTCTGGACACCGTATCCTTGGATAGATTTGATAGGAGCTAGGAACAATGCTAATAAAGTGTATTTTCCCCGAATCAAGTAATTGGTTATCCACAAATAGTGTGGTGAATGTTTAACTGATACACTCTCAGCTAGCTACAAAAATCTAAGGGGTGTTTACCATTAATGGCAAGTCAATATGGTCTCCCCCCCCCCCCCCCCCCCGCTCTCTCTATCTCTCTGTAAAGAAGTTGTGAATAATACTTCATGAGATATTTCGAGTAAAATCCATCCAAATGAGACATTCTTTCTTTCTTCCCTCGTAAAGCTCTGAATAATACTTCACCACGTCCTGTTAAATGGAGTTTGCGCTTCGTCCGCATTCCCGACCAAAATGTTTTTAATAGTGTTAGATCATTTTATCGTATTCAATAAATAAGATAAAATTTTGATGATTGGACTGGTATATTATATATATCGTAAAATTGTTTCCGACTGTTGTTTTATATACTCTATAATTTCAATTTGTTGGACCAGCGGATGCTCGATATATCAAAATATCCACTGACCAAATATTTAAATTCGATAAAATGATCCATCGTACAAAACAATATTTAGATTGTAAATGTATGATAGACATATCGTGATGTCTTAATAGCAGGGAGGTCTGATATATCTATATGCATGCCATTGGTGGTTGCTCTAAACAGGAAATACGCTTGGACAAATTGCTGGTGAAAAAGCTGGTATTTTCAAGGTGTTTACAAAACTCTTTCCTGAAATAAAATTCCTATGTAACTGTTACTTCAAAGTTGAAACATATTTTCACTCATTTCATCCTGATACAGCATAGAATTCCAGCGTTTACTGTGCCTCAACCTGAAGAAGCTATGTCTGTTCTTCAGAAAAAGGCTTCTCAGTTAGATGTAAGTCATGTTTTCTTTTTTGGGTTCAATCCAGTTTTTGAGTGTTTAGAACTTGCAGCAACTCTTATTTCACTATCTATACTCAGCTCAAAGAAGACAATTAGGTGCTGAAAATCGTGAAAATAATTTGAATTAGGCTAGATGTTGTACATAATGCTTGCTTAAGCAGTTGTTATGACGATAATTTAGTTACACAACTTTAGGACCCCCAAGCCGAATATTCAATCTTATTAATTGATGGTTTTATCTTTATCAATACAATTTAATAATCTGTATCATTGTATAGATCTCAATGAGATTCTTGTAGCAATTTAGTTTTTAGCAGCAAATAATCTATTGCAAACATCTTTGTGGTTTCAGGTACCTCTCCAAGTTGCGCACCCTCTAGACATCAGCATGTTAAATGGGTTACAACTTGGGCTTGATGGGGAGCACCAATACCAAAATGCAGGACTTGCTATTGCTCTGAGTAATACATGGCTTCAAAAGACTGGCCATATTGAAGGCTCTTACCTGGACCAGATTGTAAGTCCCATATTTAACCAATATCCGAAGAATTGTTGAGTAATATTATATCATAAATCAAAGTTACCTGTGTATCCTTATGATGTTTTGTAACAAATATTTGCTCTCGGATATGGGATATCATTATTTGTTGCCAATTGAAGATATATTTATTTATCAATCTTAATTTCTTTTAACGGGCTGGTTATTCTGACAGACAGAAATGCCACTTCATGTTAGCATAGAGATGATTTTACGATTATTTCTTTTTTCTTTATGATCTCCTCACAAGATAGTCATTCTCTTATAAAATAAGTCTTTTTCAGATATTTATATCAACCTAAAAAAATAAAGCTTGCAAATATGAAGGATGGTCTACGTGATGAATAGATCATATTCAGAAAGAAAAAACATCCCGTAAACCATATCTATGTGGGCCCCTAGAAGTAGTGTTAACGTTTTCATCATGAAAATAATATTGTTATCCTTTCTTACTGTATATCAAAAGTTTAGATTTTAAAAAAATATCAACTTATGTAACAGTATCTATGCTGTCAGGGGCGCCGCCGGGGCGCTCTGGGGCGGCGCCGGGGCACCCAATTTATAACTATCCTCCCCGCCACCCTAGGGCGCTTGAAAGAGCGGGGCGCCTCTCTTAAGGCGCTGGGGCGCCCTGGGGCGTTTCTTTTAATTTTAATTTTTTTATTCTAGTTTTTCCAATTGTTTTGGCTTAATAATAAATAAATAACAAAAAAAACAACAACATAGAATTGCCAAATCATTTGGCTTAATTATTTAATAAATAAATAACAAAAACCAACTAACTGTTTTCAGTTGTGATCTCTCTCTCTTCAAAGTTTTCAAATCTCTGTAACTCTCTCGAATTCAAATTTTGATTCTCTGCAACTCTCTCACAAGTAAATAATCTCTCTATTTCAAGGTTATTTTGATTGATTGATTCCAATTCGAAATTAGGGTTGGAATGTTATTTTGATTGATTGATGATTCCAATTCTCATTGTGAGCTGCTTTGTTTAGGGTTGCTATCTCTCTGATCTCTGAATTGATTGATTCCAATTCAGTTCTCATTGTGTTCTTCATTCTTACTTATTGTTAGTTGACTCAGTTCTTTCCCCTTCTTTTTTTTTCTTCTGCAAAGAGCCAAATACTAATTAGATGTTTAATAGTTAACATGTAACAAGGGAAGAAGAGTATAAGAAGATGACTAGTAACTACTTAGATGTTTGAAACTTTGAATTAAATAATTACACATACTACAAATTACACATTGACATGTTACAAATTTACATATATTACAAATTTACAAATTTACACATATATTACACATATTACAAATTTACATTCTCCCGCCTAGCGCTCCGCCCCGCCTAGCGCCCCGCCCCGCCCTGCCAGTGACCATGCCCACCGCCTAGCGCTCCGCCCCGCCCTTGACAGCATAGAACAGTATATAATAGGAAATGTCACGATGGAAGATAAAAACTAATATTGACTGATATAAAAAATGTCTAGCAGATAAATCATATCGTAACCCAATTTAATGGTATAGCATCGTCTATATAACACGTTATTCTGACCCATGTCTATAAATGTTTCACTTACACATTCTATACACAGCCTATATACTGGAATACTGAAAATATTTGATCTTCTGTGCATGGAACAGAGTTCTCTGCCTGAGCAATTCATTAAAGGGCTTGCAACTACCAGCTTACAAGGGCGAGCCCAGATAATTCCTGATCCCTATTTTGATACGGACAACCATGGGGACCTTGTTTTCTATTTGGATGGGGCCCATAGTCCTGAAAGCATGGATATGTGTGGAAAATGGTTTGCTCGTGCTATCGAAGATGATATCTCACAGCGTAATTCAGTGGAAGAACGGCCGCATGACTACTCAAGAGCTTCCTCTAATTTGGTACAAAATGATGCAAATGGAGACTCCAGGAAGAAGTTAACACAGGTGAGAGCATAGTGCTTAATTTGTTGGATTCTTCCATTACATTTGCTGAGTCTCTTACATTACTTTATTAAAAACTTAGTAAAGGTGAACTAAAGAAAAGTAAAATATAACTTTTTCATTGAGTATCGGCTTTCATAATTCAAAAATGAAATACTTCATTCAAACGACATTTTGTATTAAGTAATCGGGTTTCTTCCATTACGTTTGTGCTTCTCTTTGTTTTTCCTTAGTGAATTTACACACTAACAAGTAATAATGTGCTGGTATTGTTGACAAATTTTACTGCAGATACTCTTGTTCAATTGCATGACAGTGCGAGATCCTCAACTTCTTCTTCCACGTCTTATTAATGCTTGCGCTCATCATGGTAAATTTCTTGAAAGATCCCTGCAGCATGTTCAGACGACAAGGTCCATATATATATTTATGTCAAAATTTTATACAAAGAATAAAATGAACAAATTGTGTAAACAACTTGACAATGTTCATTTAATTCATAACATGATTGTACAACATAATGGATTTTATTATATACTAAAATGGCATATTACTTGCCTCTTCCTCGTGAAGGAAACCCTACATCGAAGTAAGAAATTTTAAGATGCTGCAGCAGTGTGTTTGATTCAAGGTAAAATCCCATTTGGACGAGTTGCCATAAAAAGAAGTTCGAGGACCGGTATTGTTGGAATGCCCAAACTATGCCTCTTTTCAAGATTTTTGAAACATAAGAAGGATAAATATGGGTTAGAAACAGATACCTAGTTATGAAATTTTCGAATTGTTCTAGTGACTAGTCTTTTCTTTATACTTTTAAGAGCGTGGGAGGTGCATTTTGTGACCGTTATTGGTGATTCTTTATCGAATCTAACTCCCCTAAAACAATTGAAACTGTGTTTCTCTTTTCCTAAACAATATATGTTTGTTTTATCTTGATTAGGTGGAAACAGGAACCCAAACTTAAGTAATCGACTAAAAATTTAATCGATCTTCTTAAATGTAAAATTTTCTGAATGGTATCAAAAATGGTAAATTCATAAACATGAAGTTTACGAGATCTAATTATTGCTAGTAAAATATTTCAGGAGTTCACTTTCAGAAGGCATTTTTCGTACCGAATCAATCACTGCGTACCAAGGTCGACTCTCATTCTGTACCTCAAGCTGATCCTCAAGTTGATCTCTCCTGGCAGTTGAAACTTCAAGGAGTGTGGGAAAACCTTATCCAAGGTGACAAAGGAACAAAAGGTCAGCCATAATTCCAATCCTTTATTCATCTCATCTACATATAATTTTGGCCCAATCCAGCCAAATTGGTTTTGGCATATTTTTCAGTTTTTCATTTACTTATAGTATATTCTATGAAATTTACCAGAACAGTTTGTTATGCTTGTAGAGCAGTTTTACAAAACAAAGATACGGATATTTCTTAAATGGTATAGTGTGAAAGCACCATAAGCTTTTCATTAGGCATACGTGAGTCTTTTCCTAGGAGCTGCTATGGAAGCATAAAAAAATTGCTATTGAAATATTAATCTTCTTTTTCTGTAACTGTATGTTGAATCACGGGTTTCTGCAAGCTTATTATGGTGTTCCTTTTGATGGTCTCATTCAATTAATAGGTGACGACAAAGCTTCAAATGTCAGTGAAGAAGGTAAAGATGATTCAGAGCACACTATCAAGAATTACGAAAGCAGTTCAGTTTACTCATCACTTCCATTGGCTATCAAATGGCTTAGGGACAACGTCCAACAGAATCGATCTGTTCGGTTTCAGGTAATTTATTGTTATAATCACATCACTAATCGCGACCTTACTTTGGCACCCCCGTCCACTTAACGAACTTTTACTATCTGATGGGTGCTTTGGCACTTCACCGCACTTTAAAAGTGATACTATCAAAGCACCTATTGCATTCTGAAAGTATCATTTTATATGGAAACAAATACTCATCACAATTTTTTTTGGTAAGAGCTCTCCATAAGCACACCAAATTGGTTATATTCTGACTTGTGCATCAAAAGATAAGGCATCATTAAAAGATTGGAGGTAGTCATACACTGATTTTTGAAAGAAATATTTAATGAGTATAACGTATTCCGAAGTATTTAATCAAATGAAACAGTACGAAGAAAAATTACAAACTAATATTTCGATGGAAGATAGTAGCAGATCTATTTGCATTGATCTTCTCTAAGCCATTGATAAATATCAAAACGAATATGATATATAAGTGACAAAATTTCAGAGGCCTAATTCAAGGTCCTTGATGATTTATACAACCATGCTCAGAGCAATGTCTACAGAAAGCATATGGCAGGTACAAGCTGTCGGTGGTAAACATTAGACTGATACTGTCACTAACTAGTTCCTAATTTACTATTACCTCCTTCAACATTGTGTGAGATGGCATCTCTGAACTATCTCTTGGTTGTTTTGTTTTTAGGTTCTCGTAACTGGTTCTTTACATCTCGTTGGGGACGTATTGAGAATAGTTAAAAAGTAATTACATTGATCAAATGAAAGTTTTGGCTGATGTTCTGTGATGGAATTAAAGTTCTACCATGTTAATTTATAGAAGCCATAGTTTGCTTTGGGCCACATTCATTGAGTTCTGAGTTTTTGTAGAATCAGTTATTGAGTATATACTAAAGGATTGCAAAACAAGATATGAAATATGGTTTCAAGCCATACTTAAATCAGTGGTTCATCTACTGCATTTATAATGCTTTACATGAAGATATCTTACTATATGGATTTACAGGTGAGCTATCACAACTACATTTGACTCAATCTAGACTTAGACTGTTAGGAGATTCAAGGAACTGTGTGATCTTGTGCTGACTGAAATATTTTCTTGTGGATTGTGGTGTGGGATTACGTTTGGACTTGATATACTTTATTTAGGCCATCTGTAACAATTGGACCTTTGGTGAGTGGGGCGAAAAATGCTGCCAATAATGTCAACCTCATGAGCCCGAACCTGGTATGAGCCCAGGAAGTCGTCTTTTTTGAGATCGCTCTCTTTGCAAGCTGACTTATTGAGCCTGGCCCCAAAATTGTTGGTACATTACAGCAGTGATGTGGTAGATCCATATTGGGCTGCCGAGGACAAACTGTTTAGAGTTGTTCCTATATTACGATGCGATTGGCTACTAAATGGAGTAAGGATTTTCTCTTTTTTCTATGAATGAAATAAAGAAAGAATAATCAGGAACGGTATACAGTTTCCTTTTTTTTAGTACTTAATTTTTTATTCTATTGTTCAAATTTTTTTGGGGGAGAAGAGATAATTTTAAACACTTTTTAGTAGTTAGTAGAGGTTGGGGAATACGATTGAAGTGCGTATAATTTTACCCACTTTTTAGTAGTTAGTAGAGGTTGTGGAATACGATTGAAGTGCATAAAAGGGGTTGTATTTTATTATTATTAATACGTACAGATATAGTTATTCGCATATTGTGTATACCAGTTCTATTGGGGCAATAGTAGTATATCATTATTTATATTTATTTAATTAAATATTTAATTATAGAATTATAGATAAGATACCTTATTAAACATATCCGTGTAACATTTAATGTTCTAGGGTTTACATATATATAAATTGTTGTTATAATTGAAACGGAAAAAGATTGATTAATTGTGTATCAATTTTATTTTTGATTTTATTATGCCATTAAGTAAACAAAATTGGAGATTCAAGAACCTTTCATGAATTTAGAGGCAATAGTTAATAGTTCAAAATTAACTTGAAATTTTGACTGAAAATTCATTTTATTTTATTTTTCAAAAAAGGGGGTGGGGTAGTTCCAGTTCAAATCCGGGTGTTGCCTGATCAACACAAAACTCGAATTGTCTTATTCTTTTTGCTTATATAACTCGTTGAATTCTTGGCCGACGGAAGGAATGAGAGAAACAAAATAATGGGATATGTGACTACTTCTTAGATTTTAAAAAGCCAGAGACTTGTAAAAGGGTATGAAGGGCTATTCTATTCTATATTGGATCGATACTTGATTTTTTTTAAATAAAAGTTGAAAACCTTCTTTCTTTTCGGTTGCCCCTAGCCGAGTATGTAATAAGCCGTTATAAGAAAAGAAACAACAAGTTTTTTATGGCTACATGTTCCATTAAGAAATTCGCTTGAGAATTCCAATACTGTATATCTTGTTTGGACTGAGTCTGATTCTACTAGTCATTTTTTATGCGTGGATTCATCGGATTGGGTTATTCAATAGTGTTCAATCAGAATCTCTTTTTGACTCTTCGCCATTGATTCCACTACTATTAGTAATCAATAATGGAAGAATTTATTCATATTCTATAGAGATAGGGGACATAATTCACATGGATATAGTAAGTCTTGCTTGGGCTGCTTTAATGCTAGTCTTTACTTTTTCCTTTTGACTCGTAGTGTGGGGAAGAAGTGGACTCTAGGTATTGAGTTAAGTAATCAAATTGGATCAATTGGCATGTATATCGTTTTGCAAAGGTTTTTTCAATAAAAAAAGTAAGAATATTTAGTATTTTTCTGAATTCGACTTATTTTTCATAGAACTTCTTGGATCATCTGTCTAAAGACTCAATGAATTACTCCTTCAAAATGCTCAAAAAAGATTCAATGGGTTTAGTATATAGAGAAGATTCATTTCTTATTATATTTATTATTAAATTGATTGTTTCGATTGATCCCAAGGTATGCGATCCATCTAGGATGAAAAAAAAAAAAAACCTAGTAATTAGAACCGTAAAATGTAAAAATAAAAGTTGATACTCAATTATCTCGGATTGCTCGGAATCATTACAAAAAAAAAAATCCAATACAATACTAACTTTATACAATAAAAGTTATAGATAGTATGGTAGAAAGAAAGATTACCATACTATCAGATCTCAAATACGGTTGATTATAGTCCCCTCATTTCATTTAAGACGTGAAATTTTAATCACTTTAATTTCTTTAATCATTGAGAAGAACTAAGAAGTCAAGCTTGATTCAAACTAAATAATAAGTAAAAAAACATTAGGAACTAGAATGAACACTGCAGTAGTAATAAATGCGAGAATATTTACTTCCATTATATATATATTCACAATAATTTGGGATCTAATATCATAAAGACAATAAAGCTTTCTCCTGTAAATTCGAAGGGGTTAATTGCATCCCGATGATATTGACGATACGATAATATTGAATCCGATCAATATTATGAATAACGATATCTAATCTATCAAATAGATTCAGCAATAAAAATTTCTTGGTTTCAACTCTGCGACATAGAAGGAATAGGGAAGGTCTATATAGAGCTATTTTAAATTTAAAACGTATTAGCCGACCCAGTCTGCGAATTTATTCCAACTATCAAAAAATTCCTAGGATTTTAGGAGGAATGGGGATAGTAATTCTTTCTACTTCTCGAGATATAATGACAGACTGAGAGGCTCGACTAGAAACAATCGGGGGAGAGATTTTGTATTATATATGGTGATCTTTTTGATATCTGAATTGCATCCGTGGGGTTACCTGGAATGAAAGATAAAGAAGAAAAATTGATTTATGAAGGTTTAATTACGGAATCACTTCCCAATGGTATATTTTGGGTTCGTATAGATAATGAGGATCTAATTTTAGGCTATATTTCGGGAAAGATCCGACGTAGTTTTATACGGATACTACTAAAAGATAGAGTCAAAATTGAGGTAAGTCGTTATGATTCAACCAGGGGCGTATAATTTACAGGCTTCGCAACAAAGATTCAAATGATTAGGTAGCTTTTTAACTATTCTTAGGGATACGATTTTGGGACACAATTTAAGGTTCAAAATTTTAAGAGACTTATTTTCTTCCAAGGAGAAGATTCGGAATTAAGGAATGAAAAATATGAAAATAAGAGCCTCCGTTAGTAAAATGTGTGAAAAATGTCGGCTGATCCGTAGGCGGGGACGAATTATAGTAATTTGTTCCAACCCGAGACATAAACTGAGACACTTTGTCGATCCTAATCAAATTATGGAAACTAAAAGCAAAGTTGTATTATGATATTGAATTACAAGAATGGATTTTTTACTAAAAAATACCCCTAAAACATTGTATGTGTTATGGTCTTGCTAAAACTTGAGATGTATTCTCGTGGTTATTGGCGAAATTTATGCTTTTGTAGATGGGATTCCTATCCCCGAGCAAGCCAATGTTAATGAATGTAATAAACCATATATCATCACAATATTTTCATCATCGCATTGTCATAATATTGTCACCACTTGAATGGTAATAGCAAGATATGTGGAACATAATAGTATTCCGAATCTTTCTGCTCTTGGCTCAAGAGAATCTAATAGGCGGGTGATCAAAATTTTCCCATATATCACAAATTATACTGCACAAGCATTCGGTGATGCTCAATATCCCATTAATGGGCATTTGAAGATAAATTTCAGTTTCTTCCAACATCTCAATAACACCATCAACAAAATACTGTGGGTTAATTATAATCATATGCACTAGCCTATTAGAACGCTCTAGCTCTTCCCCTCCCCTTTACAAGCTTTACATATAGAGAATTCATCACAACTTAAGTCATCCTAACTATCACTCAACAACCACCTATCTACAACAAAAGAGAAAATGTGTGAAATACCTTTGGGGCCTGTCTAGTGCTAACTATGATACTTTGGACTTATTAGGTCAGTCATGACCATAGTTTAAAATGTCCGAGTTTTTTCAAAATACCACTCGATAAGCCGGAAAAAAAAATCAGTATGGTATATTCATGATATTACCAGTTGCTTCTTAGACTATTAAATATAGCAATAAATCACCAAAATAGCACGTATTTAACTAACTTATTGGTAAATATTGTGAATGTATCATGGTATTTTGGAGTTTTTAATATTATTGTGATTTTTGTCCCTTTTAAACCATGATTGTTAACACAAGAACCTGAGACCTAACTTAGGAGTAATAGCTTTAAGTGATTGCTCACTCCTAGGGATAATATCGTACTTAATTCAACACGAGAAGCTCATAAGAAACTAATACCTTTATTTAAAGCATTTGACGTGGGACGAATATTGTTGAAATGTTTCTAACCCTAACTCACAATCAGAAAATAAAGATTTTGAGGAACCGAGTCACTCATATATATATATTAGAATATTAGTATATTAGTAACTTTATCAGACAATTTTTAAATGTCAAGTTGTAATTTGTAATTGAATTGCTTGCATTTTCTTGTAATAAACTTTTTGATTCTCAATTTTTCATTTAATTTATTATTATTTTACTTTTATGTAATCTTTTTTGAAGTTCAAATATTTCTGGAGTCACATTTTTCACACCTTTTTAAGTACTATTATCAATATATCGTAATATTTATCAAAATACCAAAAAAAACTATCGATATATTGCAATAATTTGGTTTAAATCAGTTTTTTTTGCATTAAAGGATTAAGAAATGGAGTGACCAAAAAGCCGTAATTAATTGAAAATCGAAAATTATGATAATAAATACTAGTTTTTGCCATCTTTACAAAATCGATACTTTGGCAAGCCTCTTCCAAAATCGATACTAAAATTAACAAATCGATAATGGTCCCACCTACTACCCCCTAGCTGCCACCCTATTCTCTGACATTTAATGTTGATGGGTAGTCTAATCTGCTACAGTAATAAAACTACCAATTCACAATGATTACTCAACAAATGCCAAAGTTATACCAAAACAATTACAAAGATACACACCTCAAATGACAAAATTATTGCATAACAAATAATAAATAATGCAGAAAAAAATTAGAAACTATCCCACTGGAGTTGTTGAGTAGTCTAATCTGCTACAGTAATAAGAATAGTAATAAGAGGGAAGATTCCCCCCTAAATACACTACCAAACTTAAAAATCAAAGCTTCTTTTTCTTCTTCTTCAACAACAAAGCTTCTACAAAAATCAAAGCACGTTCTCCTTGATGTACTGTTTGTCTCCTTCATGTGCCAAGTCTTCCAACTATCGTTCTGCATTCGTTAAAGTCCTCACACAGAGGTCATTGGGGAGGAAAAAGTTGTTGTTATCATATGTTATTCTCGTTGCCAAATACCATTGTTATCATTCTTTCCGACCGTTAAAATAATTATTGCAGTAAATATCATTTCTAACTCTGTATCCATCATCTCTAATTGTGTATCCGCAACATGATTTGTCCCATTTATCTTAAGAAAAGATGTTATGCAAGATGATACAATTTGTACATAATTATTTTTCTTTACCTTTTTAATCATTTGTCTTCTGCTACTATATCACCGGAATTGTTCATTGATATCATTTATTTCAGGATTCCTATCATTTGTTCGAGGGATTACTGGAGTTCAGTTTTATATCATATTTATCATATTTTTTTTGCTACTTTATCACCAGAATTGTTTATTTATTTCATTTGTTTCAGGGATGAATGAAGTTCAGCTTTATACCATTGTTCATTTTGGTGGGGATATCGTACTTCCAAAGATCGGATCAATCGTTAGTTATGTTGGAGGAAGTACAAAACTTACCTCACTAAAAGCGCACTCGTCATACGAGGATTTCGTTACGCTCATTAAAGAAACAAGCAAAATCCGTCGTGAGGACTGTAAGATGTACAACTTCATCCATGGTTGTACATGCGCAATTTCATCAGTCCAGGACTTTACCGTAATGATCAATATGCATAAAACCAATCCCGGCACACCCTTTCATATATGGAATGTTAATGAGCTTAGGGTACCTTCCCAGAACTTTATTTATGATTTCTGTTCTTAGGGTAAAGGGTTGTCCACCACCAAAGCGAGGGGACCTTTACGTCATAACTCATTTCTTGA
This sequence comes from Kingdonia uniflora, assembly GCA_014058105.1. Lineage (NCBI taxonomy): Eukaryota > Viridiplantae > Streptophyta > Magnoliopsida > Ranunculales > Circaeasteraceae > Kingdonia > Kingdonia uniflora. The sequence goes on along the minus strand of JACGCM010001144.1, from coordinate 3,263,808 downwards.
TCCTGAACCTGAATATAGGGGTTAGCCTGAAACAAGCGGCAGAGGGATTGATCCACGCAGGCTTGGACCTTTTGTGGATGATGATGATGTTCCTCAATCAAATAATTCTTTTGAAACTATCCGTATTGATGTTCCTCCCTCAAAAAACCTAGTATTCTTCAATCAAATGTTTATCTCTCAAATGAACCTGTGTTAACTAATGTTCCTCAATCAAATGAACCTTTTCAAACTATCCCTACTAATGATCACCTCTCAAATGAACCTGTGTTAACTAATGTTCTTCCTTTAAATGAACCTATATTAACTAATGTTCCTTTTTCAATTGAACCCGAACCTATCATTGAAGAAACTGAAACTTCAGGTAAGTTCATAAAATTTATCATTTGTGTGTTGTGTTTTAACATTTCTTATCCAATTTCTATCATGCTAAGTAGAATATTTTAAATTTGTTTAGCTGAATTTTAATTTGAGCCACAGCCCGAACAGGTGAATGATCTCATGGATTTTCGGTTTAAATCTCCTGGGTACACGGAAGATCCCTATGATTTTAGTAAAAAGTTTAACATTGGTGATCTATATTGAGATAGGATTGAACTCAAGAATCAAATAAGAGCTTATGCAGTTGTAAACAAGTTCAATCTCGAACACGTTCTGAGCAACGAATATAAAATTGTAGTACGTTGCAAAGGTCATAAATGCTCTTGGCAGATTTATGCGACAGGTTGCTCGGTTCTGCCCTATTTAGAGTAAGTACTTATTACTCCGTGCATACATAAATCTGAGTAGAAACTGAAGGTGGGAATGCGTATAAGGCAGCGTCTAGTAGATGGGTTACTTCTATAATCAAGCAAAAACTATGAAAAGACCCAAACTACAAACCTTCCAGAATTATTGATGATATGCAAATTCATCACAATATTGATGTAACATACAATCTTTCCTGGCGTGCAAAAGAAAAATCCCACGCTGAGGTATCATCACTTTATATGTCATTTATTCCCCCATACAAGTCATATGTACAACAATGTTTATCATTTTTTTGCATGTCATTTTGTCGACTCACTGTGTCATTTGTATTTGCCATACAAGTCATTTGTACAGCAATGTTTATCATTTGTCTGCTCTACAATTTTATTTAATTTACGAAATTATTTTAGATGCGAGGCAGCCTTGAGCACGCATACCAACTACTTACGAGCTACTTTACGGAAGTGAGGTTGGTTAACCCAGATTTTGTATTTGACATACAAACTACGAGTTGTAAGGATAAGAGATTTACAAGGTGTTTTTGGTGTTTTGGTCCCCCCCAAAAAACTTATAAAATATTAAGACCAGTTGTTGTGATTGACAGAACTTTTTTAAGAGAGAGATATCGTGGGACTCTACTAACAGTCATCACCATTGACCTAAGCAATCATATTTTTCCACTTGCATTTTCAATAACAGACTCGGAGACCATCGAAAGTTGGACATACTTCCTGGAGATGTTTGAGTCTAATTTTTACGGTTATGACACTAGATTCGTCGTCATCTCTGACAGGAATCCTGAAATTATTAATACTGTATCCAAGGTGTTTTCATTTGCAATCCATACGTTTTGCACCTTTCACATATCTAACAACATTAAAAATACCCTCGAAAGCACGAAAATTATATTTAGGATGGCAGCAGAAACCCTAACCAGCATTGATTTAGATAAACGCATGAATGCTATCCGGAATACAGATCCAGTGGGTTTTCAATACATACTAGGTATTCCTAATGAAACATGGTCTAATCTATACATTCCAATGAGTAGGTACGTTGTCACTATGTATTGCTCTACTTATCATTTGTTATATGAAAAATAGTCATTGTAACTCCATTTACATTCTTATTTGTCATTTTTCCCATTATTTCTCATAAGTCCTTTATTATTCCATTTACAGTTGTATGATCATATTTGTCATCTCTTTATGCTCATTTGGCATTTGACTTTGATGGTTTGTCATTTTTTCAGATACGGAGTCGCTTACATAAATCATGTCGAGAGTTGGAATAACATTATTTTGAAAGTAAGAGATCTCCCTATCCATATGTTTATTGAAGAATTGCATAGAATCTATTCAAAAATGCCCTACATGTATAGGGAGGAAGCTGAGAAGAGTCAAGCTCGCTTAACGCCATGGGTTGCGGATCACTGTGAGAGCAAAAAGTTGGTGAGGGGTTTACTAACCTGTAGGGTTCGTACCTCACGTCACCATTTTCAAATGACTAGTTATGGCAGAATCGATTTTGTAAATATTGAAGATGGTACTTGTTATTGTCGTTAGTGGAAAATGATGGGCATACCTTGTGAACACGGTGTACGCACTCTGGGTCTTGCTAATATTGATCTAACTACACGTGTCTCTGAGTACTTCACAAATAATACATACAAGGCTATTTATGAACCTATATGGATTCCTATAAGAGGAATTGAGCAGTGGAAAATTTTAAAAACTGATCCACGTGTTCATTCACCTATTCCAGCAGTTCGAGCCGGTCGTCCTTGCACGCAAAGGAAGAAAAGGGAAAAAATGCCTGGTTTTGTTACCAAACTAAGATTTTGCAGTAGGTACCACAAAAATGGACACAATCATTATTCTTGTAAGCTTCTGCGATGACGATACACGCCCGACAATGGCACCGTCTTTTATGATGAGCACTGAGCCACCTGTCATCCCAGATAAAGATGTTGCAATCAGTTTATACTGATGATTTTGGGTACTCTATCTATCATTTATTTGTATGATCTTTATCGTCAGTGTTTGGGTAACTGTCATTTGTGAAAGAAGAATTTCTCATTTGTCTATTTCCATTGCATAATTATTTAGCACCGAGCTGTCATTTGTGTGCGGAGAATATATCATTAGTTTGTTTGTATGATCTCATTGTTTGCTACTGAAGTGTCATTTGTGGAAGAATACTTTCTCATTTGTTTGTTTTCAAGATATCGTTGTTTTATTCGGAACTGTCATTTGTTCTCAAAGAATTTCCCATTTGCTGGTTTTTATTATATCATTGTGCGCCAATTTTTTTTATTGTCTGTTGAATTTTTATCTTCAGTTTTGTTAAGTTTATCATTAAACTTGTCCCCTCTATATCATCTTTATTTTTTTACAGAACTGTGATTATTTTGTTTGCCACATATCAAATGGAAATTACTACTTAATAGCAAAAAGTAAACAAAATAGCACCAAACAAAACATCTTTTCATTCATACAAAGGCAAAATACTATTTACCACAAAAAAATGAACAAACGAAACACCAAAAAAAAATGTTCACAACTCCTCCTGATCACGTTCTGTGCATTCCAGATCGCGCTCCAAAGCCTGTATCTTCTGCTCGAGACAACTAATCTTAGAAGTTGACTCTTCCCGCAGTTTCTTGTGCTCATCCCGGTCCAACTTTATGGCGCATAGCTAATCTTTCAAGAAACGCATATGGAACTTGAACTCTTCAAAACTCTAATCTTTATTTGCTATAGTTTGATACAATTCATCCTGGATATAATTGAACGCTCCTAATTTCTACCTGAAGTCTTCGTAATGCTCTTTCAACATTTGTGTCTTCTCACCAGAGACATCCTTCTCCATTAGACATAGTCTATTAAATTTGTAGAGACGTTGGTCACACTGATCTTTCTGCATCCCTACCGACTCAAACCAATCGTATGGAGTGTTCGAAGAGACATGGCTAACTCTAGTGGAGTGCGACATTTTTCTTCAGAAGTTAAAAAGAGTTTAGGGTTTAGGGTTTGAATAGTTGAAGAGTAGATAATAGTTTATTTGAACTTAAAATTTTTATATGGGGAGTTGAATACATTGGAAAAGGACGTGTGTCAGGGATTACCCGATGTTTAGGGTAAAAGTTATTATTACTTGGTTCGGCACCGTCGTTTCTTATTCTACACGTAAGTAATATGAGTATTTAAACTGAGTTGTCTAATCAATTATCATTACTTGTCATATCGATTTGTCATATGTTGAAGATAAGTTTGCATTTGCTTTTAAGTTATATATCATTATATCTTTCCTAAACTATAATTTTTTCACGATAATTTATTGTTTGTGTGTTCAAATGTTAACACTAGTTTTGTTAAGTTCAACATTTATCTACTATTGTTCATAGAGTTTTTATCATTGGTTTGGTTCCCTTATATCATTTATTTATGATGGAAATTTCCCAGCGAAAAATCAAAACGAAACAAAACAAATGTTCATACAAGGGAAATAATAATAGAAAAAAAACTAAAAACTAAAAACAACCCAAAATGTTTACAACTCCTCACTTGAGGAATTTTGATCACGTTCCATAACCATGATCTTCTGCTCGAGACAGCTAATTTTACAGGTCGACTCCTCCCATAATTTCTTGTGCTCATCCGATCTAACTTTAGAGTGCAGAGCTAATCTTCCAAGAAGAGGATATGGAACTTGAACCCTTCAGAACACTCCCTTTTCTTTTTTTATAATTTTATCCAGTTCCTCATCCATTTAATCGAGTTCTTCTAATTTCTCCTTGAACTCTTCGTAATGCTCTTTCAGCAGTTGTGCCTTCTCACCGGTGACATCCTTCTCCATTAGGAAAATTCTATTAAACGTGAAGAGATGTTCGTCATCCTGATCTTCCTCAATCCCTACTGCCTTAAACCAATCTTGAGGGGTACTAGAAGAGGTGCGGCTAAATCGAGTGGAGTAGAAGTGTGACATTTCTTGAGAAGTTTTATAGAGTTGAGGGTTAGAGCTTTAGTTTAGGTTTTTTGTATACTTGTGAAAATTAGAACTTTTAATCACGCGTGACAGGGTTTTGGGCTTAGCGTTTAGAGTAGCGGGAACCACGTGGATGTTTTGGTTAGATAACTTGTTGTAAACGTAATCAAAGTTGACTTTAAGAATGACTTGTTACATCTTCTGTAAAGGCAAGAATCTGTCGGCTGTAAAGTGGGAGATATGACATTTGTTGTGACCAAGGGTATCATCGTGATGTGTTAATTTTCATTTCTTTATAAATATCTTATCATAACCTTATACTACATAACCTGTATACTTGCTTCCAGTTCTCAAGCATTACATACTTCCCTACCAACGATGCATTCCCTTATTTCCTGGTGCGGTGAAAATTGTGTTCTTCGTCTCTCACGCACAAGCCTCAACCCTAACCGATGGTTCTCTCAATGCACTCACAAAATTGGTGGGTGTAGTTTATGGGCGTGGGTAGATGAGGTGAAAAGATGGGATTGTGGTCTCATTTGCAGAGTCTCTGAACCGCCCGGTAGGAGATTCTACCATTGCCCACAATACCATTATCAGTTCAAAACTTGGTTTCGAGAATTCTCTACGCCCGATGATTCTAAAAGGCCACAATCGTCAACGGCGGAAGACATCAAAAATTCTGGCCAAGGGAGCAATCAGATCCTCGACACTATTATATCTAAAACTTACACTCAACTAAGGATCTCGGAAGTCAGAACGAAGATGGTGCAAGATTTTTTGTCCAAGTTAAAATCTCTAGATCTTAACAAGTAGAAAAATATGTAGGAGTGAAGTGTAATATGCCTTATCTTTAGTGACGTTATTTTCTAGCATTAGAATATTAAGCTCTTAAGAATCAAATGCCAAATCATATATAACAAATAATAATATTTTAATAATACTATGCAATTTATGGATAGTAAATGACAAACACCTGAAAACAAATGGCAAATCGGTTATTGCTGGATAACATATATTTCATTAAATAACAAATACATTTCCATTGTTTCTTCATTTCCAATGGGTTTCGTCAACATTAAATACTACTGTGTTTAAATTTATTCTGACATTGGGATTTGAAACTCAACATTAAATACTGATGTGGTTTGCAGTGCTATGCTATAAATACTGATGCGGTTTATTCGGTTTGTACTTATTTATCCCTTATTTAATCTTGTGCATCTGGTCTGTGAAGAAGATGGTGACCACCAGACGCCAAGCGTACAAGGCTAGGGTTCTTGCCAAGATGTAAGAGCTGCGGCTTTGATACTTTGGGACCCAGTCCCTTGAACTTCCTACTCCCATTCCAGTTCGTCCTACCGTCCATGGGATAACGTATGATCAGGTAGAAGAGGCGGATGAAGATTATTATCAAATACAACACTTTCACTATATGGTGACGTCGGAGCAGGGGAGGAGAATTGGTCTGCGTCTTCTGGCAGAGGATGTTGTTACAGCGGCAGATGAAGCGGTTGGTATACCTCCGATGATGTCTTATCGTTACCCTGAGTATGATCAGAGGAAGAGATGGTGGTGGTGGTGGGGGTTATGGAGGAGGAGACGGTGGTGGTGGGGGTTACAGAGGAGGAGACGATGGTGGTAGGGGAGATCGACCACCACCACCACCTCTGAATGCATAAACTGATGTAAACTGGTGCAATATAAATTCAAAGTTGTACAATATTCGAGCTAATGAAAGTTTTTTTTTGTGCTCAATGAGTTCTGGGAAGGTACCCTAAGTTATAAATAAGTAATATTATTCATTTATATAATCTTTCTCATTTGTTATATCTTATTTGTCATTCATATAGTACATAATTGTTAGAATGACTAGTCTATATAGTTAGATTATTATTAATTTTTCATTTCTTATGTATGATTTGACATTTGTTATCGTCGATTTGTCATTTGTTATATATGATTTGTCAATTTCTATAAGAGATTTGGCATTTTTTATCTATAATTTGGCATTTGTTATTAGAGATTTGTTGACTATAATTTGTCATTTGTTAATTATGATTTGACTTTTTCAATACAGGATTTTTCATTTGTTATATATGATTTGGCTATGTGTCTAGAGTGGTTACTAGGGGAAGAGAGGGAGATGCATCGATTAACGTTTGTCAGTTTGAAAACTTAAAAACTTGTAACCCCAAGTCTTAACACTCCAACCTCTCCATCTTCCTCCATCATTTTTCTCTTTTTCTCTCCCTCTCTCACTCTCAAGACTCTCAACAATGTTAGATTTTCTTCCATTAACTCCCCCAGCAACGGACTATAGTGATAGTGATGAGGGAGAGCAACCAGCTGACTACACCTCAGACGATTGTCCCGAAGAGGACTTCGACGTCGAGGAAGATCAGGAGTTATTGGAGGGTGGTGGTGGTGATGATGAGGAAGATGATGAACCTCCTCCTTAGAAGAGGAGGAGGTTCTATTAGGTTTTTTTAATTTTAGCTTTTTGGAGGGAATTTTTTTGGGAAGAACCCTAGAAACAAATAGTTTTTTGGGGTTTTTTTAGGGTTTTTATGATGATGAATGTTGAATGTAATTTATTTAGTTTTGAATCTTTTGATTTATGTTTTGCTTCGATATATTTTTTAGTTTAAATCTGTAGTTTACTATGATTTGTCATTTGCTTGCAATAATTTATCATTTGTTAACTATCAGTAGACAACATTTGTACTAAAAAAATGATTTGTCATTTATTAGCAATAATTTGTCATTTGTTAACTATCAATGGTCTATTTGGTTCTTTGAACATTTGTATTGTATTTGTATGATAGTAGACAATATTTGTACTGAAAAAAATGATTTGTCATTTGTTAGCCATGATTTGTCATTTGTTAGCAATAATAACAAATCATGGCTAACAAATGACATATTATTGATAACTAATTTTTTTAAGTTCAAATGAAGTCTACTAACAAACAAACACAATACAAATGTTCAAAGAACCAAATAGACCATTAGTAGTTAATAAATGAGAAATTATTACTAACAAAATGACAAATCATGGCTAACAAATAACAAATGACAAATCGTTTTTTGAAGTACAAATGTTGTCTACTATCATACAAACACAATACAAATGTTCAAAGAGCCAAATAGATCATTGTTAGTTAACAAATGACGAATTATTGGTAACTAATGACAAATCATAGTCAACAAATGACAAATCATATTCAACAAATGACAAATCATATTTGCTTAAAAAAATTTGTATAACAAATGAATAATCGTGTTTTTAAGAACACATATTGTCTACTTAAAAAAAATCACAATTCATTTGAACCAAATCGACCATTCACTTACATCAAATGTTGTTTATCTACAAAATAAATAATATATAGCGAATGATTTATCATAGATAACAAATGACAAATCTCTTATTACAAATGACAAATCATATTCAATAAATGAAAAATCTTGTATAAGAAATGAATAATCGTGTTTTTAAGAACACATGTTGTCTACTTAAAAACAATCACGATTCATTTGAACCAAATTGACCATTCACTTACATCAAATGTTATCTATCTACAAAACAAATAATATATAACAAATGATATATCATAGATAACAAATGACAAATCGCTGATTACAAATGCCAAATCATATATAACAAATATCAAATCTCTGATTATAAATGTCAAATCATATATAACAAATGACAAATCGATTATAATAAATGCCAAATCGATGATATCAAATACCAAATCATACATAAGAAATAAAAAATTAATAATAATCCAACTATACAGACTAGCCACTCTAACAAATATATAGTATACAAATGACAAAGAAGATATAATAAGTGAGAAAGATTATATAAATGAATGATATTACTTGTTAAAGTTTATATAGATGTTAAAGTTTCAAAATCTTCTCCAGCTCAACTCCCAGCCTCAATATATCATAAGCAATTGTGTAATGACATTTATTACCGTTTATCAGATCTGGAAATTTCATTCCACTTAGGTGATTATCCATAAAGATAAGTTTATAGACCCCGCAGTTATTACCATTTGGTTGTATTGGACATTTCCCAAAAGGAGTTATCCATTTGGAGTTTAGACCATAATCATTTACCTCTGAACCAGTAGGTGGACTACTACGATCAACAAAATCTCTCCATATCAACATATTTGGGAAGATCGTTGATATCTGATCTTCAATAAGCTGGTGTCCAGAAGATAACTTCTTCTTCTTTCGTCCATTTGGAATTTTCAAATCTATCATTGAATCGTAGATACATATTTTTCTTGCCTTAAAGGACACAGCATAAAGGACCCAGTGACTGTCATTAATATTCCAAGGAATGAGTATTAATTTTGAATTGGACACTTTTAAATCTCCTCGATGAATACAATTAGAAAATGTACGATCCCATTGCATAGATGTAATTTGTTCTCAAATTGATTTCTTCATCAATTCCATACCTTCTGGAGAGGATATATTACGAGTCCAGACATTGAAAGCCCTACCAATATATTGACAGGCAAAGATATCCGCCAACACAATCCTTTCTTTATCTGGGCGAGCATGATGTTGTGTGTCAAAATATTGAATTAGAGATTTAATGTACACATCAATGACCTGAACAAGAAAAGAAAATGACAAATTAGATAACAAAAATGATAAAGATCAATATTATAAATGACAACAAAGGCAAAACTAATGATAAAGTACAAACGAATAAATGACAAACAATGTAAAAACAAATGGTAGAGACTCTTGTAGAAATGACAGAGGAAAAGAAATAAATGATATAAATACCTCATTGTCCAACCATTGATTTGGATATAAGGTGTAGAGAGCGTTAAGGCAAACAGTTTCTTCACCTATCCTCATATAGGTATTGTTGTTGTCATTCTTAGCTTGAGGAGATAATTCATCTTTCCTCAGTGATCAGACTTGGTCCACCTAGTTTTTCTCATCCTGGGAGATGGGTCTTTGAATAAAAGATTCCAATAACACTCCCGGAAGAAGCTCGTCAAGGTGAGCATGCAATCGGTTCCTTTGACAAGCCATTTTGACGGCTCTTTCATTAATTTCTTCCTCAGTTAGTGTATGCCTCTTCTTTAAGGTGATATCCACTTTTGGCTCCATTAAAACAAGCTGGAGCATATATGTCAAAATAAAGAAATGAAATATATATGTGCTTTTTACAAGAGAATGAGTAATAAACCAGTTGTTTGGTTTAAAAGTACTTTATACATTGGTCTGGTCAGCAACCATTTGTTTTATTACTTGCTCAGGGTCTGGTTTATTCTGCGAATTTCTATCATCATCATCCTTGCCTTCAAATACCTCCTCTTTATTCTATTCCACCTCCATTTTACTCTCTTTAGTCTATAAATAAATAGACTACAAATGATAAGAGTCATACAAGATATGGGAAAATAAATAGAATGAGAAGTTACCAGCAAACAAATGATAAGTTACCTGACTAGCTTCACCAATATCTTCCTCATGGTGAGAGATTACTACTTCAGTTTGTACAATCTATATAGTCTGTTCCTTGACAGATACAGTAGTTGATTGGTTTGCACTAGCCTGTAAATAAATAAACTACAAATGATAAGAGTGATACAAAATATGAGAAAATAAAAGAAGAAAATGAGAAGTTACCAGCAAAGAACAAATAAGTTACCTGACTAGCTTCATCTCCAATTTTTTCAACCACTAGAGTCTATTCTCGACAGATACATTAGCTGTTTGGTCAGTACTAGCCTGTAAATAAATAGACTACAAATGATAAGAGTGATACAAGATATGGTAAAACAAAAGAAGAAAATAAGAAGTCAACATCAAACAAATGATAAGTTACCTGATAAGCTTCACCAACAACTTCCTCCTGGTTGAAGAATACTATATCAGTTTTTGCTACCTCTACAACTACCATACTCTGTATAACAAAGGTTAAAGAAGAAAGAAATTAAAAAAATGGTATGGATAGGTGATGTTAATATTATGGATAACTCAATACAAACAAATATTAGTTGTAGTCAGGTAACTTGAGGTTATGAGTCCTCTTGTTCAGCAAATTCTTCATTGTCATGTTGTACATCCTTTTTTCTAGTATAATACACCACTACAGTTGGTTGTTCTCAATCCTCTTCTTCAGCAACTTGAGGTTGCTCTTCTTGAGATTCTTTCTCCTCACCATATTTCTCAACATCATCAACTTTCTCATCACCATTATTTGATTATTCCATCTTTATAATAGGATATACATACTGCGAATGGTAAAATTAAATGAACAAATAACAGGGTAGCAACAAATATGATAGATAACTTAAAGCAAATGCTAGATAAATAAATACCTCTTAAACTTTCTTTTCTTCAGCAACTTGAGGTTGATCTTCTTCAGATTTAACTTTCTCCTCAACATCTTTCTTATCATCATTATCTTTTTTGTTACCCTTCTTTCACTTCATATACAACAAATAAAATGAACAAAGACATCAGAAGAAATGAAAGTTTTGGAAAAGAGAATGACAAAGACAACCTCATAAATGCCAAAATATTCTGAACAAATGACAAACTTCTGAAGAAATGGAAAATTACGTTACTTAAATGCCAATATTTTGAAACAAAAATGTCAAATAGAATCATATAAATGATAAGAAGTAGCAAACGGATGATACCTCTAGAAGATCACCACCATATTCAGACGATATCGCATTGAAATTTACTTTCCTCCCAACTTCAACATCATAATCTACCATTAAATTATTTACCACCTCCAATATCTCTCTAGGCGCAACTTGTTGAAGAAATTTTTTGGCAGTTGATTGAATATTCTCAAGTTCTATGAATTCTACTCGTCTCTTCTTTGGCACTCTATTAGCCAAACCTTTCTTGGGGATCTTGGAGATTAAGGCTTTCAATTGGATCAGTGGGACATGATCAAATTGTTCATCAGCAAAAGCTTCTTTCTTCAGGCCTTCAACCTTTTTCTTCTTGTTGGGCGCATTAGCTTCTTTTGCCATTCTCCCTTAGCTTTTTTTGTTCTCGGCTCCGCCTTCTTCATTTTCCCATCTTCTTACTCATTACCTCCTTCTCGCTTGCATTTTACAATTTTCTCAGGAGTAGAGAACTGGTACTGCCTAAGGAGTAGAGTATTTCCAAGTGGTAGAGTACTGTCTCCCACAGTAGACATCGAAATTCATTCTCACATTTTACCATGATTATGCAACATTTTGCCATGGATATCCAACTTCAGTAACATTTTACCATGCTCCTCCAGCTGGGAGCATACCCTAACCACTATAGCTTCGATCTCAGTGGCAGAAGAACTGTTACCTATTGCAGGTGCACCGACTACAAGAGCAGCACTGATTGCAGGTGCAGCGCCGATTGCAGGTGCTTCAATTTGATTTCTCTAAAATATTCAAACAGATGACGATGACAAAGGGTAACTTAGGAATGACAAAAAATACTCTAACAATGATAATAGGCATACAACAAATGATAAAAAAGGACTTCATAATGGTAGAAAAATCAAAAAAATGCCGAGAAGAGATTAAAAAATGCCAAATCTAAACAAATTAAATGATACGAAACATAAATTAAATGACAAGGAAGCAATAAAATGAATAAATCATACAAAGAATAGAAGATTACCATGGCCTCTTGTACAAGACCTTGCTGCATGTCAGTCTCAGACGGTTTTATAGCTATTACCAGTAATTTGGGGTTAGCAAAAAACTTTTTAAACGTCACAATTTGGTGACGCTTAAAGGATGTCATCTTCCATCCTTGTAGCTGAAGGAACAAATGTATAGATTCTTCTTTTCTTGGAAACTTCAGCTAGGAATAGAAAGGAAAGTTCATATCATTAACATCCAGGTACATCCTTGCAGTGATAAAGCTTTATCAGGTTTTTTACCAGCGGCCGATCGATAATGGGCAAACTCTACTATTTGACTCCACAAGAAATTATAGACTTGCTCACCCCAAGAGAATCTGTTGAACTGATCTAGATCATCTACCAGATCAACATACTTTACCCAAACGTTTTTCCCCTTGTCTGGGAGGAGAAAGGATAGTATAATTTTTAACAAATTTAATCGAAGAACATCTTCTACAAAATGAAATAGCACAATGTAATGATAAGAACCTTAGAATACAATGAGCAAAAAATGAAAAATACAATACAAATATTGGAGGGGTGAGAAATACTATGAAGAACGATGAAGCAATCAAAACAAATGACAAATTATAGCCTTACCATGATGTCTTTCCAATTTTTGCCTATTTTAAAGTATCATCAATTTCCTTCAACCCATATGTATTCTTCTTCTTGGGGAATCGCCTCAACTGAAATTCGTCATATGGTCAGGATCATCAAATAAGAACTCATTTGCAATAGAAGAGACACGTAACACCAAAATCAGGCAAACATGAATAGGTTTCATCTGAATTATCGTCTCCCCAAATTGGAACCTCATATCACCGAGATGACGATCAAATATTTCTGCAAACAACGTCGACATCGTCGCTATTGGATCAATCAGCAGTAAGGGTGCAAAGCAGGTGGCACGAGGAACACCCTTCTTCTCTTCAGGCAGAGCTACAAACATTTTGTAAAGTCCCAAACCTGTACACCGCGAGGTATAATTTTTTACATTCGAGGTGCCCTTCTTGGTTCCACCCTCCTGTGTTTGGTTCACCTCGTCAACTTGTTAATTTAATTCTTTATCAAACTTCATTGTGGAAGAAGAAGAAAAAATAGACTTTGATCAAACACCCGGTAGGCAGTAGTCACACAGATGATTTGCCACTTATATAACACTAAAATCACACATACACACAGATGATTTGCCAATGATTTTTGAGAAAACGGTTTGTGCGACTAGGACAGTTTTTACGCTCGTCAATCACACACAATTTGTAGAAACGGGATGATTTTTGCAGTTTTGCAGTAGTCGTACTGGAAGAAAGTGTTTGAGGAATAGGAATGGTTTTTTGTGCCAAAAGCTAAACGAACTCGTGTGAATCGCACTCTTTACCTAACCCTGGAGAACAGTAAACAAATGTCAAATAATACAATTGATGGTGACAGAATCTGCATTAACCAATATAACTGATGGTTAAACGCATGACAAATTGGTTTCAACGAATGACAAGAAATGCATGTAATGGTGACAGGGTGTGCCTTACACGTCTCGAAATAGTAATGACACGTGTAGATCGATGAACAATTTAAATTGGACACGTGGCGTGATAATAATATTTTTAAATGACTTGAACATTTTTTATTATTAATTATGAAGTGACATTCGAACTAGTGGAGCCCACGGCCTTACCTGTTGCTTTACCTGTGGAGCCCACGGCCTAGAAACCTACTTTAATATTCAAGCAGTTTATATTTTCAGAACAAATGGAAAAGTTTTATAAAACAAATAACAAGGAAGACTGAACAAATGAGAAAGTTTTATAGCGCAAATGATAATAGTCTGTTAAAAATGACATAGATCTCTGAAAGAATGACAAAGTTTAACTAAAGAAATGACATAGTTTGGTTTGCAGCAACCACGCAGACGATTTGTCATCGTTTATTCCACGAGTTGAGTTGAGTAGAATAAAATATCATCTACATGAGTTACGAGACCATCATTTCCTCTATGCCCAAGGAGTAGAGTATCAGTCTTTAATCAAACACTTAGTAGGCAGTAGTCACAGAGACGGTTTATGACAAATAATCGAGGCAGTTTTTGCGGTTGAGTAAGAAGCAGAAACTGTTCGATGAATCGGGATCGCTTTTGGCTCTAAAAGCTAGACAAACTTCTGTGAACCGCAGGTGATAGCTAACCATAAATGATGAGAAATAGTAACAGGATTGGTGAAAAAGTCTGCCTTCATATAATTTATAAATAAGAAATCTAGTCAAAGGTAAGACAAAATGTACTAAAATAAATGACAAGTAGTTCATGAGATGGTGATAATGTCAGCCTTCCTCATATACGTGGCTTGATATAATAGTTTTAAATGAGTTAAAAAAAAATTATAATTTTTTTTTACGCCGGATGTGACATTTGTACTTGTGGAGCCCAAAACCAGGTGGTTGTTTGCTGTAATATTGCAACTTTAGGGGCAAATATGGTTTTTTCCTCTTGCCATTATCGATTTTAGAATTTATTGTTCTTTGGGTCTGATTTTGTAAATATGGCAAAAACTAGTATTTATTATCATAATTTCCGATTTAAAATACCGCGGTAATCTGCCACTAGGCAAATGACGGTAAGCCGGAATGGTTTGGTATTTTAATCCTTGGCCATGATCCTTTTAAGGGGGTTCGAAAATTCATAATTGTGTTGTAATGACCCTTTTAAGAGGGTTGGTAAATTCATAATTGTATTTTAATAACCCTTTTAAGAGGGTTGGTAAATTCATAATTGTGTTTGAAGTCGTCATTTTAGTTCAAAAACACAACGGACTCTTACGTACAATGGTACATTTTTATACGCCATAGGTTTTCGATGGAGTACTGAATATATATGGTCACGACGAATGCCAACACCTTGTGAAGATCATGAAGAGGAGAATCCAGGGGAAGAACAAAATAATCCCAATTACCTTGGAGGAAGCATTATATCAACTCTGTTAACTAAAGACATTAAATAAAAGCGGAGAGAACAAACATGCATTGGATCGACTAAAACTCACAATTGGAAATCTGATCTTAATGCCGGACTAGAAATGGGATATAAAGGCTATCTTGTTAACCTTGCTGCGATAATTTAAGGCTGCAAAGTGGTTGGATCAATTGAAACATAACATAAATGGAATATGAAAAACCTCATATATCACACACAGGGTAACAAATTTATAACCAACGATTTCTATCTGTGACAAAAATTGATGCATTTGGAATTGGTAGGGGGCGCCAGGCCTTGCGGTAGTGCAAAAGGCGAAGACAACACTCAAGAGCCCAATAGCAAGCTATTGTGGTGGTGGACTCTACCGCAAAGAAAAATTAATTTAGACATGGTAACAAATTTATAACCATAGATTTATAATTGTGAAAAAAATTGATACATTTAGAATTGGTAAGGGTACGCCAGCCCTTGCAGTAGTGCAACACTAAGGCGACACTCAAAAGACCCCAATAGCAAGCTATTGTGGTGGACTCTCTCCCAATGAAAAATTAATTTAATATCATGTGAGCCATTAGCCCACGTATCAGATATTAAACTGATAAGAACAGATACTACACTTGATCTTAGCCAAAAGGCCGAGAAAGGTATGAATTTAAAATAATCCGGAGTCACTTTTTATAACACAACGTTTAAGAACTACTACTCTTGTGTAGCAATGTGGGACTAAAAAACTGAACTCAAGTCATAATGTATTAATATATTGGACTTGGTTATTTCATCAAGCAAGTGTGTGCCTGATTGGACTTGCAATATTTAGAACTAAGACCCATTTAACAGTTATCAAATTTCTCGTCAGTGCTCCCCGGATTCTATTGGGCTTATTATGTAGCATTGCAACAAGGGTTTCTGAGAAACAAACAACATACAGGACCTATGATGACGATGATCTCTGTTTAATGGCAGTTGAACACCGCATCGTATACCTTTTGCTACATCTGTAACAATCCTTAAGTATATGTACTTCACTTACATTTTTGGCATTACGATCTATCTACGATCGTGAATTTTTCACACTAAATAGGAGCTACAAAATTTGGAAAGTTAACCACCGTAGCATGCTCATATGAAGCGACTGCCCAAACATTGTAAAGTTGATCTCTCCAGGCATAATTTGATGTGGCAGCTGATCCTCAAGTTTATCTCTCCAGGCAGCTGAAACTTCAAAGAGTGGGGGAAAATTTTATCCAAGGTGTCAAGAGAACAAAAGCTCAACTATTGTAAAGCATGACGTGTCTTTACAAGTATGATGTGGCTCCACATGTCACCCATGCTTTAGCGGATGACAAATTTAATGACATGCCATACTTCCAAACATCTATATTTAGGCATCATCCCATTGTAATAGAAAATCAAAGAAATGAAATAAAATTTCCTCTCTTATATCAAAGCATGTTCTTTACTTGATTCTTCTCCCTACATGCTTCCTTTTTATTTAACATCAGCCTTAATTCCAATCTTTTATTCACCTCATCTACATATATATAATATTGGCATGCAACTTTCTTTCCCAATCCAGACATATTGATTTTGGCATATTTTTCAGTTTTTCATTTATTTATTATATAATATATTCTACGAAATTTACCATAGCAGTTTGTTATGCTTGTACAACAGTTTAACTAAAAGAAGATACAGATATTTCTGAAATGGTACAGTATGAAAGCACCATTGGCTTTCATTGCCATACGTGAGCCTTTAATTTCTATGAGCTGCCATGGAAGCATACAAAAAACTGCTATTTAAATATTAATCTCCATTTTTTGTAACTGTATGTTGAACCATGGGTTTCTGTAAGCTTATTATGGTGTTCTTTTTGTTGGATATGAATAATAAAATGAAATGATGATTTTCGGATTATAAAAGGATGAGGCAAAAAACACTTATATATTGATGTATTCTTGAACTCATATCTCAAAACAAAGTTCATACACCTATATATAGGTACTAAAGAAGTTTCTACACACCCCACTACCCATTTAAGAGGTTTTACATCACCCTAATAAATCACACAAAATAAAAAACGAAAATAGGTTACAAGAATTTGAAAGGTTAATCTTTTTGAACATTCTCATATTTTATTTGTACCCAAAGTAACCTTAAAAAATGTGCACCAAGTAAGCTTAACTTTCAACACTTTTTTATGGTTTCATTCAATTAATAGGAGGTGCTGACAAAACTTCAAACGTCAGTGAAGAAGGTATATAAAGATGATTCAGAGCACACTATCAAGAATTACGAAAGCAATTCAATTTACTCATCACTCCCATTGGCTATCAAACGGTTTAGGGACAACGTTCAGCAGAATCGATCTGTTTGGTTTCAGGTAATTTATTGTTATAATCACATCACTAATCACGACCTTACTTTGGCACCCCCCTCCACTTAACAGACTTTTACTATCTAACGGGTGCTTTGGGGCTTTACCACACTTTAAAAGTGATACTATCAAAGCCCTCACTGCATTCTAAAAGTATCATTTTATATGGAAACAAATGCTCATCACAAAAAAATCTTGGTAATAAGAGCTCTACATAAGCACCAATTAAGTTATATTCTAACTAGTGCATCAAAAGATATTGCATGATTAAAAGATTGAAAGAACTGTTGGATTATAAACTATTCTACTACTAGACAATCATACACACATAATATGAGAGAAGAATAGAGAGTTTATTATTGATAGGTTATTATGTGCTACAATTACTGAACCCTTTTAGGGTTTAAATACTCCATCTAAAACTCACCCCATAAATCCTTAATTTATATGAGCTTTGATAGGAGTCCAATAGGACGCCTCAACCAAGTTGGGTTCCCACCTTAGGCCGGACCTAACTCCTAACACTCCCCCTTAGGGTGTTTCATACCAGGACAGCTTGCCTCGTCAAAACCACTACTTAGCAAATCCCCCTTCGGCAAAAGGCTGAGTAAGGAAAGAGTATAATCTTATTCCCTGTATGGGCTGTGGAGATGTATACGTTGACTCATCAAAACCTCTAGTCAGTAAAACCTCCTAGGATTAAAATTATAATATCAAGAAAAAGAGTACAACACGTATGTGTCTACGTCAAGATAACATTACTCCCCCTGACATCGATCCTCATGAGATATTAAATTATGTAAACTTCGCATGCCGATTCCATGTACCAATCTCTTGAACGTAGGATGTGCAAGAGCGTCATTGTGAATAAATCAACTAAGTTATCTTATGAACGGACTTAAACGACGTCAATCTCATTCATATTTTGCAACTCGTGTATGTGAAAGAATTTGGGTAAAATATACTTTGTTCTATCACCTTTAATAAATTTGCCTTTGACTTGAATGATGCAAGTTGTTTTGTCTTCATACATTCTCTGCCAGCTTTATGAAGTATAAGAATCTCTGCATGGTTTGAAAATGCAACAACCATTGTTTCCTTCACCAATCTTGATGAAATCTCCGTATCTCCATACAAGAATACATAACCCAATTGCGATTGGCCTTTATGCGGATCTGACAAGTATCCTGCTGATCCAGGAGGATCTAATCTGATTTTGAGCAATTATATCGAAGTCGTTCGAACAAGATTATGAGTCGTTCGAATGACTTTGGGTCTATTCAAATAGACTTGAGTCTATTCAAACAGACCTAATTTTACAGAGCCACGACTTATAATATTTTTATGTCATTTTAAGGGCGTTTTATCCTATGTTGTAACTTGAAAACTTGTAACCTTTAAGAGAGTAAGGCTATGCAATGTAAAAGGGATCCCGAGATCCAAAGAGAGATTGAGAGAAAAATTCATTGTAATCAATTTTGAGCAATTGAAGCTCTATTTTGAAAGTTTTGCCCACCAATTTATACTCTTCATTCAATTTCTTTGATTAAAATAATCTCTAACTTGATTATGGAATAAGTAGTATCAGAGCTTTAAAATACGATTCTTAGGGGGTTGTGGTTTATGGTCTCAACACATGACCGACTCAATCAAATGAAGAAGATTATTGTGAGTCTATTGAAGATTCCCTAAAAATCTAGCCCAAGGAAGAAGGCAAATTCAGAGATGGGCGATTCCAAAGATAGGTTCACGAAATTGGAAAACAAAGTTTCTGACCTAACTACAACTTTAGGGGAGTTGTAGCACATTTATACCTCGTGAACCTCGCTAAAGCATTCACTTCGACGAAGTGACATGAGCACAAGAAGAAAATAGGTGTTGCAGAGGAAGGAAATGACAAGAGTAATGAGGTGGAAGACAAAGATTCTAGTACTGCCAATTTTTTTGAGGATAGACCGATTATTGGTAAGAGTATGAATCCTATACGTAATCTTTGTATCAATTTTAAAATTGAAATTCCTGTATTCGACGGGTCAATTGATGCTGAGAAATTAGATAACTGGTTAGAGACCTACTTTTCCATTTACGAATATTTAAATTCTCAGGAAATATGTTTTTTAACATTAAAACTCACAAGTCATGCACTCACGTGGTAAAGTCCTATAAGAAATATCACGTAGTAGGATACTTGAGTTAGAAAGGATTGAAAGTTTTGGCTCGAAAGTAATTTTTCCGATTGGGTATGATTAGGAGAGATGGTTCTGTAATGACGTATTTTCCTTTATGGTAAACTTTGCCAATACTTTAGTAAGGAGGTTACAATTCTAAGTTAGGACATACTAGATTTTACGTTGAAACTCAGTAAATCCTGAGAAAAACTACGACCTCGAGGAGGATTTGATGATGAAATCCATTATATGATAGTTATTATAATTACTGATAGATAGAATGGTCGTAAATAGTAGAGTTCTCGGATCCCATTCAACATGTGCCCTGCCTGTACTTATAATGGATACAGGTAGTTACAAATAATTAGTCTCCTATTTTAATGGGTAGTGGGTAAACTTCTCAGATCTCTTGCAATAGCTCTATTTGACAAAGTGCAACGACTACTATAGAGGATCGAGATCTATAGGTGTGCACTTAATATCTTCTCGAATGATCTCATACCTTTTACATGATAATACTAGTTTCTCTTTGTCGAATATGGGGAGTATGCTACCACAATATCTTCTCGAATGATTAGATACCTTCAATTTGACTTTATTTTAGTTGTCCTTATCGAATCTAGGGAATATGCTACTACAATCGCCCAATTCTCGATATAATTATTTGTTTTTATGTCGAAAAGTAAATTTGAGTTGGTGAAGTTTCTTGAACTGAGGTGTACGAACTGTGTATAATTTAAATGTTGTTTGTCATTTCTAACGTGGTTGAACAGGTCGCTCATGGTTCCAATGCGCAATAATGGCAGACTGTGGGAAATGTGTAATTGAGGGTGACAAGCTATAAATAACATTTGTAGAGAGATGGGAAGGTATTTCTTTGTAGATAGTGAAGGTGAAGGATTCCAAAGATGGTGAGGACGCGATTTCAAACTCGTCATGCAAAATTTGTGAGGCGTGCGGATGCCAAGTATTAAGAGTTGAAGGAGCTCTAATTTGTTCAGTTGTCTCTGTCATCGCGGGCGCCTGACCCTATTTAGCCGTCATATGAAGGAATGACAGAGTTGGAGGCGGAGACTGCTGAATCAGAGTTCTTCTTCCTATACAAGTATTACTATGTATTGTTGTCGGCGACGAAGCGTATTAATAGTCTTTGCGAGTTAGCCTATGCGACGGTGGTAGATGACGATGCGCTAGCGGGTAGGGCTAGTTGTGGGGGCTATTAGGTCGTTGTCGTCTGTGTAATTCCCGTGGTATATAAAACGATGGGGGTTATGGAGGAAGAGACGGTGGGTGTGGTTTAAGATTGAAAATATGCTTCTAGTCTTCAGATTATAAACATGTCTTGTTACAACCATCTTCTTGTCTTTTCTTGCATAACTATTTCATCCTAGAGGTGCATGTACTCGAAGACGAAGTACTTC
Source organism: Kingdonia uniflora (assembly GCA_014058105.1). Lineage (NCBI taxonomy): Eukaryota > Viridiplantae > Streptophyta > Magnoliopsida > Ranunculales > Circaeasteraceae > Kingdonia > Kingdonia uniflora. Next base: position 3,242,456 of record JACGCM010001144.1, on the reverse strand, counting down.
TGAAATTGATATGTATTGCAACTTGTAGATCAAACTGTAGTGTTTATCGATGTAATGAATAGGGAATGTTTTGATGAAAATGTTTATCGATGTTTGGATAGGTTATCGAATATAATAAAAAATTTAATTTTGAATTCTGGTTACGAATATTCCTAAAAAGTAGGAATTGGATATAAAAGGAAAGATACGATGTTATGTGGTCAAATCTATTAGAAATGGTTATATGTGTTCCAGTAGGTGATGTATTAAGGTACAAGGAACTGGACATGCAATTTCTGTTTATAAATGTAAGAATTACACTGAGGAAAATAGATAAAACCGAGGATGTGAGATGTATTTAGATAATTTAGAGTGACAATATAACGGTTTATTGGTTGTAAGGAGACAGAAGCTGCAGGACTTCGAGAAGAGATGTACCAGAAGTTTTGCTAGGCAAGTAACCGAAGGTTCTTGAAGGGGTATGATAAACAGTCATGTGGGCCCTATAAATACCCTCGTAGGAGGCGACTGTTCATACACCATTATTTCTAAAAATTTGTCTGTGTTTTATGATTCTCTTTGCTCATCTTCTGTTCCTGTTTCCAATATTGGTATTGAGGAGATTAATGTTCTCATTGAGAGAGCCAAAGTCGCGAAGGAAAGAGATATTCAAACAGTACATTGTCAAGGTCAGTATCTGTCTATACTTTTCTTGTATGTCGAGTGTTGCTTTGCTTTTGTAATGAATGATTGAAACCCTTTGTAGATAGTAGTTGTACATAGGTCATGGAGGAAGGAATTTTAGTATGGAGTTATATTTGTGGAGAAATTTGGAAAAGCTGTATTTTTAGGGTTTGTTCTCTTTTATGCGTTTTGGGTAAAATTGGAATGTGCATGATGCAGATTATGTGTCGTATGGGGTATGAGAATAGTAGGGTGTGATGGTTTGTAATGATTTGGGGGGACGTGGAGAGAGAACGAATTTTAGTTACCATAAGTTTTATGGCGTAGTTTTAGGGGATTTTTGAGAAAATGGGTTTGTATGAAGAGGTGGGAGTAGGGGCAAAGTATTTTGTGGGATGTATAGCGTATATTGACGGATTTGGTGCTAGAGATAACGGAATTTTCAAAATTTTGTATGGGAGCTTCGTTCTGGCGGGAAACTAAAACATCTTCGAGAAGCTGTCATGTGGAAAAACTTTGAGATAAAGTATGAGGGTAAAAAAACGATTTAAAATTAAAATATAATGATGTCGATGTTAGATTGAAATAATTTCGATGTTAGATATAAATATCGTGGAGAAGTAAAGATGTCGAAGATAGTAGCGGATAGAATGATGTGTCAGAGAGTAAAACTCGACAAGTGATGTATACTTTAACAACTAAGAATATATATTGCATAAAGTATTATACTATGCTAACTTAAAAAGGGAATATGATTTTCTAATTTAAATAAATGACTGAACCAGTTCAAAATGCTAACTGCCATGGTACTGACTTAGAAGGAATTTTCAAAAATCTTGTCGATGTAAAACCTTTAATAATGGATGTTACGTTCTGCGTGCAAGGGTTGGGTAGTGAGTTCAGAGTAGTAAAATTAGTACAGAGGCTGCTCGTCAGAATCGAGCAGAATTGGAGGCTGAGGTTGTCGAGGTTTATGAGGGGGAGAGAACAAAAACGGACGTGGAACATGAACCACAGAAAAGTGATCAGGAAGATTGTACTGGTGGAGGTGGAGAACGAGGAAAGGGGGAGGGAGAGATGGATTTTGTTGGGGAATGTTATGGGGACGCCCTAGAAAAAAACAAAATTTTGAGTTTTAAAAAGAAGTACGGCATCCCGGAGGATGTGATGTTAGAAGAATATCTTGGGGAGACGATGAACCAAGAGCTCCCAATGGATGAGATTCACGTACATCGAGAACAAATAAAGGAGTTAAAGTTACCTCTTTTAGCTGACCTATTTTTTTTAAAATTTCTATGACATTGCCCCTGGCCAGTTCAATCCGAATGTTTACAACCTATTCAGGATTGCAGTGGTGATAAATGGTCAGTTAAAGGAAAGGGGGGAGGAGATGATATTTGTCGATGATTTATGCGTGTAATACACATTAAAACAGGATCCTCAAAAAGTGGGTTATGGGTATATTTAACAAGATTTCTTAAGAGACCGCTCTTTTATAAGATGGTATTGACTGGGGGGCAGTATTTTGCCAAGAAGCTGCTGGTGTCTAGGAACTACGAATTTGATCCCAAAGACCCTGGGGAGCCTCTGAAGAGAAAATGTTTTCATTTAGGTTTGTATGGAGACTAGAGTGTATATGTTGTCGAACTTTGTTTGCTGCCTGATTGATGATGTTCTAACTCATGTTATTTTGTGTGTAGCATTAAAGGAGATCGGTATATAATCTTTAGTGAAGGAAAAGTTGTATAATTTAAGAGCCAACTATTTTGGGCGAATTGGTTCACTAGTCGAAGACCAAGAAAAGGTCGAAGGTTTTTTTCAAGAGGCTAGGCTGATGAGAACCCGAACTAAAGGGTCAGTGATTCCAACGGTTGATGGGAAGATGTCAGTAAAAAATAAGAGGGCCGCTGGAGTAAGTATTCCCCTTGAGAACCCTTCTCTGAGTGGGTATACGACGGACTCCATTGCTGCAGAGGTAGAAACTCTTATGACGGGGGTTTTTAGGAAAAACAAAAGGAAGAGAAATGGGAATTCTCCTCTTCCCCCTGCACGACCATCGAAGCGGTTGCTTTGGCCACCTCCAGTAGAGAGGAAGGTACGAGGTCAGGAATTGCCAAAGTCCTAGAAGGTTAACCATCGAAGGCAGCTGTTGCCACGCAGTAGAGAACTGCATCTATGAAAAAGGGTCCCCTAGACTTGTTAAAGTCGAAGACTGGGGGAAGTCTTAAAAGTTCTGAGGAGGAAACACAGCGGACGATTGAGTCTTATGCTTTTCAGGCTAACTCCTTAGAAGAAGAGTTTACCAACTGCTTGGTTGGGGCTAACAGCTTGTCGACCTTCTTCATCGAAGGTCATCGCATGATGAACCAGGCTATGAATTCTTATGCCTTAACTCGTTTAACGACTTTGGTTCCATTTTTGAGATCTTACATTTGTGATATAATGTAGATCAAGAAAATTCTTATTGATGCCAAGCCTCAGATGCTAGGTGGTCAGAGCCTCGCCAATGAGCTCCGTGTTTCTAAAAACATCGAGAAGGAGCTTACCAAGGAAAAAGATGAGCTGGTGAAAGAGAAGGAAGATCTGGAGGCCAAACTGGAAAAGCTTAGGCTTGGTATGCTGAAAACGATGGAAACTGCTATTTGGGACATGAAGTAGATGTGTCTGAGTGAGAAGAGGAAAGCGATTAAGAAGATCAAGGCTGATTTGACGAAAGAGAGGGAGGAGGCCTTGTCTCTTCAAAAGTCTGCCTTTGAGGGTGATGTTCGTGAGCTGCATAATTCGATGGATGTGAAGAAGGCGAAGACGATGTCCCATGCCAGAGAAGAATCTGATCTCCATCTTCTCGAGTCTCTAAAGCGGATGAATTCCAACTTTGCGACTCAATTGAGGCTATGGAGGAGAGGAAAGACTTCTACAAGGATTTTGCCACTGCTGTGAGTCTAACTTTTGTTGATTCTGATGTTGAGAATGAGGTGCTGGAGGCTAAAACTACATTGCCTATAGTGGCCGAAGGTGATGTTCAGGTGGAAGTGCTCGACCCTCTGACTCCTGGGTTATCCGTGAAGCTCCATTCTCCAACTCTTCCCCTAGAGCAGTAAGCAACTTTAGTCCTTGCTGCTAAAATATATTTTTTTTTGAAATTTTTTTTTGATGTACAAGTGGTCGATGAGACCACTAAACTCTTATTTGAAGAAATTTTTTGGAAACACTTGGCAAATATTATTTTGGATGTTAATGATTTTTGTTATCGATAATTGAATATATCGATATTCAATATTAGGAATGAATTTCCCAAGTGGATGACTGGAGATGATAGTATGAGTATCAGATATGGAATTGTAAGTGTGCCAGAATCATGCCTTTTGGCAATTGGATTATGACTAGGTAACAAAATAACCATGTTATGGCTTTTATGACTGTAAAGGATTGCCAGATGTCTATCCTCTATGGGATATCTAGTCTTGACAAGATAGAGCAAGCCATTCCTTGTTGATTGTAGTAAAGGTTGCAAACAATTTTCCTTTAATTAGATATATGTTTGTCGAAGAAATAAAAACTTAGTTTTGATAAATACTTTGTAAGTTTTGTCAAAAGAAAGAACGTAGAATAGATATCGTAATAATTTGGAAAGAAAACTTATTTATTAATGATAAATGAAATAGAATACAACTTTTATCTGTAGAACATCTTCAAATAAGCTGTGTTACAAGAGAACTTGAGTTGTACTTCATTTTCAATCATCAACTAGTAAGTGCCACTGTTTATTTTGTCACTGATAATGTATGGCCCTTCCCAATTCTCTGATAATTTACCAAATTTTTTTGGTCCAGTGCTATCTTGAATTTGTCGAAATATGAGATCGCATATGTCGAATGTATGTTTTTGTACTTTCTTGTTATATGTCTTTCTTAGGATGTCATGGTATTGCCCCAAGTTAGCAATTGCATGATCTCGAGTTTCTTCAATCTAATTGAGATTGCAGATAAGTCAAAGTTCATTTTCTTCATCTATGATTTGTCTTCGAGCAGTAGGGAGATTGAGGTTAGAGGGGATCACAGCTTTAGTTCCGAAGGCCATTATAAATGGGGTACAACCTGTCGATGTTTGAGGTATGGTCCTATATGCCCATAAAATATTAAGTAGTTCTTCAGTCCATCTGCCCTTCTTCTCATCGAGGCGCTTTCGTAACCCATACTTGATACTTTTATTGTTAGCTTCAGCTTGGCCATTTCCTTGGGGATAATAAGGTATCGAAGTAGTAAACTGGATTTTGTATTTCTTGGGGAAGTTGAAGACTTTGATGCTGATGAACTGTTTCCCATTATCGGATCGTATCTTTTGTGGATAACCAAATCTGGTGATGATGTGCTCCCAAAAGAATTTGATAACTTTGCTTTCGTTAATATGACAAAGAGGTACGACTTTGACCCATTTTGTGAAGTAGTTTGTAGCCACAAGAACAAACTTTTGGTTACCTGACGCTGGGTGGAAGGGGCCAATGATGTCAATTTCTCATCTTTTGAATGACCAAAGGATATTACTAACATGTAAGTCAAGAGCTAGACTTTTGATGTCTTGGGCGTGGATCTGACATTTTTAGCACTTTCTAACAATATCTTCACAGACTTGTCGCATCTTCAGCCAGTTTAAACCCTGTGTGAATGCTCTTAGTGCGAAAGACCATCCTGAAACGTGTGCGACACAAATTCCTTCGTGAAGTTCCTGAATTATGACTTGAGCTTGCTTTTGCAAAATACATTCGATTAGAGGGCCTCCACCAGTAATGCGGCATAGGATTCCGCTCTGAACTTTGAATCGGGGATACTTTGCCAACAGAGATCGAGCTTTTTCTTTATTTTTGGGGAGGGTATTAAAATTGAAATAAGTAAGGAATTGCCTCCTCCATTCTTTCGGATCATCATCTTTGACAACTTAAATTTGCATGGTATGACTTATATCGCGACTAGAATGTTGGATAATTTTGATATCCAATGTTATCTTCTCACTATCCTCGAGCATGGCGGCGATGTATGCAAGTGCATCAGCATAGCAGTTCTCGGCTTGAGGTAAATAGGAAATTACTGCTGTCTTGAAATTCTTCATCTTTTCTTCGAACAGCGCAGCATAATCAACCATTTTTCTTGATGTTTTGAATGTTTTGTTGTAATGGTTGGCCACTAGAAATGAATCTACGTAGACTGTTATTTCTTCTGCTGCAAGTACCAATGCGAGATTTAGACCATGCAAGATAGCTTCATATTCTGTTTCATTGCTTATTGCATAGAACTTGAATTTGATGGCTTTCTCAATTCGATGATTGGAGGGTGTTACTAGGATGATGCCAATTCTGGACCCTCGTGGTCTAATAGAGCAAGCTATAAATAATTGTCATCCTGTACTTTTGGACTAAGCATCTGGTTTGGCAATTGAGTCATCTGTCAGTACTTCTTCAAGCTCCTCCCATTTTTGGTCTTCTATGGGGAAGTCTGCCAAAAAGTCTGCCACTGCTTGCCCTTTGACTGATATTTGTAGTTCGAAGGAAATATCATATTTACCTAGGAACATAGACCATGTTTGAACCCTTCTGGACTTCTCATTTTTGGAAAGAACTAGTTTGAGGGGGAATTTGGAGATGACTTTGATGGGGTATGCCTGGAAGTAAGGTCAAAGTTTTTGGGAAGTATACACAAGAGCTAGAAGCTGTTTTTAGTGATGGTGTATCTTTTTCTGCAGGCATGAGAGTTTTGCTAATGAAGTAAATTAGTTTTTTTACACCATTGTTTTCTCAAATAAGAACGGAATTGATTGAGTCATCTGATATCGATAAATACATTGTTAATGTTTCAACTTTAATAGGATTACTCATGATAGGAGAACACCCCAAGTATTGTTTAAGATCTTGAAAAACTAATTCGCATTTTGGGGTACCGACTATTTCTTTGGGTTGTTTCTTTGTCATTGGTGATGGGTTTCCCTGAAGAAGAAGGTAGAAAAGTTTGTATTTATCAAAAGATTTTGAGATGAACCTATGTAATGTGATAACCTTTCCAGTAAGTTTTTGTACATCTTTTTTGGTTTGTGGGGATGGCATGGCCATAAGTACTTTGATTTGTGCTAGTTCAATTTATATGCCTCACTTGTTAACTAGATGGCCTAAAAACTTTCCAGATGCAACTCCAAATTGGCATTTCTCAGGATTGAGCATCATGCGGTATGTTCGAAGGATGTTGATGATTATTTGCAGATTACTGCAATGATCCTCTCGTTTTAAGCTCTTGCAGATCATGTCATTGATGTATACTTCCATGATTTTACCCAAGTGATCTTTGAACATTCTTGTGACGAGCCATTGGTATGTGGCTTTTATATTTTTTAAACTAAAAGGCATAACTGTGTAACAGAAAAGGCCCCTATCTGTTACAAATGTTGTTTTTCCTTGATCCTCTTCGGCAAGAGGGACTTGGTTATATCCTGAAGCTGCATCCATCGTGGAAAGAAGTTCGTGTCCTATTTCAGAATTGAAATGGCATGCTTTTCGAACGGTAAGCCTCGCCAATACTATTTTATAGAGATTACAATTCAATACTAAGACGCACTAGATTTTACATGGAAACTCTTTAAAACCTGCGAAAAACCATGACCTCGAGGAGGATTTGGTAGTTAAATCCAATATATGCTAGTTATTACAATTACAGATGGGTAATAAAGATGTAAATGATAGAAGAATAGTAGAGTCTCAGATCCCTTTTAACTGTAGAGGATCGAGATTTGTAGATGTGCTCTTGATATCTTCTTGAATGATCTCATAGCATTGACGTGATTGTACTAGCTTCTCTTTGTCGAATCTGGGGAGTATGCTACCACAATATCTTCTCAAATGATTAGATACCTTCGACTTGGCTCTATTTTAGTTGTCCTTATCGAATTTGGGGAATATGCAACTACAAGTTCAAATAACATAATTTGCACAAAAAGTATGGGCAATCCGTACAAGAGTTCACTACGGAGTTTCACAACCAAGCTTTGGTTTTAGACATTGATGTGGACGAGTATGAGGTGTACATGAAGTACACGGGGGGGGGGGGGGGGGGGGGGGGGGGGGGTGTCAGAGTCTATTGGAAGGGAGTTGAAACTTTTTTCTGTGGCCAATATCGAAGCCGCTACCGTGAAGGTAATTTCTATTGAAGGTAAACACTTGAAGAGTGATAAAAAGACAATAAGAATAAATCGGGGTACAAGTCTAGTTTGAAGAACGAGCATATGGGAGAGTCCAAAGGAGAGGGGTATTTGTTCAAGCAGAAATATTGCAGTCATTGTAAGGCGAGTGGGCATATTTTAGATAAATGCTGGAAACTTCACCCGGAGCTTAGGCCGAAGGAGGAAAAGAGCAAGAAAAAGAGATATGCACTAGCCGTAATGGTTGTTAACCTCCCAGATTTAGATAAACCGAATCCTAAGCTTACTCTTATGTTTTAACAGACTATGGCTACCGAGGAGGTGAGTCGGGAAAAACTTTTTCATGTCAGTATTCAGGTGAAACAGTGTACATTTAAGTTTTGAGGCATTGGTGATAAACATCGGGTTGAGTGCATTTTTCAAGATGGCGGCCTAGTTTGGTTGCATTTGGTAAGGAACGACTAAAGGGAGGAGGTAAAAAGCTTAAGCCGATCTGTTATGGTCCGTTTACGATACTCAAGAAGATTGGTGACAACGGATTCCAATTGGATTTGCCACCTTTGATGAAAATGTAATTGGTGATTAATGTCGAGCATTTGAAGCTGTTTGAGCCATCTCTTTTAGATGAAAACTCTACAATCGACACTCGCCTACCGTCAGTCAATGACTTATGGATGAAAAGAGAAGATCCATTACAGGAGGATAGTATTCTAGAGATGAAGGTTCATGTTACAAGAAAGAGAAGTATCGGCTCGTTCAGAGTTGGGTAGAAATGTCAACTACCGAGCAAGTCGAAGTGGTACAATAGGGAAATGGGCACAACCGATTTCCCTCATCTCCAGTTCTAGCATGACCAGGAGCTCAAAGCTCAAAAAGGGGGGAGCCATGATCCAGGAGGATCTAGTTCGATTTTGGACAATTCTGCCAAAGTTGTTCGAATGAGATTGGGAGTCGTTTTGAACGACTTTGGGTCTATTCGAATAGACTTTTGAGTGTATTCGAACAGACCCAGTTCTGAGTAGTCTATTAGTATAGACTCAAAAGTCTATTCAAATACACTCAGTTCAAAGTCTTCTATTTGAATAGAAAATTGTTCTGTTCGAACAAATCCGCGACTTATGTTATTTTTAGGTCGTTTCAAGGGCATTTTTGTCTTATGTTGTAACTAGGAAACTTGTAATATTTAAGAGGGCAAGGCTAGACAATGTAAAAGGGATTCAGAGAGAGATCAAGAGATGAATTCATTGTAATCAATTTTGGGCAATTGGAGCTCTCTTTGGGAAAAATTTACCCACCAAATTGTGTTTTTCGCATTAATTATTTGATTACGATAACCTCTAATTCGATTGTGTATTAATTTTCCAATCGAATACATGAACACGGGTCAATGTCAAATACAAAATATATTCATTGGCAGTTGATTTATGGCAACTGCGACTTATGTTATTTTTAGGTCGTTTCAAGAGCATTTTTGTCCAATGTTGTAACTAGGAAACTTGTAACCTTTAAGAGGGCAAGCTTGGCAATGTAAAAGGGATCCAGAGAGAGATCAAGAGATGAATTCATTGTAATCAATTTTGAGCAATTGGAGCTCTCTTTGGGAAAAATTTACCCACCAAATTGTGTTTTTCGCATTAATTCTTTGATTACGATAATCTCTAATTAGATTGTGGATAAATTTCCCAATCGAATACATGAACACGGGTCAATGTCAAATACAAAATATATTCATTGGCCGTTGATTTATGGGCAACTGAAGGTTGTTTCCGGTTATTTCAAACACTTGTCGTATTTCAAACTTCAGATATGTGGATAACGAAAGAAACAATGTGAACTTATTAATTGCCAAATAAGCTGATATATGAACTGAATCAGAGCGGTTTTAATAAGGGTTATAAGTTATCGAATCGTAAGAATGCTAATCACTTTCCTCCAACAAGGGATTAACAACGTGTCCCACGAAACAATATCGTCCTGCTCTTTTCATCTCTTACCATAAACATAAATGGACGGTCTGCCACGAAGTCCACGCCAGGGGGTGGTTCATCATATAATCCATACTGCATATCATCATCCAATACAACAGTCACAGCAGTTGCCCGTGTACCTTCCTCATTAACCTCGAAGAATGATCGGTGATGAAATTTTGATACTTTGATCGGCTTCTCTATCAGAGTTCCATGGTGCATCTTCATCACGGTTCCATGGAGTCCAGCATCATCACCATCTGAGAGGTAAATCTAGTCCACCTTCTTTAAGGACTTTCGATGCTTCAAATCCAAATGAGATCTTGAACTATGGGATCATGAACCTTTCAACATTGACATATCTTGAAAGTTTACGTACATGTTTTGCCAAGAATTCTGAATTCGACTCAACTTTCTTCACTAGATCCCATATCCCGTCTTTCTTGTGGGGTAGAAAAATGTACATTGACAGTTCTTTGGTATCGTCTGTCACTTTATAAGGAAGTCGGAGCCCTTTGAAATCTGTAAAAGAGTGGACAATTTGATCAGCATAAGTAGTCATGAAGGGCGCTTCGACAAAGCTTCCATCAAGGAGATAAAATTTAGATTCCTTCGTTGAGCTTTCGTCGAATTCTTCTTTCCAAATTCCTTTGAAGTAGAGTGCATTTGTGAGTAAAAGTTTTGTCTTATTAGTAATTGACTCTGGCGGAAGAACGGACTCGATTAACCCATTAGTTGCTTTTTCAGCCCACTTGTTCACTTGAGCCCTCACTTCTTCACCCTAAGAAACAGCATTTGAAATATGCTAAGAAACAGCATTTGAAAGAGAAGTCTATTAAACAAAGCGTTGGAAAATTGAGTTATTTCTTATTCTTCTTCTTCTTTTTTGAGGGAAGTTATTTCTCTAATACAGAATGTAAATGTAGTTGCAAAAGGGAGGTCTGGCACCACCATAGTCCGATGACCGCTCTCTCAGTTTTCTTCCAGTTCTATGGTCCTCTGAGTTTTCACTAGAGGCAATTGAAATATTGAAACGAACATAAAAAAACCCCTAAGGGTTTTACCCTAGATGGACAATTCATGTCTAAGGCAAAGGTTAACAAGTATGTACCCAGGTCGATAGTGCATTAAGCTATGTGACTATGTCGAGGGCTTGTGTTGGTATCTAGCTAGGTTTAGCTTCGTTGGGGTTATGGCCTAGGTAAACCCCAATCTCCGATGGACTCAGTTTTAGGAAAGGACTCAGTTTTAGGAAAAGGGTCGCTGCTTTTTAAATTTTGGCCTTCTTGACGGGCGTGATGATGGACCATGCTCCTGCAATAAAGACTATCTTCTGTTGTTCAAGTACGTCAGTCACGAAGTGAACCACGCAGCAATGTAAAAACATTTGCTGATGGCTGCCTGCAGGATTAATCACAAATATTTCAAGTAGTGTAGCCAAAAATATTCAAATTGAGACCTACCTTGTTCTGAAAGTCGACAGCATCAGTTTTTGCTCCATAAATTGTTGTTGCAACATGTTTGAAAGAAGGATGGAGAATAAGAGATTTATCTACCCAAAGACCGCCAACGTACGTCAATATAGGCCCTCCTTCACTATTGCTGTTGAAAAGCTGAATGAGCCGTGAACTAAGTGCATTGAGATCGTCGAGACTCTTAGAATTGAGAAAACCTAGCATTTGCTCTAATGTTTTGCCCGTCGATCCAGATGCTACTAAACTCAAAGCAAGTTGTATTGATACCGGAGAGTATACAAAGTTTTTGTCTTCGGCTTCACCCATCCCAACAGACTTTATAAACTCAAGACAAGGAACAACAGCTTGGGTACTCATTATGTTTCACTACAAATAACAATAACGCAAAAAATTAAGAAAAGCGTGATTCTAAGCCAAAATCATTAGTGTTTTGAGTATAAACCCTAGATCCGATAATAAACGAAACTATTGAAAAGTTTTGGAGCATTGATTTAATCAGATATCAGCGGAAATAGAAATAGAGATTAGAGAGAAAAGGAGTTACCTTGAACCTTGAATAATTTTTCTTTTTTCCTTTTTCTTTTCTTATTTTAGAGAAAGAAAGAAAGAGAAGCAATATGAAGAAAGTGTTTATATAGAAAACCCTATGAGGTGGAGTGATATCTCACAGGGTAATATTTGATAATAGTACCCTTTACTTGAACTACTGCTAGGTTAACAGAAAATTGGGTATCTTAGTATGGCGGACATGTTTAGTCCTTTGGAAAGGTAAATTAATTTTTGGGTTTGATGTTTATTTTGGTGTCTATGAGTGAAGATTATATTGGAAATAAATTCACCAATTCATGCACAAAACTTGATTGCAAGAACCTTCGAAAATACAATGAAGTTTTAATGGAAATGTAATATAATGGACATCCATCACGGTGAAAGACAATTTCTCATGCTGACGGTCGCTCAACTCCCTGGTTGCACTGTGCAACTTCGACATTTCTCATGCCTATTATGAAATAAACTTTGAAAGGTATTTATAATTATTAACAGTGCTTACATGAAAGAGCGTTGTAGATTCTGAGCCTTGTGATAAGTCGATAAACATGAATTTCCCAATCAGGTACATAAACATGAGTCAATGTCGAATATATATATACTCGATGGCTGTTGATTTATGGGGAATTGAAAGGATGTTTTCTGTGACGCCCAGGCTTTGCATATAGGTTCCTTAGGTTGTAAAAGAGCATTGTACAAATTTTCATTTATTTTTGTAAAGGTTAGCATAGGAAAATGGGGGAGTACGCTTCGTCTCCACTTTTGATGTTTCCTTTTAGAACTTAGTTGTTTTCCTATTTCCTATATATGTAGAGGACTAGTATCCGATACACCCAAAAAGGAATTTAAGCTTGTAATAGTACTTTGTAATAGTTGTTGATATTTGAATGAAATGATGCCTTCAAAGACCCTTTGTTCAGTGTTTGTGATGCGTTGAGATTATGTGATGCTTTGCGATGTTGTGTTGCTAAATAATTGATAGAGAAGAGTAATTAGGCTTACTTGGGGCAGGTGTCTCGAGTGCCGCACGTGCCAAGCTTGATTTTAAGTTGGTCCGTGTCAGTTGGTATCAGAGCGATCTAGTTGAAAGCGATCTAGTTGCGATGGCGGAGGGTCCGAATGCTACTGACCCCGCCCAGGTCCTTGCCCCGCAGGTGGGAGGACCATCCGTTAATCCCCAGCCCCTGAATACCCGAACGCGGTTGGACCAGTTAGAGGATAAGATGCAAGCTCTAAGTGGGATTATAGATCAAGTGACGACTCTGGAGGAACGATTGGACGGTTTCTCAGACGATCAGGCCCATGTGGGTGAACGTCTCGTTACGTTAGAGGGAGTGGTTGAAGGGAATATGGCTACTCTTCTGGATCAGGTGGCTGAACTTTCCTCGAAGGTAAATTTCCTAGTGAAGGTTGTTGGAAATGGAGAACCAGCACCTTTGGGCGGCGGTATAGACCGTCCCAGGATCAAGGTCCCCGAGCCCAAGGCGTACGAGGGAGCGAGGGACGCCAAGGAGGTAGAGAACTTCCTTTTTGATATGGAGACGTACTTCAATGTGGATAGGCCTGATAGCGAAGCTTCAAAGGTGTCGATGACAACCATGTACCTCGCCGGTGATGCTAAACTATGGTGGCGCACCAAATATGCTGAGATCCAGAGCGGTCACTGTACTATTGGAACGTGGGATGACTTGAAGAAAGAGCTGAAGAATCAGTTCTTACCCGAGAATGTTGAGTTCATTGCTCGGAGAAGTTTGAGGCAACTGAAGCAGACAGGCAACATCCGGGAGTATGTGAAGCGGTTCTTAGCCTTGATGTTAGATATCCGTGACATGTCTGAAAAGGATAAGTTATTTTGTTTCTTGGAAGGTCTGAAACCATGGATCCAAAATAAATTACAAAGGCAACGGGTTCAAGATTTGGCTTTCGCAATGGCCTCTGCTGAGCGTATCAACGACTACACCCCTATGTTGGGTGAGCGTCGACCGGCTCCGTCTCAGTCAAGTTCCCAGTCGCAGCAAAGAGCGGGATCCTCCAATAATTACAACAAGGGAAAGAATGGAGGGTACCAAGCTAGAAGTGGGGGAGACCAAGGTCATGGCCAGAACAAAAGTGGGGGAGCAAGTGCAGGTGGTGCATCGAGTTCTAATTCTGGGAGGGAGTACCACATGCCGCGTAATAATGGCGGTGCTTCCTCTTCGTCCAGGTTTCAAGGACGTCTTGGGAGCTTGAAGTGTTTTCTTTGTGGAGGGAATCACAAAGCCTATCAGTGTCCTCAGAAGACGGCCCTGAATGCGCTAATGGCATCGCACGGGGACCAAGCCAATGACACCACTCAGGGAAATGATAGCGGTGAAACTCATATGGGTTATCTTTACTTGCTAAATGGCGTGACCACTCAGCTGCCAGAGGTTAAGCCGAAGAAGGGACTCATGTATGTGGACCTTAGTATTAATGGGCAGAGTACTTTGGCGATGGTTGATACCGGTGCTACCCACAGCTTTATTGCCATTCAAGAGGCGAATCGTCTGGGACTGCGTTTGGTGAAAGATTCTAGCTGGATGAAGGCTGTAAACTCCGCCGCAATGCCGATACATGGTGTTGCCAAGTTGGTTCCGGTTAAGATGGGACAGTGGAGTGGAAAGGTTAACCTTCTAGCTGTGATATTGGATGATTTTAAGATTATATTGGGAATGGACTTTCTCCGCTACCACAAGGCAGTGCCGATGCCGTTCGTCAACTCCTTAAGGATTTTTGGTGACAATCCCTCAATCATTCAGATGTCCATGCAGAAAGATGAGGGCAGACTATTATCAGCTCTTCAGTTGGAGAAGGGACTGAGGCGAGGGGAGCTGACTTACCTTGTAACCTTACGGTTAAAGCCGGATGATCAGAATCATGATGCCTTGCCGACGGAAGTCTCCCAGGTACTTACAGAATTCAAGGATGTGATGCCGAAAGAATTACCAAAGGTGTTACCTCCACGAAGGCCTATCGATCATCAGATTGAGTTAGTCCCTGGAACCAAGCCTCCTGGGAAAGGACCATATAGAATGAGTCCGCCTGAACTAGCAGAGCTTCGGAGACAGCTTGATGGACTATTGGAATCAGGCTTTATTCGCCCCTCAAAGGCGCCATACGGTGCCTCGGTCTTATTTCAGAAGAAACAAGATGGAAGCTTGCGATTATGTGTCGACTATCGAGCCCTGAACAAGGTAAAGGTGAAGAACAAGTATCCTATACCGCTCATTGCCGACTTATTTGACCAGCTTACGTCTGCGAAGTACTTCTCTAAACTTGATTTGAGATCGGGTTACTATCAGGTCAGGATCATTGCCGGAGATGAACCAAAGACGACTTGTTCCACTTGGTATGGGGCATATGAATTTCTTGTCATGCCATTCGGCCTGACCAATGCTCCTGCAACTTTCTGTACTCTTATGAATGAGCTCTTCCGGAAATATATTGACAAGTTTGTGGTGGTGTACCTGGATGATATTGTCATATACAGCCGCACTATGGAAGAGCACCTTGAACATCTTCGCCTTGTATTCCAAGTCTTGCGACTGAACCAGTTATATGTCAAGTTGGAGAAATGCTCATTCGCGCAAGAACAAGTTATGTTTCTTGGACATGTCATTGGCGGAGGGCAGATCCGGATGGATATGGAAAAGGTCCGCGCTATTGAAGAGTGGAGAGCTCCTACGGAGGTTACAGAAGTGCGTTCCTTTCTTGGCCTTGTGAACTACTACCGCAAGTTCGTTGAAGGGTATTCGAAACGCGCGGCCCTTACAGATCTTCTCAAGAAAGACTTCTCTTGGTCTTGGTCCGAGAAGTGTCAAGCAGCATTTGACGATCTGAAGCATGCGGTGATTAGCAATCCGGTCTTAGCCTTGTCAGATATTACCAAGCCGTTTGAGGTACATACTGATGCGTCTAATTTTGCTATCGGTGGAGTATTGTTACAAGATGGACATCCAGTGGCATATGAAAGCAGGAAGCTGAACGATACCGAGAGGAGGTATTCATCCCAGCAGAAGGAACTCCTTGCTATTGTACATTGCCTACGAGTATGGCGACACTATCTGTTGGAAATGAAGGTTCTGGTGAAGACCGATAACCGTGTGGCAAACCATTTCCTTACACAGAAGAAGTTGACCTCGATGCAGGCCCGTTGGCAAGAGTTTCTAGCCGAGTTTAATTTAGATCTCGAGCACAAACCAGGGAGGATGAACAATGTGCCGGATGCATTAAGCTGTAAGGCTGAACTTGCGGCCACCTCTACAGCTGCCGAACAGTCTCACTCTTATGTTACCAGTGCCCTCCATGATAGGATCCGCGAAGGGTTAGCGGTGGATCCTCAGACCCAGGCCATGATTAACTTGGTGAAACAGGGGAAGACAAGACGGCTCTGGGTGGAAGATGGTCTTTTATACACGAAGGGACAATGACTTTATGTTCCTCGGTTCGCAGGACTAAGGCGGGAGCTAATCAAGGAGTGCCATGATACTCTTTGGGCAGGCCATCCGGGCTGGCGGAGAACACTATCCTTGCTACACTATTGGCCAAATGATCAGAATGAGGTGATGGATTATACGCGGACTTGTCACATTTGCCAGCAAGACAAAGTTGATCGGGATTTGCCACTTGGATTGTTGGAACCACTTCCTGTGCCGACTCGACCTTGGGAAAGCGTCTCTATGGACTTTATCTCTGGGTTACCCAAGACGAAAGGGTATGGTTCCATACTCGTGATCATCGACCGGTTCTCTAAGTATGCAACATTCATTCCAACTCCAATTGTTTGTACGGCAGAGAAAACCGCGCGTCTCTTTGTGAAGCATGTTGTAAAGTATTGGGGCGTGCCAAAGGACATTGTCAGTGATAGAGATCCGAGATTTACTGAGAAGTTTTGGAGGGAAGTATTTAGATTACTGGGATCCACTCTCAACTTCTCAACCAGTAACCATCCACAGTAAGATGGTCAGACAGAACGCTTCAATGCAATGTTAGAAGAGTACCTCCGACACTTTGTCAGGGTGAACAAGAAGGACTGGGCCGAACTTTTGGATGTAGCACAGTTTTGCTTTAATCTGCAAAAGAGTTCCTCCACCAACAAGAGTCCTTCCGAGATACTGTTAGGACGGCAGCCCCTCACGCCGCACACAGTGGCCTCCGATTACAAAGGAAGTGTTCCGAGAGCCTACCAGTTTGCAAAAGAATGGCAGAGAAATACAGATATTTCCCGGGCCTCTCTAGAGAAAGCGTCAGCCAGAATGAAGAAGTGGGCCGACCAGAAGAGACGACCAAATTCTTTTCAAGTTGGGGACCTTGTTCTGATCAAGAGATCCCATCTCAAGCAGCGAGGTGGCAGAATACACCAAGGGCTAGTATCTAAGTACATTGGTCCGATGCCAATCATTGGTAAAGTTGGGAAGGTTTCCTACAAGCTTCAATTACCTTCCCACCTTCGCTTCATCCATCTAGTATTTCATGCCAGTACTCTAAAGCCTTACCACCAAGATAAGGAAGTTCCAAGCAGAACTATTGTCAGGCCTCATGTTCTGCTCAAGCCAGTAAGCTCTGGCGAAGTTCCAGAGAGTGCTCTTGATCACAGAGTCACCCATGTTGATCCGGACACCAAAGAGGAAGTTTATGAGTACCTTGTGAAGTGGAAGGATCTGCCAGATACTGAAGCCAGCTGGGAGCACCAAGATTCTCATCCCCTTCTGGTCTGACTAAGGAAGACTGAGTCCAAGCAAGAGAGGAAAGAGAACAAACAGATGTGGAAGCAGAAGAAAAAGTCGACGAGGGCGTCTCCAAGCTGAGTGGGAGAGAGTGTGACGCCCAGGCTTTGTATATAGGTTTCTTAGGTTGTAAAAGAGCATTGTACAAATTTTCATTTATTTTTGTAAAGGTTAGCTTAGGAAAATGGGGGAGTACGCTTCGTCTCCACTTTTGAAGTTTCCTTTTAGAACTTAGCTGCTGTACTATTTCCTATATATGTAGAGGACTAGTATCCGATACACCCAAGAAGGAATTTAAGCTTGTAATAGTGCTGTGTAATAGTTGTTGATATTTGAATGAAATGATGCCTTCAAAGACCCTTTGTTCAGTGTTTGTGATGCGTTGAGATTATGTGATGCTTTGCGATGTTGTGTTGCTAAATAATTGATAGAGAAGAGTAATTAGGCTTACTTGGGACAGGTGTCTCGAGTGCCGCACGTGCCAAACTTGATTTTAAGTTGGTCCGTGTCATTTTCGGTGTATATCAAATAATCCAAACTACATATTATCATCGGATACAACAGTCACAGCAGCTGCCCGTGTTTGGTGTTCCTTCCTCATTAACCACGAAAAATGATCGGTGAAGATCCTTGGATACTTTGAGCAGTTTCTCTATCACAGTTCCATGAAGTCCAGCATCATCGCCATCGGAGAAAGGTAAATGTAGTCCACCTTCTATAAGAACTTCGGATGCTTCAAACCCAAACAATATCTAGAACTTAAGGAGTTTGGTTACAAAAGAAGGCACTGGACTTACTCTGATCTGTTCAAGCTTGTTAATAGTATATATTCATACATTACAGATCAATGGATTAACTCCGGTGTAGTGCTACCATAGTTCCTTTGAAACATGTTTTTGGAGTATGTCACATACTTGTCCGAGTTCAGATATGTGGACAATGAAAGATTACAATGTGAAGAGGTCTGACTAAATCATAAAGAATTACTTCAACATATAATAACTTATAATACTCGAAAAACTCGTAATTTTCTCTAATCAAACTTATTAATAGGCAAATTAAAGAACATATGAACTGAAATCGAGAGGTTCTGATAGTAAAGAAGGAAGAAAGTTAGTTACTTTCCTCCAACAAAGGATTAACGACGTGCCCCATGAACAATATCATCCCACTCTTGTCATCTCTAACCACAAACATAAATGGATGGTCAGCCACAAAATTCACGATAGGGGGTGGTGACAGTGGTTCGTTACACATCTCATATTCATCCTCGGATACAACAGTCACAGCAGCTGCCCTCGTTCCTTCCTCATTAGCCTCGAAAAATGATCGATGCAGAACCTTGGATTCTGAGCCGTTTCTCTATCACGGTTCCATGGAGTCCAGCATCATCACCTTTGGAGAAAGGCAAATCTAGTCCACCTTCTTTAAGGACTTTGGATGCTTCAAACCCGAATGAGATCTTGAACTTTGGGATCATGAACCTTTCAACATTGACATATCTTGAAAGTTTACGTACATGTTTTGTCAAGAATTTGGAATCTGACGCAACCTTCTTCACGAGATTCCATAGCCCGTCTCTCTTGTGGGGTAGAAAAATGTACATTGACAGTTCTTTGGTATCGTCTGTCACTTTATAAGGAAGTCGGAGCCCTTTGAAATTTTCAAAAGAGAGGACAATTTGATCAGCATAAGTAGTCATGAAGGGAGCTTCGACAAAGCTTCCATCAAGGAGATAAAATTTAGAGTCCTTCGTTCAGTTTTCGTCGAATTCTTCTTTCCAAATTCCTTTGAAGTAGAGTGCATTTGCAAGTAAAAGTTTTGTCTTATTAGTAATAGACTCTGGCGGAAGAACGGACTCGATTAGCCCATTAGTTGCTTTTTCAGCCCATTTGTTCACTCGAGCTCTCACTTCTTCTCCCTGTATAAATGTTTATTACACAGCAAACAAGATGGAAAACTTAATTAGTACTGGCAATTAATTGGCAAAGTATGCTGTGGAAAGATGTTTGAAAGATCGGTATATTCCTTTAATACAGAATGTGTGTACAGTAATGTTATCACTTGCCGTTTAAGTTAGGCGTAAGATGTAAATGTAGTTGCAAAAGCGATGTCTGGCACCACTCTAGTCCAATGAGCGCTCTCTCTGGTTCTCTTCCAGTTCTAAGGTAATCTGAGTTCCCACTAGAGGCAATTGATAAATTGAAACGAAAAAAGATCCTTAAGTGTTTTATGGCCTATACCCTTATTTGTAGTTAGTATCTTGCTATCGATAAAGCGTCAAGCTATGTCGTAGGCTTGGGTTGGTATCTAGCTGGGTTTAGCTTTTTGGGGCCTGTAGTCTTGATGAACCCCAGTCTTCGATGGACTCAGTTTTAGGAAAACGGTTAATGTGCTTTTTAAGTTGTAAGGGACGTGATGAGGGATCATGCTCCTAACATAAAGACTATATTCTGGTGTTTAAGTCCGCGTCAAAAGGTGACCACGGTACAAGGTGAAGGTCCGGTTCTATAAGCATACAAAATCCTAAAGGGGTGAGAAAAGCTTTAATCTGTTAAATCGGAAGTTTGAAATCCACAAGGGCTCGCTGGAGCACCAGAAACATTTTTTTACGGCAGCCCGCAGGATTAACAAAGGTTTCCTCTCAAACATGATTTTAATCACAAATATTTTGAGTAGGGTAGCCAAAAATATTCAAATTTAGACCTACCTTGTTCTGAAAGTCGACAGCACCAGTTTTTGCTCCAAAATTGTTGTTGCAACATGTTTGAAAGAAGGATGGAGAGTGAGAGATTTATCTACCCAAAGACCCCCAACGTACGTCAATATAGGCCCTCCCTCAGTATTATTGTTGAAAAGCTGAATGAGCCGTGAACTACGTGCATTGAGATCGTCGAGACTCTTAGAATTGAGAAAACCTAGCATTTGCTCTAATGTTTTTCCCGTCGATCCAGATGCTACTAAACTCAAAGTTGTATTGATTCCGGAGAGTATACAAAGTTTTTGTCTTCGGCTTCACCCATCCCAACGGACTTTACCAACTCGAGACAAGGAACAACAGCTTGGGTACTCATTATGTTTCACTACAAATTACAATAACCCAAAAAATTAAGAGAAGCACGATTCTAAACCAGAATCATTAGTACTTTGAGTAAACTCTAGATCCGATATTAAAAGTAGACTAGAGAAAAGTTTTGGAGCATTGCCCCATTGGTACTAACCTTGACCCTGATTGAATATTTTTTATTTTATTTTTCTTTCTTTAATTATTTTTGGAGAAAGAGAAACAATATGAAGACAGAGTTTATATCAAAACCCTAGGTGATGTATCTATATATATATAGTCCGGATCCTCTCCAACGTGACGAAGAGAATGGCTCTCTACTCCTTTTCCAAAAGAAATGCCCGAGTCCGGATTTGCCAACCCTCCGTTAGGAGGGTTGTCACAACCCTCTCTCCTATTGGTTGGATAGTTAACAGAGGGTTAATAAATAAGTTTGATTTATTTAAAGTTAATTATTTTATATTCTCTAAAAAATACGTCTCTCTCTCTCCACAAAAAACGTCTCTCTCTCTCCACAAAATACGCTTCTTCTCTCTTCCGGAAGAGAAAGTCTTATTTGCAATTTGAGTTGCTAAATTGATATGTATAGTGTGCAAGGAGATGGTTTGACGAAGGAGAAAAGGAAAAGAGCATTGGTGGCTATGTCTAGTGGTCATCATGTATAGTACCGCAATGGTGTACCAATTGTATTGGGATTTTGTCAACGATTGGGGCTTGCTCCAGTTTCACTCTAGAAAATAGTTTAATTCATGCAACAGCTTATTGGCCATATGGACATTAATACACATTCTGAATATTCCGTTTATGTCAGTCTGAGACAGCATAGTGA
This sequence comes from Kingdonia uniflora, assembly GCA_014058105.1. Classification (NCBI taxonomy): domain Eukaryota; kingdom Viridiplantae; phylum Streptophyta; class Magnoliopsida; order Ranunculales; family Circaeasteraceae; genus Kingdonia; species Kingdonia uniflora. The sequence goes on along the minus strand of JACGCM010001144.1, from coordinate 3,220,986 downwards.
AGCATCTCAAATTTCAACGATCCTGATTCAGTTCTTTCTGAGGGATGCTTGTGTTGTCTTCAAAAACGAGAAACTATAGATGAGAAAGTGGGTCCAGCGAAGCCTTTTTTGAAGCTCAGGGTGAATAAAAAAGGCAAGTGCAGTCTGTTTCAGTACCATGTTTGGCTAGTGTCATTGAAGGATTATCTACCACAAACATGCCTATGAACGCATCACTTCACCTACAATAAAATGCAGGGTGCTTGTAGACTAATGCTAAATGGATCATTATTCATATATAAGAACATTTCAGGACTTAATAAAAATCAAGAGAACCTAAATGTATTTCCTAAAATCAATATTATTCAATCTTTATTCAAGTCAATCGCCACCATGATAATTGAAGTACCCAACAATGCTGATCATCAAACATTTAAATCATAAAAATTGATACTAAAGGAAATCATATTTGAGAATGATACTTGCTACGCTTCAAAATTCCAGCAAAACATAAATAATAATGTCTTCTTGTATCCCCTCGTCCCCTTATTAATTGGCTCCCAACGAACATGAAATAATTAATGGCTCACGAGCATTAGGTAAAATCTAACTTTTTTCTGCAAAGCTCTTGAACATATCCATCCGAAACCTATATAAAAGTTGTATTAATTTTAACTATTCTCACAATTTAAAGTATAAAACAATCTAGACTAAGATAAATATTACAAAGTTTAAAAAATCAACTCTTACTTGCGATGATTGAGATTCACTCAACATTGAACTTATGGACCCAATAGCATTTGCTAAAACCTGTAAGCAGATAAAGTCTATTTAAAGTAAAAAAACAATATAGGCTAATACAAATATTACAAAATATTAAGAATCAACTGTTACCTGGGATGACTGAGATTCACCCAACTTTGAACTGATGGACCCAGTTGCATTTCCTAAAACCTGTAAGCAGTTAAAGCCTATTAAAAGTGTAAAACAGTCAAACTTAAAAAGAATATGACACAATCTATTTAGTAGTAAAAGACAAAATAAAATGGTAAGAGTTCATTACTTGTGGATAAATATTTGTGTATGCCCTTTGAAAGAATGGATTATAGCCTCTTGGTGTCAGAACATGATGTGGTGCATAACCCTGGAGACTAGGTTGTTGATATGAACCATATGACATACTTTGATGTCTAGGATAACAAAAACATTCAATTGATCCTGGTGGAGCACTCATATCAGGCCATGAACGCATCGCTTGATTTGGATTTACACCAGAGAATTGTGCGTTCAATAAATCGACGAAGCCCTTCTTGTATAAAAAGAATTAATCAATATAGTTATATTCATAATCAAAATATGCTTTATACAAAAAGAAAAAAAACTTTATCTAGAGTTCTAGACCTTGGTAGGTTGATGGGTATTAGATGTTCCACCAAGAACAAGATTCTCATGTATACTGACTTCTCCTTGTTGGTTGTTTTGATCATTTCCTATATATTTGTAAATAATAGAATCGATATTAGAGTTAAAATAATTAATGCAACTATTTAAAAGTTAAGCTATATAAGTTTAATCACAAACATTAAAAGATAAAACAACTAACCTGAAGTTTGGTAAGTATTAGTAGTACCGAGAACAAGCGTCTCATATGGACTAATCGTCTCATATGGACTAATTTCTCCATGTTTTTTTTACCACCTCTTTATATTTTTTTGATGAAAATATTAGACTTATAAAATTTAACAAGTTCCATCATAAACAATAAAAAATAATTTACTTGTTTGCTTTGATGAAGCTTTCTTCTTAGGCACATTCATCTCTAAAACACCTTTAAGTCTTCCTTTCGGTTCTCCTTTGGTCTTTTTCCTTTTTGGATTTCGTAATGTTGCATCATCGCTGGAAAGAGGTTGCTCTTCATGATCATCCAAATTTTGCGTACCGTCTCCTTCTTCAGAAATTGCAAAAGATGCCATCTTTGCTTCTACCTCCAGCAACAGGGATCTAGCTAGTACAGATTGGCTCTCGCTACTTGCATACTTAATTACAATCCTCTGTGTGATATGTGATAATGCACTATATCATGCCGTAGACGATGGATCCGTATCATCCATAATTGCTTCCCCATAGCAGTCAAGAATGACCTCTTTTATCACATGCTTGCTCTACCTTTTCAAGTAATACTGCGACGGTAAACTTGTAAATTGTTTTTCGTGGAACAACTTCAGTGCGTGAGAACAAAGAATTTCTTCAAATTCAAATATTTTACAACTACATCCCACTGATTGGTCTAAGGGAATGTATGTTAGTACACGAATTCTTCCACGGTTATTCATTCTCCTAGTTTCATATGTGGTTGATTCTTCATCTTCATTTGTCAAGGTCAATAGTAGATTAAGAGTTTTTTTTTATCTCATCTTGGAAATCGTAGAACACTTTCCTTGTATACTTCTTTGATGCTTCAATCTTAACGGCCCAATCACATATAAAGATAGGTCTAGTTTGGCAAGTTGCATTTTCTACTCTTCTTTCTTCCTCTTTTCGATCATTGATTGCATTGTCGTATTGAATCACAAATTTCGCAAGAATAAGACTTTTAGAGAAATACTTTTTCAAAAAGAAGTTAATACTCTCACATCTCTGGGTAGTCGTCATACTTGCGCAAAAGTGGATACGTCCATACACTGAAGCCCATTTTTCACGTAGCTTGTATATTCCTTTCAACCACTCATTCTCTCTTAACTTGTATTTTTCGAGTAATGCATCCCATTTTGCTTCAAATTCTTCAACCGTCTCATTATCGTATTTGCATGCACCAAAATCGTGTCCAAAATTAGAGAATTTACCGTAAACACTACAAAGATTTTTACGTGCATTTTGTCCGATGTGCCACAAGCATAGGTGATGATGAGCATCTGGAAATGAAACTTTGATGGCTTTAGCAATTGCCAAAGCTTGATCAGTAAATATAGTTGTTGGATGCTTACCTCCCATAGCTTCTAAGAAAGTGTTAAATAACCAGACTAACGATTCCGATGTTTCTTGCACTAATAAACCACACCCAAAAATTGCAGTTTGGCTGTGACTATTGACTCCAACAAACGGCGCACAAATCATTTAGTAAGTATTTGTCATGTATGTGGTGTCAAAGCCAATGACATCACCAAACAATCCATAGTCTCGCCTAGATTTTCCATCACAAAAAAAGCATCCACTTATTTCGTTATCCACGTTTGTTCGAATAGAGTAGTAGAAGAACTTATTCGCCTTTTTCTTGCGCTTAAAGTAGTTTAGAAGACATTGTGCATCCCCCTTTTGAAGAAACTCAGACTTCCTTTTCCTAATTAAATTCTTACAATCTGTTGGAATGAAATTGAGATTTTGCGATCCGCCGGCTTCCTTAGTCAGATAAGTACAAATTTTTTTATTCTTCATACCAGCAGAGGTCATTGTATTGATGATTCCAACCTGAGATGGTTCTATGTGACGTTGAGACCTCATCAAATGTACACTAGATTCTGGAACTAAGTCATGATCATTGTGTGCTGCAATGAACTTAATCACTCCATACTTTCCATTGTCGGTGACTTTTATCTCAAACATTGCTTCACACCCAAACCTTCGATCATCTCGTCTTTTAATTGGAGTATTCCTTTTCTGATAGGAACCCTCACAACTACAACAAAATAATGCTCTTAATATTGTAACACTTTTCTTACTTTTGTTTGTTCTTCTCTTGCGCACACTAAACCCGATACGTCTAGCATAAGAATTATAAAACTTAAATGCTTCTTCGACACTTTCGAATATCATACCAATTCTTGGCTCTTAGTCATTATTAAATGCGGCTTGAGAATTATTTTTTGCAAATCCAAATCGTCCGCCAATTCATCAAAATTATCTTCATCGGAATGAGATTGTATTACTTCATCATCTGAATCCAACTGTATTGCTCCATTATTCGAATCCATTCGCTAAACAACAATACAATTATAATTTGATAAGCTTTGAAAAATAACTAGATTTATATAATTCTCCACTATTGTGAAGAACTTGGTAATCTATTCAAAATACGGTAAATTCTCCAATTAAAAACTAATTATGATTAAAAGCTAACCTATTGCAGGGGGATCCTTTATTTAGTTAAATCTCAAATTGTAGCAATAAGACTTTCTCTTCCGGAAGAGAGAAGAAGCGTATTTTGTGGAGAGAGAGACGTTTTTTGTGGAGAGAGAAGAGAGAGAGAGGAGAGAGAGAGACGTATTTTTTAGAGAATCTAAAATAATTAACTTTAAATAAATCAAACTTATTTATTAACCCTCTGTTAGCTATCCAGCCAATAAGAGAGAGAGTTGTGACACCCCTCCGTTAGGGAGGGTTGGCAAATCCAGACTCGAAATGCCCCATGTCTCATTTGTCAAACCTACTAACTCTTCTCTCTCTCTCAACTAACTAAATATTAATTCAATAAAATAAAATATCTCAAATTAAAAAAAAAAAAAAAAAAAATGTCAAACCAATTATCATAACATTAACTCAAATTCGTAAGGCATTGTTTGGCTATTATCTTTTCAATCAACCCATATTCTTTATGCACTGTTTGGTTTTCTTCACAAACATTAACCCATTAACACCTACGTCCATTTATCATACTATACTATACAGTTAATTATCGGCTTTATTAGGCCTTAAAGAACAAAGTATACCAAACAAAAGCTCTTATTTCATGATACCAATTTTCTTAAAAATTTAGACACTCCAAAAAGAAGAAAGAAACTCATGTCTTGTAACTTAAAATCATTCGTTACATTAGTTTGTTTCCTCAATTCTTCATGACAACCGTACAATGTAGAACATTCGTCATTTCATGCCCAAATCATGATCAAAGCACAACTTCTTTCGGGGGTGATACTGGAGGAGCATTGTAGGTTTCCTACATATAATCTATTATAGATTAATGTTAGCTGAACATATTAATTAAAATTTCAAATAAATGATCAAAGTCATTATCGTTAAATCGTAACTCGTACTACTAGTTGGTTGTGCACACTGATTTGTAAATAGTTGTGATACACCACCGTCAGTTAGAGAAACCTAAGAATTATGATATAAATATAGTTATTTTACACGAATTTATCACTTACGAGCTATATAAAGTGTAAGTTTTAACATAGGTTTTCTAAAACAAAAACATGTAAAGCATTTACCTGGTGTAGCAATTGATTGAAGCTCATATGCGAAGTGCTAAAAAGTTCTTCGAATTCCATGTCACTTCCAAATTCCATAAGGCTTGAGTTCTATATCGTTTGATTCAATCCAAATTAGTAAGTTCTCCAAAACAAATATTAAAACTTTTATGTTTGTGTAAAATAAAATCTTACGTTATTGTAATGAGTTGAGATATAAGGCACCAATGGTTGGACAATTTGAGAAGGATAATATGTTGGGGCGTGCAAAGTAGGATTTAAAACGACATTTTCTTCATTAGTACTTGAATGCACATCCTTCTCTGAGCAAGTAGCCTCAATTGGCATAGTGTCACATTTGCTTAAATCTAAGAAAAATCACAAAGACATGAACTATAACAATAAGAATTGTGATAAAATATTTTACCTGATATAAACAAGAGACTTACAAACCTTCGTTTTGGTGAGGACTTGTAGGATGCTTCCTCGCATTACTTTTACTCAAATAGACATTCTTCTCTGAGCAAGTAGCCTCAATTAGCATAGTGCCACATTGCTTTAAATCTAAAAAAATCATAAGACATCAACTATAAGAATAAGAATTGTAGTAAACTTTTTAGCGAGATATATAAATAAGAGATTGTAACTAACCTTCGTTTTGTTGTGGACTTGTATGATGTTTTCTCACATTCCTATTGCTTGAATCAATACGTGTAGGCTCAGTTTGGTTCGAGGCAAACTGGATACAAATGAAAGTTCAATACATTTGCTAATGCGTTGCAATGCAAATCATGAGGTAGAAAAGTAACACTTTGCAATTGCATTTCAACCATTTACCTAAAATTTAATTCCCCTGTATTTACACACCACTTGCATTACAAAACATTGGTTGCAATGCAAGACAAATAAATTACATTTACAATGTGTTGCAAGTAATGTAATGCAACTTGTTAACATGTGTTTGGTTTACTGTAACACAAGTGAAGTGGAAACAAATACTCGTGTTTGGTTAGGGGCATTGTACGCAAATGCAAGTTAATTATTTTAAATAAAACTTTTATTCTTCATTGATTAACATAATCAACTACATTATTATCGCTAACAATGTCCAACTGAAAAATAAATTAAATAAAAAAATCTAAATGATCAACTTGATCAATTATTTTCACTAATATGTGACTAAGCTACCCTAAGCCTCAATCTAAACATCTCCAATACTTTCCCTCAATTTATCTAGGCAAGTTTTCCAATCTATAGCATCACCAATAAGAAAAAATTGTGTCTCAGTGGGAGAGTTCATTATCTTGTACCATGCACCTCGTAAATAGGGGTCACTATATCCTTCAGTCTTCATAATTTCTACACGTAGGGTTGTGAATATTTTTTCGTAATCAATTAAGGCGTGAAGTCCGCTTAGAGTACTCGAAAGACCTTCAAGTAGTTCCTTCAACTTATCTGTCTTCTTTACCTTAGTTCCATGTTGTCGTTTTTCCAATGGAGGAGCAGGAGCCAATTTTTTCCTAGTAGAATCGGTTAGGGGGACGCTTGGGTTCTCTTCTGATCTTCAAGGTGCTCATCTTCATCCACTAACCCACTCATATCAGAACGATAAACATCATCTATGTCCTCAGTGTCTACTTCACCAATTGAACAGGACACAAAATCTGCTCCAGAAATAAACAGATCTCATGGATGTAGTGCTTATAAGAACCTCACATCCCAATCTAACTAGTCTTACCGTAGTTAAAATAGAACCTCAATATGTTTTCTCTCCTCACCTCAAAGGGAAGCTTTAAAAGCAATGATATATTTTCGTAACTACAAGGTTATACCATAACATTTGGAATATTGTTGGTTTTCGGTGGAGGCAAGGATGAGGTCCCACCAACAAAATTAACTTCAAATTAATAATAATTAAAATCTCCTCTCATCTTCTCTGGGCTACAACTACGAAGAACCTATTCGCATTCAACATCTCCAAGTTCTCACCTAACCATAATTCATAATTGACCCCAAGAATCAACACAAACTCAAATCTCTAAAACAAAAACAACCCAAAACAGCCACATTATCATTGCTTTACTTCTCCAAAATTCAAAAATAACTTAATATGGATTCGAATATAAATAAATAAATAAAGTGGGTTCTCACACAAAATGAGAGAAACCCTATAATCTAGCTTTTTACAGAGAGGGAAATTGGGTACTAGGTGATAAAACAGAGATGACAATCATCCACAATCGCTGCTAAAATGTGAGCGAAATAACGAACTCAAAAGATTGGTTTTTTTTATTGCCCCATTTTGTGTGTTTTAAAAATAGTTGATTTGGAGTATTCGACATGTGATTTCATGGAGATGTTATTCGTTGTCGAGAAGATTAGGTTTAATTTGGGGTTTTCTTAATTACTCAGTAAATGAATTTTCTTTATTTTTTTTGAAATTTATTTTGTTGGTGGTGCCCTTATCCTTGCCTCAACAAAAATCTCAGGGAAGTTTTTAATATCCTTGTATGTACCAAAACGTCTCCTTGCTTATAAAGCTCCCCCACCTCAAATTGTGTGTTATAAGTAAATCTGGGGTTTTGGATTATCAAGATAATTGAATTCGATTAGGTTTTGAGCATGGAGAACCTACCAACTTTATCTGATTCAATGGTGAAATTTAAAATGAAAATGGATATAAAGATTTTGATCCGAACTCCATTACTTCAGTTTTTTTCCCCTTCTCATTCTCAACGTCATAATTGCTTCTTTGGATTTAGCTTCAGTTGGAAACAATAGTCTCTTCTTTACATCTAAGCTTAGTTTATGTTGGATCATGTATCAGGCCATTGCAGGCATTGTGAAAAGGATGGACAGAAGTGCTGAGATTGAGAGCATTGGTGCTTAATTGAAGAACCATCCCCTGCCAATAAGGTTATTATGGCCTTTCCAATGTTGCGCTCAATATTTGACATGGGAAGATGTTTCCAGTAATATAGTTCAATAGAGTGAAGGATGCCTTGTGAGCTTCAGCAATTATGGTTCTGAGATTGAACTCCCTTTTTATGATAACTAACACTATAGATAAACATAGTATAGATATCAGCAATTATGGTTCAATAGAGTGAAGGATGCCTTGTGAGCTTCAACAATTATGGTTCTGAGATTGAACTCCCTTTTTATGATAACTAACACTATAGATAAACACAGTAGATATCTTCCTTAGAGCCTAAAAGTTTTGGGATATTTGTTGTCAAGGTTAAGTTCTTTATGTAGTGTTATTTGCATCAACATGTTATGAATCACACTTGCTCTTGTTTCTTACAAGTTCTTCTATTCTCTTCATTAAGGTCTGATCTTCGTGATTCAGAATTAGGGTTTGCAAGCATAATATCTTAGCATTGTTGAGATAGTTTAAAGTTGGAATGGTAATTTCGATCTATTATGCTCCCTCTTGGAATACAGTCTCGAGGAAAAGCTCGAGTTTATTTGTCTTTCACCAAGTAATCATTTCTTAGTAGTTTTGGACCACTGTTCAAAGCCCTTTAAGCAGTCAATGTTATATGCGGGTTGTGCATGTTTAATATTGGACATTAGGTTCCTACCTCAACCTCAAACGTTGCATTGTACTGTAGCATCTATTCTCGACTTCTAAATTTATTCAAAGCCTAGGCCACAACATCTATTCATCAAGTTAACTTCTCGGGAAGAATATTCTTTTTGGATCATATTCAGTCTAGTCTAACTTGAAATTCATTTTCATGATGCAAAAGCAATAGTAAGGAGAGAGATAGAGAGAGATATACAAGATTATTGAAGTAGGAGGGTTTAGGAGATCCAAGAATTTGGTTTTAAAATGGCTTTATTTTGTTTTTGATCACTGCACTTTTTTGGAGGGAAAAGAGAGAATTTTTTTTATGGGAAAAGAGATTTTTTTGGTGGGAAGAGAGAGTCCTCGATGCAAGTCTTCTTGGAGAGATTTTTGGCTCTAACAGAATGCAAAGAAAAGGAGTCCATTATACACCAAATGCAAATTCCTTGCTTTTGCATTAGATAATTAACATTGAAACAAACAGTTGCAAACTGCTTGTATTTGCTTTACAAAAATGAACCAAACACCATTAAATGGTCAAGGTTACAGTTGACTTGCATTTGCAACGAACCAAACACCTACAACTTATTCCCCTTGAATTTAAGTTAAACCAAATACCTACAATCGATTGAAAATGCAAACTGTTGCATTTGCATCCAGTTTGCCTCGAACCAAACTGAGTCGTAGTCTTAGATTTTTTCCTTTTTTGACATAATTCTAATCCGCTCTTCAATCTTGTTCCTGGAGGACGACCTCTTTCACAGCCTTGTGCAACCGTTAGTATTTCTTTAACCTTTACTTCATCACTTTGAGAAGCATTTGCCTTTGTTGATTTTGGATTTTCGACTAAATCTTTATGAGGTAACCCCATTGCAAGTTGAACTTCTTCGAGTCCATTCTTCAATACTCGCATAGCCACTGTATATACCTCTTCGTTGATCGCTCCCTTGGTCGTAATCTTGATGGCTTGTGCGCAAAGCTCATTATAACGCAAAGACAAACTTGCATTACAATTCGTTAAAATTGTTTTTCCAACCTCATCCCTTACAATTCCAGCCTTAATATTTTTTGTCCACCTTGCTAAAATGTATTTGGACCGGATCTCGTGAATGTTCCTATGATAAAGTACTTTCACAATGTGACGACATATGATTCCGGTAAACTTAAATTTGTTGCAGGTGCATCCCACTTGAATATTAGAAGAGTAAATCATAACAATGTATTTTGAACGTCCTTCTTGACCCACTTCGTATTTGAAAATTAAGCCATCCACATCACCTTCTTCAATTGTATACATAAGGTGCGCTTTGCATTCATCATAAACAAGTCAAATATAACATGTGTATATCACTTCGATGCTTGCTTTAACATGAGTGTAGGGACAACTAAATTTGGTAATGTTTGGCTCGACTTAAAGTCTTCTTCAACTTCTGTTTGACACCGAGTTTCAAGTGCCATTTCAAAGCGATTCAAAAATTTAGTAAAAGAATATTTTCTTTTAACAAACTTCTTTAGAAATTTGTTTATGCTCTCACTTCGTTGTGTTGTAGTCATGTGCGCACAAAACACATCACGGCCATATACCAACGCCCATTTTTTACGAACTTTGAACAATGCACCTAACCATATATTTTCACCCAAACCATAGTCATCTAACATCTTTTTCCATTTCGACAAAAAAAATTATTCCGTGTAGCAGTTATAAATACACCTTTTAAAGTCTTCTTGGAACCCTGAAATTTTGTAAACAAGTGAGAGATGTTTTTCGGCATTTTGAAATATATGCCACAAACAAAGCCTATGACGTGTTTATGGAAAAACAATTGAAATAGCCTTCACCATTGCTGCACATTGATCTGTAAGAATTAACTTTGGGGTCTTTTTTGACATCGCTTTCATCCAAGTCTCAAATAGCCAAATAAAAGATTGAGTTGTTTCATCTATCAATAATGCACCGCCAAATATTACTGTTTGTCTATGGTGCTTCACTCCAACAAATGGTGCAAATGGACGACCGTACTTGTTTCTTCGATTTTGATATGTTGTACCGAAGACAACAACGTCACCGAAAAAGTTGTAATCCATTACACACATCGCATCCGCCCAAAAAAAATGGTCAACTGACTTTCATCATCAACCATTACTACATAATAGAAAAAAGGATTTTCTGCTTGCTTTTTTGCAAAATATTCCATTACTGTACAAGCATCCCCTTTCTTAAGTTCTTCTCGTCGCTTGCGTAGAGCATTTTTATAATCAACATATGTGATCCCAACATTTTGACGACCCCCAGCTTGATGAACCATATAATTAAATCCTTCGACAGGAGTAATTCCTGTTGCATTCTGACTTTCAATTTTGGCTAGATGTACATCTTTTACTTTTCTTTGTGAGCGAAGCATATAAGCCTTGGATGGGGTCGCCAAAACATGGTTATGCTCATAGACAATCTCAGAAACAATCCATTCATCCTCCTCATTTTTTATAATCATACGAGCCTTGCAATAAGTTCTTGATTCATTGCACACCTTGGTTGTATTTTTGCACCGTTTGTCTTCTTTCCGTAACCCTTGCTTAAAGCAAACAAACATTCTACTCCTTATACTCCCATCAACTCTTTTGTATATTTTATCTTTGCGTACACTGAAACCCATTTTCCTTGCAAACTCATTGTATTTTTTGAATGCATCTTTTTCAGAATCACACACTATCCCTTCATATACCATGTTATTGAATTGACTCAAATTAACATTAATATGTTGATCGTGATTACGAGCATCCGCTACTTCGTCTATTACATTGTCATCACAAGTTTTCACACCTGTTAAGTTAATTGCAAGTATATAATTCAACTATATATAAATCTAGAGAGAATGATCAACGTTGTATATACTAATACAAAAATCTCTACCTGGCCGTTGCTTGCTATTATCGTCCATAATATTAGGAAGAAGCTTGTTGAAAAATTGAGAGCGAAAATAATGTGAACACCATCTTCAAAGGGCAAATTAAGAGTCAGTAGAAATCAAATTAAGACGTGACGATGATCGAATCAAAATTGCTAATGACGACCGGGCATAAAATACTTACGAATTAATTTTTATGGTTGGAGTACTCTGAAGAATAAAAGAGGTGATTTAGGGTATTCTCAAATTTCTTGTAATTTGTAGGTATAGAGAAGAACAACCATGACAAGGAAAGGAGAACAGAGAACTACACTTCCTGAAGTTTAAAAGGTTTTGTTGATTTTTGTTGATTTTTTAATTTTGTAAAGTATTTTAAAAGTAAAACTCTTAAAGGATAACGGTGAGTGGAGTGAGTTAAAGTAGAGTTAGAAAGAACAGGTGTCAAAAATATTTAAAGAGGAGTAGAGAGCCAATCTCTCCACCACGGTGGAGAGGATCCGGACTCATATATATATATATATATATATATATACCATTGTGGGAAGATTTTATGGGCAGATCTTAGAAGAGGGTGAAACCCAGGGTGATGTATGTATGTATATATATCTCTCTCTATCTCTCTTTTTGAGCTTATGAAAATGGATATCACCTTAAGACTTGGAACGATAGTAGATGTCCCTTCCAGTAGATCACGTCTTAGGCAGATAGTCAGAAGCTGGTGTTGGAGTAATGCCCAATACACTCATCAAGTTTGTATATGACCCATATTCGGAGAATATGGAGTTATATATGTTAAAAATTTATTGAGAATAGTTAAAAAGTAATTACAACCATGCTTCGAGCAATGTCTACAGAAAGCATATGGTAGGTACAAGCTGTCACTAACTAGTTCCTAACTTACTATACCTCCTTCAACATTGTGTGAGATGGCATCTCTGAACTATCACTTGGTTGTTTTGTTTTCAGGTTCTCGTAACTGGTTCTTTACATCTCGTGGGGGATGTATTGAGAATTGTTAAAAAGTAATGGGGGAGGATTCGGGCCCCTAAGGGAATTGACCCTAAGGAGACCCTAAACCAGAGCCACACATCCATATGAGATGAGTGAATGACAAAAATCTGGCTTTTCTATATTACAGAATGAGGTGGATTCTGGATGACTAGGTGGATATTAGAGAATGAGGTGGCTCTCTCTTAAGGAATGAGGTGGCTCTCTCATGTGCCTCTCTTGTTTGAATTTCTAATACACATTCCCTAAAATGTGTAGCCCATCTCTGTCTAACAAACTCTCTCTCTGAACTGTGTGTGTGTCTCTCTCTCTCTCCTGAAAAATAAAATTCTCAATTCGACGGTAAAAGGAACGAAGAGATTGCAGTATGAGAGAGAACACGACAGGGGTAGTAGTTTGAATCTTGTTGAGGACGAGAGTAAGAATTTTGGGGGTGGATTCAATTTAGGGGTGGAGCGAGTTGCGAACTGAAGTTGGAATAGGTGGGATTTGTGGTGATGAGACCGTAGCAAATTGGAGCAGCCACCTTGGAAATTGTCTCCCCCTTGTTTCTGCTTAGGGTTTGTCTACTTTCTGTTATATAAAATGGTTTGGAGGAGTAATTTATCCAAAATCTTTGTTTGTTGAAAGGGATAGTTAGAGTTGACCTAATGTTAGAATATAAGGATATTTTCATAGAAGGATTTGTGTTTGTTTTAAGCCATTCCCGCGTAAGTTACTTTGTTAGGTAATCTGAAATATGTACTGTGTTTTTAGCACGTGATGTTGGGGGAACATTTTTGAGGATGTTTCCCACATATCTGACCCCCATTAATTACAGAGATAACTCCCTTAGAGTAGCTGTTTCACCCCATGTTGCAAATTGCTTGATTTTTGACTGCAGTGAATCCCAAATGTTATTTTGTCGATGAGTATGGATTCCCCTAGTTATTTTGGGGTACTTGTTTGGTAAAGTACGTAGATATCAGTGTATCCTGAAGTAGTTAATCTGCTATGTCAAAGTCTATGTTGCTAAGAAGTAGTAAATTGCAGTGTATCCTCAAGTATGTAACCCCATATGTTATGTACATATCTGACACCCAGAAATTACAGAGATAACTCTAGAGTACCCCCTAGAGTATATATTGGGTAATTGGGATTTGTACTGCAGTGAAAAGTAAATGTTATTTTGTCGATGACTACAGATTAGTCGACAATATTTTCTCTAGTTGTTTTGTTTTATAAAGTTGTTGAAGTAGTTAAGATTCCAGTGCATCCTGAAGTTGTTAATCCCCTATGGAAAGCTCTATATTGTTCAGAAATAGTAGATTCCAGTGTATCCTGAAGTAGGCAATCCCATATGTCGTGCTATATGTTCAAAAATAGTAGATTCCAATGTGAAATATTTCATTCTGTCGAGCACCTGTCATGGTCGACAATACTGATAATGGTGTAAATGTTCAGTTCTTACAGTTTAGTACTATATTGACAATATTTGCTTCATCTTTTTCTTACCTATGAATTTTGTGATTATATTTTTAGTGATAAACAATGGATGAGAAGCTATCTCAAACAACATCAAATACAAATTAGCGCGAGGCAGAGCATCAAGATGTAGGACTCAAACACCAACAAAGTTACAAAATAAAGAAGAACATGAATGAAGGAATAAAAACTCAGAAAGAACCACATATAGAACAATTTGGAGATGTAGACTTCAATGATGAATCTGCCCCCCAAAGGAATGATTTGGGGTTTAGATCTGCTAAAGAGTCTTTGGGAGCCCAACCAACTGAAGTTGACCCTATGAATGAGGAAAATGATGAAGTTACTCCAATGGTTAATCCACCACAAACTGAGGTGTCCCAGAAGTAGAAAGAAACTACAGCTCCCATTGACGATACGTACCCACCTGATAGGAGTTTGCTATTGAGTTTCAAATTCCACCGGACGAGATCTATTTACCTTGGTCAGGTAATGAAGTTGGGGACCCAAGTAGTTGTATTCAAAAGTAGTTTACTCATTGTCCCCATACTTTGACTATGCTGTTTTGTTTTTTTACTATATTGGCGTAATATTTAATGATATTCTTCAATATTTTTATACAAGAGCCTGGTTCTCTTCCCGTGCACCACCATGCTCCAACATGGCACTTTGAGAAGGAACCAACAATTTTTCAAGACCTGGTTATGCTTGCAGGTTTAGATAGGATTAGTGAGATTTCCTACGAGCACTACAATGCGGGACTGATTTTTGCAATATGCGAGCATTGGTAGCTAGAGACGAACACGTTCCATTTCAGTTGGGGGGAGATGACTCTGAGTTTAGATGATGTACAATACTTGATAGGTTTGTCGGCAGATGGTGACGTTCCAATAACTGAAGGTAGTTGGTCGTTGCCAAAGCTTGTTGAGATTCTTAAGAAGAATCTTTATCAAGATGAGGACTTTTCTAACTCAATGAAAATTGGAGGTCTAGGCAATTCTTTGTCTCTAGTCAAATTGGTGAACTTCTATGCGGGGAAATTAGAGAAGTATAACGATGGCATACAGAATGCAAGGCCAGCTGGACTGAAGAAGAAGGCAATGTCAGCCTTATCTGTTGCGCGCACGTACATGCTGTATGTATTGGGGACCTTTTTATTGCTAGTTAAAAAGGGAAGCTATGTAACTGTAGGATATCTGTATTTCTTCGAGAAGAGCAAAGTGAATATCAAGTGGTCTTGGGGCTCCGCAGTTCTTTTGCACTTGTTTCACAACCTAGGTACAACATCTCGAACTGACAAAATATAGTTTGCTGCTTATACAACGCTCCTTGAGGTACGCCCTACCGAAAATGAACTGTGATATGCTATGTTCCTTAAAATTGAATTTCTCATTTTATTTCCATACTTTATGTTGTTATTGCATACAGTCGTGGATATTAGCTCACTTTCCAAAGCTACCTGGCATACCTAAGCAACAACATTCATATGCAGAGGAGTATTGCACTAGGTGGAAATGGGGTTTAAGTATTACTGATCAGACATGTGCCCATGATTTGTTGAAATATAGAGAAGCATTTAATAACTACAAGGCTGAAGATGCAAGTAACCTTACCATTTGGGGTATATACGACCTACATTTAAATTACTTCCTTCATGACCTTGTTTTTCGAACTAAATGATGTTGTATTTGTACAGGTTGTGTAGGACCCATATAGGGCAGGATGAAGGTTTGACCACGACTTCAACGAGAATGCCTTCTTTAATGGGCTTACATCTAGTCCAGACCATGTAGAGCCCATCTACCCTAATAGGGTTGTTCGACAGTTTGCAAGGATTCAGCTAATCCCTAAGAACCCAAAATGTGTTGAAGTGTCAGGGTTGAGAACATGGGATGGAGAAGAGCCAAAAAAGTACAAACCTAGGTATGATTGGGCTGATGTATTTTTGAAGGGATTGTGGAAGGAATGGATAGTGAGGAGTCGTGATAGAGGAAGGAGGCTAAGGGGTGGGGGCCTGTACAATGTATAGACGGGTACATACAGTTATTTAAGTCTGTCTCTTGGACCAAAATTTTTCCACCAACTGTAGACCTTTATGTCGATGACGATATCGGGTTATCAGTGTGTCACCCCATAAGACGGTTGTAAAATAAACCAGATAATTGCGATGTACCGGTAAGTCACACTAAACTAGATAGATCATTAAACAATGCATCAGCCAAATAATTTTTTTTGCATTATTTGTAGAAGTTGTTGTTCTAAATAATGTGGTTATTGTGTGGTTCTATAGATTGAAGTCAGTGGGGAGCTTCCTAATGTTTGTGAACATGAAAAATATCTCATGCTAAGGGATGAAAACATGGCATTGGTAGAACAGATATTGGCACTGAAGGAGGAAGTCCAGAAGCTGAAAGACCAGAAAAAATAGGAGAATGTAAATGAAACATCATCCTTGATAACAGAGAAATTAACTGAGATGGTTAGTATCCCCTTACTTAACAGAAGTCCCTTTAAAAGAATTGATGGTTGCCTTTTCATTCAAAAGTTAATTATACAGATTTTTGGGATTGTTGATCTGTGGCTTGAAATCGATAATTATTTTACAACCCATCCATATGATTTTGTCATACAGTGCATTTTCTATTGTATCCAACTTCTTACTTTGTAACATCTATTCTTAATCACAGGCAACTGAATGTGTGCAACTGAGGGTCAGAATTGAACAAATGAAAGAGGACAGAATACTCAATGATGTTTTTCACGAACAATATATCAAATCATTTGAAGAACTACCTACAAAGTTGGAAGAGAAGGTAACCATGTTTGACTGCGTTCTTCATTTGGTTAACTAATTTGGATTTTGATTATAAGATGGGATATCACTTATAAATAAAGTACACATTAATGATTATATACAGACAAAAGAGTATGAATCTTTGAATGAGCAAAATGCCAAGTTGGTAAAGGATTTAAGAATACAAGCGGCAGCTGATGATTGTAATGCAAGCCTGTCACGGGAGTTGGCAAAGAAGGTATCATCCCAACCTTTACAGCTTTGTTTAGGATTTTGATTCTAAGATCATATCACTGATATATAAACAACACACTATATATGCATACGAAAGAGTACCAAGTTCTGAATGAGCAAAATACAAAGTTGGTAGAGGATTTGAGAATAAAAACATGAGTTGATGCTTCTAATGCAAGCCTGGCACTAGAGTTGGCAAAACAGGTATCATCTTAAGCTTATTTACTGGATTTAAAAGTTTTCACAACCCTGTCTAGGAGTTAATTATTTATCCCGTTTATGTTATGAGAAATTATCTTCAGATAAGAGAATATAAGTTACTATAAGATATTAATGCTAACACCCAAAACTTGTCCCTGTGAGTGTTTAAACCTATCATTTCCCAATTTATTGCATAATGTAAGGTTATATGGAACTCTTCTTTGATACCAATGTACTTGTTGCATTTGAACAACTTGCTATGATTTCAAAAGGAGAGCCAGTACCTTCCCGTGATTTTGCAGAAAAAGATTGATGAGTTAACTGTCAAGTATGAAGACGTTGTGAAGAGGTTAAAAGAGAAAGAATTATTTGTAAGTTGGTTTGGATGGAAGTAGAGACATATTCATGGAATGTGGTATACTCCAAAGTATTTATCTGTTTGTGTTTTAAGGATTTAAAACTATTTTTGTGCTTTAAGTATGTTTGCTCTGTTAATATTAGTTTGATGGATATGCTATAGGGCTATATTTATTGTTCAGAACAGAATACCAAATTATCGATCAATGTGCTCTCTGACAATTTTGTTATCGACCAGTCTGCTTTCGTCGTCAGTTTTAATGTCGGTTGATGCACTGATCGACTTAAGATGTTATAAAGATGTTATAACCACTGTCTTCATCCTCAATTTTGTTCTGGATGCTACAACCAAATACTCCATTGTTCAGCTCTTTTAATTCTTTTACACAGATAATTGTATCAAATCATAGGTGGACAACCAAGTACAAGTCCGACACTACAATACATGATAAAAAAATTGAAGCCCTCGTAAGTTACCAACCTTAAGGGTTTGTTCTCAAATGTTGTACTTCAATGGATAGTCAATCCCCTGTTGGCTGGTATACCGTGATTGTAGCATAGCTAACTTATCATTGTTGAAGAGATAAAGAAGACCCTTGAAGTCAAGCACTATGAATGGGTATGCCCCTTTTAAAAAATTGAACGTTCACAATACATTACTGTTTCTGCCCCCATGTATTTTCACTAACTGCCATCTATGGTTGTGCAGGAGGCTTGGCGTCAAGCAATGAAGAAAGAATTTACAGCGAAGAGTTGGTAGAGAAGAACGATCTAACATTTATTTAACTATTTGATCAGTACGACAGATTCTACACTATTGTACAACAAGGGCCCAAAGATGACTATCAAGATGATTTCACAGTAACAGGTGGAAATCAAAATCAAGACAAGCTTATGGAGTTTAGGAGGGCGAATGCTGTACTGAAGAAGAAGATAAATAAAATACTATTCTAATTGTATGTGAAGTATCATTTAGGTGTACGTGGTGTCCAAGGGGAAGACGATAATTCTGCTTTAAGGGTACCAACAACAATTAAACATCAAAGTTAAAACCAATTTAAGAAAGTAATGAATTCGTTAGAGTCTTTGATGACCAAGGATCCAACATTTTGGAAGACTATTTTTAGCCAGTCTTTGGATACCCATTTCAGTTCTCGAGGTGAGAAGGTGTACAAAAAGTTGCGCGTGATTATTCATATGGTGGTCAACATGTAGAATAAAGGCACATGGGACATTTGTTTGCTATATGCTATGAGAAGGTTGTGGTCTTTATCAGCAATCATGAGGCATACGCATTCTTATCTCTATTTTGGCTTAGGAAAAATAGCCACATATCGAATGAGAAAAGGTTTGAAAACCTGGTTGGGGACACTACTAAGTTTTGGTGGGTTGGATTGGGTTCAGACAACCAATATGTTAGATTGTTTACAAGGTACAGAGCACCAATGCCTCCAGTTTCTACTCTTTGTGTTGTTCATGTAGATTTGGGCCTTTGTGGTGATTTCCAAAGGGACATGGTACAAAAATGGTTTGTTGTAACAAATAAGCTAATCAAAGTTTTGCTTAAAGAGAACAACGTTAAGGGTTATAAATTGAACGACCTTATCTAGTAAGCAAGGGGGGAAAGTGTATAGTATGTTTGGTTCTCTTTTTTTTGGGCGATAACCAGTACATTTCTTGGGGGGATAAACACTTACTCATCTAGTAAGCAAGAGGGAAAAGTATATAGTACATTTGGGTTTTTGTTTATTTTTTGGGGGGTTAACCACTCCTAAAAAGTTTTTTTTTTTGTAACACTTATTGATGGCGACCAATTTGGTTGGTCTGAAATGCCTGCTGTATGTAGTTGTTAATATTGTAATAATTTTGGGAGACTGATTAATGGGAATATACTTGGTTCAGTATGATTGGTTTATTTAAAATTCTTGCTTGCATTCTGTGTATGTTCTTACTGATTATATTGTGGACAACGTCCACGTTCAAGATTGTCGGTTAGTTAGCGTAAGCGACAATTTTAAATGTTAGGTTAGATAGACGTATTTTGGACAATACTGCATGAAGTTGTTCGATTACAATCCCCTTTTATGGTAGACTGATTAATGAGAATCCCTGATTAATATATTTGGTTTGGTATGAATTGCCTGTTGCTCAAGTTGTCCACCTATGGTGTAGTCTGAACTCCCATTGTCTATTTTGTATTATCGATCAATTAGGCATCCGACAACCTTAAATTTCAGGATTGTTGTTTAGTTTGCATAAAAGACAATTTCTACAGTCTGTACAAGACTCGACAACACCTAGGCTAGTAAGCCAAATCCATCATTCGACAAATTATTATCAAAAGTACAATTCAGTAATATTATTACAATGAAGGTATTCCAAGTCATAGTATGAAATAATCACAATGCATAAACGAAGATGAGTGGAATCACCAGATGGTAACTTAGTTTAGGACATGACACTTATGACATACATTGATAATAAAGCAAAAAAGAAATCAACTTGTTGCTCATTCATAGTTAGCTTCTTCTTCCCCTAGATGTTGTTGTTGTTGCGGTTGCTGTTGCTCCCGCATCCCCCCTATATGGAGATTGCCATAATTTTGGCTAGAAATGGTTATAGATTAATCAAGAAAAATGTGGGGGGTTATGCATAGTATCGAAGTTATACTTACTTATTTCGGGTACCTTCATTTTAAGAAGTGGGCAGGTCCGTTTGTCGTGGTTGCCAAATACTCTGCATCCTGTGCATGTTCTCTTCTTTTTCTCATCAGCTTCCTCCATCCTCCCCTTCCATCTTCCTCCTTTCTTGTGATCTAATTTGGCTCGGCCCTTTGTTTGAACCATAAGAGGGTCCAAAATAGTAGTTGCTGACATCATATATTCTACGAAAGGACTTGTCGTGGCTGGTTTTGATGGTTCCAAGACTGCCATAGACTCATCATAATGGTCAAGGTAAGACTTAATCTCATCTAGCTTCAAAATCGTGAATTCAAACTTTTCTTTACTATTAGAAGCCCTATCAAATAGTAACGATGCCCGAAGTGATAAGTCACTATGGCGTAACAGTTGTCGTAAGTTCTCTACCGGCAAGTGGCTCTCATCATATGACCGAGAGAATTTGTTTGTACCTATCCTCCACCTTCCCATAATGAAAGCCTCTGGAATTTTAGGAATGTCATATTTTGAGAAAACTTTGAGGAGATGCCGGCATGGGATTCCAACTTACTCAAACAACTTGTAACCACAATGACTGGTTAGCTTTTCCAAGTCGATATGTAGCTCGAACAACTCTGGATGACCACTATGCATTTTGACCGAAAGCACACGTAGGTTCCTTCTACTGAAATTTCTAATGCAACGAAGTGAACTACTTGTTCAAGCTGCTCCTCAAGTTTATGGAACATTATTCTTGTATATATCTTTGTAGTGTTTTTCAAAAGGGCTTGATGAGGAGCTATTTGACGGTATTTATGCTTAGAAGCAAAGTCTTCTTCCCTCTCCCGTTCATATGTCTCCAACAGGGCCATGACATACTTGGTCACAAAACTATACAACCCAGTTGGAAGTAACCAACCATTGAAGAAGTTATTAGTTAACTCACTACACCCTGTAGTGTTCATGCCTACAAAGAAGGTTGATCGACTCCATAATAGAATCCATCTCTCTCTTATATTGAAGATCCCTTGCATCTAATGGTAATTATCCAACTTATTTTTCTTCATTAGTTCCATCCACCTTGCATCGAAATCCCTAGGATCATAGGTATCGTGCATTAGTAAATCAATCTCTTGCTTAAACGAAGATGGGACCCGATAAACATGGCTTATTTTCTCTAGGAATTTGTGTGTGATGTGCCATAGGCAGGCGATGGATGGTGTTTGGGAAAACTTATAAATAAATAATTTCATAACTAAGTAGCCACGAATTAAATAGGGGATGCCCTGTAATATATTGCCCATTACACATTGTTTACGACAATATGGCGTGCACAACACCGGCAATATATATTTTCGGGGACATAGTACGTTGACAACATATTGTAGACACCCAATGGTAATCGACAATATACCATGCCCAACACTGACGATATATATTTTCGAAGACATAGTAAGCCGACAACATATTGTCGACACCCAATGGTAGACAACACTATGTGCTAAACACCACGTAAACCTATTTATGCTTGCCTTGGGTACCGCAGCTCCCATAACTGCATCCTGATCAGTGATAAGTGAAGTAGGGTGTTTGTTGTTCATTTCCATCAACCGTGTATGAAATACACATACAAATATTGATTCTTGTTCATTATTTAGTAGAGCACATCCGTATTGTATCGCTTGGTAGTGGTTGTTGATTCCGGCAAACGGGGCAAAGGGCATCTTATACACATTTATTCGATACGTAGTATCAAAGGTCACCACATCCCCAAAAGTCTCGTATGCACACCTTGACCGTCCATCAATCCAAAAGAAATTAAGTGCTCCGTCCTCTTCATCCATATCGAAATAGAACATTGGATCTTCAATTTGTTTTTTCCTAAACCATTCTAATGTCGCTTGTGCGTCACCTCTTGCTAGCCTTTCCTTGTTTACCTTTGCCTTGTGGTTGCAGTAGTTTCGTTTACTGAAGGTTTTGTCTGGAAACAAAGCTGGTACCTTGCGGTCTAAAATGCTGTGGAGCTCAAAGGTCTCTGTAAGGTTTTTGACTGCTTCTGGGAAAAACTGGTTCACCATCATACGATGATGATTGCGGGGAGGCACAAGTTTATGGTTATGGAAATCTAATAAACTTGTCACAACGTATTTACGGAGTTTCTCATTCCATTTGATATTTAGCATTGCTTTATACCCACATTTATCTGATGATCGTCTGCTCCCATCTCATTTACTAGTCTCCGGATGTATCCCTATATTTTTCTTCAAAAATCTACTATTTGAACAACAAAATTTTACTCTAGCTACTTCCTCTGATCTGTTTCTCTTAGTAGAATTACGCTTTTTTGTAGAGAATCCTTGACATCTTCCATATTGTTCATAGAAAACACGTGCATCTTCAACAGTCTCAAAATGTTGGCCTTCATACGGGGGGTCCGCAAACAAAGGATATGTTGAACATTATGCATAATCGAATGGAACACCTCTTGTACGTTCCTCTTCATCCCTTTCTGGTAACTCTTCACCAATGAATTTTTTCCAGTTTTCATCAATAGAGTCATCCATTGTATGTTGGTCACACTGGCACGTTCACAGATAAAATCATTAAGAATTGTAAAACATTTAATTTGAAACAAGGGGAAATAAAATACAGTAATAACTCAAGAGGTTACATTATGTAGTCAAAATGTTAGATTACCAAATACATATTACGCTAAATAAAATAAAACCCTACCCCCTTCTTATAAGACCTAAATATTCTACCCCCAAGATACCCTAACTTTCACATCTAATTACATTCACATTCTTCCCAACTATATCGACCCCTCTGCCAACTGTTTGAAGAGTCATCAGAAGAATCGTTCGCTGCATTCATACATTATAACTCTATTTTTTTCCCAATACTCAGTTTCTAGATGACCGAATTCTAATTCAAACTCAATTTTAGCTTGTGCACTTTCTTCTTCCTCCACTTGTTCCACAATCTCATCTCTCTCTTTGCCAGGTGGGGAAACTAGAATGTGGACATCATCCTGCCTCTCCGTGTCATCCATGTAAAAACACCCCGTAAGTAATTTATGCACCCATGCGATACATCTAAACCCCATTGCCATTCTGAAGGTTCTGAAAGAAGAAGATGACTTAACACATCACAACAAACCCCAAACTAAAAACAAAAGGCAAAATTAGAACATACCATAAATGTCGAGGGTACAGATGATCGACAATCGATCATCGCAGTTTTCGACAATAAGGTCTTCTACGAATTATCGATTGCCCAGGTCGACGACAATAGCAATCTCACACGTTGACCTAACACAGGGGTTTCTCAATGGGTTATGTATTTCTTGAGGCCATCAAAATCCAGATACTTATCTCACTGAAGGGAAAGTAGCTTAGGACAGTATACAGGGCATTCAATTACTCACCTTACTAGTTATTCTGCTGGGGACTGAGAGAAGCAGTAATTTCCAGATCTGAGACACAAAGAACCCATAAAAAATAAGTAATTAGCAATTCCCAAAACCTTAAACAAACAACAATTTGGGTAAATTACTCCTTCAAAAAATTTCATATAACAGAAAGTAGATAAACCCTAACCGCAACAAATTAGTCCTCCAATAAACAAATACAATGGGGAAACAAACCCTAAGCAGAAACAAGGGGAAGACAATTACCAAGGTGGTTGCTACAATTTATTATGGTCTCATCACCACAAATCCTACCTATTCTAACTATACTTCGCAGCTCCTTCCACCCCTAAAATTTTCACTTTCATCCTCAACAAGGTACGAACTGCCAGACCTGTCGTACTATCTCTCACACTGCAATCTCTTCGTTCCCTCAGCCGTCGAATCGAGAATTTTTTTTAGGAGAGAGAGAGAGAGACAGATCAGAGAATGTGGGAGAGAGAAAGAAAGTTTGCTAGACAGGGATGGGCTGCACATTTTGGGGGAATGTGTATTTGAAATTCAAACAAGAGAGGCACATGAGAGAGCCACCTCATTCTCTAATATCTACCTAGTCATCTAGAATCCACCTCATTCTGTAATATAGAAAAACCAGATTTTTGTCATCCACTCATCTCATATGGACGTGTGGCTCTGGTTTAGGGTCTCCTTAGGGTCAATTCCCTTAGGGTCCTCGAATCCATCCCCAAAAGTAATTACATTGATCAAATGGAAGCCATAGTTTAGTGGTGGAAATAAAGTTCTACTATGTTGATTTATAGAAGCCATAGTTTGCTTTGGGCCACATCCATTGAGTTCAGAGTTTTTGTAGAATCATTTATTGAGTAAATACTAAAGGATTGCAAAACAAGATATGGAATATGGTTTCAAACCATACTTAAATCAGTGGTTCTTCTACTGTATTTATAATGCTTTATATGAAGATATCTTACTAAACTATGGGGATTTACAGGTGAGATATCACAACTACATTTGACTCAATCTAGACTTAGGCTCTACTTGTTTTTTTGCTTCTGAGTCTGAGTGAGTCTGAATCTAAGTATGGGTCTGAGTAAGTATCTGAGTCTGAGCCCACTTAGAAGCATTCACTAGCTGAGTAGATACCTTAGAGTGTTTGTTTTTTGGTCTGAGTCTGAGTCCGAGTGTTTGTTAAAATAGACAAAAGACCAAAATACCCCTATCAGTTTATAAGGAACCACTACCACCCCTTCGTCAGCGCAACGTCAACACCACATATACATAACAGACACATAGGAAAGAACCTGTATATATAGCAAACATAAATACATAGAAAATAACTTGTATATATAGCAAACACAAATACATAAATACCTAAAATCAAATAATTTTTACATTGATTTGAAGTTAAAACAAATAAGGCAAATATGATAATCTTAAAAGTTATTACAAATACGCAAACAAATAATTCCAATCAACTTAAAATGGCTTCAAGAAAACTAGTACGATGTTCTAGCTCAAGCGCCAGAAACATCAACCTGTAGTTGTTCTCAACTTTTCCTCCCTAGAACTTCAAACTCTTGAAAAATAATGTATTATCTATCTCATATAAACTGACCATATCCTTCAATACCTTTGCAACTTCAATACTGGGGGGCAGAAGAACTAGAACTTGTTTCTTGGGCAGTAAATGCAGATATCAGAGATTGGACCACAACTTCGTTGGTTCCAATGGTTGAACTGCCGTAGCTGATCTTCTCCGGTTTGATTGAGGTGCAGGGGTACGAGAACGAGAAGTACAACTAGGTGTAGGCTCCCTTACTGGATTTTTCACCTTAGACCACACTTTGCTATTCTCCTCAAGCCTTAACACTTAGAATGTCTCATGATTACGATCCTGAACAAGTAAAAGTTCACCACATGATTATATTAGAGTGGGTACTGCACTATCCCCTTCAAAAAAGTCATCATTTGGTCCTTCAACATATGGTCTCAGCATGGTTCTAACACGTCCCAGAGATTAGTCACATAAATGGTTATATATTATGAATCCATATCACCCTGGTTTGCACACAAAAAGTGCACACTATAACATGAAATTGCCGTTTTAAGATAACAATGTTTTAGCAATATATTTGCCAAATCATTAGATGCTCTAGCATGAAAAAGGAAATATACACAAAATAATCAAGATGTAGATTCAAGAAGAATAGAGTAATTTTCATTTACTCCAATATTTGTATTACATGAAACAGCATAAGCAATATTGAAGATAATTCTCCAACAAAAGAATTCGCTCCAACAAAACTGCCTTCTTTGAACCCCCTTGAATATTTAAGAGTCAACACCAACCAAATCATCGCTTTCGTTCCGGTCGCCATTTATAAACATGCCTACTAGTTGGATTAAAAATTTCCTCTTCTCGGAGTTTGCGCTTTCGACCTTTTTTCTGCATCAACAAACAAATAATATCTTCTTTAAGTACATGCAAAGATATTTATACCGAGGGTGGTTTCAAAGAACCAAATGCTATGCCAAGAAATAGCACCAAAGTCAGGTGTGACTGGTCATTGTGGTGATACACCAAGAAAGCCGTACTGCTAGAAATCACCCGTATACCAAAGAATGGATAAGAGAAAATTAACAAGTATAATGGCACTAGCACCTGTAATTTCTGCTGCAAAGACATGTCCACGTAGGGTTTCTCTAGGCCATTTACCCTCTTCTTCCTTGCTTCAAGATCTTTATAAGAAGAAGTTGTTTGTCTGCACAAGATAACCAAACTTAGCAATTTCACAAATGGCCACAACCATTTAGTGTGATGGCATCATTCTCGAAAAAGATAGTCGGATATAAACATAGGCCTTCAGTAAATAAATAACACAGATTGTTAGCTAGAGGTAGAATATGACGAGTACAGTAAACTACTTGGAGCAAAATCCACGACATGCCCAGGAACTTTGGTGATGATTTTACATGGTGGACCTTGTGAATGTGAAACCGGGCCATCTCAAAATCATAAATACAATTCCAAACATGTAAGTAGAAAAGCTAACTGACACCTCATGCCAAAATCGGAATGTTTACCTAGTACAACCAGGAAATTTAAAGCCTATGGATATTTTTGCTACTTATGAGTGAACCAGAATTTAATAATTTCGCTGTCTTAAGAATTATACAGTCTCTGGGAAAGATAGTAAGGATCAAACTTGAGTATTTAAGAGAATGTATTTTCTGCAATTTATAATATTCCAAATGAATGTCCTTGGGAGATGAGATCTCCGTTGAGGAGAATAGATTTTGTCAGTGGGTACTGCAAACATATGGTAAGAGATGCCAAAACCATTTCTTCATGGAGTGTCCCATCGTTAGATAAGAGTATTATAAATCTGAGACTTAACAAAGCTAGCATAACACATTCACGCAGACTTATTGATTGATTCTAGTCTTGATTCAATAACTGATGAAAATAAAGAAAGTTGGAATATCCAAAATTCCAGGATGGATCCTTATAATAGATGAGAAATTTCCAACCAAATCAGCTTTGGAACCGAGGAACTCAAAAGTAAGGGTTTACCCTAATACAGGACAAGGACCCAATGACAAAACATTTTCTTGTGACATTGCTAGCTGCAAAAAACAAGTTGAGTATAAGGGGCTTCTTGGCAAGCTAGAAGCTTCTTATTGTTTTATGTTTGATATGGTGAAAAAAATAGAGATCATCTAAATTTTGAATGTGAAATCTTCAAAAACATTCACTAGGCTCGGTATAACATGTTATCTTACTATTGACTTCCACTTTTCTGATCCACTTTAAATGTGAGATCAATAGAGACTTTAAACAAATAGAAGTTCATCAGATGTAGTTCTTAAGAGCATCCACAACAGCTAGGTACACCCTGACGTGGCGGGTAAATTTTAAAATCTACCCTCTTTTCCACCCAAAATGTCTCCTAGTAGCTAGGTGAATTGCTTACGTGGCATACACAAAATTTACCCTAAGGGTGGATTTTCCACCCTGTGGGTAGATTTGGGTTGAATTCACGCTGCGCGGTTCAGAAGGGTGCGTAGCATTACGCGCAGTTCCGAAGGGCGCGTATACACATAGCCTTTAAGATTATAACACGTGGCTCTCATTGCGTGCAGTTCTGAACTGCGCGTAGACTCAAGGGACAAGATTAAAACACGTGGACGACTGAGATTGCAAGAATTTCAAATGGCTAGTTTTGCCGCGCGGTTCAGAAGTGCGCAGCAAAAGCCTGCATGAAACATATCCTTAGTTTCCTATTATTTCACCTTGGTTTTTTCCTGATTAAACTTTTTTAACAAGATGCTCAACGGCTATAAACGGCTAGTTTTTTTCTCTATTTTTAAACCCCATTCATCTTCTACTCTCTTCTACAATCAACTCATTCATCTTATATCTCAAAACTTAACTTTCTTCATTTCTTATCAATTGTGCCGAATCATGTCTGATGAAATCATTGCTGACCTACTTCGGCCTAACACATCACACTCATCTTGGGAGTTATCGTCTCCATCATCGTCCAGTGATGAAGAGTTATTCCGACGTCAAATTGAGTTGTTGTACGAGTATAACAAGATTATAATTGAGATGGGAGAAGCAAAAGAAAAAGAGCAAGAGGCGACATCATCACGGATGTGTGTATGTGTGTGTGGGGGGGGGGGGCGGGGTTTTAGTAAAAGGGGAAGGATTGACAAGCGGAAAAGCCGTGAGCATAAATTGGGAGAGGTTAGCCTTAACCGGGATTACTTCGATGACAGCCCAAGATTCAAAGGTATCTCATTTCGTCGTCGATTCCGTATGAGCGAAAGTGTGTATCAACGTATTTATGATCAAATACTTTCTTCGAACCCCTATTTTATTCAAAGAGAAAATGTCGTTAAGACTATGGGCTTATCCTCGCACAAAAAGATAACGTGCGCACTTTGCATGTTATGTTAGGGTACGAGCGCAGACGCCCAAGAAGAATATCTTCAGATTGGGGAGTCTATGGTTATTTTGTGCTTGAGAGAATTTTATAAAACTATTATAACACAATTCAAAGCTCAATACTTTAGATCTCCCAATGAAGGCGATATATTATACTTGTTAGAAGTGAATGGATAGCGAGGCTTCCCGGAGATATTAGGTAGTTTAGATTGTATGCATTGGAGATAGAAGAATTGTCCTACCGGGTGGGCAGGACAATATACCGGGTATAAGAAAATCCCGACGGTAATTTTAGAAGCGGTTGCATCCCAATATCTTTGGATATGACACGCATTCTTTGGGGTGCCCGGTTCTAACAATGACGTGAACGTCTTGCATCAAGGGTGGCCTTTCAACAACCCATTTAATGGAGTTACGCCGCCATGCAATTATAATATAGGCACGGTACCGCACACTATGGGGTATTACTTAGCGGATAGAGTCTATCAAAAATGGCAAACACTTGTTCAAACCATAAGAAATCCATCCAACGATGCCGAAATACATTTTTCAAGGATGCAAGAAGCATGCCGGAAAGACGTAGAGCATGCTTTTGGGGTATTACAAGCTAGGTTTTAAATATTGGCACACGGTACGCGATATTGGAAACCTAGTGATCTAAGAAATGTTATGTACGCATGTATAATCGTGCACAATATGATCGCCGAAGATGAACGCCATACTTGCATCTGGCAAATTGACATTGATCCCGAGTTTAGAAAATCCATGGATACTTAGAAGAAGAACTTATATCCAAGACACGCGATCAACACTATGGCAGAGTACATCCAGAAGGTTCGTGAAATTAGAAATGAAGGAGTTCATTTTCAATTACGAGATAAACTTGTCACGCATTTACGGAGTCAAAAAGGAGCAGAGTAATTGTAGTCTTCATCATTGTTTGTTTATTTTCTAAAGTAATATATTTTGTTTCCAAGTTTAATGTTGAAGTTGTAATGTATTTTGTTTCGAAGTCTTCATCATTGTAACACTTTTAGGAAATATAGTTTACTGCTTCTACTTTTTGATTTTGTATCAATTTTAAGGATTACGAACCATTAATAATAATTTTATTGAAATAATGAAATTACATAGAACTTAATAACTACTATTAACGCTAAGGATTACATCAATCTTCATCACTAGAAACGTCATCATCGCTTGGACACTGCTCCTTCAACTTCTTCGAATATTCTTTAATCTTCTTCTTCATTCAACACCTTTGAGCCGGTAGTAGGTTACTTGGGTCTGTTGTCATCACCTTAAACATATGCGTGTCACCGAAGGCTTTTATTCAAGTTAGATCTGTTTCACGCCTCTTTTGAATCTCAGCCTCTCTAGCCAACTTTAGTTCCTCTCGTGCTCTAGCTTTAGCTTCCTTTTCCTTTTTTTCTGCTCATCTCTCAAATTTTATGACTTCATCATGTTGGACGTTGTCTCAAGCATCATCTTCCCCCAAAAACCTATACATGACTTTGCCGCTTCTTTTGCCTTGTATTTTTTTTAGCCGTCCGGTCGTACATCCCCACAAGAATATAGTGGTGCATCTATGTTGATAGAATCATCTGGAATTACGATATTTGGAGTGCCGGATGTAGGTGTTTCAGGATCGGTATTGGTGAAGTTACCTGGGCTATTGTTAAAATTTGATTTCCTAGCGACGTTGCGGCCAGGATGGCCGATGTGATAAATTTGTGACCATTTTGGGAAAGTTTCTAAAACTTTAAACGCTTCCCCAAGTGTAAATGGTTTGAGTTGTAGTTAAAAAAATGTATCGTATGCCATACGTTCCTAGAAATAAAGTTAGAAAATTCTTTAGAGTATGATTCCCCTTTGAACATTAATGAAATGAGAAAAATAAGTGAAATACTTACGAAGTCATCCGTTCCAATACCGGTATGATGTCGGCTCTCAAGATCTTGAATGATACCTCTAAAAATTAAACATTCTTTATTAAGCCGCCCATTATACATACAATTGACGTCGTTGTACGATCGCCACATTGGTTGGTCAACATAGAAGGGGTTGAATTGATCACGTACCTTGAACCAAAATGTAGTAGCTTTTTGGTTGTTCGTGGAAGTGAGATTTTGAGACACTTAGGACCAAGCGCGTGCAAGATTCACGAAGTCATCGGACGACCAATTTTTGGAGTTGGAGTATTGTTCTTTGTCGTCATGAACTTCCTCCGAAGCCTCAAGTACATCCTCAGCTATAATAGGTGTTGATGCCGTCTTTCTTTTAAACTTCGCCTTCCCACGCGTATTACTTCTCGTAAAAACCAGATTGAGTTCCTCAGCCTCAGCTACATCCTCAACTATAATAGGTATCGATCCCGTCTTTCTTGTAGACTTTGCCTTCCCGCGCGTATTACTTCTCGCAAGAACCGGATTGAGTTCCTAAGAGATGACTGGAGAGACAACCGGAGATGCAACCGACAATGTATTAAGATTTAAATCATTTAAACCCCATGTACCTTACATCGGCGTGGTACTCGAACTTCCACCGGCAAAACCGGTTTGAGATGAATAATATGGATTTCCCGGTTGAGGGTACGAGCCCGTATACCCATCAAATTGAGGGCAATATCCTTGGTTTGGGTAATAAGGGTAATATCTATGGGTTTGAGATTGAAATTGATTGTCAGGTGGCGGGAATAGTTGGCGAACATGGTGATTCCGACCTAGGGAGGTGTTAGGCATTTGCGACGGATAAATTGTGCCGAATTGATGAGGAAAGACGTTTCCATGTTGGTTTGTATTGCCGGATTAAGAGTGGTTTTGAGAATTAGATTGGGAGCTTGAGGAAGACATAATGGTTTTGTTTGTAAGGTAAAAAAGGAGGAGAGTGTAGAAGATTAGAAGGGTGGAGAGTGTAGGAGATGAATGACATTTATAGATGAAAAAAAACTAGTCGTTAATATAGCCGTTAACAAATGTCCAAAAAAAACTAGTCGTTAACAAGTGTCCAAAAAAAAATATAGCCGTTAATATGGCCGTTGAGTAACTTGTACAACAAGTTTCCATAAAAAAACTAGCCGTTAATATGGCCGTTGAGTAACTTGTACAACATGTTTCCATAAAAAAGTACTGGCCTAAGATTTAAAATACTGAAACATTAGTTTGGCGGCTCCAATATGAGTGAGGTCAACCAGACTTGACACTCCTTACTTCACTTCAGTCTCATATTAATCAATCAATATTAATACTAGTCGCTGATGATTGAGTAACTTGGACAACAAGTTTCCAAAACTTAAATCTAAAAAAAGAAAGCAATATTAAAACTCTGAATAAAACATAGTTTAAACAATATTAATTCACAACATTAAACAAAACATAAATAAAAGTTCTAAATAAAACATAACCTAACTGGGACGACCCCTCTTCGTTTGGCGGGCGCGCCTGCCACGTGCGAGACTCTCGTCATAGGTACATTGCACAACCGGCTCTGTCTGATAGGAAATGGATAACTCAGGTAGTCTCTCGGAGGTCTCTTAGATAATCTCATCCCTCCGCCTCAGTTGTTCCTCTAACTCGGTCGTGTGATCAACGTATTGCCTCGAGTCTTTATATGCCGCATACTGTAATCCTTGGTTTTGATGCCACAACTCATCCGTACTATATGTAGGTAGACACAAGTATGGTACCTGCATCACCGGGATTGGTATCCGTCTACGTTGATCGTTCGGTTCTGCCACATCCATGAACCATCCCATATCACGTGGATCGCCGGTCGCCTGAACATCATTGTCTTGCACCTGTGAAGACATAGCTAAACTCGACGTAGGTGGTAAGTGTACATCAGGACTCACTAGATCACGCTCGACCGACCAAATATTTCCCATCCTCTTTACTAAACTGCAGCCGATCTTAGGATTTGGATGAACGGTACACCAATATCTCATGTAATCTACGTCGGGAATAAGATAATCACCACCATTGTAGAATTCCACATCCTTCAGTCTCTGATATATCTCTCGATCGTACCTTGGGAATTCTATAATCTCCTGAGGGGGATCATAGGGCACACTATCACGCCCGTTCATCTGACGCATATACCAGTCTCCTAAATACCAAAGCGTACCGTGGCCGTATGGGACTGACACCAATGGAACCCTCTGAGTGCTCAGCGCTGAAACAACTCTTACCTCTGGATGGATTAATTGCTTAGACCTATGCCATGGTTGTCAATCTATGTTGGTTCTGTCCTTCTATTTTATCATATCTCTGATCACAACAAAATTGTGATGGATTTCAGACCCCGTACTCGCCCTTTCATCTTTCCACCCAGAAATACGAGGATAAATATGGTTAAAGTTTTGTACCTTAACCAGATACATTCCAACCCGACAGTACTTGAAGAACCAGAACTCCAACACCGCATAGAATCCGGTTATCAATTTCTTCACCTTCCCATCCCTCAGAACTGAGACTTCATCAAGCCCCCGATACAAAGCCACCATAATCGGCGTACCTCAGTCAAAACCCGACGCACCAAGAATATCGTAGTCTGTCAAGGCTGTAAGATAACCTGCTCGAAAGGATGTGGTACCATTTGAGAAGAAGAGATTACCCATCATATAGGCAATAAATGCCCGTGCATACACGATATCCATTTCTAAGTCGTAATTGTGGAGATATGGATTCAAAGGCTCTTTCTAATTTTTTAAATAAGAGAGAGTGATGTTACCGTACCTAATGTCAGAGCTTGTGATTCCCGGGAACATCTTTTCTACTTCCTCTAACTTGGAGTACCTCTCGTCGTACATGAGTTCGCGACCTCTCCCAAAAGATATGCCCGTTAGCACGACGAAGTCTAACGGTTTGAAACTCAGTTCCCCGCAAGGGAAGTGAAAGGTATGGGTGGAAGGCCACCACCGCTCTACGAGAGCATGAATGAGGCGGTTATCCGAGTTTCCCGCATTAATCGAGCAAAACTCCGCAAAACCCATATCGTTGACCAACTTCTTCAACGTCGGGTACATAATAATCCATCGGTACCACTTCAGTACCTTATCCAATGACCCCCTACACTGTAATTCATCCCGGTTCTGACAAAAAAAACACATTAGCACGTTAGAAGTTCATTCAGGCATTTCATCAAACACATTGCAATATACATTAATAACACATAAAATTTACATAAAACTTATCGGTATTTCCTCCGATCCAACAGAAATATGGACGCAGCTGTCCAGGAGGATATCTACTCGGTTCAACTCATCGTACGATGGGGTGGGATCGTTGTCATCCGTCAATTGATCCGACCAAACATTTGTTACATCGGCGTTTCCCCTTCGTTTTACTTCCGCGTTAGAGTTACGTGTAGTTTTGGAAGCTTTTTTCCTTAGTCGCGAACTAGACGAGCCTGACATTTTTAAGTAATTAATAGAGGAAATGGGTTGGGAAACTTGTGGAGTAAGGTTGGGTATGTCAAGCTTAATGCCTTGGATATGTCAAGCTTATAATGCCAATGCGTTAGTTACAAATAACACTTGAAAGGAGAAGTATAAGAATAAGCCTAAAAGATGCAGGGTGATGCCGCACGGTTCTGAACCGCGCGGCTATATATTAAAAAAATAATTTACGTGGCATTTTCCTATTTGATGGTTGTTACGCACAGTTCTGAAGTGCGCTGAGTGTTTGATGGATTAGATTGAGACGCGTGGACGTATTTTGGACGTTCATTTCTTGCGCGCGGTTCAGAAGTGCGTTTGGCAAATTCACCTTGGGGTGGATTCACAACTGCTGTGGGGTGGATTGGATTCACCCTGCTTTTGGGCGAATCCATCTACCCAACTGTTGTGGATGCTCTAATAAGGATAGATACAGCCCATTCGAACATATGCATACTGGAAAATGAACTAGTCTTCAACACCTTCCTAAAATATGTTAACAAGTAGTCTTACCTTTTAATTTTATCAGGAACGTCAACAGAGGCACGCAACTTCCCTTCTTGTGAAGATCCTGATCTTGATCTGATTTCTTTGGCATCTTCTCTAAAAAACAAAAACAAAATGATTTCAAACTAATCAGCATAATATGATCGAGGAACAAAGACGGCTTGCAGATAATCCAGTAATCTTTACGATAAGTACAATAATTCATATCAAGTGATAACATTGTAAGACAAAACACGACGCACCTGTTCTTGATCGAGGAGAGCTGTGGGAGATCGAGAGAGCTGTGAAGGAGAGCTATGGAGGAGATGATCTTTGCAAATAGTTCTCGGAAGAGTGATCGAAATTGGGGTTTGAGAGAGCCGTGATTTTTTTTTTTGAAGTAATGATTTTTTTTTGTAATTTTGAGTTTTGTTGAAGGCAATTTGGGCATAAAATTTAGACTCAGAGTCAGACTCAACACTAACCTGGCTTATTGGGGCTAACTCTTACTGACCCAAATCACTTACTCTTACTTCACTCAGTGTCTGAGTGAAAGAAAAAGAAGCGCTAAGTGACCAAATCATGACTGAGTGGAGTCAGCCCAAAAAACAAGTGCCACCTTAGTCTATTAGGAGATTCAAGGAACTGTGTGTGATCTTGTGCTGACTTGAATATTTTCTTCTTCTGGTGAGGGATTACAATTTGACTTGATATACTTAGTTTAGGCCATCTCTAACTTGTGGTGAGGGATTACATTTGGACTTGATATACATCATTTAGGCCATTTCTAACAATTGGACCTTTGGTGCAGTGGGGTGAAAAATGTCGCCAATAATGTCAGGCTCATTAGCCTGAATCTGGTATGAGTCCAGGAAGTTGTCTTTTTTGAGATAGTTCTTTGTAAGCTGACTTATTGAGCTGGCCCCAAAATTGTTGGTGCAGTACAGCAGTAATGTGGGAGATCCATATTGGGCTGCCGAGGACTTAAACTGTTTAGAGTTGTTCTTGAGACACTTTGTCGATCCTATTCAAATTATGGAAATGAAAC
The DNA here is from genome assembly GCA_014058105.1 of Kingdonia uniflora. NCBI lineage: Eukaryota > Viridiplantae > Streptophyta > Magnoliopsida > Ranunculales > Circaeasteraceae > Kingdonia > Kingdonia uniflora. Next base: position 3,185,280 of record JACGCM010001144.1, on the reverse strand, counting down.
CTTTGATAAAACTTCTTAGAATTGTTAAAAACTAATAGCAAAGTTATATTCTGATATTGAATTATGGACTAAGTCTTTTACAAAAAAAAAAAAAAAAAAGCCCCTAAAACATTGATTTTGTCATGATCTTGCTAAAACTTGAGATGTATTCCGTGCTTACGCTTCTTCTGTAGCAAATAATTTTGGAAGAGGATGTAAATGTATGTAATAAACCAGATATCATCAATGTTTTAGGGGTTTTTTTTTTGTTGTTGTTGTAAAAAACTTAGTCCATAATTCAATATCAGAATATAACTTTGCTATTAGTTTTTAACAATTCTAAGAAGTTTTATTACATACATTTTGTCATGATCTTGCTAAAACTTGAGATGTATTCCGTGCTTCATGGGTGAAATTTACGCTTCTGTAGCAAATAATTTTGGAAGAGGATGTAAATGTATGTAATAAACCAGATATCATGGCAATATTTTCATCATCCTGCATTGTCATAATATTATCACCAAGTGGTAATAGCAAGATATGTTGGACACAATAATATTCCAAATCTTTCTGCTCTTGGCTCAGAGAATCTAAATTTTCCCACATATAACAAATTATAGTGCACATGCATTCGGTGATGCTAAATATCCCATCAATGGGCATTTGAAGATAAATTTCAGTTTCTTCCAACATCTCAATAACACCATCAACAAAATACTCTGGGTTAATTATTAATTGTAATTATTAAAATTAAATATAGTAGCCTACTAGGACGCTCTAGCTCTTTGTTCATCTGTCCCCTCCCCTTACATATAGAGAATTCTAACTATAACTCAACAACCTTCTATCTACAACAAAAGAGAAAATGTGTGAAACACTTTTGGGGCCTGTCGAGTGCTAACTATGATACTCTGGACTTACTAGGGTCAGTCATGACCATAGTTGATGTCACACCCCAAAATCAACTTTTTGATAATAAATTATAAAGCAAACCCTGAAGCATAACAAGTCGGGAATCCCACGGATGAAAGACTGGCCTTCTCATTCCTAGCTTTCCCCGAGAAGCTGATGTGAACTTAAATATGTAACCTACCCCTTATGCTTGGCCAATTACAGTAGTGTGGGAAGCCTCACCTGTTTTACCAATAATGAGACTAATCATAAAATTTTAAATTCTAATGAACTGTGCCCTATAACAATAACATATAAAAATGAAGTCATTACTACTCAAGTAAAACATAGCATAACCAGCTAACCAAAGTTGAAAAGACTATATGACTACCCCTTGGATTAACGAACTTCTCCACTAATGATCAAGAACAACCATAAAATTAAGTTAAAAATGATACCTTTATCCGAAATTGAATGTAGGAATCAACTTTGGTAGACGACCGACTCTTGAAAACATTGACATTGTTGTTTCTCGCCTTGAGTAACTCTTCTGTCTCTTTATGGTATGACATCTTCACTGAACCAGTATCCCTTTATGATGGCAGACGATCAACTCATGAATATTATAAGATGCTGACTCTTGAAAACATCTTCACTCTTTGATCTGATAAATCTGAACATCTGACCACAAAAACAATCAAGTTAAATCCTACTATGATTTCAAATTAAACAAGTAAGAATTGTAAAATGTTCATAATCGACCATTTTGTTAAACGAGTAGGTGTACACCTTCATGTTATTCGCAGTAACCAAGAAGTTAGTCATTATCGAATTTTTGAGAGTATCATTGGCTATGTCATCACCATCTTAGTAATTAGGAAGACCTAACCTGTCTTGAGACTTCGCCATTATAAATTGATTTCAACGGTTGGATCTCTGTGATATTATCTTTAAATTCCTATTTAAAATGACATGAGAACATTTGAGGGAAGTCTCAAGGATCAGTACAGATATATTAAAGGGTAAATCTAGAAAAGGATCTTTAATTTCTACAAATCTCCACAGCCAGTTCTGGTCCATAATTTTTTTTCTCAAATCTGATATCAATTATCATATCTAACAATAATCAAACAAAGAACAATAGGAATGAGGAAGGGGAAGAAAGTAGAGAGTGAGAGAGAGTACCTGCCACTCAAGTTAGAGCATGGGCAGCAGCCTCGCTAAGTTAGCGAGCCACCTAGGCATAAATTTAGGGAAAATATGGCATGTAGCTAGAGCTAAAATTTTTTGCTTTTCCTGGGTGGGGATAGGTGTCAGTTTTTTTTTTTTTTAATATTTTTTAATAAAAAATAATATAAAAATAAAATAAAATATATATATATACACTGCGCCAATTCAATTGGCGCATGAAATATATTAAAAAATAAAAATAATTTTTAAGATATTTTTTATAATTTGTTTATGTGGGCCACTGACACCTCTGACGAAAACAGGTCGCCACAATAGCTACTGAATTTTTTGAAATTTGGGAAATTTGAGCGATAGCGACTCTGGAAAACCAAAAATAAGAGAATTTGGATAGCTATCATAGCGATAGCTATCCTGCTGCCCATGCTCTTAATAGTTATAGAGATAGTAGCAAGGAAACATAGAAAGAACAATGGATGAAGGGGGGATTGAATCGTGGCCTCGTGTGGGACGTGGGTTAGGGAAGTTTGGGGGGTTCTTGATTTTTGTTGAGAAAAAGTAGGCGGTCTTATATTTCACAAAACTTACGGCAATGAATAAAGGTTTAAGGCAACGGACATCATCCATAAGAGCATCTCCAACAGAGTGGTATGTTGTTAAGGTTTTCTCATACTTTTGCAAAAAAACCCATTCAACAGGGGTATGGTGTTCAACATACTCACCCTCATACCCCTCCAAAGTATGCGAAACCTGAACTCGGCGAGGAGTATGCGCATACCGCTAGGCGCTAAACCGTTCAGCGCCTAATAACTTTTTTAATACAGCTGTCTAGGCGCCGAACCGTTCAGCGCCCAACAATTTTTTTAATACAGCTGTCTAAGGGGAAAAGTAATGATTAACAGATGTTAGGCGCTGAACCGTTCAGCGCCCAAGAAAAAATACATATCATTTGGTTTTTTGGTGTTAGGCGCTGAACCGTTAAACGCCCAATAAAAAAAAACGTAATTTGTTGTTTGACCAAAACAGTATGCGATTCTGGAATACCAGTATGGTAAACCGGAACAACATACCACTCTGTTGGAGATGCTCTAACAAGCATTGCAACAGACAACATTTGTCGCTAAAAGTCTAACTACTATGTTGCCAAAATATAGTTTTTTGGTAGTAGCTTTCAGGGATCTAAACCCACGGGATACTCGTGTAGCATGCAATCGAAAAGTAACAGGAAAATAATTTAGGGACTTACAACCCTAGGACACTGATAAACAGTTACCGAATCTTTTGTTTAGGGAATCGAACCCCAAGTACCCTGACAACATAGCCCTACTGTGTACATGACTCTAAGTTCTCCTATGTATGAATGATTTGAGAGACCGACACTCAATCAAAATATCCTATCTGTCCTTGCTCTATAGGCAATGAGATTATATCTTATGATTGGCAATCTTATGCTCAGCGACCTTTTTACCCACAAGTATAGGAGTGGGGACTCTGTCGATGATCTTATACTATGGCTATCAATGATCTCTCTACCCTTAGTTAACAAAGATTATATTAATTAAAATCTTATAATTATAGCTAAGTTAAGCCGTATGTTAAATACCTCACCTGACACTTACAAGATTTAGGCATTCTTTCACGTCGCAAAATGTATATTAGACTTTCAAAATTAATGAGGCTTAACCTCTGAGTATAATATATATTAAATATTCCAAAGACATCAACTGATCACGTGTATTGTCTATGCAATAACTCCCAAAAGTTAGGGTTTTTATAAAGTGTTAATTCTATGTTCATTAACTAACCCCTGGTTACTAATATCTTAACTTGAAAGAGAAGTTAATTAAAAAAAAAACTATTACCGAGTGATGAATTAAGCTACTGATATAATAGCTTCAACCTTTGGAACATAGTTGGTAATTAAGCTTTGAAAACTTAACCTAATCCCTCCAAAATTTCAAACATGAGAAGAAATACTTTATAATTTCAATTACCAATAGAACCTACTATATTTGGAGATCAACATAAAAAAAAGGCAAGACTCATGGATTACAACAGGTTATGCACAATGAAAAGCAATATGGTCAAAACAATTCATCACAACTATATGACACGAGCATAATAACTTAACGTGGCATAATCCTTCGAATTATACTCAAATTGTATCCGAAAACTATAGCAATCAATCAACGTTAATGTTCAGTGATAATGGTACTTGCTTCGATTAGGAATAATAAGAAAAAGACCGATGAACAAAAAAGGCTCTGGTATAAATAAACTTTGATGCTCTAACGATCTTTCTCCTGGATTCCTTCCACTTTCTAGAGTAATTAGACAAGATTGGAATGTCTGATTTACACTCTTAAAGCTTCTCACAAAAGGGGAAAATGTTGGTTTAAGAATTAGGGGTTGGGGTTTGTTTTCCTCTCTCCGGATTTTGTAACTTGTTAATGGAGAAGAAGGATTGAGGGAGGAGAACAAGGAAGAGATGGACTAGAATTAGGGGAAGTTACGGTGGTTGGTTTAGACCAAGTATTCCACACAATTCAAAAGCCAAAGAATATAATAGGGTAGTACAAGGAGCAAGTTAATAAATATCACCCGTAATGCACACTAACTAAAAGGTTAGACAAGGAAACAAAATAGCGGGGCGCCACAATTTAAAATGCCAAAGTTTTTTCAAAATACCGTTCGATAAGCCGGGGAAAAAAATTCGGTATGGTATATTCATGATATTATCAGTGGCTTCTTGTATGGCCCCGCTTATTTTTTTAGTTTTACATGTTATTAGTGTAGTCGTAGTAGAGTAATAGGTTGCTCCTGTAACATAGTATTCTAGCTTTTGTTTCCCCAATTTTTTTTATCAAACCCATTCAACCACCACCTTATTTCTCCATGATTCTTCTCCATCTCTCTCTCTATCTCCTCCATCAACCCATAGCTTTTTTTTCCCCAATTCTTTTATCAAACCCATTCAACCACCACCTTATTTCTCCCTGATTCTTCTCCATCTCTCTCTCTATCTCCTCCATCAACCCATAGCTTTAGACTCTGGTTTGTGAGAATTATTACTCTAACTCCAAGTTCTCAATCGTGCCTATTTTCGAAGTGGGTTGAGTATCGTTTTCATTGGGCATTGTTAGGTCGTTCTTTGCTCCTCAAATTTTAGTAAATTCCGTAATAAGGCAAGTACCATTATTGTGACGCCTCAGCCGATCAAGCCCAGATTTTGTACAGAGTAACTTTAGGATGTAATAAAACCATGTATAAATTTTCGTTTATTTTTGTAAAGCTTAGGTTAGGAAAAAGGGGAAGTACACTTCGTCTCCAACTTTGATGTTTCCTTTTGGTTCTTAGTTATTTACTTAGTAGCTATTATGTAGAGGACTTAACTCCGATACATCCAAGAAGGAATTAAAGCTTGTAATTGACTTTGTAATAGTTGTTGATAAATGAATGAAATGATGCTTTCAAAGACCCTTTGTATAGTGTTTATGTTGCCTTGAGTTTATGTGATGTTGTATTGAAAAGTCAGTGAACGGAGACGAATAATTAGGCTTACTTGAGGCAGGTACCTTGAGTGCCGCATGCGCCAATCTTGTGATTAAGTTGGCCCATGTCAGTTGGTATCAGAGCTAACATTTGACTTGAAAGCGATCTAGTTGCTATGGCGGAGGGTCTGAATGCTACCAACCCCACCCAGGTCTTTGCCCCGCATGTGACAGGACCACCCATCAATCCCAGGCCCTTGAATACCCGAACGCGGTTGGACCAATTAGAGGAAAAGATGCAAGCTCTAAGTGGGATTATCAATCAAGTAATGACTTTAGAGAAACAATTGGACGGGTTCTCAGACGATCAGGCTCATATGGGCGAACGTCTCGTTACGCTAGAAGGAGTGGTTGAAAGGAATATGGCTACTCTTTTGGATCAGGTGGCTGAACTTTTGTCGAAGGTAAATCTCCTAGTTAAGGTTGTTGGAAATGGTAAACCAGCACCTTTGGGCGGCGGTATAGAACGGCCAGGATCAAGGTCTCCGAACCTAAGGCATACGAGGGAGCGAGAGACGTAAAGGAGGTAGAGAACTTCCTCTTTGATATGGAGACTTACTTCAATGTAGTCAGGCCTGATAGCGAAGGTACAAAGGTGTCGATGATAACCATGTACCTCGTCAGTGATGTTAAACTTTAGTGGCGCACCAAGTATGTTGAGATTCAGAGCGGTCACTATACTATTGGTACGTGTGATGACTTGAAGAAAGAGGTGAAAAACTAGTTCCTGCCCGAGAATGTTGAGCTCATTGCTCGGAGGAGTTTAAGGCAACTGAAGCAGACAGGCAACATCCACAAGTTTGTAAAACGGTTCTCAGCCCTAATGTTGGATATCCGCGACATGTCTGAAAAAGATAAGTTATTCTATTTCTTAGAAGGTTTGAAACCCTGGTTCCATAATGAACTGCAAAGGCAACAGGTTCAAGATTTGGCATTTGCAATGGCCTCCGCTGAACGTATCAGCGACTACACTTCTATGCAGAGTGAGCGTAAACTGACTCAGTCTCAGTTTAGTTCCCAGTCGCAACAGAGAACGGGGTCCTCCTTAATTACAATAAGGGTAAGAATGGGGGGGTACCAAGCTAGAGACCAAGGTCAAGGCCAAAGCAAAAGTAGTGGAGCAAGTACGGGCGGTACCTCGAGTTTTAATCCCAGGAGGGAGTACCACAGGCCACACAACAATGGTGGCGCTTCTTCCTCGTCCAGGTTTTAAGGGCGTCCTGGGAACTTGAAGTGTTTTCTTTGTGGAGGGAATCACAAAGCTTATCATTGTGCTCAGAAGACGGCCCTGAATGCTCTAATGGCATCGCAAGGGGACCAAGCCGATGACACCACCCGGGGAAATGATAGCGGTAAAAATCATATGGGTTCTCTTTACTTGCTCAATGCCGTGACCACTCAGTTACCATAGATTAAGCCTAAGAAGGGACTCATGTACGTGGACCTCAGTATTAATGGGCGGAGCACTTTGGCGATGGTTGATACAGGTGCTACCCATAGTTTTATCGCTAATCAGGAAGCGAATCATTTGGGACTGCGTTTGGTAAAAGATTTTAGCCGGATGAAAGCTGTCAACTCCGCCGCGATACTGATACATGGTATTGCCAAGTTGGTTCCAGTTAAGATGTGATAGTGGAGTGGGAAGGTGGGAAGGTCAACCTTCTCACAGTGACATTGGATGATTTCAAGATTATCTTGGGAATGGACTTTCTCTGCTACCACAAAGCAGCGTCGATGCCCTTCGTCAATTCCTTGGGGATTTTTGGTGATAATCCCTCGATCATACAGATGTCCACGTATAGAGATGAGAGCAGATTCTTATCAGCTCTTCAGTTGGAGAAGGAACTGAAACGAGGGGAGTTGACTTACCTTGCTACCTTACGGCTAAAGACGGGTGATCAGATTTATTGTGCCATACCGACGAAAGTCTCCTGGGTGCTTACTGAATTCAAGGATGTGATGCCGAAGGAACTGCCAATGGTGTTACCTCCACGAAGGCCTATAGATCATCAGATTGAGTTAGTCCCTAGAACCAAACCTCCTGCAAAAGGACCGTATAGAATGAGTCCGCCTAAACTAGCAGAGCTTCAAAAATAGCTTGATGGACTATTGGAATCGGGCTTTATTCGCTCCTCAAAGGTGTCATATGGTACCCCAACCTTATTTCAGAAGAAACAAGATGGAAGTCTGCGATTATGTGTCGACTATCGAGCCCTAAACAAGGTAACGGTGAAGAACAAGTATCCAATACCGCTCATTGCCGACTTATTTGACCTGCTTACTTCTGCGAAGTACTTCTCTAAACTTCATTTGAGATCCGGTTACTATCAGGTCAGGATTGTTGTCGGGGATGAACCAAAGACGACTTGTTCTACTCGGTATTGGGCATATAAATTTCTTGTCATGCAATTCGACCTGACCAACGCTCCTGCAACTTTCTGTACTCTTATGAATGGGCTCTTCTGGAAATATATTGACAAGTTTATGGTGGTGTACATAGGTGATATTGTTATCTATAGCCGCACTATGGAAGAGCATCTTCGCCTGGTATTCCAAGTCCTACAACAGAACCAGCTCTATGTTAAGTTGGAAAAATGCTCGTTTGCCTAGGAACAAGTTATGTTTCTTGGACACATTATTGGCAGAGGACAGATCCGTATGGATATGGGGAAGGTCCGCGCTATTGAGGAGTGGAAAGCTCTTACGGAGGTTACAGAAGTTTGTTCCTTTCTTGACCTCGTGAACTACTACCGTAAGTTCATCTAAGGATATTTAAAGCGCGCGGCACCCCTTATAGATCTTCTCAAGGACTTATCTTGGTCATGGTCTGAGAAATGTTAAGTAGCCTTTGACGATCTGGAGCATGCGGTGATTAGCAACCCAGTTTTATCCCTGCCAGATATTACCAAGCCGTTTGAGGTACATACCGATGTGTCTAATTTTGCTATCAGTGGAGTATTGTTAGAAGAGGGACATCCTAGCTATTGTGCATTGTCTGCGAGTATGGCGATACTATCTGTTGGGAATGAAGGTTCTGGTGAAGACCGATAACAGTACGGCAAGCCATTTCCTTACACAGAAGAAGTTGACCTCGAAACAGGCTCGTTGGCAAGAGTTTCTAGCAAAGTTTGATTTAGAGCTCAAGCACAAGCCAGGGAGGATGAACAATGTACCGGATGCGTTGAGCCGTAAAGCTTAACTAGCGGCCAGTTCTATAGTCGTCGAACAATCACACTCTCATGTTACCAGTACTCTCCAAGACAGGATCCGCGAAGGTTTGGCAGTAGATCCTCAAACCCAGGCTATCATTAACTTGGTGAAATAGGGGAAGATAAAGCAGTTCTGGGTAGAAGATGGCCTTTTATATACGAAGGGGCAGTGGATTTATGTTCCTCGGTTCGTAGGACTAAGACGGGAGCTGATAAATGAGTGTCATGATACTTTTTGAGCAGGTCATCCGGGTTGGCGGAGAACATTATCCCTGTTGCACAGAGGTTACTATTGGCCCAATGATCAAAACGAAGTGATGAATTATACACGAACTTGTCACATTTTCCAGCAAGACAAGGTGGATCGGGACTTGCCGCTGGGACAGCTTGAACCACTTCCTGTACCAACACGACCTTGGGAAAGCGTCTCTCTGGACTTTATCTCTGGGTTACCTAAGACTAAAGGATATGGTTTCATACTCGTGATCATTGACAGATTCTCTAAGTATGCGACGTTCATTCCAGCCCTGATTATTTGAACGACAGCTAAAATAACGCATCTCTTCGTGAAGCACATTGTTAAGTATTGGGGCGTGCCACAGGATATTGTCAGCGATAGAGATCCGAGATTTACTGAGAAGTTTTGGAGGGAGGTATTCAGATTATTGGGATCCACTCTCAACTTCTCAACCAGTAACCATCCACAATCAGATGGTCAGACCGAACGCTTCAATGCAATGTTGGAAGAGTACCTCCGACACTTCGTCAGGGTGAACAAGAAGAATTGGGCCAAACTCCTGGATGTAGCATAGTTTTGCTTTAATCTGCAGAAGAGTTCCTCGACCGACAAGAGTTTCTCTAAGATACTATTGGGACAGCAGCCCCTCACACCGCTCACGGTGGTCTCCGGTTACAAAGGAAGCATTCCGATAGCCTACCAGTTTGCAAGGGAATGGCAGCAAAATACTAATATTTCTCAGGCCTATTTGGAAAAAGTGACTGCCAGAATGAAGAAATGGGCAGATCAGAAGAGACGACCAGATCCTTTCCAAGTGGGAGACCTTGTTCTGATCAAGAACTCTTACCTCTAGCATCGAAGTGACAGAGTACATAAAGGCCTGGTATCCAAGTATATCGGTCAAGTGCTGATCATTGGCAAAGTTGGAAAGGTTTCTTACAAGCTTCAACTGCCATCCCACCTTCGTTTCACCCATCTAGTGTTCCATGCAAGTGCCCTAAAGCCTTACCACCATGACAAGGAAGATCAAAGAAGTACCGTCAGACCTCAGGTTCCCCGCAAGCTAGCCAACCCAGTCCAAGTTCTAGAGAGTGTTCTTGCTCAAAGGGTGACCCATGTTGATCCGGACACCAAGGAGGAAGTCTACGAGTACCTAGTAAAGTGGAAGGATCTGCCAGAAACAGAAGCCAGCTGGGAGCACCAAGATTCTCATCCCCTGCTGGTTTGACTCAGGAAGATTGAGGCCAAGCAAGAGAGGAAAGAGAATAGGCAGATGTGGAAGAAGAAGAAGAAGAAGAAGTCGATGAGGGCGTCTCCAAGCTGAGTGGGAGAGAGTGTGACACCTCAGCCTATCAAGCCCAGATTTTGTACAGAGTAGCTTTAGGATGTAATAAAGCCATGTATAAAATTTTATTTATTTTTGTAAAGCCTAGGTTAGGAAAAAGAGGGAGTACGCTTCGTCTCCAACTTTGATGTTTCCTTTTGGTTCTTAGTTATTTACTTAGTAGCTATTATATAGAGGACTTGACTCTGATACATCCAAGAAGGAATTAAATCTTGTAATTGACTTTGTAATAGTTGTTGATAAATGAATGAAATGATGCTTTCAAAGACCCTTTGTGCAGTGTTTGTGTTGCCATGAGTTTATGTGATGTTGCGTTGAAAAGTCAGTGAACATAGACGAATAATTAGGCTTACTTGAGGCATGTGCCTTGAGTGCCGCACGTGCCAGGCTTGTGATTAAGTTGGTCCGTATCTATTATTGTTTGTCATTGTTCTTTAAATGGAATAGCGTTTTAATTATAGACAATATGCCATATTTAGTAGGTGATTGTACTCTTATATAAATACAGTTTGAGTGGGTTCGTTGTAATTATTCCGTGACTATATTACTGTGGAATTTCAGAGATTGCCATACAATCATTTTTGGAACCCATTATAGTAGTTATGCTAGATTTAACATGAGCATATCAGTAAACCCAATTTAGGGAGGAGTTGCTTCTGTGGTTATTTAAATAAAGTACTATACCAATACTTTTATTCAGCAGTAGTAGATCTAATTAGTTGCTTCTGTTATAATTATAAATCTATACTATAATAGTTTCTTTTGATCACAGTATAAGGTCGTTTGGTTTAGTATATATATATAAGGTATTTATATGTTAATGAAAACAAATTTGTTTATTGTATATTCAAAATACTTATATATATGTTTATAAGGCAGATCTGTATATTGTATATACAGAATGTATATATATGTTTAATGAAGGCAGACTTTGTGTAGGTATATATATATATATATGGTTAGTATATAAGGTTAGTATATAAGGTAATTTGTATTTATATTAATTATATTCATATCAATAGCGTTGGCAATAGTAATTGGCGCCTCGTGTTCAGCCCTTAAACTATAGATGGATAGGTTGGACCTTGATGTTAAATCAAGGATGTATTAGCATAAGCCTATAATATCATCGACAGAGTCCCCACTCCTATACTTGTGAGGGTAAAAAGGTCATTGAGAATAAGATCGCCAATCATATGATATAGTCTCATTGCCTATAGAGCGAGGACAGATAGGTCATTTTGATTGAGTGTCGGTCTCTTAAATCATTCATGCATAGGATAACTTATAGTCATGTATGATAGACACGTAATATATTTGATAGACATGTAATATTTACGTGTACAACTTCTAAATTTATATTTACCTAGTCATTTATTAAATAAATGTGACACTAATAGTGCTTTTGTTTGTATTTACAGAAATCAGCCACATGATAAACAAGTCGTACAATTTTTCAATTTTTAACGAAGAACAAGGGTGATGCACTCCAACAATGATTCTCATTTGAAGTTGTCAACCAAAGGCCCATGCATTGAAACCCATTGAAGAGAATTAGATATATATATTATTCTCATGAGTTGTAATGTATAATTTTAGGCATTGTTTAGGAGATTTTATATTAATGGTGATTTTTAGTAACCCATCCTATACTCTATAAATAGGAGGGGAATCCTACCCATGAGAGATCATCTTGGAGAGTGTAAATCAAAGTTCATAGCAATAAAGCTTATTCTTTCTCTTTTTCTTGTCTTTTACTTTTTTCGTAGTAATAGTAGTATGACAATGATCAAATGGATAAGTAGCTAATCTTCTTAGCCAAGGCTAGAGGAAGTTCTACCCAATGTGGCCTTAGTGTAGATTGTGTAGCTTAGTTAGAGTAATTACTTTATCTTTATCCCAGAATATTGCATATTTGTATTCCTTCATTCTAGGCTTGATCATAGCTAGGATTATGAGGAATAAGGAATATAAGTAACCATCTTGTTTGACCATAACAAGATAGGTTATGAACATGGAGGAAAATATAATTCATGCTTATCAACCGGACCATGGTTGAATAAGTTGGTTTATGGGTAGCTCCCAATTACTAAATCTCTTGTATCTTTTGATGTATTGCATATGCCCGACCAAGGATATGCGATACGGGAACTCATAATTTACTTTAATTATTTATGTTATCTAACGGTTATAAAGGGTAGAGTGGAATTGATGTCTTAGTTTCCACTCCAATTTATCTTGTAATTTGCTTCGTTCTTATTTTTATTTCAAAACCTACACAAACTTGTTATTGGATAAAACTAGTAGCTCGAAGTATAATTCGCACCACAAGTCTCGTGGGATACGACCCTGCTTTCCTTTGTACTCAACGGTATACCATGCGCTTGCGGGTCTTTTAAGACGTCGGTTTATAATCGATCAAGTTTTTGGCGCCGTTGCCGGGGACTAAAGTGCGTTTTATTGAGATCCTATTTTAAGCCAATTTTTTCTTTTTTTATGTTTTTTTTATTTTTTTTATAGTAAGTTGTATTATAGTGACGGGTAATAGTATATAGTATTTCTATTATTATCTTTTCTCTAGTTTAGTTTTTAAAAGAAAAATAAATAAATAAATAAATAAAAATATCGAGTTTTTGGCGCTACAGTAGCTTTGAAGTCTGTCCCTGAATGTTTCACCGTTTTTGATCTTCTATACTTCATAATTGGGAAAAACGTTTGCTACAAAAGTTTTAGATAGTTCAAAACCCTTTCCGAATTGTTATAGATCATATTTTTCTGTCTTCTCGTTTGTGAGTAACAGCGTTTTGAAAAAACAGTACAGAAACAGTCTCCCTTAAGGACGCCGCTGTACATTCATCATCTGTTTTGAGCATTAGGGAAGCTAAATTATAGTAAACTTCCTTCTTGAAGATTTTTCCTTTCTTAATTATCTTTCCAAATTGATATTATCGAATATTCTCTCTCAACCGAGTTGAAAGATATGCTCATTTAAAAATCAGAACATCATAGACTACAATAAACTGGGAAATTGAATTAATATTGTTGTCGCAACTTCACTAATCTTTTTTCTCTTGTTTTGCAGGATAGTCACAAAGTTGAAAACGAGACGGACAATACGTAAAGCTGAAAGCATCATCAAATCCATCCTTCTTGTGCCCCCAAGTGAAGGAGCACTTCCTTCTTTCGCCTCCTAAGTGAAGGGGCGGCCACAGCTACACCGGGAAACACTTCCCGTAGGTTGGTACTTCCCAAAACTTGACATCTAGAAGGGGTTCATATCCATTCCGCCCCAGCACTAGGATCATAAAGTCGTGTGGACTGTGCAGATACACGCTGCTCTAATAAAAAATTTATTGTGGTTGGATTGACCTATTGCTGTGTTTAATATTCTTTTTCATTCCAACATTAGTAAAGGTAAAAACTGTTAGAGACTTGCGGGATTTCATCACCCCAACAAGTGGGACCATCCATTAGAGATACGAAGAAATTGGTATCACACAAAAATTGAACGTCCTGGACCTCAAAATAACTGTTAATAAAAAATAGTAGCAAGATTCCCGCGGGATTTCATCACCCAACGGATAGGAGTACCAGACCGGGGTACAAACAAAGGTTCATAGGATACGTCCCCAGCCTAGCGCCGTGAAATACTGTTATAGGTTTGTGACTTCACCGTTCCGAGTGCTGACGTACGATAAGGCGACTCGCTCGGGTGTGAGGACTGAACATCTACTTTAAGCTGGTACTAGCATAGTGACGCAGAGGAGTATAGGAACCAAAACCTTTTGCCATCCTACCCATTTTGACACTAATAGTGTTTTTGTTTGTATTTACAGAAATCGGTCACATGATAAACAAGTCGTACAATTTGTCACATTTATTTAATAAATGACTAGGTAGATATAAATTTAGGAGTTGTACACATAAATATTACGTGTCTATCAATGTACACAGTAGAGCTATGTTGTCAGGGTCCTTGGGTTCGAGTCCCTAAACAAAATATTTGGCAACTATTTATCAGTGTCTCGGGTTGCAAGTCCCTAAATTATTTTCTTGTTACTTCTCGGCTGCATTCTACGCGAGCATCCCATGGGCCTAGATCCCTGAAAGTAAAAATAAATCAGGCTTTAAACTTGTAGGTTGAAAATCCTTGACCACCTTGATTCGGTGATTCCCCCGCTAATTCCTGGTTCACTAAAAAGGAATCCGCCAATCTCTGGCTAGACAATAAGGGATACACTTCTGTTGAGGAAAAAAGGGTGCGAGAGTGTGGTCCCACTGAATTAAAAGTGACCTTATGTACATCGTCTTCTAGTTATCCCCCACACCTAATAATACTCTACTAGTATTACCCGCGGCTCGCCACGGCAACAACGTCAACGCGCCTTCGGCACTACATAATTTTCCAATAAGGCGCCTTCGGCGCTAAAACTACCACTCGTGAAAATAATGGATATTTTAAGAAGATTAGGGTGATGCATAGTCTTAAAAATACCTACATATTTCAATATGGCTATATATATTTGCAATAACTTTTGAATCGAAAGAAGTTTGGTGTGAAGGGGTGTTGTTGGAGCTAATGTTGCCATTGGAAATGATAGTTTTGGAATCTAAATCAAATAGATATTGAAGAGTGATAGATTTCTACTTTGATGAGGTTTTTGGGATGTTTCTTTGAGCTCCAATTTTTATTATGTGCTTCTCTACTCTCTCTGAAAATTAAAGTTTGTGGTGATTGCTTTGGAGTACTCTATCTCTTGTTCTTCTCTCATTTTATTTTTTTTGAGTTGAATGTTTATTTTGATCACCAAAAGTATGTGGTATGTTTTGATTACCTTTTTCTGCCTCGATGCCTTACCCTCGAAGCTGGTTAGTTCCTATAATAGTTCCTCCACCGGACCACCACCATACCTACTTAGGCCATTTGTACACAGACTTCTCTCCCAACACTGCTCTTCTATGAACACTGTCACTTCTTGGAAATCCCAATATCTTAATCCCTTCCCAAATCTAGCTAATCATAAATTTTTCCATAGGTTCCCTACTTGCACTCTACGTCTCTACAACCACTTCCCATTGACAACTTAATACAGTTACTAAGTTTTGCGTACGCTCATTGTCCATATGGAACCTTTCATTTGGTAAGTTGTTCTTACATCCTACACCTGCTGACTTGAAGAAATAGGCATAAACTGATCCATTTACCAACAGGCTCTTAAAAAGCAATTATCCCAACTTGATTAAACTCTTTCTTTCCATGGAGAAATCGTCAAAGACACCATAACCATCACAGGGTCCAAAATATCTATTTACTCTCAAAAACACCTATTCTGTGACGTATCACTTGCTGGAACCTCTTTTATGACTACCCCATATTACCATTTGCCTTCTAATCCTAGGGCAAGTGAGATACCCGCATATAGACATGCCACACAACTCTTAATAGTTCGTGGTGAGTGTCCCCTTCTGTTGGTAAGTTGATCATAGGACCTCCCTTTTTTGAAACATCCGAGACCACTACACCAACCCCCTTTTGTTTGGCTAGTCCTCTATGAACATCTCACCTCTATGGACTCTAAACACCTCTATGAATATCTCTCCAAGCTAAGTCTTAACATGATATATACCCCATTATCGACACTCACTCATGGGCATGAAAAGAATCATATCAACCTCGTATAATCACTTATTAAACATCAAAATACCAATTCAATAGGTAAACAACGACGCATGCTAATGGAATTTAAAGCATAATCGCAATTAGTTTTCCACCAATATAACATTGGGTGCTAGTTTTATTCAATGTGCTCTGAATATATCCAACTTTATCCCCTCCTAAATTTATTGGAATACAATCAGTCTCATACCGATAAACAATTTCAACCTGGAAAAAAGGAAGAATGGATATTGAATATGAACATTAGAAGACTGTACAAAATGTCAAAACAGAATATGGTCAATCTAAAAAAGAAACATACATTCCATAAAGCAAGTAGGGAAGCAACACCGATGGGGATGAAGATAAAATTGATTAGTGTGAACCCCGAGATCACCTGTACAAAAATATGGAGTTGTTACATAATAGATATTATTAATTTTTGCGCTCAAACTGCAAATGCAATAACCAATATACTAAGTTGCATTAGTATGGAATATGGATATGGGTGCAAGAGTCTGTACTTGGCAAGAAAAAAAGTAACTACTACAATAGCCGGACTACACAGACAATATGATGTGATATTTACACTATATATCAAATCCTATAAGAAAAAAGGGAAACAAATTGCGAAGAAAGAATTCATTATTTGTATATCCTGCACATAAATTGTAACTGGAACGTGCATGGTAACAGCTATAGAAGTGTTGGAACGTGCATGGTAACAGTTATAGATTTGGCAGAAGTTTGTGATAAGTTGTTAGCATCAGGTTAATGTAAGAATCATGAATGCAGGAATAGAGTTTTGAACCTGGTACTCTCTCCAGCTAGCTCTCCAGCTTGTTTTCCTCAACTCTCCTCTCTTCCTACTCCCTCTTCCTTCTCGGGCCTCCACTCCTACTCCCCCATGATCTACTCTACACTCCATCTCTCTCCCAGCCAGCTCACCAAAACCCCTACCCACCCCCCACACCATGCATCTTGCGTAAACCCATCTTCTCCCCTTTAGCCTCTTCTACTCCTCTCCCTCCCCTCCTCACCATGGCAACCCGGACCTCGGATAGCAGCGAACAACACTCGAAACAGCACGACAGCGACCTGATCGACCTCATGAATATGTGCTCTACACATGATCCCGAACCAAATGTCACCCTCGAACCATCTCGGTGGGCACAATTACAAAACCGGCGGAAATTTGCAGTGGCATTTCGTTTGATCTCGGCAAACATAATGGAGCAAATAGTTTGTAATGGGGTAAAACGTGAGTGGGGCAAGATTATCCAAACCTTACCCACCATTGCTTATGAAAAAGAATCTCAAGTGTTTACGGCCAATTTTAACAACCAACGTAATTTTCTTGTCGTGCTCGCAACGTCCCCACCGAACGTTTTCATATTTTCCACTCTCCAACAGCAATACGACCCTCTTCTCCACCCCTCGGAGATGAGGTTTGATCGCTATCTCTGTTGGGTTCAAATATCAGGACTCCCATGCTGCATGCATGACAAAGATACCCTCAAGATGATTGGGAATAAGATTGGAGAACATGTTAGGGACGATCTCCGCAAGCGTGAAACTAAGCCGTTGCGGAACAGTTTCGTTCGCATCTTAGTTAATCTCTTTACAAACAAAACCCTCATCACCTCCATACCGGTTCTACGACCCCGCAGCTACGGCAACGCAAATCTTAGTGTTCGCTACAAACGACTTGAAGGATATTGTTCCCTATGTGGTCTCATCCCACGTACTCTTGCATCTTATGCTTATTTTGCCAGTCTAAGATGCAATCGAGTACGAAGAAATTTAGATGAACCTATAGAGCTGCCGTTTGGCAAGAGGATTCAAGTGAACCCACCGAAACTCTCGGCAGAACTTTACTCCCACCCCGGTTGAGAGAGCTCGTCCAATAGCCCGAGTCAGCAAATGCTAAGGTAAATAGCACAACTCAGCCCTCTCATGGATACCAAAACCAAGAAAAGCCAAAGCAAGACAATGTTGGGTCCTTTCTTCAAACAACAATGGAGCAATTGTCCAAATGGTCTAGGCAGCATCAATCACAACAGGCTCATTTCTCTGACATAACCCCCCAGGCAGGGTCTACTTTTCACCCATACAACGGATACTGGCAACCTCGCTTCGTTACGTCGCCGGTGCAATAGTTGTCGTCTAGTCCGCATGCAGGTGAGAGGCTTGTGGTTGAAAGTAGGGTTTGTATGCAACGGATAGAAATCCCAAACATCGAGGCTGTCAGAACGGCTACACATTTCGGGAAACACATTGGGGCCTTTAATGCTCACATTTATGAGCCTCCACATCAGTCACTCCAAGTTGTCCCCAGTACAAGCCGAGATACGCAGGCTCAATTTGATACTTCACAGCCTTACCTCAAGGACCCCACACGTCTCTTTGGCGCGGATATCATTCCCTCACCACAACATCTTGATCTCTCTCAAACGAACCTTCTTAATCCAGGCCCTACCTTTGTGGTGGCCCATCTGATATCACCTCTCCAAGCCCGACACCTTAACTCGGGACTTTGAAGCCCACAACAACCTTTGCCCCTCCACAAATTAGCTGACACACCTTCCCTCTTTATCACCAAAGCCCGATCAAATGTTGGTTGCTAAGCCCAAGCCCAATGACTATTTTGTGCCCGTGGCTTTACACTCACTTGTTCTCCACAACAAAAGCCCAAACCCGGAGCCCGCTGGGATTTTATTCAAGCCCTCACCTTCTAGGCTCACCACATCTATTCTTCTCAAACCCAACCGCCAGGCAGTGAATACCCTAGGAAGCTCGGCTGTTTGGTCTCGACCAACTAAGACGTTGAACCAGCATCTGAACCCCCTGGAGATGGGCCAATCCTCCTCGGACAGCTCCGGTTGGGTTACACCAACTGCCACTGATATTTTCGGCCCCGACTCTCATCTTGACTCCGCAAACAACAACCACTCGGCAAGGGAGAAGTACAACCAGACCTCGATCCTTGTTATAGATGATTCGGGAGATACAACTCCTCCAACAGCTCATAGTAGGAAGCGAGATCGACCTATACCGACTCCGGCCTCAGTCTCTGATGAACAGGAATGGCCATCCAAGGTATGTTGTTATTCACAATTTCCACACACCCACTTCTCCTTCTTCACCTGCATGCATGCAAATATTTCTCTTTCTTTATTTGTTATTATATGCCTTTATGAAAGATGGCGCATGAAATTACATGTTAGACATAAACTATCACATGTTAGAACTAAGCTACCACGTTCACATATGTCACACACGCTCGCTAAAGTCCGTTCGCCTAGACAACGACACTATCAACTTAGAACACACATGACGCTGCACACAATTGTCACTACTCCCACTCTTGATAGAAACCGGCTCAGCTCCACCCCTAAACTTAATCTCAAGAAGGAGATTCATAGATGGCTTCGGCATGCATCCTACTTTTATCCTCGATGTTTCAATCCGACTGACCACCTTCACCGTGACCTCCTCTCCTTCAAACGAGAAATCATCAGAAAGGCCCGTTCTCTCCTCCTTGCCCCCCCCATGGTCACCGGAGAGTCAACACCATCCGGAAGATTAGACGGCCCGACGGCTCCTGGGGGTAGGGGAGATAGGATATTGGTGATACAATCGTTCAGCACTTCCAAAAGCTCTTCACCCTGACTCACCCCACTACCAAAGTCGGGCACCTCAACATTCTCGAAGCCTCCATCACGGCGGACGACAACCTCCACCTCACCAGGGACCCTACTATGGATGAAGTCAAAGAGGCTCTCTTCTCCATGAATCCCCACAAATACCCGGGTCCTAATGGCTTCACCCCTCTCTTCTATCAAAAATCCTGGGACAGGATCTGCACTAAGCTACGATTGCCTTTTTTCAATCGGGGAATCTTCTGGGCGAATTCAACCACACTAACATTACCCTTATCCCCAAACAGAAGCACCCTGAGAAGCCCGAGCATTTTAGACCCATCAGCCTCTGCAATATTAATCTTAAAATCATCATTAAGATCCTGGCTTCAAGACTGAAACGGCTCCTAAACAAGATCATTTCCCCCTCCCAGAACGCTTTTATTCCTGGGGGCAGATCTTTGACAATATAATCATGGCGTAGGAGATCCTCCAAGAAGAAGAAAAGCAAGCGCAGCTGCATGGCTGTTAAACTTGATCTTAGCAAAGCCTTTGACCGTATAGAATGGAACTTCCTTATCGACACTATGCGAACCATGGGCTTTAGCGAGAAATGGTGTCACTGGATTCACCAATTCATTTCCACTACAGCTTTATCCTTCAACCTGGACGGTACCCCTTATGGCTTCCTTAAGCTAGGTCGGGGTATTCGACAGGGTAACCCCCTCTCCCCCTCCCTGTTTCTTATTTGCTCAGAGGTTCTATCTAGGATTCTTCTCCAACTGGAAAAGGAAGGAGCTATCCACGACATTAAGACTTCCAAAGGTAGTACTCCTATCTCCTACCTCCTTTTCGCTGATGATAGCTTTATCTTTTGCAATGCCAACCTTGCGGAAGCAGACACTCTCAAGAAAGCCCTTGACACCTTCACCCAGGTCTCGGGGCAGGAAATTAATCTCGACAAATCCTGCATCCTTTTCAGCAAGAACGGGCACCACCGGCACCACAAGCTTATTCAGCAGATCCTTCACATTAATAAAGACTCGTCAGGGGACAAATACCTTGGCGCCCTGCTTGCCTTCGACCGTGCAAAAAGCCTCAATTTCCAGGACATCATAACTCGGGTCTCTGGGCGAATTGAAGGCTGGAAAGCAAAATTTCTTTCCCAAGCTGGTCGCATCACCCTCATAAAAGCTCTTAACTCAGCAATTCCTACCTTTCTCATGTCCACCTTTCCGTTTCCCCGCAAAACTTGCAAACAGCTTGACTCCATGAACGCATGTTTTTTTTAGGCTTCAATAAAGATGGCAGATCTAAAGCCCACCATATCAAATGGAGGAATATCTGCCAACCCACCCATTCTGGGGGTCTGGGCATTTGCACCGCGATCAATCACAATCAAGCCTTGATGGCCAAACTTTTCTGGCGTCTCATAAAAGAGCCCGACAAGATTTGGGCGCACAATTTGAAAGCTAAGTACACTCCTCGGGCCCCCATTATGCTGGTTGCCGCCACCTTTCTGACTCCTGGATTTGGAAAGGTATCATCCAAGCCTGTAATAATATTTGGTATGAGCTCTGCTGGCACATCAGGGACGGAGAGAGTGTTAACTTCTGGCTTGAGCCCTGGATCCCGGGCATTCGATTCGGGAGACCGGCGGGTCCTGCCCCCGCCAGTCGCTGTAGATCTAAAGTTGCTGATCTCACCTGGCCTTCGAGCCGTACCTGGAAGATGTACCTCATCCAATCCCTTTTCCACCCTGACATCGCCGACATTATTATTTGTATGCCCCTTAGCAAGCACCCCGCTAAAGACGTCCTTTGTTGGACTCCGGAGAAGAACGGGATCCTCACTGTTCGATCTGTCCACAATTGCTCTATCAAAACTGCCCTTTCTGAGAACACCGCGCCACCCCCGCGCTCTCTTGATCCTCTTTCCTGGGAGAAAATCTGGAAACTTAAAGTTCCCTTTTGTCTCCAGCTCTTCACGTGGAAGATCATGCAGAACGGCCTCCCTACTTGTTTCAACCTTTGGCATGGCCTTGGAGACTGGGACACACTCTGCCCTCGTTGCGGCATCGAAGACGAAACGACCACGCATGCCTTATTCTTCTGTTCCAAAATACAAGATATTTGGCTTGAATCTGATCTCGCGATGGATTTCAGGAGATGGAGCTATTCGAACTTGGTGTCCCTCACTCTCCAACGCTGTTTTCAAAGCATCCATCCTCCCATGGATTTATCTTCTTTTTGCAGTCTTTTTTGCACTATTTCTTTTGCTGTTTGAGGTTGGATTTGTCTAATGGTTTGGGACGGGTTAGAGGGAGAAAGCCTGGGGGGTCGGGTTTTACTATTAAGAATTATCTAAACGTTCTTATTTGTGCAGGTTTTAGCCCGTCCAGCACCGCAGACCCAGAAGAGGCTGAGACGATCGCCGTGATTAGAGGGTTGGAGGTTGCCAGGGGTCTAGGCCTACAAAGGATCCTTCTTTTGTCAAACTGTCAGAGGCTCGTCTGCGCTTTTCGAGAGAGACCGGAGGATCTGTCCTGGGGAGCGCTTACTCTTGCCCCAGATCTAAGAGCAATCGCAGCTTGCTTTTTAGACTTTTCTTTTGATTATGTTGACCGCAGATGTAATTATACTGCTCATTTTTTGGCAGCTAGGGGAGTTGGTTCCCCCATTCCTAGACTTTTTGAGGCTTTAGAAGCCAACACTATTGTAAACTCTCTCCCCCCCCCCCCCCCCCCCCCCCTCGCCTTCATGCGAGTAATATATTCCTTCTTTATGGAGCTTTGATTTACCCATTGCATACTCTGGAGACATGTTTTAGTATAAAAGACACATGGTTTATCAGTTGTGCATATTTTAAGACCTGAAGCAGTCTTAGTTTTCAAACAAATCTAGCAATAGTTAATTCATGCCAACATAAACTAATACATGTTGCTTAAGAAACAATACATGTTGAGGGCATTGTAACTGAAACCATCACTTAGCTAGGACTGGATTAAAAATTCTACAGTAAATTTGTATTTTACGGGTAAGTTTATGCAGTGAGAAACCCATCGTAAATAAACATATCTAGGACTATACTCTGTCACATATATAGCACTAACGTATTAAAACAAAACATATCTAGGACATCAACTAATAAAGAACTATAGTACAGCAAACAAAAGATAATCACACATGCCATAGAGTCTCTTGTAGTTCAGCAAAAAAAATATAAGGATATTATAACCTCTTACCTTATTATTTTTACCAAGGTAATTCTTGATGCCCTATCTCCAGTTACTTTCAAGCACTCAAATAAACAGGCTCTTGCTCCACATAGCCATCGAACCTGAAAATGTTCCATGTATAATAATGGTAAACAAAAACATTAACGAAATCTTCAAAAAAGAGTTCGCAAAAAAATGACCCGAAGTGCAAGATCTTCCAAATACACTTTGTATGTTTGGACACACAAATCTCCTTGACCCTGAAGCAGTTTGTGCATTCTGATGAAGGATTGATCCTTAAGGGTCGAAAATAATAGAATTACGTAACTCATGGACTACTAATTAATGATTTTCTTGAAAATAATAGAAGGGAAGTCGAATATGGTGAAGTTGAAACACGGTACCGAAACTATTTGCGTGCAAACGGTGGTCTACCGCCTATGAGAAACACAGTTAGTCATGATACCCCTTTTATAAATCATACCCAAGTATTAGAACCATTTCCACCTCATCTGTGATTGACCCAACACCCCAATCTCTTCTTCTCTGCTCTCTTTTAAAACTTGGAGTTTGAAATTTTAGAGAGATACCCTTTAATGGTAGTTGTAGTTTGAGATGTTTTGGTGATTCTCTAATGATAGGGTTTGTGTAAATTGTAAATTTGGTGATTGACGCAAAATCTCAGGGTTATGATGTTGCTATGTATAGCCACCATGTTTGTTAGCAAAAAGAAAGATCGAAATCGATGAGTATGTACATACGCCATGGTTGTTAGAAAAAAGAAAGGGAGAAATCGATGAGTTGTGAGTTTTCAAAGTCAGTAAGGAGTTGTAAACCATAGATGCTTAGAGAGAGAGAGAGAGAGAGAGTACCTTGGGAGGCGTTGATGTGAGAGACGTTTTTGGGAGAGATAAAGAGTTGGGAAAGATGGGTCTTTGGGAGAGATGAAGAGTCGGGAGAGATGGAGAGTTAAAGTGAAGAAGAGTATAATTAAAACCCTTTATGTGCTATGTCGAAACTACCGCTAAGCCAAATAGTTGAATGAATCTATGCCATAGATCTCGTTCTTTCCCACAAATCTCAGCCCATTTTTATCCTTGAGACAATGGTGAATTTGTCTTTTTGAAAAACACCATTCTCTAATGTATAATAGATAACTACTTTATAATACCGGTTGGCGCCGACGCTTAAAAACAACATTAATAATTGAACCTCATCACCTCAGTAAGCATTGCATCATTTATATATATATATATATATATCACATTAGTACTTCTGTATTATATCGGTCGGTTATGTTCAATGACCAGTAATAATTGTGTTTGTTTGACACCATGTGCGCTATATTTTTACAGGAGGTCGAGCACAGTAGGATTTTGCTTAGTGAGGTTTGGTAGATCATTTTCGGGATTCTTTGGAGTTCTTTGGATCGTTGAGCTGTCGTAGGGTATTTATGATCTATTTATTTCTGATTTCATTGTCGTAATCTATTTTCTTGTTAGTATATTTTGTTGAGAATATTATTTATTCTATTCGATAATTGAGTTATTTCCGCTGCGTTTCTTTGATAAGTAGATGTAGTTAGTTTCTTTAGAAATATATCACATCTGTGGGGTTCATCCATGGGATGCCCGACTTGTTAGGCCGTAAGAATTGCTTAATGATTTTTATCAGAAAATGGATTTTGGGGCGTGACAAACTTGGTATCAGAGTACTAGGTTAAATCCTTAAGCAGTTTAGATATTAGAGTAGGACTCGTTGATTCTTTTTAGTATTTCTCAATTTTCTCGATTTTTATCTTTTTGTGCGTTTACTGATTTTATTTTCTTTTATCTTGCCTAATTGGTGCAAGGACGAGGTAATGGGTGTGTTGTTGCTAACCATGTTATTGTGGGTCGCGGTGCTCCTCGTTACGGTGCTCGAGTGCCAGTTCCTCATGTACCTACTGCAGCGCGTGCTTTACGAACCAATATCCTTCAGAGACGTGGTTTAGGTCGTGGTGTGGGGCGTGGTGTATTACCAGTAGATGAGGTTGTCGCTGAGACTTTGGTTCACGTGGGACAAGATTTCATTCCAGAGGTTACTCAAGAGAAGATTATTGTGCCACCTGTTCCTGCTGTGATTTCTCTGGGGGATTTTTAGCAAGTATTTCACATGTTCATGCAGCAGCAAAATGCAAATCAGGGCGTCAGTAACAAATGGCAGAAGGAGATGCGACGGTACAAGTTGGATTTTTTTGTGGATCTTCCTGATCCGAAGATTACTGAGGATTGGATGAAGCAGGTTGAGAAGATTTTCAAAAATATGGGATGTTTTGATGAAGAGAAGGTGGAGTATACCACTTTTCACATGAAGAACAAGGCCTGAAACTGATGGAAGATGATTGAGAGGAATCACGGGTTGATACCACTGATGGTTTGGGCAGAGTTCAAGGTTAAGTTCTTTAAGCATTACTTTCTACAGAGCTTCAGACATCATATGACAACTGAGTTCTATCAGCTGACTCAGGAGAAGATGACTGTATCACAATATGAGGCACATTTTGCAGAGTTATCTCATTATATACCAGCAGTTGTAGCTGATGAGGAGTCTAAGGTTGTAAAGTTCATAAAGGATCTTCTTCCTCCTATTCAAACTTGATGCAGAGGTTTTCTTAGGCAGACTTATGCGTAGTTGGTTTCACGAGCTCAGGAGTTTGAGCAAGATTATTAGAGTAATATCAAGCTAAAAGAGTATAGACGGACATATAAGAAGATGGATAATGGTGATTCGGTAGTTATTCATGGTCACCAGGATGTTCAAGAGCATAACAGAAAGCGTTTAAGGGATGATAGGTCCTCAGAGACCACAGCCATTGTTCCAGCTCAGAGAGTTCATATTTCAGGTCATTGTTATTCTTGTGGAGAACATGGTCATCGTGTTAGGCAATGTCATCGTAGGAATGGACAGCAGTGACCTCATGAGTAGGGTCAGGGTTTTCATGGTCAGGGACATCATCCGCAGGGTCATACACAGCGTTACCAGGGCCAAGCTCCGTATCAGCAAGGTCAGAGTCAGGCTCAGCATCATCAGAGATAGACTCAATAGTATCGAGGTCAGGGTCATGCTCAGGGTGGAGTATTTACAGTCCAGCGTGATCAGAGTGGAGACAAAGCGGTGGTGGAAGGTACTATATTATTATTCCATACTCCTTTTAGAGTTTTATTTGATATTGGTGTTTTGCATTCATTTAGTTCATATATTTGCATGTGTCCATTGGGTTTAGAGCCTATTATGTTATAGACTTAATTGCATGTGTCTATGCGGTTAGGTAGTTCAGCTTCGCTTAGCCGTATTTGTAGGATATTTCCTATTGCTGTATGTATATTGTTTTGTCTAGGATTTGAGTATCTTTTACAGAGTCTAGTGTACCAAATTTCATGGTAGAAATTTCTTTTTAGGAGGGTAGAATGTAGCGCCCCGTTTTTTTTTTAGTTTTACATGTTATTAGTGTAGCCATAGTAGAGTAATAGGTTGTTCCTATAACATAGTATCTTAGCTTTTGTTTCCCCAATTCTTCTATCAAACCCATTCAACCACCACCGTATTTCTCCCTGATACTTTTTCATCTCTCTCTCTATCTCCCCCATCAACCCATAGCTTTAGAGACTCTGGTTTGTGAGAATTATTACACTAACTCCAAGTTCTCAATTGTGCATGTTATCAAAAGTGGGTTAAGTATCATTTTCGTTGGGCATTGTTAGGTCGTTCTCCGTTCCTCGAATTTTAGCAAATTCTGTATTAAGGCAAGTACCATTATTGCTTGTCATTGTTCTTTGATTGGAATAACATTTTAATTATAGACAATATGCCATATATTGTAAGTGATTGTACTCTTATATAATTATTGTTTGAGTGGGTTCGTTGTAATTGTACCGTGACTATATTACTGTGGAATTTCAGAACTTGCCATACAATCATTTTTGGAACCCATTATAGTAGTTTATTAAGGTATGAACTAGAATTATGTTTGAGGTCGCTTTGGTTCGAGCTGTTTCAGTTCAAGGATTGAAGACAGATTAAAAATGAGATTTTCAATGTTTAGATTCGAACTGGTTAAGATCGTCAAAAGTTTGAGCTGGTCAAGTATCTTGAAGATTCGAACTGGTTAAATTACCTGAAGTTCAAACTGGTTATGTAGCCTGAAGACTCGAGTTGGTTCTGTTCGAGTTGCTGAAGAAGAGTTAAAAATAGGTCAAAGTCGTTCGAACGAGATTGGAGCTTGTTCGAACAATATTGTAAGATTTTTGTTTTCTTTCAAAGACCGAAGAACTCGTTCGAACGAGTTTAGACTTTGTTCGAACGAGATTTGTCTGGTTGCCTTTTTAAGTCTTCTTTTGAGATGTTGAGTTCTGCCTTGTGATATGTTCTATTTGCAATTGGTCCTCTAGTATATAAAGAAGACTTAGGTTATTTTGTTAGCTATCTTTTCCCTATGAGTTTAATTCTAGACCTAGAATTTGAGAGACTCTATTAAAGCTGGAGAAGCTTGGAGAGATCATTGTAACCTATTTGATATTATAGTGAATTGTTCGTGGGGAGTGGTTTTTCATCCGCAATGGTTTTTCCACTTTCCTCCTCCGGGTCGAAAATCTTTGTGTCTTTTATTGTTTCTTTGTTTATTTACTACTTGGCTGGCAATTTTTGATTCTCAATAATTGGTATCAGAGTGAGTGTTAGGGCTTGTGTGGTAAAGAGCGATGGCTGATCAGGAGAAGTTAAAGATTACAAAGTTCAATGGATCAAATTTTAGAGTGTGGAAGATGCAGATAGAAAATTACATTTATCGGAAGGATCTTGATTTACCACTGGGTGGAGTTGAGATGAAGCCAGTAGATTTTGATGTTGCTAAGTGGGCGCGATTGGATCGCAAAGCGCTTGGAACTGTAAGGTTAGTGCTGTCATCTTAAATTCTACACATGATCTCCAAAGTTACGACGATGAAGGGTTTAATGGAGACGTTGTCTGCCATGTACTCGAAACCGTCCAGGGCAAATAAGGTTAACCTTTTACAGTGCTTGTTTACTTTGAAGATGAAGGAGAATGGTAGTATGCAAGCTCATATCAGTGAGTTTAATACCATACATGCTCAACTGGAATCCGTTAAAATTACTTTTACCAAGGAGGTGAGATCATTGGCTCTTCTAGGGTAGATACCAAAAAGCTGAGAAGGATTCATTACAGCTATGAGTAACTCATCGGGGAATGAAGGCATCAAATTTGACACTATAGTCTCATTGATTATGAGTGAAGATAATGGGTGTAAAACATCTGAACCCTCTTCGATTTTAAACGGTAGTATGTTGAACGTCGAGGAAAGAGGGAGGTCTTACATAAAATGGCCAAAATTTGGAAGGGGTCGATCACAGTCAAGAGAGAAGTCTAAGCCTCCCGGTGCGTGTTGGACTGTGGATAGAAGGGTCATTTCAGGCGAGATTGCAACTCTTCTTCTTCTAAGAAGATTGATGATGAAGAGAAAGATACAATGAACCTTACAGAGGAGGTTAGTTCAGACGAGGCTATGCTACTATCGTGTGACGATGTTAACAAATCTTGGATTGTTGATTCGGCCGCTTCCTTCCATGCTACTGCAAACGTAGGTTTTCTTACTAATATTGTTAAAGGCGACTTCGGTACGGTCTTTCTTGCAGATAAGAGTGCACGCAATATTACTAGAAAGGGAAATGCTAGGTTGTTATTGCCTTCAGGGGGAATATTGGTTTTACAGAATGTGTGACTTGTACCTAAATTGGGGCGAACCTTATATCGGTTAGCAAATTAGTGGATGATAGAGAATATGTGAGTACCTTTGGTGCAACCTTCTGGAAGGTTACAAAGGGAGCTATGTTGGTAGCTTGAGGCTTGCGACAAGGAACGTTGTATACAACGTAAGACACAATTTCCACTATTTGTGCGGCCACTCTGGGGATTGATATAAGTACGTGGTACAAACGGCTCGGTCACATGAGTGAGAAGGGGATGAAGATAATGGTAACAAAGGGAAAGTTAGAGGGCTGCTGAGGTTGATCTTAAGTTTTGTGAAAAATGTGTTCTTGCGAAGCAGAAGAATGTCAGTTTCAAATTATCTGGAAGATCAACAAAACTTGGAAAGTTGGATCTTGTACACACAGATGTTTGGGGGACAACCAGGGTGTCTTCTCTTGGTGGTTTTTACTATTACATTACTTTTATCGATGATGCTACGCGTAAACTGTGGGTCTACTTTATGAAGAACAAGTCAGATCTGTTCGATAAATTCAAGAGGTAGAGGGTTCTAGTTGAAAATGAAACCAGTTTGAAACTGAAGTGTCTCAAGTCAGATAACGGAGGCAAATACTAGAGTGACGAGTTTGAAGACTTTTGCGCATCAAACGGGATTAGAAAACAGAAGACTATTCCAAGAATACCGCAACAAAATGGTGTTGCAGAACGCATGAAATAAACAATAAATGAAAGAGTGAGGAGTTTGAGACTCAACGCTGGATTGCCAAAGTATTTTTAGGCAGATACGGTTAGTACGGCGACATACTTGATTAACAGAGGGCCTTCAACGGCTTTGGACTTTGGACTTCCTGATGAAGCAAGGATCAGTAAAGAGGTAAATCTTAATCACTTGCGTATTTTCGATTGTACCTCATATGTGCTTGATAATTCAGATACAAGGACAAAGTTAGATGCAAAGTCGATGAAGTACATTTTTATTAGATACGGCGGTGATGAGTTTGGGTACCGGTTTTGGGATGCGAAGAATCGAAAAGTTATCCGGAGCCTTAATGTTATATTCAATGAGAAAGTTTTATATAAAAACTTTAAAGTACCTGTGAAAAGGATTCGAGGTGAAGAAGCAAAAAGTGTCGACATTGAAGATGATGAACCCTCTCGAGAGGATGATGAAGAAGTCGTTGCTGAATCCGATGCACCGGATCAGAATGAGGAACCTAATGTTCTAAACAATCCAATAACACTTCAAAAGGAGTCTAGAGTTGTAAGAATTTTGGCATGGTACGTTAACTCCTTAAATTACTTGTTACTTACAGATGGTGGTGAACCTGAAAGTTACAAGGAGGCTTTAGATGTAGAAGCCAAGAACAAGTGGGAGCTTGTTATGGATGATGAGATGTAGTCATTATCAGTAAATCAAACTTGGGATATAGTTCAATTACCGAAAGGGAAGAGAGCATTGCACAATAAGTGGGTATACAGACTAAAGCACGAATATGACGATTCAAAGAGATTTAAGGCTAGACTTGTGGTGAAGGGCTTTCAGCAGAAAGAAAGCGTTGATTTTGGCAAGATCTTTGATCCTGTTGCAAAGATCTCTACAATTCGGGTTGTAAAGAATATAGTTGCAGTTGAAGATTTGCATCTTGAGCAACTAGATGTCAAGACCGCATTTCTTCATGGTAACCTCGATGAGGAGATTTATATAAAGTACCCAGAAGGGTACTCTGTGAAAAGGGAAAGAGGATCTTGTGTGTAGGCTCACAAAGTGCTTATATGGTTTGAAATAAGCGTCGAGACAGTGGTATTTGAAGTTTGACCAGTTCATGTCCAGAAATAGCTATTCAAAGAGAAATGCCGATCACTGTTGTTTTATCAAGAATATGGGTAACTCATATATCATTCTACTTCTATATGTAGATGATAAATTGGCAGCAAGTGCCGACATGGGAGAAATTGTTAAGTTGAAGGAACAATTATTCCGTGAGTTTTCTATGAAGGATTTGGGTACGGCGAAACAAGTTCTTCGTATGCGTATTACAAGGGATAGAAAACGGCGAGAATTGAAGCTATTTCAAGCTGAGTACATTGGCAAAGTACTTAAGCATTTTAATATGGATGGTTCTAAAGTTGTCAGTACACCATTGGGAGGTCACTTCAAATTATCAAAGAATTGTTGTCCAAAGGTGCAGAAGGATAGCAATGAGATGCGGAAGGTTCCTTATCAATAAGCAGTTAGTAGCCTAATGTACGCTATGATATGTACGAGATCAGACATTACCCAAGCAGTGGAAGTTGTTAGTAGGTATATGAATAATTCAAGCAAGGAGCATTGGAGAGTTATGAAATGGATACTGAGGTATCTAAAGGAGACTCAAGATATGGTATTATGTTTTGGGGGTTCTCAAATATGTTTACAAGGTTTTTTTTATTCTGATATGGCGGGTGACATGGATAGGCAGAAGAGCACTAGTGGTTTCATTTTTACATTGGGAAGCAGTGTAGTTACATGGGTTTTTATGCTACAGAAGATGGCGGGTGACATGGATATCTTTGCAGCTACAGAAGCTTATAAAGATATGGTTTGGCTTAAAGGGTTGATGAAAGAGCTCGGTAAAGAACAACATTCTCCTAAACTGTATAGTGATAGTTAAAGCGTTATACACTTAGCGAAGAATTTGGTTTTTCACTCTAGGACCAAACACATTGATATTCGATATCATTATAAATGCTCGCTTCTCGGGAATGGTGTGTTGAAGCTCATTAAGATTCATACTTATGTGAATCCGGCCGATATGTTTACCGAGGTGGTGACTTTTTAGAAGTTGATAACATGTACAACTTTTGTGGGTCTTCAAGATTTAAGGACCGGGTAGTTCGAGCAATTCATTTGGAGATCTAGAGATGGGTTATGATGGATTCGATTTCAAGTAAGAGATTGTTAAGGTATGAACTCGAATTATATTTAAGGTTGTTTTAGTTTGAGTTGTTTCAGTTCAAGGATTGAAGACGGATTGAAAATGAGATTTTTAATGTTCATATTCGAACTGGCTAAGATCGTCAAAAGTTCGAGCTGGTCCAAGTATCCTGAAGATTCGAACTGGTTAAGTTACCTGGAGTTCGAACTGGTTATGTTGCCTGAAGATTTGAGCTGGTTTTGTTGGAGTTGCTGAAGAATAGTTCAAAATAGGTCAAAGTCGTTCGAACGAGATTGTAAGATTTACGTTTTCTTTCAAAGACCGAAGAACTCGTTCAAAAGAGATTTGCCTGGTTGTCATTTTGAGTCTTCTTCTGAGACGTTGAGTTCTGCCTCGTGATACGTTCTACTTGTAATTAGGCCTCTAGTATATAAAGAGGACTTAGGTTATTTTGTTACCTATCTTTGCCCTGTGAGTTTAATTCTAAACCTAGAATTTGAGAGACTCCATTAAGGCTGGAGAAGCTTAGAGAGATCGTTATAACCTATTTGATATCATATTGAATTGTTCGTGGGAAGTAGTTTTTCATCCGCAAGGATTTTTCCACTTCCCTCCTCTGGGAAAATCTTCGTGTTATTTATTGTTTTTTTGTGGATTTACTACTTGGTTGGCAATTTCTGCGTATCGTTCTTGTCAGAGAGAATAGAGTAACTACCTCGATTCTCAACATAGTTATGCTAGATTTAGCATGAGCATATCAGTAAACCCAATTTAAGGAGGAGTTTCTTTTGTGGTTATTTATATAAAGTACTATAACAATACTTTTATTCAATAGTAGTAGATATATCTAATTAGTTGCTTATGTTGTAGTTATAAATCCAGACTATAATAGTTTCTTTTGATCACAGTATAAGGTCGTTTGGTTTAGTATATATATATAAGGAATTTTATACGTTAATGAAAATAGATTTGTTTATTGTATATTCAGAATACATATATATATATGTATATATATGTATATATATATATGTATATATATAGCTTAGGGCAGACCTTGGTTAATTTATACTTAGAATATATATATATATATATATATGGTTAGTATATAAAGTAATTTGTATTGATATTAATTATATCTATATCAATAGCGTTGGTAATAGTAATTGGTGCCTCGTGTTCAGCCCTTAAACTATAAATGGATAGGTTGGACCTTGATGTTAAATCAAGGGGGTACTAGCATAAGCCTATATAATATCATTGGCAGAGTCCCCACTCCTATACTTGTGAGGGTAGAAAAGTCATTGAGCATAAGATCGTCAATCATATGATATAGTCTCATTGCCTATATAGCGAGGACAGATAGGTCATTTTGATTGAGTGTCGGTCTCTTAGATCATTCATGCATAGGATAACTTAGAGTCATGTACACAGTAGGGCTATGTTGTCAGGGCCCTTGGGTTCGAGTCCCTAAACAAAATATTTGGTAACTGTTTATCAGTGTCCCGGGTTGCAAGTCCCTAAATTATTCTCCTATTACTTCTCGGCTGCATGCTACGCGAGCATCCCGTGGGCTTAGATCCCTGAAAGTAAAAAAAATTAGGTTTTAGACCTGTAGGCTGAAAATCCTTGACCACCTTGATCCGGTGATTCCCCCACTAATTCCTGGCTCACTAAAAAGGAATCTGCCAATCCCTGGCTCGACAATAAGGGATATGTTTCTGTTGAGGACAGAAGGGTGCAAGAGTGTGGTCCCACTAAATTAAAAGTAACCATGTGTACATCGTCTGTTAATTATCCCCCACACCTAATAATACTCTATAACTACTTTATAATACCGGTTGGCGCAGACGCTTAAAAACAATATTAATAATTGAACCTTATCTCCTCAGTAAGCATTGCATCATTTTTATATATATATATATATATAATATTATATCACATTAGTACTTCTGTATTATATCGGTCTGTCATGTTCAGTGACCGGTAATAATTGTGTTTGTTTGACGCCCTATGCACTATATTTTAACAGGAGGTCGAGCACAGTAGGATTTTGCTTAGTGAGGTTTGGTGGATCATTTTCGGGATTCTTTAGAGTTTTTTGGATCGCTAATCTGTCGTAGGGTATTTATGATCTATTTATTTCAGATTTTATTGTCGTAATCTATTTTCTTGTTAGTATATTTTGTTGAGAATATTATTTATTTTATTCGATAATTGAGTTATTTCTGCTGTGCTTCTTTGATAAGTAGATGTAGTTAATTTATTTATAAATATATCACATCTGTGGGGTTCATCCGTGGGATGCCCAACTTATTAGGCCTTAGGATTTGCTTAATGATTTTTATCAGAAAGCGGATTTTGGGGCGTGACACTTCTTATAATCTAGCAATAAACCACCAAAATATCATGTATTTAACTAACTTATTGGCAAATATTGTGAATGATTTGCGGTATTTTGGGGGTTTTGATATTATCGTGATTTTTTCCCTTTTAAACTATGATTGTAAACATAAGAACCTGAGACCTAACCTAAGAGTAATAGTTGTAAGTGGTTACTCACTCCTGTGAATTATGTCGTACTTAATCCAACAAGAATACACCACATATTTAAAGCATTTGGCGTGGGAGAAATATTGTTGGAATGTTTATAATGCCAACTCAGTCAGAAAATAAAGATTTTGAGGAACCGCGTCACTCATATATGTATTAGAATTTAGCATATCAGTAACTTTATCAGACAATTCTTAAATGTCAAGTTTTAATTTGTAATTGAATTGCTTGCATATTCTTGTAATAAACATTTTAATTCTCAATTTTTCATTTTTCATTTAACAATTTTTATTTTTATTTTACTTTTATGTAATCTTTTTTCAAGTTCAAATATTTATGGAGACTTCATTCACATTTTCACACACTTTAAGTACTATTATCAATATATCATAATATTTATCAAAATACTGATAAAACCATCGATATATCGCGATAATTTGGTTTAAATCAGATTTTTTGCATTCAGCCGTAATAAATTTAAAATATCGCGGTAAGCCGTCACTAGGCAAGCTCGACCCTGGGTATAGACCTATGAGGCGGCCCATCTAGAGCCTCCAATTTTAGATGAAAAATAGTGGCCTCCTAATATTGCTACCTTCATATGTTTGGGCCACCAAAAATAGGGCTCATATAATACTAAAACCAGCCCAAATAGGGTTGCAAAAAAATATATATAAAAAGTGAGTGTGTGTGTGTGTGTGTGTGTGTGGGGGGGGGGGGGGGGGGGGGAGTGGTTTGTGTTCCGCCAGCAAGTCGAAGTGGTACAAATAGGCCACGACCGCTTTCCCTCATCTCCAGTTTTAGCTTGAGCGGGAACTCATGGCTTCTAAAGGGGAAAACAATAATCCAAGAGGATCTAGTTCGATTTTGGACAATTCTGCCAAGTCGTTCGAACGACTTTGGGTCCATTCAAATATACTTTTGAGACTATTCGAACAAATCCAGTTTTGAGTAGTCTATTCATATAGACTCAAAGTACACTCAGTTCTGAGTCTTCTGTTCAAATAGAGAATTGCTATGTTCAAACAGAGCTGCGACTTATGTTATTTTTAGGTCGTTTCAAGGGCATTTTTGTCATTATGTTGTAACTAGGAAATTTGTTGTCTTTAAGAGGGCAAGGCTAGGTAATGTAAAAGAGAACCAGAGATAGATCAAGAGAGGAATTCATTAAAATCAATTTTGAGCAATTGAAACTCTCTTTGTAAAATATTTACCCAGCAAATTGTGTTCTTCGCATTAATTCTTCGATTAGGATAGTCTCTAATTCGATTGAGGATTAATTTCCCAATGGAATACAAGAACATGGGTCAATGTCAAATACAAAATATTATCGTTGGCCGTTGATTTATGGGCAACTGAAGGGTGTTTCCGGTGTATTTCAAACACTTGTCATATTTCAAACCTCAGATACCTGGATAACGAAAGAAACAATGTGAACTTATTAATTGCCAAATAAGCTGATATATGAACTGAATCAGAACGATTTTAATAAGGGTTAAAGTTATAGAATCGTAAGAATGCTAATCACTTTCCTCCAACAAGGGATTAACAACGTGTCCCACGAACAATATTCTCCGGCTCTTTTCATCTCTTACAATAAACATAAATGGATAGTCTGCCACGAAATCCACGCCAGGAGGTGGTTTATCATATAATCCACACTGCATATCATCATTCGATACAACAGTCACAGCAGTTGCCCATGGAGTCCAGCATCATCGCCTTTGGAGAAAGGCAAATCTAGTCCACCTTCTTTAAGGACTTTGGATGCTTCAAACCCGATTGAGATCTTGAACTTTGGGATCATGAACCTTCTAACACTGACATATCTTGAAAGTTTACATACATGTTTTGTCAAGAATTCTGAATCCGACGCAACTTTCTTCACTAGATCCCATAGCCCGTCTTTCTTGTGGGGTAGAAAAATGTACATTAACAGTTCTTTGGTATCGTCTGTCACTTTATAAAGAAGTCGGAGGCCTTTGAAATATGAAAAAGAGTGGACAATTTGATCAACATAAGTAGTCATGAAGGGAGCTTCAACAAAGCTTCCATCAAGGAGATAAAATTTTGAGTCCTTCGCTGAGCTTTCGTCGAATTCTTTTTTCCAAATTCCTTTGAAGTAGAGTGCATTTGCGAGTAAAATTTTTGTCTTATTAGTAATTGACTCTGGCGGAAGAACGGACTCGATTAACCCATTAGTTGCTTTTTCAGCCCACTTGTTCGCTTGAGCTCTCACTTCTTCACCCTGTATAAATGGTAAAATTTGCTAAGAACAGCATTTGAAAGAGAAGTCAATTAAACAAAGCGTTTGAAAATTGAGTTATTTCTTATTCTTCTTCTTTTTTGAGGGAAGTTATTTCTCTAATACAGAATGTGTGTACATTAATGTTATCACTTGACATTTTAAATTAAAAAGCCTAAGATGTAAATGTAGTTGCAAAAGGGATGTACATTTAAGTTAAAAAACCCTAAGATGTAAATGTTACCACCCTAGTCCGATGACCGCTCTCTCTAGTTCTCTTCCAGTTCTATGGTCCTCTGAGTTTTCACTAGAGGCAATTGAAATATTGAAACGAACATAAAAAAAAAAACCAAGGGTTGTACCCTAGACGGATAATTCATGTCTAAGGCAAAGGTTAACAAGTATATACCGAGGTCGATAGTGCATCAAGCTATGCGACTATGTCGAGGGATTGGGTTGGTATCTAGCTAGGTTTAGCTTCTTAGGGGCATTGGCCTAGGTAAACCCCAATCTCCGATGGACTCAGCTTTAGGAAAAGGGTCGCTGCTATGTGACCATGCTCCTGCAATAAAGACTATCTTTTGGTGTTCAAGTACGTCAATCACAAAGTGAACCACGCAGCAATGTAAATACATTTGCTGATGGCTGCCTGCAGGATTAACAAAGGTTTCCTCTCAAACATGATTTTAATCACAAATATTTTGAGTAGTGTAGCCAAAAATATTCAAATTGAGACCTACCTTGTTCTAAAAGTCGACGGCACCAGTTTTTGCTCCATAAATTGTTGTTGCAACATGTTTGAAAGAAGGACAGAGAGTGAGAGATTTATCTACCCAAAGACCGCCAACGTACGTCAATATAGGCCCTCCCTCACTATTGCTGTTGAAAAGCTGAATGAGCCGTGAACTAAATGCATATGAGATCGTCGAGACTCTTAGAATTGAGAAAACCTAGCTTTTGCTCTAATGTTTTGTCCGTCGATCCAGATGCTACTAAACTCAAAGCAAGTTGTTTTGATACCGGAGAGTATACAAAGTTTTTGTCTTCGGCTTCACCCATCCCAACGGACTTTACAAACTCAAGACAAGGAACAACAGCTTGGGTACTCATTATGTTTCACTACAAATAACAATAACGCAAAAAATAAAGAAAAGCGCGATTTTAAGCCAAAATCATTAGTGTTTTGAGTATAAACCCTAGATCCGATAATAAACGAAACTATTGAAAAATTTTGGAGCATTGGTTTAATCAGATATCAGTGGAAAATAGAAATAGAGATTAGAGAGAAAAGGAGTTACCTTGAACCTTATAGAATAATTCTTCTTGTTTTCTTTTTCTTTTTCTCTTTTAAGAGAAAGAAAGAGAAGCAATATGAAGAAAGTGTTTATATAGAAAACTCTATGAGGTGGAGTGATATCCCATAGGGTAGGGTTGTCAATCGGACCCGAACACGACAACACGACCCGAACTTGACCTGCATTAAACGGGTTTGGGTTATAAATGGGTTGACCCGCTAGACACGATAACTTAGCGGGTTGGGTTAGTGTTATGAAGATTGACCCACGGGTTGACCCGCTAACCCATTAGTGGTTGGAGTTAATTTGGGATTAAGGGGCTTTTAAGTCTTTCTTCATATTATGTGTATTATAACATATAAATCTAAACCTTATTTTTTTCTACCATATCTCGGGTTTCGGCGGGTGCAATTGCTAATTGGATTCCATTTTTTATTTTCTCTTTCTCTCGATTTGAAGATACGTTATCTGCATATCCTCTTAATTTTGTTACTTTTTTCAACATAGAGAGAATGTTCTTGAAGCAAATATTTTAAAGATATTTTCACATTTACAAAAGCTTAAAATGCAATGTAGAGTAGATTAGGGGTAGACTAGAACCAAACTACCATAACCATTAACCATTCTAACTCTAGTTTTGTTTTACAAATTACAAGCTACAACGATGGGCGGTCTTAAACCCTAGTAGGGAGGGTCATGGGCACATGGAGAAGGAAGAGAGGACATGAAAAAAAAATATATCAATCTTTCAAACAAATAATTTTGCGGGTCAAATGGGTCGGGTCGGGTTAACCCGATAATTTGCGGCTTGGGTTCGGGTTAGATTTTATAACCCGTTTACTAAACGGGTCGGGTTCGGGTTAGCTATTTGTTGACACGAACCCGAGTCGACACGACCCACATACGACCCGACATGATCCATTGACAGCCCTACCACAAGGTAATATTTGACAATAGTACCCTTTACTTGAACTACTGCTAGGTTAACAAAAAATTGGGTACCTTAGTATGGCGGACATGCTTAGGCCTTTGGAAAGGCAAATAAATTTTGGGGTTTGATGTTTATTTTGGTGTGTATGAGTGAAGATTATACTGGAAATAAATTCACCAATTCATGCACAAAACTTGATTACCTTTCGGAAATACAATGAAGTTTTAATGGAAATGTAATATAATGGACATCCATCACGGTGAAAGATAATTTTTCATGCTGACGGGCGCTCAATTCCCTGGTTGCACTGTGCAACTTGCACATTTCTCATGAGTCATGCCTGTTATGAAATAAACTTTGAAAGGTAATATACTGATTAGCAATGCTTGCAGGAAAGAGCGTTGTAGACTCTGAGCCTTGTGATAAGCCGATAAACATGGATTTCCCAATCAAGTACATGAACATGAGTTAATGTCAAATATATATATACTCGATGGCTGTTGATTTATGGGGAATTGAAAGGATGTTTTCGGTGTATATCAAATACTTGTCTGAGGTTAGATATGTGGATAATGAAAGATAACAATGTGAACATATTAATTGTCTGATAAGATTACATATGAATTGAACCAGGGAGGTTCTAATACGGATTGCAGATTATATAGAATGCGAATTATTTTTATCCAACAAGGGATTAAGAACGTGATCCAGGAGGATCTAGGTAAGTCCTATTGGGACTAGGAACTTGTAACCAACCCCTATTGTAACTAGGAACTTGTAACCCTTATAAAAAGGGGCAATGCTAGGCATTGTTAGGTTATGTTACATCTAGAAAGAGTTCTGAGGAAGAGCCTAGGGTTTTGGAGTGATTCATTGTAATTACTTTGTTTTTTAAGCAATTGAAGCTTTTATTTTCCCAATCAATTGGTGTTCTTCGTACTTTTCAGCTAACTAAAGTTTCTCAATCGTATTATGGATTAAGTGGTATCAGTTTTCCAGTTGTGATTCTCGGGGGGTTGATTGTGGTGTATGGTCTCTACACGTGACCGTCTCAAGCAAACGAAGGAGAAGTTAATAAGTCTGTTGAAGATTCATCGTAAACCTAATTCGAAGAAGAAGGACGATTTGGAGATGAACGAGGCCAACGATCGACTCACGATTTTGGAAACGATAGTTTCCGACCTAACTTCTATTGTAGGGGAGTTGGTAGAACAATTGTATCTCACAAACCTCGCGAAGGCTTCCACTTCGGTGACATGGCGAGGCCGCTCTTATCGGAGAGGCCACTCGAAGAAGAAAGGGGTTATGGAGGTGGATGAAGACGACAGCTTTACTGAGATAGATAGTGATTCTTGTAATACCGTATCCGACAAGGAGTGATCGGGTATTGGTAAGTCATCGAATCCTATACGTAATCTTTGTATCAATTTTAAAATTAAAATTCTGGTTTTCGACGGTTCAATCGATGCCGAGAAGTTGGATAATTGGTAAGATAGGTTAGAGACTTATTTTTTGTTTACAAATACTTCAATGCTCAACAAATATGCTTTACTACATTGAAATTCGCAAGTCATGCACTCACGTGGTATAAATCTTATCATAAACGCCACGATATATGAAGTTTAGGTTGGAAAGAATTCAAGGTTTTAGTGAGAAAGCAGTTTTATCTGATTGGGTATGGGCAAGAGAGATGGTATAAATGGCACAATTTGCGCCAAAAGTTAAAGCAATCCGTACAGGAGTACACTACGGCATTTCATAACCAAGCTTTGGTTTTAGACATTGATGTGGACGAGTATGAGGTATTCATGAAGTACACGAGGGGTTTGTTAAAGTTTATTAGGAGAGAGTTGAAGCTCTTTACAGTGGCCAATATCAAGGACATAACCGTGAAGGCAATTGCCATTGAAGACAAGTACTTGAAGAGTGAGAAAGAAGACGATAAGAACAAGTTGGGGTGCAAGTCTAGTTGGCAAAATGAGCATAAGAGAGAGGCCAAAGGAGAGGGGTCTTCGTCCAAGGAGTTTTATTGTAATCTTTGTAAGGTGAGTGGGTATATTTCCGCTTATTGTTGGAAACTTCACTCGGAGCTTAGGCCGAAGGATGAGTAGAACAAGAAAGAGAGATATATACTAGCCAAAGAGGTTGTTGACCTCCTGGATTTAGATAAACCAAATCCTAAGCTTACTCTTATGTTTCAGCGGACTTTGGCTACCGAGGAGAAAAGTCGGGAAGAACTTTTTTATGTCAGTATTCAGGTAAAGCAGAATTTAGTCGAAACCATTGTGGATTCGGGTAGTCAGAAAAATTTAATTTTTGAGGCGCTGGTGAAGAAGATGGGTTTGACGACTGCAGCTCATCCTAAGCCGTATAATTTGGGGTGGATTTAGAAAGATGTAGATTTGATGATCACGAAGTAGTATACATTTAAGTTTACGATCACTGAAAGGTTTATTGACGAGGTGACGTGTAAGGTGCTTCCTTTGGATGTGTGTCAAGTCATCTTGGGTAGCCCTTATCTTTGGGACAGAAATACGATTCATTATCGTAGAACTCGCAAGTATCATCTTGTAAAGGAGAAAAGGAGTTCCATATCAATGCTTGTAAGGAGCATATCACTACGTCTAATTTATTAATGGCGACTCAGGTGAAGCGATTGGTTAATACGAGCGGCAAGTTTGTGTTATTGGTTTGACCAGTTCAGGAGGGTACGTCGGCTATAGTATTGTTTTCTATGACAACGTCTTATAGGTAACCACCCGACATGGGGGCGTTGCAAGAGGAGGTTGTGGTACATACTGATTACAAGCTGTTCTAGTTTTTAGCTACACAGTCCAAGCTACAGCTAGCTCGCTAGATGAAGAGACTGTCGTATCCCCAACAATTTCCCTTGATTATACAGTATAAGAAGGGAGTTGACAACAAATTGGCTGATAGGTTTTTTTTTTTTTAAGCTAGTTTTTATAGGGATCCGCAACCCTGAGTTTCCAACCCCATGAGGTTTTGAACCCACGACCTCTCACTAGGTGAAGAGGTACTACCACCACTGGACCAAGAGCCCAATGGTAAAATTGGCTGATAGGTTATCTCGACCCCCATTACCAACTACTTCCGCTATGTTGGTTTTTATGCAGATACAACCTTTTGTTACGTCAGGATATGTTGTAGGATATGATGATCCTAAGGGGCGTAGT
This sequence comes from Kingdonia uniflora, assembly GCA_014058105.1. Classification (NCBI taxonomy): domain Eukaryota; kingdom Viridiplantae; phylum Streptophyta; class Magnoliopsida; order Ranunculales; family Circaeasteraceae; genus Kingdonia; species Kingdonia uniflora. The sequence goes on along the minus strand of JACGCM010001144.1, from coordinate 3,143,472 downwards.
GTATTTCACCAAAAGTTACTATCAGGCAAGACATGTGGTGGTATTGAGTCATTTCGAGTTGGGAAGAAGGGTCAGCTACCTAGTAAGTCGAAGTGGTACGGTAGAGTAATGGATAGCGCCGCATTCCTACCTCTCTAGTTCTTGCTTGAGCAGGAGCTCAAGGCTCTTAAAGGGGGGAGCCATGATCCAGAAGGATCTAGGCAAGTTCTATTGGGACTAGGAACTTGTAACCAAGTCCTATTGTAACTAGGAACTTGTAACCCTTATAAAAGGGGCAAGGCTAGGCAAGTCCTATTGGGACTAGGAACTTGTGACCCAATTCTATTTGAACTAGGAACTTGTAACCCTTATAAAATAGGGCAAGGCTAGGCATTGTTAGGTTATGTTAGATCTAGAAAGAGTTCTGAGGAAGAGCCTAGGGTTTTGGAATGATTCATTGTAATTACTTCATTTTTTAAGCAATTAAAGCTTTTATTTTCCCAATCAATTGGTATTCTTCATACTTTTCAACTAACTAAAGCTTCTCAATCATATTATGGATTACAACGTGTCCCATGAACAATATCATCTCATTCTTGTCATATCTTACCATAAAAATAAAGGGTTTTTTAGACTTATGTCCTGATATTTATATGGATATTTGACTTAAGTTCTACCATTGAGCAAAAAAACAATTATAGTGCAGTTTGACCATGGTCAACTTCAATTGACCACAGTTGACCCAGTTCAAATCTGGTGGTCATTTTGCAAAGACTGAAACACCCTTATACTCGCACGTGCAAATCACGTTTTGAAAGAGCGAGATTTTCCCCACCCACTCTCTCTCTTTCTCAGTTTATTCTCTCTCACTTTGAAGTTCTCAGTTTATTCTCTCTCACTCTTAAGTTCTCAGTTTGTTCTCTCTCACTCTTAACTTTTCTCTGATAGTGAAGAAGAAGGCCAATAAGAGGAATATGAAATTGATAGGTGAGATTGGTGAAGATAATGTAAACCTAATCAATATCTTTGATAATGAGTACCCTTCACCTGATAAAAGGGAAACAGTATTGAGACGCATTCCCTTTCCAAGGTATGTACTGTCTCTGTCTCAATGTGTATGATTTGGATACCTAATTTAGGGTTTATTAGAAATTAGGGGTTTTTTTAGTGTTTGTAATTAAATTAAAGGTTTCATAATTTAAGGTATTTATTACTCAATTACTGTGATTGTTGTGTGTTGTATTAGTTTTTTTTTAGGATATTAGTACTAATTATACTGTCTCATGCTCAATTGTTGTGTTGTATTGGATTTTATCTATGATAGGCATTCATACAATTTGAGACATTTCAATTAACTATGGGGAAAAGTGGGGTAAAATGAGTCCTACAGGTTGGGTTGATAGTGATTATACAAGGGGGAAGAGTTTTAAGTATGCGATATTATGTGGGGAGGGGATAACTTATGAGGAATATGTGAGAGAGATTACAGTCAAGTTTAATGACCACAATGGGGTGAGGAATTACATTCCAGAAGTGGGGTAAAATGAGTCCTACAGGTTGGGTTGACAGTGATTATACAAGGGGGAAGAGTTTTAAGTATGGGATATTATGTGGGGAGGGGATAACTTATGTGGAATATGTAAGAAAGATTGCAGTCAAGGTTAATGACCACCATGGGGTGGGGAATGTGATAGAGCTTATATATTTGTATAATAGGTTACCTTTTGTTGTCCGGAGTACATATGATTTGAGGGATATGTGGGCACAAGGTGATGAAAGTTATCCAATGAGAACACATTTTTACATCAAGCCAACAAATGTAGTAAGAGAGATGGTTGATGAAGCTAGGGAGTATGTTGTTCTAGATGAAGAGGATGTAAATTATATCATATCCCTAAGAAAGGCAAAAGAGAAGAATACTACCCTAGTTAAGACCATTGCTAAAAGAAAGGGAAAACCAGTGGTAGTGAGTCCTTCAAAACCTAACAAAGCTGCCAATAAACCAGCCAAAAGACAAAAAACACCAATTATTGATGCAAAGAAGATAGCAAAAAGCCTAATACAAAATTAAAGAAGAATGCTATGCTCTCAGAAGAAGGCTTGGATAATTTACCTGAAGTTTATCATAGTGACAAAGAGATTAACCTAGAATAAATAGATGATTATGAGATAGAAACTCCAGTGAACATTGTACTAGAAAGCGAATGTGAATGTGATGATATAGATAAAGAACAAGAAAGATGGGTTAGGTATGCCCAAGTTGGGATTGATTGTTTAGGCCTGAGGATGGTTATTGTAATACCCACTCATCTGGTGATGAGAATTATGTTCCTACTGCTGAAGATCTTGAAAGAGGTAATGAATTTGAAGGTGTTGATGTTGAATTGGATAATATTTACAATAAAGAGCAGGTTGACAAAGTCAAAACACCATTGATAGTTGGTTTCAAAAAATTTAAGGTAGGCATGCAATGGGCAACTGTATATGAAGCTAGAGAAATTATGAGAAGGTTTAGAATTTTAAACCACTTCACATATATATGCATCAAGAATGAGTACTAGACTGAGGCTAAAGTGTTCAGAGGAAAAGTGTGAGTGGCTGGTATTTATATCAAGAAACAATGATAGGCACACTATGGTTTTTAAACATGGTAACTTTCAGTATTCTTGTGAAGGAAAGATAGGGACAGAAAACACCTTGTGTAATGCAACACGGGTCGCTAGAGAAGTTAAATCATTGGTTAGAGATGTTAGGGCAATGACTCCCAAGGAAATTAAGACCATAATGAAGATAAAGTATGGTGCTGAGATTAGTTACTGGATTACTTAGAATGCAAGACAAATCTGCATAGAGAGTATAGTAGGGTCTTATGCTCAGGGTTGCCATCATTGTGTGTGAAGATTTTAAAATCCATTCTTAGGAGCATAGCTAGAACCTGGAGAGAAAATGACACACTGCAGTGGACTGGTACTATTGTGGCTTTCAAGGCATATTTGGATGGTTTTGTTAAGGTGCTAGATGGTTGTTTTTTAAAAGGCAAGTATGGAGGGGTTTGCCTATCTGTACTCAGTCTTAATGTTAACAATAGTTTGTTCCCAATTGGAGTGTACATGTACAAAACTTAATGTAAAGACACTTGGCTTGATTTTCTTACTAAGATAGAACCTTACTTATCTACACACCCAAGAAAATTGACCCTTATCTCTGATAGGCAGAAGGGGATTATTGATTCAGTGGTAGAGATTTTTTCACATGCATATCATAGGTTTTGTTTCAGACACATATTTAAAAACATGAAAAAATACCACAAGGGAGCATATTTAGAAAGATTATCATGGTGAGTTGCAAGAGCTTTTAGGCAGAATGAAAAATAAGGCTTTCTAAATCAGCTTGGTATTAACATTCTTGGGGCAAAGGACTAATTGGATAAAGAACCATATGAGCATTGGTGTATATCTCATTTTGATTGTACTGTAAAATGTGAACACATAACCAATAATTTTAGTGAGCCCTTCATTTGGTAGATCATGAAGATCAGAGATAAACCATTAACCAAAGCATTTGAGAGACTAAGTTTGGTACTTATGAAACTAATATCTGAGAGAGAAACTAAAGCAGAGTCATGGGATCAAGGTGGTTTGGTACCAAGAGCAGTTAAACATCTTGAGTATTTAATGGCACACTATGGGGAGTATGATATGGAAGGAGGTGACAAGAATGATGGGTTTCAATCTCTAGTACTGGGGTAAGGTAGGTACTAAACCTGGAAGAGAGAACTTGCTATTGCATTGAGTGGCAATTGACAGGAATACCTTGTATCCATGCTAGAAGTGTATTAATCCCAAGGAGGCAATCATTAAAAATGTAAGAAATATATTTTCTTGATTTATTAAATTTCTTTATTTATTACTTTTTTTTATTTGATTTCAATGTCTCATGCATTTTCATTTGATTTCCTGACAAATTTTTTTCACCATATCACTTTGTTGCTTCATATGTGGCCACATATAGTAGTATATATTATACATCCAGTATTTAATGATACACACTAGGCCTCTATAAGTTAAAATTCTTTAAAACTATTATTTTAATGTATTCACTTTTTTGCCTCACTTGTAATTGTACTCTCCTAATTTGTTGCTTCTTATGTAGCCACCACCATTACAGAGAGGGAGGGGAAGACCTAGAATGGAGATAATCAAGGGTGATGATGAGGTGTATAAAGAACAAAAATGATGTGGGAAATGTGGTATTTTTGGCCACAATAAAAAAAACTTGCAAAGGTGAACCTATCCAAATTTAAAGGGCACCTGCACCTAAGGCAAGGGGAAGACCATCACAAAAGTTAACCAGAGTATACTTCAGTCATTCACAACAATTAGATGTTACTTAAGAACAAATAACACCCATAGTTTGAGGAAGGGGTAGTAGTGGGAGGGCATCCAATACTGGCAGAGGAAGAGGAAGGACTGGAGGTATTTTAAGTGCATCAAATTCTGGCAGAGGGAGGGGAAGAATTGAAGGTGTTTTAAGTACATCAAATTCTGACAAAGGGAGGGGAAGAACTGAAGGTGTTTCAAGTGTATCAAATTCTGGCAATGGGTGGGGAAGAGCTATACAAACAAATCACCAAAGGTTTGTAGATGAGTGGTTGAGTAACTCAGTCCCTATAGAAACTCCACAATCACAAGAGAAGCCACCACTGGTGATACCACCCATGCCACCAAGGACAGATGCTTCAACAAATCCTTATAGGAGAACTTTCAAGCCACCTAGGAAAAACTTGGAGGCTTTGAGCTTTATGTTGCTTTTTTTTTGTTCTAGTTTGCTTTGCTTTGTAATTTGGGTTTAGTTAAAGCAATTTGTGAATTGGTGAATGCATATTTTGGAGTATATTGAAACAATGCCACTGTTTAATCACATATTGTGCTGTAGTTTGTCAATGTGTTGCTCTTGTGCTGAATTTCAATTGTATGAGAACATTTTGTATGTACAGATTTTGTGCTGAATTTCTATATGTAAAGCAACTCTACATGTATGTGCAGCTTTTGTGGTGGAGTACAAATTTTGGAATGATGAAATACTTATTGTAAGGAGCTTATTCTGCATCTCGGACTCGAGCTCCATCTTCAACTATCATACGACCACTCGTCCTCGTCAACATACACGTGGCACTTTTATGGAAGACATATTATGGAGCAGGAGTTACTCAAGCTGTTGCACAATCATTATGAAGACTCATCAAAACCATATATTGTAATGATCGTCATTAAAACAGATAACGGTCATATTATAAGACCTATAAATAGGTCCATAGAACTACAGAGAAAGGACGGACTTTTCCTATCAAGAAAGTCTCTACAGAACATCCTTGTAATAGCTAGCATTCTCAATAACATCTCTCTCTTTCTAAAATCCTCAAGAGATGTCATAGTTTTTAACCTGTTCAAATGTTTTCCACGCTAAACTTTTGTGTTAGTTATTATTAGCGTTCTGATTACATATGGTGTAAAGGCTAAGTCTGGATCCCGGAATTAGACTATTGGTTCATCCAATTCAATATACATAATTATTAAGTAGTGTAGCCAAAAATATTTTGAGTAGTGTAGCCAAAAATATTCAAATTGAGACCTACCCTGTTCTGAAAGTCGACAACACCATTTTTTGCTCCATAAATTATTGTTGCAACATGTTTGAAAGGAGGACAGAGAGTGAGAGATTTATCTACTAAAAGACCGCCAACGTACGTCAATATAGGCCCTCTCTCACTATTACTGCTGAAAAGCTGAATAAGCCGTGAACTATGTGCATTGAGATCGTCGAGACTCTTAGAATTGAGAAAACTTAGCATTTGCTCTAATGTTTTGCCCGTCGATCCAGATACTACTAAACTCAAAGTGAGTTGTATTGATACCGGAGAGTATACAAAGTTTTTGTCTTCAGCTTTACCCATCCCAACGGACTTTACCAACTCGAGACAAAGAACAATAGCTTGGGTACTCATTATGTTTCACTACAAATAGCAATAACCCAAAAAATTTAGAGAAACGTGATTCTAAGCGAGAATCATTAGTACTTTGAGTAAACCCTAGATTCAATATTAAAAGTAGACTAGAGAAATTTTTTGGAGCATTGATTATGAATAACATAATCAGATATCAGTAGGGCAATTAAAAGGAAAAAAAATAAAGATAAAGAGAATAGAGTACTAACCTTACCATAATTGAATAATTAGTTAATTTTATTTTTTTTGGAGAAAGGGAGAAACAATATGAAGCCAGCGTTTATATCAAAACCCTAGGTGATGTATGTATATATAACCCATTGTGGGAAGATTTTAGGGGCAGATCTTAAGGGTGAAACTATTTGGCCCACCACATTGCCTCATTGGACAATAGTACCCTTTACTTGGAGTCTTGGACTAATACTAAGAGCATCTCCAACAGAGTGGTATGCTGTTAACGTTTTCCCATACTCTTGCAAAAAACCCATCCAGTAGGGGTATGGTGTTCAGCATACTCACCCCCATACCCCACCAAAGTATGCGAAACCTGAACTTGGCGAGGAGTATGTGCATACCGCTTAGGCGCTAAACCGTTCAGCGCCCAACAACTTTTTTAATACAGTTGTTTGGGTGCTGAACCGTTCAGTGCACGCAACATTTTTTTCCCCGAACTCTAGGCACTAAGCTGTTAAGCGCCTAGACTCTATAATCCCAACTCCCCTCTCCAAATGGCTAGTTTTTTAAATTTCACCCAAATCTCTTCTTCAAAATAAAGGTAGTTTCTTAAATTATCTACCATTCCATCTCAAGCTCTATCAACTCTCTACCATCTCAAGCTCTATTAACTTCAAATGGATAATGAATATTCCCAAAATTCACACTCTCAATACGTTCCATCAACGCAACTTCCAGAATCACCAAACTACTCCATGCCCCCGCATTCCTTTTCCGCGCCACCCAACGTGCTTGTCAACGGAAAAAAAAATGATACTTGTTGTTGGACCGACCTTGAAGATCAAACGCTTGCCAAATATTGGGTAGCACAGTCACACGATTCTCAAAACGGTAATTGAATCCAAGTTTTGGGAAAAAATAGTAAACGACTACGAAGGAACACGGGTGCGAAAACCCGAACAAGAGCCGCCTTGAAATAACGTTGGGGGGAAATCCAATGGCAAATCACTTTTTTGTGTCTTACGTTATCAAAATTTGTGAGGCGAACTATAGCGGGATTGGAAATATACACCACAAGGTACGTTTTAATTTATATGGCATGTTTGTTTAAATTTAGTATATTAATTTATTTCTTTAAGTGTTTAATTTTTTTTCTTTATACGTAATATGACCGTACGGATACTATGTTTGAGAAAACGTTTAAAATCAAGAACAATCGAAAACCACACAAGTTTAGCTTTAAACATATTTGGTATATTATGAATAAGCATCCAAAATGGAATTCGGAGATCGTCCATAGAAGCGTCCATGAAATACAAGTTGGTGGCGGCTCTAAGTCCGGCTCGAAGGCACAAAAAATGTCAAGCAATGCAAGTCCGAGGGTTTCAATTGGTTCGAACGCTGATAGCTTAGTTGACGATGACGAAGAAGTGATGGACCCAATTTATTCATCTCCGGGGTTAATGAATAGGCCAACGGGGGGAAAAAAGGAAAAAAGGCAAAATAACTTTTTGACGAAGTTTGAAAAGGCGATCAAGGCCCATGAGGGTATAACGGAGATAGTTAGAAATAATGTCAAGCTAAGACAAGAGGAAAGATAAATAAAGAAGGCTATGGTGGCGGAACATCTCGAGCTATACCAAAAAGCAAAAAAAGGAACAACAAATTCGAGACATGGAGATTATGGATAAGGATTTGAGTGGAATAGATATAGATACCGCCATGTGTTGGAAAATGTTAAAGAACGAAGTGATCACAAAAATGATGGCAAAACATAACGCTACGGTTTCGTCGAGTACTAGCGGTTGTAGTGATAATATGCCTCATCAAAAGGATGTAGTTTAAATTCTAATTATATTTTTCAATAAATATGTCAAACATTTTTAAATGTGTTGCAGTATTTTTAGTTTGGAATGAATTGCAACTTAAAAAGTTTGGAACATTAGTTAAATTGAAACAACGTGCGTAGACATGAAAAAAAACTACAAGTACAAATTATTAAAATTAAAATAACAACTTAAACATTACGTCTGGCAAATTTCCAACAATACTCCACGAGATCGGCTTAGAGTTCAAAATATTTGTTTTCATTTCGGTACTTCAGATGTTCCCCAATATATTTATCGAAGTCGTCGTCCGTAGAAATACCTCAGAAAATCTCCAGTGGATACTTGAATGGGTCCTTCGCTTTATCAAACTTATAATCATGTGTCGCCCAATCACGCTCATCGTCGGTAATCATATTATGTAAAATAATGTACGTGTACATAATCAAATTTAATGTTTCAGGCTTTTAAAATCGTACGGGATTCCAAAAAATTGCAAAGCAAGCTTGTAAGACACCAAAAGCACGCTCCACATCCTTTCTAACTCCTTGTATAGCCGCAAAAAAAATCATTGCCGTGATTGGCATTGGAATTGTCTTTACAAATGTTCTCCACTTTGGGTAAATACCGTCCACAAGATAATAACCAATATCGTAGTCATGACCTTCAACTTTGTAATTTGCGAGAGAGGTATTTCTCATTACAAGGTTGTTGGACAATTTGTTGCGTTCAGCAACATTGATGTCATAATTCAACCCCAGCATGCCGAAAAATGCATGCCAAATCCACAAATCATATGAAGCCACCACTTCAAATATGATTGTCAATTTTTTACTCTTCCCATTAAAATCCTCTTGATACGCCATAGGGCAATTCTTTCAACCACAATGCATACAATCGTTGCTCCCCAACATTCTTGGGAAACCCCTCGTTTTATTTTCTTTGAGCAACCTTGCTACGTCGGCCGGAGTAGGAGATCACAAATACTCATCTCGATATAAATGAATCACCACTTTGTAAAATTTTTCCAGCGTTTCCAAGGCCGTACTCTCCGTCGTCTAACAATACTCATCCGTCGAATCAACGGGCGTGCCATATGCAAGCATACGAAGTACAAACGTCATTTTTTGATGACCCGTTAATCCGTGTGTGTTTGACACATTAGGCTTGAATAAAAAATAAGAGTCGTACTCGGAAATACCTTGAAGAATGCATAAAAATAGATCATGCGACATTTGGAATCTTCGCAAAAAAAAATTGCATCTTAAGTCGGTTTTACTTCGGCGAAGTAATCATCCAACAAAAGTTAATTGAAGATTTTGTGCTTGTGATTGACGTATTTTTGACCCATCATCAATCCCCCGGTCTTTCCAAGTAACCCGGATTTGAAAGCTTCATATGATAATAAGGCGGGCTATTAGTTAGGAACATATTGCTTGAGAACTTAGAAATAGATATAGAGATAGTTGTTTGAATGTCTAAAATTGTATGTGTTTGATAAGATATATATATAAGAGAAATAAAGGTGGGATATTTTAGCGAAAAATAAAAGAGGGAGATTTGAGTGGTAAATAAATGCGGAAGATTTGAGCGGTAAATACCAAGGCGGAACACTTAAGGGAAATAAGGGCGGAATACATAGTATTCCAAATTAACAACATGACGGCATAATCTAAAATAAAAGCATAGGAACATAATTTAAATATAAACTAAGAAGTCAAACATTAAAACATAACGACATAAGCCAAAATCAAAACATAACGACATAGTCCAAAATAAGTAGTTTAAAAACATGACAAATTATCGCAACTGGCGTCGATCAAGCTACTCCTGCAACTCTGCAATGGATTATTCTAGCTCCTGATTTTGATCATAAAGCTCCTGTATGTGGGCATCTCTCTCTCTCTCTGATCATCTCATCTTTGTCAATGATCACACTAGTATAATGCTCGTACATCAAAACCGTCCAATCATACGCAATCTGCGGGCATGGCTACCGACATACATACGTCCAGGGGCGGATTTATAGGCATGGAAGAGGGGGCAACTCCCCCCCCCCCCCCCCCCTTGATTTTTGCCAAGAAATGGCTTATATATAGCGAGTGGAAAAAAAAACAATGCATACCCATCTAAAGCCCAGCCCTGGCAGCTCACAGCCTGACCCAACAATCTAACATATCTAAGACTCTAAGAGCCCGACCCAGAAACATAAAGTGTGGGAGTGGGAAGTGGTTAACCAAAGTTACCAAACAATAAGAGCATCTCTCCAACTCCAACTCACTGTTTCCATCTCCAAGCATCTCTCCAACTCCAACTCTCCAAGCATCTCTCCAACCAAAATTTATCTTTGCATAATTACATTCTCTCCAAGCATCTTTCTCTTTCTCTATTGAAGGTTAATTCGATTAATTGATTTGTTCATTCTCTCCAACCAATTTTTTTTCGGGGGCTCCGCCCCTGCATACGTCTAGACTCATCTAGATACTGCGTGTACTGCAATAATAAAATATGTCATAAGCAAAACTTATATATCTAAATAAAAGAATATCAAAATATTACAACATAAAATTAATCATTTACCTCTGCATTAAGATATAAACCAGCAGATGGTACCCCGGGGACGTCGCTAAGGTGAGGAACGTCAAGCAACCTATCAGTACCATCAATATCAACAACTTTAAACCACCATGTGGGATCAGCACTGGTATCCATGTCCTCTTATGTGAACTGTATCTCCTGTGGCATAGAATGTGTAAACCTCAGAGGAATAATCTACCCTCTAGCAGCTCTTGGACCGATCACATCAGCGTTAATTATCTGTGAGTAGTCTGGTAAAATGTATGGTGTTGAAACCCTAGCCCATTATAGATCATAGCTGGTGTAGTCTATGAGAAACTTCTCACTATCTACCCATCTCTGACCTCTAAGCTGGTCTAGATAACGATCCTCAAACATATCTTGAGTGGGTAAAGGGTCCACTGGAATACGTGCAACCCCAAATACCTGAAGAGAACACCACTCCCCTAAATACCAGGCATGCGAAAGGCTAGGAACACTGAGAGGTACCCTTTTTCATGAAAACCATTATGCAACTGTAAGGGGTGTGTCCTCGTAAGCCTTTAAACCTTGTTACATCTCTAAATATGAGTCTCATGGACACATGAGATTGTCTAACCTCCACATTTCAATTTGAACCCTAGCAATGTTCATGTTGTTATGCATCCCCCTATTAACTTTCTCCATCAAATTCAACCTCGTCCATCAAGTTAATCTTAGGAAATAGAGGTACGTGTCATTGGTTTCCTCATCTTGAAGTATTGGGAAGAGATTTGTTGAATATTCATAGTACCAATATTCAAGCAAACTCTACCAGCCACACAAACCCTTCATGCTCAAAGAGTAAGAGTCAAGGGTCGTATATAAATCCCCCAAAATAGTGGATCCCCAATCATAATCATCTAACCTATCTAGGTCGGCAATCGCGGCAAGATAACCCAACCTAATCGTACTTTTACTATTAGGGAAGAAGAGTTCGGCCATTATAAAAAATATGAAAGCCCAAGTTGATAAAGGTCGTATCATTGGATTATTTTTATTCGCCTCAATAAACCACTTTATCCAATTAATCTTTACAGCCCCCGAATGGACATCATTTTCCCCTAAAGTGGGAAAAAATTGGCCGAACATTCTCAACTTTTTATACTCAAAATTAAACGGCAATGACCACTTTCTAGGATCCCCGATAGTTATCCCCGTTATCATGTAAAAGTCAAATGGGGTAAAACCAATCTTTGTGTCCACTAGGTAGAACGTGTGGGTGGTTGGTCACCACCTCTCTGAGAGACCTTGAGCTAAAGTCTATCGCTTTTTCTGAGCGCCCAATATCTACCAATTTTTCCTATACAACATTTAAAAAAATTACCAAATGGCGAATTCGTTAACCAAACCTTTTGTTCTTTATGAAACTTGTCGTAGGTCTTCACAATCATAAGAATCCCGCCATGAAAGTTTAGAGCATCCCCCTACATCATCACCAACATGACATTTCATCAAATACATTTCTTTGAGACATTTCATCAAACACATATGGCTAAAGGTAAAAAAAATTATAAAATTTTAGCTTTTTTCTCACCGTGATTGTCACAACTTTCTTTGATATGTGAGTTTTACCCTCCGGCAACACAGCCACGCTCCGCATGCTATCAAGACAAATATCAAGGGGTGAAGGTGGGTGTACGGGTCTGGAATCTTGCAAAACTCTCTCCGTTACCGCCTTGTAATTTTGGCGATGAGTGGTATGGTTAAAATCTTCCATTGATTTTCACGCTGGTGTGATTATAATATTGCAATGTTCTCTTCGTTATCATCTTGCTTGATTATGGCTTGTATAGGAAGTTTGAATGAAAGAAAGGGGAAAGGGAAGTGAAGGATGAATGAAAGAAAGGGGGAAGAGAAGTGAAGTTTATTAAAAATTTAAACCAGACTCTAGGCGCTGAATCGTTCAACGCCCACAAAAAAAGACATGTGATTTGGCGTTTTGGTGTTAGGCGCTGAACCGTTAAACGCCCAGAATAAAAAATGTAATTTACTGATGGACCAAGTTTGTTGTAAATGCCGGTATGCTAAACCGGAACAGCATACCAGTCTATTGTAAATGTTCTTAAAATAGTAAACTAGGTATAGGAACATGAGTATGAAACTGTACTTCGATGTTGGTTTGGGCAAACCAAGTTTCACATGCAAAAAGAGTCATCATACTATCCCTAAATGTATTTTTAGGATTTTAGTTTTCATAGGCCATGGATAAAAAATTAAATAAAAAAATGTCATAGTCCACGGTTCTAGGTGGGCCCCCATAGTGGTGTGGGTTGGGCTACCCCAGACTACTAACCCCCTAGGGTTCGATTTAGGGAGGGAGAGAGCTTCTGGTCTTCTATAAATAAGGAGACCCCCTACCTTGTATAGGTTAATGATATTTGGCCTTTTGGAGCTCTAATAGAATTTTTCTCTATCTATCTTTTGGAGCCTATGAAAATGGATATCACCTTGAGACTTGGAACGATAGTAGATGTCCCTTCCAGCAGATCACATCTTAGGAAAATGGTCAGAAGTTGGTGTTGGAGAAATACCCAATACACTCATCAGGTTTGTATATGTCCCATATTCAAAGAATATAGACTTATGTTATTGCGCACGTCCCCATGCGTAGCAAAAACCTTTTCCAACTATGGCATGATCGTCTTGGCCATCCGAGATATTATATAAGGAACATGATAATCAACAACTTGAGAGGTCATTCCTTAAAGGAACATAAAGTCTCAATTCTCAAGAACCAGCCGTGTCAAGCATGTTTTCAAGGAAAACTCGTTACGAGACCCAGTCAGACCAAAGTGGGGTCAGAATCCCCTAGATTTTTCCAGCACGTCCATAGAGATATTTACGGCCTTATCCATCCGCCTACGAGCCCATTAAGATATTTTATAGTCATTATCGACGTATCCAGTGGATGGTCGCATGTATGCTTATTCTTGACTATAAGCATGGCTTTCGTACGTTTGTTAGCATATATTATATATAAAGCTAATTGCTCAGCTCCATGAACACTCTATTGAGTCCATCAGACTTGATGAAGTTGGTGACTTTACCTCCCAAACCTTTGATGATTATTGTTTATCCATGGGAATTAATATTGAACGTCATGTACTCCATGTGCATACCTAGAACGGTATAGCTAGAAAATCTAATCAAGGGGATCCAAATGATTGTTCGGCCTTTGTTACTAAGAATAAGACCCCTGGCCAGTGCTTGTGGCCATGGATTTTTGCAAGCCACTGCGTTCATTAGATTACGGCCTACAACATATTATCAGTTTTCCCCATTGCAACTGGTCACTGGCCAGCAGCCAGTAGTTCACCATCTGCGCACTTTTGGTTATGCGGTACAGGTGCCTATTACACCACCTTAACATACCAAGATGGGTTCCTAGAGGTGTCTTATGATTTACGTGGGATATCATTTGATACTTAGAACCTATAATAGATGATCTTTTAACTACAAGGCTGGCAAACTCTCACTTTGATAAGAAAGTATTTCTACCATTAAGGAGAGATATTAGTAGTTCTGCATCGAGCGAACGACCTGAAATAACTTGGAATACACCAACTATGTCTCATTTGGACTTGCCAAGCAGGCATCGTGATAGTAAAATTTATAGGATCCTCCACTTTCAGCATATTGCTTATGAGATGTTGGATGCATTTAGTGACACAGCTAAAGTGGCGAAGTCACATATCCTAGCAGCGAATGCGCTAGATAGAATCGTGGTCCCAAAAGGGAAAGTTGTGGTTGTATAAGCGATAGACCGTCATAAGTCTAATCAAAATCCAACTTTACAAATTAATGTAGTAAAAGGCAAGTAGGGTGTCAATCCACGGAGATGTACGTTATTCTAGAGTAAGCTAAAATTTAAGAGAAATGGGGTCTGGTTTAGCCATAAATCAACATTAAACTAGGTGTTGTATTCTAATATTAAGGTTAACTAGACATTCGGATTCGACCCTATAATAGCATATTAGGTTTTCGATCTTTTCCTTGAATTTTCTCTTTTGAATCGAATTTGAGGGGTTTAGAGTTCTTTTCTGATCTCTCCACGATGAACAAATCATTGAGTTCAACACGTCAACACGTCAAGGTTTAAACTTAAACTCTAAGTTGCTGACTTAGGGCTTGTCCGTCCTTTTGTAAAAACATAGACAATACCTAGGTTTAGAAGTCACTAAGTAGATTAAAAAATCAACCCCTTATCCAGGAGATTGATTTCTCTCCAGGTTTGAAGTGCTCTCAACTTCCCCAAACTTGTCGAGTTCAAAAGAGTTGAGTGCACTTTTTAAGTAAAGTATAAGATTCGACACGACAAGCATCGGGTTGAGTGTACTTTTTAAGATGACGACCTAGTTTGGTTTCATTTGGATAAAGAACGACTAAAGAGAGAAGATAAAAAGCTCAAGCTAATCCATTATGGCTCGTTTACGATACTCAAGGAGATTGGTGATAGCACATTCTAATTAGATTTGCCACCTTTGATGAAGATGTATTCGGTGATTAATATCAAGCATTTGAAGCTATTTGAGCAGTGTCTTTTAGATGAAGACTCTACAATCGACACTCGTTTACCGTCAGTTGATGACTTATGGATACATAGAAAGAGAAGATCTGTTGTATGAGGATAGTATTCTAGAGAGGAAGGTTCATGCTACAAGAAGGTGAAGTATCGAGTCGTTTAGAGTTGGGAAGAAATGTCAACTACCCAGCAAGTTGAAGTGGTACAACAGGGAAATAGGCACAAAAGTTATGCCATCAGTCGAAGTGAGATATCGTTATTGATTACTCCTTACGTTGATTCATGCCTACATCAATATCGCCGAAGAGGTCAACCGTTGTAAACTCCATAGTCATGGAAGTTATGTCAGTGGTGATGTAGCCTAAACTTTATTGACTTTAGTCACCCTTAGTGTCTTGCAGTCTTATACCCAGTGTCCAGCTGCCTCACATTTCAAGTAAGGAGATTCGTGATTTGGCTTCTTGATCTTCTTCGATTTCTGTGATTTACCAACCTTTTTAAACTTGTTACTCTTCTAAGGGCCCAGAAATCCCTGATTCCCGCCTTTAGTCGCATTTTCACTTTCAAAACCCTGTTCCTAGTTATTTTGGTCATTAGATAAGATTTTCTATGTAACAGATGTCCTCCTCCTAGGGAGATACCTCTTTTTTTAAAATAAAAAAATTACCCTCTTGTTCAGCAGTGAGCAAGGGTTGGATCAGATTTGCATGACTCATGAATTTTAATTTTGAATACTGGTCCCTGAGAGTAGCTTGTGAATATGGAAAGATGGAGAGAATCTTATGCAATATATCTCCCTCAAAGACATAATTATTACTGAGCCTCATTGTTAACACAATTTTTTGTATTGCTGAGTTATAGTTAGTCTTGAAGTCACATAACCACAAGTTGTTCTAGCGGTTACGGTTCTTAGGCTTTATTAGGATATACTAGAGACCAAAGCGATGCTCTAAGCATCTTCATAACTTATATGGATCTCCGCAACATAGGTGTTCAAACTTTAGCTCCAGCAGAAGGTGGGTGCGTATAACCAACATGGCCAATGCTTTGAGTGTTTCAGAGGCAGTGTTATTTGTAACAATCGACTTTGAGATGTTCATTATTTTCAAATGGAGTTTTATGTCCATACACCAAGAAAGGTAGTAGGAACCATCTAGCCACAATGGTTCGTAATCAACGTAGTGTGGTCTTGTAGACATCTGTTATGTAAAATGTAGATCGTAATTAGTAACAATTGTTTATAAATATTTTAAATGCATTATAGACAATTTATAGTACTTAGAATAATCATAAAATAAATTATTCCTAATAATGTTATAGTTGAACCTTATTCATATTCTAATACTCATGAAATTCTTTTCTAATAATTAAATCCCAACTTTATCCCATAAAATAATAATTTTAATTTTAGATGTGTGTTTTAATAAAATCTTAGCCAAGATTATTATTCAAAGCAATTAGATGTGTGCGTTCCTTATTCTGACAACTAGGGTATTCTAATCCCTAAAGTTTTATAAGGTCTGCATATTCTAGCCAAATGACCTTATTTACTACGAATATGAGGGGTATTAGATTTTTAGCTGACAAGTGGTCCCACCCCGAGGTCTGCTGAGTTCACAAGATAGGTAGATTAGTCATGTCTTTGAACTAACATTCTAGGGTACTATAGGTTGTTATTAGTGTCTATATTGTTATCAAGTAATATCTAATTGTACCTAGATATGTAAAATTAGTTCCTCAGATAACAAGTTTTTAAAAAATAAGACTATGAGGCTAATTCTGATTACTTATTTTGATTGCTGAATCTAGTACCTGAATGTTGAAGTTGAAACCTAAAAAATCTTGCTTGTTTTATTTTTGAATATGAAGTCAGAGCTGTGTGAAAACTGACAAATTGTCAAAAATACATATTTTTTAATCTTTTCCGAACATGTTACTTCATAATCGCATTTAAAATTCAAGTAAACAGATATCAATTAATTTTCATTTCTTCTCCCACTTGGATGGTGTCTTTATAGCCGAGGAATTGAACAAGAACTAATTCATTATTATCTAAAAAATAACCTAGGATTTTATACCAATTCATCTTTTAGCATTAAATTTGTCGACAAGCTCTGAAAATAGGTCAAACACTCTAATTATTAAATCAAGATGTTATATTTTTCTTCAATGCTACAGATTTAATTTTTTTACTATATAATATGAATAAATTTATCTCAGAGAATAGTAAAGTTGAACTCATCCATAAAATATCGTAATTTATGGAACCCAAGATTCAAGCCCAACCACTTTCAAATGATAAAAAAAATTGCCCAATCACTTATATATTGAGCTTGGAACCTATAATGGGTCACTATAATTTGAGAATCTTCAAGGGAGTTAGTAATGTTAATTTTATCAAAACCTATCTTTAGAAATGATCATTTCAAGTTATAAATTGATTCAAACCATGGTTATTCTCATTCTCGTTCAAGTTTTCTAAAGAAATAGGGGTTTTGATTCGAATAATAGAGAAGGGAGAGAGAAGAAATATATGAAGAAATATAGAGATAAAGTAGGGGTATAATCGGGTTTAAATATTTTTATTTAAGTTTTGTATCAATCCAGTTAACTTCAGCAAAAAGAATTTTCAGATAAGTTAGGATTTCTAACTTATCTTAAGTAATGAAAAGTGGGGTGCCATTACTAAAAAGACTTTTTATAAACGGAAAAACAATCAAACATATTTAACTTATTTGGTCAATTAAGTTAAATAACTTAATTAAGTAAAAATAATAAATAATATTTAAATCAATTCTCAATTGATTTATAATTATTGTCATTGACATTTAACTTTGATTTAGATATAACTCATAGTCGTATTCTAAATTAGTATTGGCTTTCGTATTATCTTTAATCCCTGGTCATGACAATTAGTATTCTAGGGACTTACCATTAATATTCTATACGCTATCGTAAGATACTTAAGTGGTTATTAATCTATATTCTTATATTACATATAAGTTAGTCAATTTTCATATGCAACACAAGGCACCAGTTCTTAAAAAAAATCATAAAAAATTAAAAATGGGGTACAGGGGTAGGTCCAGTCTATAGGAATTTGTCAAAAAAAATTGACCAAAAATTGGGCTTTAAAAGCAAATTTTAGTGTTTGAACCGGTTTGGACCAGTCTAATTTGGCTGGGACAATGCCTGAATCGGGTTGGCCAGTTTGGACTTGGTCAAGCTGACTGGGAGACGTGTCACGGCTACAGCATACGTGTGGGTCCTCACATGCCACATTTATACATCGTCAGTATGGCGTATGTCCTACCTACCATGTCAGCTATCACATGTCCTTGATACGTGTCTACCACGTAAGCATGAGGTGGGTCCTACCTACCACGTTAGCATGGTATGGGTCCTACTTGCCATATCAGCATATGGTGGGTCCCTCTACTGCTTTAACATATAATGGGCCCTTCTGCAATGTGTCCTTGACACGTGTCACTGTGGGCCCATCCTTGCCACATCAACATATAAATTTGGTCTAATTTTGGGGATTAGGTCTGATCCAAGTCCAAATTTACCAAAATGGATCTGGTTTAGGTTCACCTAGGTTGCGTTAGCATGATTTTAAAAATAAATAAAAAGGAAACCCTTTAGATGTTGTTATCCAGACCTATGCGCCGCAACAAAAAAAAATGGGCTTTTGGCCGTGAATTGCCCAGTTTCAACACCGTTTTCCCGGTGACAGGGACATCTCTCAGAAGAATATGATATATAGAGTAAGCTATTCAAAAAAATTACAAATGCATAAATCTGATTATTAAAACGATCTTTATTTTAGTTTAAAAACAACCATTTACAAGGGTGAAAAAAACACTAAAATAGGTCTAAAAATTTCCCAAAAAAAATATATTAATCTACAGACTCAAATATACATATCCTATATGTTAGATCATGCAATTAATGCATAGAAATGAAATTTTAAAAAAATTATATCCATCCGCAACGAAAAATTTAAAAAACGCTTCCTTGGAGAGCTTTTTTATCCTTTTTGATCCACTAGCTCTTCGCAGTTAATCCACAATACGATTGAGAAGCTTTTAGTTAGTAGAGAAACACGAAAAACACCAAAATTGGGCAAAAAAAGCTTAATTGCTTAAAAGAAACGAAATAGATTATAATGAATCACTCCAAAACCATAGGCTTTTCTCAGAATTCTCTCTAGATCTAACCAAAAAAACTTACTTAAAAAATAATGCCTAGCCTTTCCCCTTATTATAAGGGTTACAAGTTCTTAGTTCCAATAGGACTAGGTTACAAGTTCCTTGTCCAATAGGACTTGCCTTACAAGTTTCTAGTCCCAATATGACAAGTATGCCCTTAAACACCTAAAGGGAAAAGCTGAATCGCTCCTTTGTTCGAAAAGAATAAATTTTTGTTCGAATAAAAAAATATGTATTCGAATACACATAATTTGTATTCGAATAAAATTAATCAGACTGAAATGTATTCGAACAGACATGAGTCAATTCGAATAAAACTGATCAGGCTGAAATGTATTCGAATAGGAAAAGACTCTATTCGAATACAAAATGGTGCATTCAAACAGACTAAAAGTCTGCTCAAATAGACTTCTTAAAAAGTTAAAAAAACTCATATCCTCCTGGGTCATGGCTCCCCCCTTTAGAAGCCTTGAGCTCCTGCTCAAGTTAGAACTGGAAAGGTGAGAATGCGGCGCTGCCCATTACCCTGTTGTACCACTTCGACTGACGAGGTAGCTGACCCTTCTTCCAAACTTGAAATGAATCAAAACGAACACATGTCTTGCCTGGAAGCAACTTTTGGCAAAATACACTATGCCCTTTAGGATCATCATATCTTAACGTAACAAAAGGTTGTCTTTGCATAGAAACCAACATAGCAGAAGTAGTTGGTAATGGGGGTCGAGATAAACAATCAGCCATTTTGTTGTCCACTCCCTTCTTATACTTCAATATCAAGGGAAATTGTTAGAGATACGACAACCCCTTTATCTGGCGAGCTTGTTGTAGCTTGGACTGTGTAGCTAAAAACTGAAACGGTTTGTGATCAGTATGTACCATAACCTCCTCTTAAAACTTCCCCAAGTCGGTTTGCTGCTTTAAAAACGTTGTCATTGGAGACAACACTCTAGCCGACGTACCCTCATGAACCGATCGCACCAATAATACCAACTTGCCGCCCGCATTAACCAACTGCTTCACCTGAGTTGACGTTACTAAATTTGATGTAATGACAGTACAACAAATAAGGGTTTTCACGTCACTAAAAAAGTGACGTGAAAGAGAAATAATATCACTTTTGCAAGCGACGTTGACCAAGGTGGCTTGGAAAGTCCGCGGCTTCAACGTCACTTTTACGATGACATAGATACCTATCATAAACGATGTTGTTTTTTAAGCCATTGCACGTGATTGTCGACAAAGACGTCATCTTTGGAAGTGACTTTAAAACAAATTCAAATCAGCAACATCAGTTTCAAAAGTGATGTTGTTGTGTAATATAATTAAAAAAATCCCTCCCATCCCCACCCTGCTTTTCATTTTCCTTCACCTTTACTAGCACTAGCAAACAAATAGTGCATATATGGTAAAGCTCCTACCTATTGCAAAAGTACAAAAAATACTTGAAAAAATTAATGCAAACTTGTCATTAGTTTCCTATATAATATTATCATTGTTCTTATGAAGTACAAGTATCAACTTCACTATGTAAACACATCATTCATAATGAGACTCATAATCTACAACTGTTCTTGCAACCTAAGATAGTAAGAAAACTTCAAGCAACTAGTGTGGCAGTGAAGCTCAATTCATGCGTACAGAAACTTTTTACACTTGCCTTCATCTCTATAGACCCGAAAAATGGCAAAGCTTAGCTCCCAGAGAATGTAAATCTGCAAGAGAAAACTATAATCAGATATCGAATTCATAAGTAATTTTCTAAGAAAAATTACACAAGTACTAGTATATTGCAAAGCAAATTTCATCCAATATATACTGAAGCATTATCCTAATAACATTAATATCAGTATCTACATACATAATAATTACCTTTGATACAAGCAGCTAATAAACAGCCATAAATGGGTTTAATCAAAGAAGTGTTACCAGCTTTCATCATTTGGGAATTATGAAAATCAAGGTGTAAACAAATGTATGAAGAAGATCCAATGTCTGCAACAACTATAATTAACAAGGTCTGCAAGTGGCTACAAGAATGCACATGATCAAAGCAAAAATGTCAACACAATCCAATTTTGGTGAACAACTCTCAGTACAAGTGCTACAGATCACAAGGATAGCAGTTAAAGCAAGAATAAACAGGATAATTAGATGGAATGCACCATCTCCAGGATGGTTCAAATTAAACTGTGATGGTTCAGCCCTAAGCTCAGGCTTATGTGGAGCTGCAGGAATCATAAGAAATTCTCAAGGGATGGTGGGGTACAGCATAGCATTGGGTAATGGTACTAACACTGCAGCTGAACCATATGGGCTCCTGCATGGACTCATACTTTGCAAACAGCACCAATGGTCACCGCTAAAATTTGAAATGAACTTTAAAGTCATTGTAAACTGGTACAAACAACACAAACTCAGACCTAGCAAGTATGGAGCTGTATGGCAACAAATTCTACATTTAGGGCAAGAACTGCAAATCAACATTGGTCACACATATAGAGAAGGGAATAGCTCTGCTGATGGCTTTTCCAAACTGGGTAGTGCACAGCAAACACAATTACTCTGAACCATTGTATCACTGCAAAGGCAGATTAGAGCCCCTAACTTTCTAGAAAAGTTAGAGATTGCAGCTGTTAGACACTAATGTATTTATTCATTAGGACAACCCGATTTCCTCCCTTGTATCTTTAGATTGCATGAATAAATAAAACCCCTAGTTGCATAAAAAAATAGCAATGTGTTGGATCTATCGATATTAACCTACTTCAATTTCAGCTTACTTCAATATTAGCTATTTCACTTTTGTATTTTCATTTACATCCATGTATAAACTTTTGTGAATCTTGTATTAGTTTCATTATTTTTGTTCTATTAATGAGATGCTCTAAGCATGATATACTAAATTTCAAAACTATAATCTTTTTTGAATTTAGAGACTTAAGTTTTGACACATTGTTGGAACATAAAATCCGACATGACTGCCGCCAAACTCAAGTTTTGAGTCATTGTAGGAGATGGTTTAATATCTTGGAACTCAAGTACGAGACCGAAGGAAAAAAACCACCAATTCCAGACACTAGCACTGCTAGAGCGATGTTGCCAATATAAAACCAAGAGAAACTAAATGATGTTACCAATAGAATAACCAGATAAGATTTAACATAAGAGCAAGGCAAAAGGCTGGAAGTAATAGGTTTTACCTCAAAACTAAGAAGAGAAGTAGTATGAGTGTAATGATCCACCGCATGTCTATCCTTGTCAACGAGAAATTTGGCGAAGTTCCACTTGTTGTTGTCCCCAAATAAACCACCTTTACTTGACTTCAAGAACTTGTGCAGTAAAGCCAAATTATCTCCATTAACGTCAACCTAAAGTCCAAGATTACCATGAAAGAAGACTAAACCAAAAATGCAAAGTAA
Source organism: Kingdonia uniflora (assembly GCA_014058105.1). Classification (NCBI taxonomy): domain Eukaryota; kingdom Viridiplantae; phylum Streptophyta; class Magnoliopsida; order Ranunculales; family Circaeasteraceae; genus Kingdonia; species Kingdonia uniflora. Next base: position 3,120,739 of record JACGCM010001144.1, on the reverse strand, counting down.
AGAGTATCTCTAGCATATAATTTTTAGATTAAGATTTATTTTTCTTTGCTTAATTATCACAAGAAACTTATTGAAGAAGACTCTTAAGGTTAATAAAATCCCTAGGTTATAATATTTTCCCATTTTCAGTATAAAGTCAGAGATCTCTGCCTAACCCCAGCTTTACTCCCCAAAAATGGCAATGCTCATTCAATGTTTGGCTATGGTGGGGTTGGGGAGTAAATATATTATAGCACTTGGTGTGTAGGAGTCTCAAGCAGTAAGTGGAACGCCTAAGGCAGGCGCTACCACTTATAAATGGAACATATAGGCAAATGCCAAAAGCTAGAATTATGCTAGGTGTACAGACTCTTAGATAAACTTAACACTTTTGCTGGTCTTTTTCAAAGTGTTACAGGATTGGGTAGCCCTATTACTCAAGATGCTCAATGTAATGCCCATTAGAATGAATTTGTTCAACAAGATTTACCTTATCAAATGGGGTACTCGGCTTTGAAACGGGTACAAGCAAACTCTAAAATCTGCCCGTTAGTATTTCAGGGAAACTGATTGTAAGGGAAAGCCAGTATTTCTAGACCAGAACACCACAGCAAACAAAATCAACATATTTCATTAATAATTGCATAGCTAATAGAAAATATCAAATCAAGAAAAATAAAGAATTACCATTATCGATGTTTTCTGTTGATGACAACCCATTTACCCAGTCGAAGTTATCCTCATCGGCTTTTGAATCAACTTCTCCTTCAAATGATTCAGGGTCATGTTCCTTTATGGGCAATAAGTTGTTCTCACCAATCTTGCAACTCTCCCACATCTCAGCCTCCCCCTGAACTGATTGGCATACATCTTTGGGATTTACATTTCCACTCTCCGAAGGGAGTTCTGTGTCTCTTGATATCTCATCAACTTGCTAAGATGGAAGAATTCCCACTTTAGGTTTCTCCTCTTCTCCTCTGTCCCCATTCTCCGCTGAAAATTTTACCACCTTTGGAAGCAAATCATAATCTTTTTCTACAATCAATAACTCTCATCAAAATTCAACAAAACTATAGACCGCAAATCACAAATGTTTTATTAAACTTATATCGGGTGTAGTCGTACTCGTGACACGGGAGGATTTTCAATCCACGGCAAGCTTAGACTCCACCGATCTCGATGATCGATCAATAGAAAGACGTGAATTTGGCTGTGGCGAAGGCGAACTAGAATCTGATTTAGTTACTCCCCTACTCAATTTACTAACCCTTGTGGTTGGGGTTGTTGGGGCTTTGTTGACACCATTGTTTGATGATTCAGATAACCCAAATCTGCTTAAGATCCAAAAACCATAATTACATCAATAGATTGCTATAAATAAATAATGCCACTAAAACCCAATCACACAAATCAACAAAAGATAGATTAAAACTCCATAAAGGTAACAACTTTAATAAACCCTATCTTCCCCAATCTAATCTAAATCCAAACCCAGATCAAATCAATATCTTTACATTAGAAACTAATCGTCGGTGATTTCTCAAGTAATTTGGTACAGTTAGGGCCGACTTAGAGAAATTGAAACCCTATAATTTCATGTATAGACTAGAGAGTGAATCTCTGTAGAAAGAAAGAAGCGAGTTTTATATATAACTAAACTTTTTTAACTCGCGTTTCACAAAGACCCAAATTACGTCACTTGAGGAAAAAGTGACATAAATATGAGGGGTTCACTAGTAAAGTCAGTTCTAGAACGATGTTAAATATCTTTAATGTCGCTGGTTGAAAAAATGACGTCATAAGCGGAACAGGTAGGCCAACTTACGGGAATAAAATGCAAAATAAGATCTATAATGTCATTTTTCAAAAAATTGACGTTATTTAGGTGACGTAAAAAACCATATTTGTTGTATCTCCTTACAAGCATTGATATAAAATTCTTTTCCCTCCTTCACAAGACGATACTTGCGAGCTCTATGGTAATGAATCACATCTCGGTCCCAAAGATAAGGGTTACCAAAGATGACCTGACACACATCCAAAGGAATAGCCTCATACGTTACCTCGTCAATAAACTTCTCAAAAATTGCAAACTTGAAAGTACACAGCTTCGTGATCATTACATCCGCATCTTTCTGAATCTACCCCAAACCATACGACTTAGGATGAGCTGTAGTTGTCAAACCCATCTTCTTCACCAACGTCTCAGAAATCAAATTTTTTTGACTACCCAGATCCATAATGGCCTTGACTAAACTCTTTTTTACCTGAATACTGACATGAAAAGGCTCTTACCGACTCTCTTCCTCAGCAGCCAAAGTCCGCTGAAACATAAGTGTAAGCTTAGGATTCGTTTTATCTACATCCGGAAGGTTAACAACCTCTGTGGCTAGTACATATCTCTTTTTCTTGCTCTTCTCCTCCTTCGGCCTAAGCTCTGGGTGAATTTTCCAACAATAATCGGAAATATGCCTACTCGCTTTACAATTATTGTAATGATACTCCTTGGATGAAGACCCCGCTCCTTTGGCCTCTTCCTTATGCTCGTTTTTCTAACTTGACTTGTACCCTGACTTGATCTTGCCATCTTCTTTGTCACTCTTCAAGTACTTGCCTTCAATGGCAATTGCCTTCACGGTAGCGTCCTCGATATTAGCCACAGTAAAGAGCTTTAACTCTCTCCTAATGGACTCCGATAAACCCCCCGTGTACTTCATGAATACTTTGTTCACATCAATGTCCAAAACCAAAGCTTGGTTATGAAACGCCATAGTGTACTTTTGTATGGATTGTTCAAACTTTTGGCGTAAATTGTGCCATAAGAACCATCTCTCTTGCTCATACCCAATCGGATAAATCTTCTTACGTACTAATACCTTGAATTCTTTCCAACCCAAATCTCCTACATCGTGGCGTTTCAGATAAGATTTCTACCACTTGAGTGCATGACTTGCAAATTTCAACGTAGCAAAGCATATTTGTTGAGCATTGAAGTATTCATAAACGGAAAAATAAGTTTCTAACCTATCTAACCAATTATCCAACTTCTCAGCATCGATCGAACCGTCGAATACCGGAATTTCAATTTTAAAACCAATACGAAGATTACGCATAGGATTCATTAACTTACCAAAACCTGGGCATTCCTTAATAGAATCGGCATCACAAGAATCACTAGCTATCGCCGCATTATCGATGTCTCCATCCACCTTCAAAACCCTTTTTCTCCTCGAGCGGCCTTGCCGATGAGAGCAGCCTCACCGTATTGCCGAAGTGGAAGCCTTCGCGAGGTTTATGAGACGCAATTGGTTAACCAACTCCCCTACAGTAGAAGTTAGGTCAGAAATTGTCGTTTTCGAAAGTGTGAGTCGGTCGTTGGCCTCGTCCATCTCCAAATCATCCTTTTTTTTCAAATTAGGTTTGTGATGAATCGTTAACGGGCTCACTAGCTTCTCCTTCGTTTGCTTGAGACGGTCACGGGTAAGGACCATAAACCACAATCAACCCCCAAAAATCGTAACTGAAACTCTGATACCACTTAATCTATAATATGATTAAGAAGCTTTTAGTAAGTAGAGAAGCACGAATAATACCAAAGTTGGGCAAAATAAAGCTTAATTACTTAAAAGAAATGAAGTAGATTACAATGAATCACTCCAAAACCTTAGGCTTCTCTCAGAATTCTCTCTAGATCTAACCAAAAAAACTTACTTATAAAATAATGCTTAGCCTTGCCCCTTTTTATAAGGGTTACAAGTACTTAGTTCCAATAGGACTTGCGTTACAAGTTTCTAGTCCCAATAGGACAAGTATGCCCTTAAACACCTAAAGAGAAAAGCTAAATCGCGCCTCTGTTCGAACAGAACAAGTTTCTGTTCGAATAAACAAAGATGTATTCGAATACACATAATTTATAATCGAATAAAATTGATCAGGCCAAAATGTATTCGAACAGACATGAGTCTATTCGAATAAAACTAATCAGGCTAAAATGTATTTGAATAGGAAAAGACTTTAATCGAATAAAAGGGTCTGTTCGAATAGACTTCTTAAAAAGTCACAAAAACTCATATCCTCCTAGATCAGCAGTGTTGATAACGTGTTGGATAATAAATTATTCTACTACTAGACAATCATACACATAATATGAGAGAAGAATAGAAAGTTTTTTATTGATAGGTTATTTTGTATTATGATTACTGAACCCTTTAAAGGGTTAAATACTCTCTCTAAAACTCTCTCCATAAACCCTAGTTTATATCGACTTTGTTAGTAGACTAGTAGGACACCCCAACCCAGTTGGGTTCCCACCTTGGGCCAGACCCAACTCCTAACAGGAACTATACTCTGATTTTTAAAAACAATATTTAATGAGTATAACGTAATCCGTAGTATCTAATCAAATGCAAAAGTAAGAAAAAATTACAAATTAATATTTCGATGGAAGATAGTAGCAGATCTATTTGCATTTATCTTCTCTAAACCATTGATAAATATCAAAACGAATATGATATATCATTTCCAATTAGTCATGAAATTTCAGGGGACTAATTCAAGGTCCTTGAAGATTTATACAACCATGCTTAGAACAATGTGTACAGAAAGCATATGGTAGGTACAAGTTGTCGGTGGTAAACATTAGACTGATATTGTTACTAACTAATTCCTAACTTTCTATACCTCCTTCAACATTGTGTGAGATGGCATCTCTAAACTATCTCTTGGTTGTTTTGTTTTTAAGTTCTCGTAACTGGTTCTTTACATCTTGTGGGGGATGTGTTGATAATAGTTACAAAGTACCAAATAGAAGTTTTGGCTCATACGTTGTTCTATGATTAAATTAAAGTTATACAATTATGATTTAATAGAAGCCATAGTTTGCTATGGGCCATTGGCCACCCAATGAGTTTTGATTTTTTGTAAAATTAGTTAGAGGTTGTTTGGGTTTTTTTTGTGTTTTTTTGTTGATTATGATTATTTATTCTAATTCTGATTACTTATTCTGATTGTTGAAGCTAAAACCTAAAAAATCTTATTTGTTTTGTTTCTAAAGTCTGAACTGTGTGAAAACTGACAAATTGTCAAAAATACCTAGTTCTTTATTTTTTCCAAACATGTTACTTCATAATCACATTTAAAATTCAAGTAAACAGATATCAACTAATTTTCATTTCTTCTCCCACTTGGATAGTATCTTTATAGCCTAGAAATTGAACAAGAACAAATCGATTATTATCCAAAAAATAACCTAGGATTTTATACCAATTTATCTTTTAGCATTAAATTTGTCGACAAGCTCTAAAAACAAGTCAAACACTCTAATTATTAAATTAAGATGTTATATTCTTCTTCAATGCTACAGGTTAAATTTTTTTACTATATAATATGAATAAATTTATCTCAGAGAATAGTAAAGTTAAACTCACCCATGAAATATCGTAATTGATGGAACCCAAGATTCAAACCCAATCACTTTCAAATGATAAAAAAAATTGTCCAATCACATATATATTGAGCTTGGAACCCATAATGGGTCACTATAATTTGAGAATCTTCAAGGGAGTTAGTAATGTTAATCTTATCAAAATCTATCTTTAGAAGCGATCATTTCAAGTTATAAATTGATTCAAACCATGGTTATTCTCATTCTCGTTCAATTTTTCTAAAGAATTAGGGGTTTTAATTCGAATAATAGAGAAGGGAGAGAAAATTGTAGAGATAAGAAATAAATAAAGATAGATAGAGATAAAATAGGGGTATAATCGAGTTTAAATATTTTTATTTAAGTTTTGTATCAATCCTGTCAACTTCAGCAAAAAAGATTTTCAGATAAGTTGAGATTTCCAACTTATCTTAAGTAATGAAAAGTGGGGTGCCATTACTAAAAAGAATTTTTTATAAATGGAAAGACAAACAAACTTATTTGAATTATTTGGTCAATTAAGTTAATTAAGTAAAATAAACAAACGGCCTTTAGTAGGTGTTTACTTCATTTAAACCATCTCTACCATTTGTCTTTTGGTGCAGCGTGGTGAAAAATGCCTCCAAAAGTAGGGCATGAGCCTGAGTCTGGTATGAGCCCATCTGTTATGTGTTCTTATGTTTCATAGTAGCACCCTTAAGATTCAAATATCTGATCCCGTGAGTTGCAAGAATCAGTGCTTGTATGTGTGTCGTGTAGTTCGGAATTCTATGACGAATTCTATGATATTTTAATCTAACGATTTATTTTGCCATCGCGAGGAAGTTATCTTTTTTTAAGATTGTTCTTTGTCAGCTGACTTATCAAGCTTGGCCCCAAAACGATAAGTGCAGTAATGTGTGAAATCCAGTTTGGGCTTCGAACTAAAACTGTTACATTTACTCTTGCGACACATTGTCAGTCCTCTTTAAAGGTATATTTGAGCATCCACAACAACCTCTCTTGAAATATAGGGAGTGGTGGTGATGTGTAATCCCTATTTGTATTTTTACCCTAACAAATTCCTTTTTTTAAAGAGCCAAGTAACATTTTATCTTTAAACTTTAGAAAAGTAAGATAACCAAATAAAGTTGTTTAGAGCATCCACAACAGCCTCCCTAAATTTATTTTAGGGAGGCAAAAACTAATAAAATGACTTTTATAAGCTCCCTCTGAGGCTCCCTATCCCTATTTTGTTCCTTTCTTTCTCCTCAAGGATGGGGAGTCTAGAAAAATATTTTGTCAGCAATGTATGACTCTTATATTACGTGGAAAGTAAAAAAAAAAAATTAATTTTTGCCTCTTCTTTTTAGACATGATTAATTTAAAGTGGTTTAGGTAGTTAATTTTTTGATGTGGCTCCTTTTTGTGGGGAATTTGTTATATCCATAACATTAAATTTGGGTTGAAAATCATCAAAAGTACTCTTTATCATAGTGAGGCTATTGCGAATGCAGCCACAACAGCCTCTCTTGAAATATAGGGAGTGGTAGTTATGTGTAATCCCTATTTGTATTTTTAGAGCATCCACAACAGCATCTGCCTCTCTATGATAGGGTGTGCCTTTGAGGAGTTTCAACTTAAATTTGATGTAGTGGATATACCAAACTCCTTACAAAAAGAAGCTACATCACATAATTAATTACCAAAACCACTTCAAATTAGCCACCCCTTAAAAGAAAAGGTAAAAAGTAATTTTGTTTCACCTCTTTTCCTTACTTTCCACATCAAAAATAATTTTCCACGTAATATGAGAGTCCTACATGGCTGCCCAATTTTTCCTCCCTAAAATAAGTTTAAATAAGTTTAGAGAGGCTGTTGTGGATGCTTACAAACTTCCTTTTTTCAATGAGCCAATAACTGTTTACCTTTTAACTCTAGAAAAGTAGGATAACCACTTTCAACGTAAATAAAGTTGCTTAGGTGGCTACCTAACACTTTCCTCCCACTCCCTATTGTTGAGGAGAGGGAGAGAATGTGTAAAAATAGGGATGATAAAAATTTAAAGGAGTCTGTCAAAGTTGTGTTATGTTTTTACCTCCCTAAAACAAGATTAGGGAGGCTGTTGTGGATGCTCTTAGGTGACTACCCAAAACTTCCCTCCCACTCCATAGTCCCTATTGTTGAGGAGAGAGAGTGTAAAAATAGGGATGATAAAAATTTAAAAAAGTCTGTAAAAGTTATTTGTTACTTTTTTACCTCCCTAAAATAAAATTTGTTATGGATGCTCTTATGAAATTTAGGATATCAAACGAACACTATAAATATAGTTACACGTATTTGCGTTTTGTATAAATAAATAAAATCCCTGTACATAGTTCCTTCCACGGCCTTGGTTAAACTTGAGATGTATCCATGTCGTTCACTTGCATTGGTTAAACTTGAAATATAGTGCGATTCCTATTTCCGAACTAGGGTTGCAACTTTTTTTTGAACTTTCAAATTTTTTGAAAACCGATCCGATTTTTTCTAATTTTGGATTACTATATTCATATTCCAATTTCCGAAAACCGAATTGCGATTTTTTTCGAAATAATCGGATCGGAATCGGATATTGTTTTGTGATTCCGATCCGAATTTTCCGAACATTGTCTAATCCGAACTTTCCGAATATGCTTATTAGTTTTTAACCATTTGTATATAGATTAATGGTTTATTTTTTGTTAGATTGAGATGTTGTGATGATAATATGTAACATAGACTCATAAAGTATGAATAATCCTGGGATATAATGATTTGAAAACATTAAGATTTAGTTTTCATATGAAAATCACAAAATTCCCTATTTTCGGATGTTTTTTCTAATATTCAAATTTTTTATCAGATTTTTGAAATTTTCGATTATTCCGAAAAATCCGATTTTTCCGATTTTGGAATTGATTTTCGAATTTCTGGAAAAAATCGGAATGGAATTTTGGTTTCCGAAAAAAATTGAAAATTTCCCAAACCCTCTCATTTCCGATCCCGATACCCTATTCCTAACTCCCTCTCATTTCCGATCCGAAGATACCCTATTCCTAACTCACATCCACAAGTGGCTCTCAATGTACATAATAAATAAACTGCTCACTTAGATAACATTATCACAAGCTTTTCATCTTCATGGATTGCATTAATATTGTCACCACAACCTGAATAAGTCATAGCGAGATATGCTGCAGACAACACTTATCCCCGGGCTTGGAAGAATCTAATAGATAATTGAAACTTTCCCACGTATAACAAATTATAAAGAACAGATTATTGAAACTTTCCCACGTATAACAAATTATAAAGAACTGACAATCACAGATGACAAATATCCATCAATAAGTACTCAAAAATAAATTTCAGTTTCCTCCAACATCTCAATAACACCATTAACGAAAGATATGGAGTGACTATAATCATCTGTAATAGAATGAGAATGGATCGAACACATTATAAGCTTTACATATAGAGAATTTAGCACATTAAGTGCATGCTACCTTTCTATCTACAAAAATAATGTGAAACGCCTTTGGGGCCTGCCAAATGCCAACTATGATACTACGGACTTGTGCAAGGGTTGCCAGGGACCCTTTTAAAACAGTTGAAAATTCAGAATTGTGTTCAAGTTGTCATTTTAATCCAAAAAACACACCCGAAACCTGATTATTACGGACATGGTATATTTTTGTATGCGTTACAGGTTTTTGATGCAGGGATACTGAATATATGGTCATGACAGCTCCTTTTGAAGATCATGAAGAGCAGGGGGGATTTAGGTGAAGAACGGAAAAATCCCAATGACAGGTGCATTATACATACTTATGTTAAGCAAAGCAAAGACATTGCATTAGTGCAGGCGAAGAGGGCACAAAGGATAAAATCCAGTAAGGCATGAAACATGACTGCCATGGCACATCGCCTGATAAGGATATCAAACCAAGAGAATTTACTAACAAAGAACAACTGCTAACAAAATGACAAGTTAAGAATAAGTAGGGTACGCCAGCCTTTGCAGTAGTGCAAGGCAAATACGACAACCGAGAGTCCCAATAGCTAGCTATTGTGGTGGACTTTCCCCAATGAAAAATTAATTTAATATCACATGAGCCAATGGCTCACGTATCAGATATTAAACTGATAAGAACAGATACCACACTTGATCTTAGCCAAAAGGCCGAGAAAGGTATAAATTTTAATTTTTCCCCGAGTTCCTTTTTATAACACAATGTTCAGCTACTACTACTTTCTATCAAACAGTGTGGGACTAAGAAACTGAAGTCAGTCATGTTATATTGGATTTGCTTAGCCCATTCAGCGACTGTGCATCGGACTTGCTAAGGCATAGGTCGGTGTAATATCAAGGTTTTTTTTATCAAACACGCTGTATTACACCACAAGAAGATTACATTACAAGGTCGGGAGCTAGGGCCAGGGCTATCAACCACTCCGGCAGAGTACTACGGTCATACAACACATTAAAAGTCTTCAAATTTCTCATGGGTGCTCCACAGTTTCTCTTGGGCTTATTATGTAGCATTGCAACAAGGGTTTCTCGTAAACACAAACAACCCACAAGACCTATGATGCATTGTTTAATCGCAACTGAACACTGCATGTCTCGCCGTCGTATACCCTTCCACTAGACGTGCAACACTCTTTAAGTAAGTACATTTCACTAACATTTTTTGACAATCACTCTACAAATGATCGAAATTTTTTCACACTAAACAATAGCTACAAAGTTTAGAAGGTTAACTTGTTGGATTTTACTTCTATACTAGCACTATTTAATGTTTTATCTTCCGGTTCACGAGCACACGTGTTAATAGATCGTATATGTGATATGTGTTATTGGTTGTAGCGAATTGTTACACCAAGTTAAAGTTGGTGGGACCTAGTATTACTCTTTATTAGGGTTTGAAGGTATAATGTGAAGAATACTCAAACCCTATTAAGTTAAATAGATGGGAATTCCCTCTTGGAGGCTACACCATAGAAAACCATCCCATAAAAGTTTGTAGCCAAAGTTTGTAGGGAAAACTCCAGGAGGATTTGCTAAAATAGAAGAAAAGGTTGGTAAGATTTTTTTCATCTTCACTTTATTTATTGATCATAATAATTATAGTATATTCTAATAGTATCAGTCACTAGGATACAAATTACTATGGTTAATTTATTATATACGTTATTGATGCGAAGAGAGAAAGCAACAAAATGGTTTTGAGAAAGGGGTACATAAGATAGAGATGTTCTAATCACTGTAATCGTGGTATTGGCATCTCGCTCTCTTTACAAGAAATCAAAGCTGCAAACTACGAGGATGGAGAAATCAATTACCCTAGATGCAATTTTAAAAGTACACAAAACCCTTCTCTAAATTCTTCATTTCAAATTCCAGATCTCATTGTTCAAGTGAGTTGATCTTAAGCTTATTGCGAAGGATGGAATCATATTTAATTGGATTTTCTTTTCTAGAACCCCTTTATTCCTTAGATCTGTTTGGCCTTTTTCTATTCATTTCATGTGTTTTGGTTTTTTCTATTCATTAAATTGGAGTGATCTACTTATTTACTGAATCTACTGCTCATACATCTTTATTTATCTACAATCATGATCAGCTAAAGTATTTCCACATTTAGAGTTAGAATTTTGATTAGGGCTCAGTCGTGATTTTTGAATTCGCCCTCAAATTAAAATGATCATATTTTCAAGGTGAGATTAGTTTTAAGAGGAAGAAATGGGACTAAGTTTATGGCTGGGAGGAAGGTGTTTTGATGTAAATGGGTGGAATTCTTACTAGTTAATGGATCAACCTGTTGAGCAATACACGAGACAAAAGGGTCAGAGTAGGCCTATTTTCGGATCGGATCTGATCGGAAATGAGGGCAGTCGAAATTTTTCTAATTTTTTTCAGAACTGTAAAATCTATTCTGATCTGATCCGATCCAATTTTTTTCGAAAATCCAAAAATTATTCCAAATTCGGAAAAATCAGAAATTTCAACTAATATTTGTGAAAATAGTAAATCTTTGGTTTTTTTTATATGTAAAATTAAGCGTAATGTTCCCAAATCAAAATATCTAACCCTTACTCATACAATGGTAACATTACCACATCTCCATCTAACAAAAACAAAATATTGAATAAGAATATTCGAAAAAATCTGATTGGAGGGTATTCGAAATAATCGGATCGGATCTTGTTTGGAAAAATCAGATCGGGAATTTCAGAATAGCAAAAAGCTATTCGATTCCGATCCAAAAAATTTCAGAAAAATTTAAAAATCGGAACTGTAAAACAGGGTTCCAAAATTGGAAGTTCCGACAAAAGTTGCAGCCCTAGGTCAGAGTAATGCTTCAAGCTTTTCCTCAAGCTGTTTCAAAGCTATGACGTCTCATTATTTGTAGAACTATGACTTTTACATATGGTGATTACAATGTCGGGCAGGTTATGCCCGGTTCGGATCAATGGCTGTATTTTCAAGGTGTTTGGTTAATGTATGTGGGATATTTATTTAGTTGTCTTCAGAGGTATTTTCTTATTTGAACTTATTGTAATCCTCATGGAATTAGTCCACGTTATTGATTTTCCCTTTGGAGGTGTGCATCGAGATTTGTGTTTTGCATGTGTAGAAGTCTTATTTATTTCATCTCTTGAATTATTGTTAATATGTTGGGTAGTTGGAAATTGCCCTGAGTTAGAATATTGTCCACTTTAATAAAACTTAATTCCATGTATACTTCAACATGAGGTGACTCTCTTAAGGGATTACAATAAATAAGTAGTGACTAATTTAAGCAATAAATCAATTAATATTTCTTAGTAATTGGAAAAAAAAACATCTGACATAAGCTGTGATAAATCATTAATGATATTGTAAGGACCTGAATTCGTAGCTCGAATAGTCTTTTATATTAAATGTACTTGTGACACAAACAATTATAAATATAAAACCTCTGAATAAGTAAAAACTACGACCTTAGCTTGAGGATTTAAAAAGATAACTTCATTGCTTGAGTATCTTAGAATTTATAATAGTTGAGATCCTAAGAGTAGATTGCCTGAGTATATTGTTTATCTCTCAAATTTCCTCTCTCATTTCCTATCTCCACTGTCCTATTTATAGATTTTATCTTCAGTTCGTGTGTGTCGACACGTTCTCCTGGATTGGGGGAAAGAGTGGAGGTTTTCCCTGTAACTACCAGTTCATGGGGGCAGGTGTCCTTGACTCATTCTTCTGTATTATTGGAGTGTTCGAGCCACGTCTCTTCTTAGTTTGTGGTCCAAGTATCAACATCGATAGGGTGTATGCCCTCTAGATTTTGTGTGAGTCTGGTATTGTAGTAGTTCGTTGTTACTGTAGCTCGAGGAACATGTCCCTACAAATATAAGGATTTAATGCCCAAGGATCTTCAATGGAGTTTAAGTGAGATCAACTAGTCGTTAGGAAGACGGGATATAAAATGGGTAAACACACCCAAAAGAGTTTTATCCATGGAGTTGAACGTTTATTCCATTTTTGAAATTTTTTTGTAAAGTCTCATTAAAACTATTTTGCACTAATTAAACTTGAAATAAGTAGACCATCCAAAGGAGGCTAAGAAACTTTTGATTTATAAGTGGGTCAAGATAGGCTATACAGTACAGAGATATGAGGATAACTCTCGGCCCAAAGGCGAGGAAGTGTCTCAAGTCAAACTGTAAGTGACCATTCTAGTTTTGAGCATGAGTGATCACAAACTTGGGAGAAATGTATGCCAAATCACCACCAAAAGGAGGGATTCGACGATACATCATTGTCCCTCAGAGTAAAAAATCAATACCTTAAATACAACATACACTCTGACTCGACCATCCTAACCCCATGTAAGATCGAGATTAAAGACATTAAGCTATAGATATTTTACAGATCAAGTTAAACGTGCATAAAAATTTATTTTTTACACGTCCTAATATAAGTTTTTGGTTCATGCAGCTATGAACCCTATGATCCAAAACCAACTGACTAATATTAAGACATTGACGGACTCTAACTACTGAAACTGGAAGCTTAAAATCCAGATTGTCCTAGGCTACCTTGATTTTGATTTTGTTCTCACTAAAACCAAGTTTGCGGATCTCACGAATACCTCTTCTGATGCTGAAAAAGTGGTTCATGCTAAATGGGTCAAAGCTAATAAAATGACAAATCTTATCATTTGTTCTTTTACTGATCCTATTATGCAGGTCGGTATTGCTGAGAAAGGTACCGTAAATGAACTGTTAGATGCCATTAAGAAATAGTTTGAGGGTTCCGTCAAGGGAAGACAGTACAGTAACTTATCTTAGCTTTTATCGCTAAAGTATAGTGAAAATGTACGCTCACACATTCTTAAGATCTCCAAGTTAGTTCTTACTTTGAAAGAGCTCGGTCTCACCATTGATGATACGTTGATGGTTCACTTAACAGTTTGGTCTCTTCCAAAAAAATTGATATGCTCCAGGTTCACTACCAAAATCAGGATAAGACTTGGGAAATGAATGAGTTGATTGTAGTATTGGTCTCTGAAGAAGAACGACAGAAGAAAGGTAAAATAAATTTAGCTCATCTGGCTACGTCTATGAATAGGTTGCCATCAATTCTCAAGGGAAAAAAAGTTCAAGAATCAAGGTTCTGCGAAGAAGAAGAAAGGTTTCAAGTCTGGCCCAGGGCAGAGTTTTCGTTCAGGGAATGAAAATGAGAAGCAGAATGTGACTTCGTCAACGCCTACTTCATCAATTATAGAGTGTTTCTTTTGCAAGAAAAAATGTCATATGAAGCAAGACTGTCGTTCTTACAAAAACTGCTTGACTAAGAAAAAAGGTATAAGTTATGTTTATATTTGCTTTGAATCCAATTTGAATGATGTTCCTACCAATTCTTGGTGGTTAGATTATGGGGCAGCTATTTATATTTTAAATTTTCCATAGGGGTTCATCAGCAGGCGGCCGACAGGAGAGGCATGAGGAGCAGGTTTTCTCAAAAGATGCTAGACGCCTTTCTATTGAGTTTGTTTGCACTTTTTGCTTGGTTTTAGATACATGTGTTACTTTAGATTTGACAGGCACCTTTTATGTTCCATCGATAAGACGATCTCTAATTTCAGTTTCTTGGTTGTACTATTTCAGTTTTTTTTTTTAATTTTAGGCATGGTGGTTTTGACATTATTCATCATGATTTCATTATTGGTTCTGGTTTACTAGTTGATGCATTATATCGTCTATCTCTTGAGCATTTATTTGAGACTTCACTATTATGTTTATCAGCTGAGGCTAGTACTTCATCTACATCTAAACATTCTAGAGTTTTTAAGCAATTTTTAATGTTATGGCACAAACGACTAGGACATATTCATAGAAAGATGTTAGAGATTATGGTTCGGGATTTAGATAGACTACTCTGATTTTTAAACTTGCGTCGATTACATTCGTGGAAAATTGACCAAAATCAGAAATCTTTACTATACTCGTAGTACATACCTTTTACAGCCGATTCATACAGATATACGCAGACCTTTTTTCCTACTCCATCCCTCGGTGGTCATTGATATCTTATCCCTTTCATTGACGATTTCTCTTCTTCTTATCCATCAAAAGTCTGAATTACTTGATGCATTCAAGACTTTCCAGTTTAAGGTTGAGAAACAGTTAGATCAAAAGATTAAGGTTGTCCGGTCAGATCGAGGAGGTGAATATTATAGTAAGATCGATCAAGACGGTCAACATTCGGGACCATTCTATCAGTATTTATTGGATCAAGTATTGTAGCCCAATACATTACTCCTAGATCACTAAAGTAGAATGGTATTTGTGAACGCCGTAATTGAACTTATCAAAATATGGTTCGCAACATGTTATGTCATACCGATCTACCTGTGAATTTATGGGGAGAATGTTTATGTTATTCAGTCTATATTTAGAATCGAGATCCTTCTCGTTCTTTTCCAGTTAATTTTTAATATCTATGGACTGGGAGAAATCATAGTCTTAATCACTTACGTGTTAGGGGCTGTCCTGCAGAGGCAAAATTGTTTAACCCGAATATCAGAAAGTAAGATTTGATGACTGTTAATTGTTTCTTTGTGGGTTTTCCAGAGAAATTGAAAGGTTTCAGGTTTTATTGTCCTTCTCAACCCATTGAGATTTTTAAGTATGCTCAGGCTCATTTCATAGAGAAGGGAGATCATTTTGCCAGTACTATTCATATAGAAGTTGTCTTTGAGGAGGGTTCTGAGACTCAGAGTCCAACTGTTATTCCGATCACTATTGTTATGCTTTCGCGCTTATCTGATTTTGACTCTGTGACGAATACGGTTTCAGACTAAGCTATTGTTCATACCCAGTTCCGGACCCCGTCGTAGCACCAGTTCTCTCTCAAATTTTTCCTCTACCCGCTCCCGTTCAGCTTCCTGTCGCTTTACCTCCAGCCTTGCCTCTTTCTCATACTCGGAGATCCTCTAGAGAGAGGTGTTAAGCTATTTCTTCATATTACCACTTTTATTCAGTTGAAGGAGATTTATTTGATTTTGAGGGTCCAACATCTTTTAGTACGGTTATGGCTAGCAGTTTTGCAGATAAGTGACGTAATGCTATGACAGAGGAGATGGATTTTATGTCCCATAATTTTGTGTGGGACTTGACATCTTTACCTAAAGAATCTAAGGCAGTTGAATACAAATTGATCTTTATGACCAAACATGATTTTGAAGGGAAGGTTGAGCATTTCAAAGCAAGACTTGTTGCGAAGGGCTTCAAACAACATCCAGGAATTGACTTTGATAAGACTTTCTTACCAGTTTCAAAGAAAGATTCTTTACGTATTATTTTGGCTCTTATGATGCATTTTGACTTGGAACTTCATCAGATGGACGTCAAAATTGTTTTTCTTAATGGGCGTCTCAACAAAGATATTTATATACACCAACCGAAATGTTTTAAGACCAAAGGGAAATTACGACTGTTTTAAAAACTTAATCGCTCTATCTACGGTCTCAAGCTGACGTCTAGGCAGTGGTATCTACAGTTTCATGAGGCAGTTTCGAACTACAATTTTGTCAAGTGTAAAATGGATCGTTGTACATATGTCAAAATAGAGTGGGAGACGTTTTACATTTATGGTTTTGTACATTGAGGATATTTTACTTGCTAGTAGTGATGTCCGGTTTCTTCAAGAGATGAAAGCCTTCTAATCTCAGCATTTTGATATGAAGGATATGGGAGATACTGATTATATTATTGGTATAAAGATTGAGTGAGACAAGACCAGAGGGATTCTCCGCATATCTCAGGGTGCGTATATCGATAAAGTTTTGAAGAAGTATGGCACGGAAGATTGCAAAGAAAATAAAATTCCTATTGTCAAAGGAGATATCTTTAGAAAGACGATGTCGCACGAGACAATTTCTTTAGTCATCGCTAAGGAATGTGATTCAATAGTTGGTAGCTTCACGTATGGCATGATATGTATGAGACCAGACATCAATTTTGTTATTGGGATGTTAGGAAGGTACCAATATAACCCTTCTATTGTTCACTGGAAACCAAGAATGTTCTTCCCTATTTGAAAAGGATAATAGATTATAGATTGGTTTATAAGAGATTGGATGAGCTCATGGTTTTGAGCAATTCTGACTCAAATTTTGAAGGGGACAAAGATGACAAGAAGTCTACTTTTTGTTATGTTTTTAAGCTTGCTCGTAGATAAGTGTCAAACAGTCTCTTATAGCTTCCTCGACTATAGAAGTACAATATGTGGCTTGTTATGAAGCTTCCCGACAGGCTGTATGGCTCAAGCCATTTATTTATGAGCTAAAGGTTGTTGATTCGATTTCTAGACCGTTTCGAGTATTTTGTGACAATGAGGCTGTCGTCAAGTATGTTAAGAATAATAACGTAACTATGGATAACAAGTATATTGACATTAAGTATCACATTGTCATTGATAAAGTACAAAAATAGTTTATCGAAATTCCTCATTGGTTGGTATAATAGCTTATTTCGTATCCTGGACTCAGACCTCGTCCTCGATCTCATCAGGATACAGGAAGTGCGACCAAAGACGTAACCAACTCTACTCAGTTTGATACGTCACTCTCGATCTCTGCACCAACGATTTGACCTACGTAAAGTAGTATAGTCAGCAATAGAGTCGTTGTACAGCAGCAAAAGTCAGAACGTTACACAGCCTGGTCAAAGAATATCTCACACTCACTTTGTAACGTTCATCATTAAGGAACTTTTTGGTCATCAAACGGCCATATTAGAGGACCTATAACAAGACCTGGAGAACTGCAGATGGGGGACAGAACAATCACCATAGGAAAGTTCCTACTTTATCATCTTATATTATATATCGTTTATTGTAATACATTAACAATCTCAATAAGATCATTGCTTTCTCGAAATCTTCAGGAGAGATCATGGTTTTTAACCTATTCAAAGGTTTTCTATGCAAAATCATCTTGCTGTTGATTGACTATTATTCTTGAACGCTCTCGATATATTTAGTGTAAAGGCTAAGTCCGTACTCCAGAACTATGTTATTACATTTAAAGCCATCTGTGAGAACAAAGTTCTCAAACCTATTGTCTCAAACACCGCTGATTACCTTTCTCAGAATGTCGCCTCCAGGTCAAAGTATGCCAATCATCCAGATATAGGAGAATGCAGCTTTAACAGACCTGAGAGCCACCCTGAATTCATCAACAGAAAGGCAAGCAGCCCTAGAACAACAACTCGCGAGTGTACAGAACGAGCTAAAAGTCTTACAGGGTCAGCAGGTCGCCGCCCAAAAGAAAAAAGCCATACAACCTAAGGGCTCGCGGATTTCTGTTTATGACAGGATAGGGCCTCCTCTGAAGGGCATTTACGCATGAGGTGCGCTTCGATCAAACCGTCCACAACCAGATATGGATGCCATCCTGATCCAAGAGATCCAGCAGGAAGTAGATGGCGGCCCGGCTGGAGCCAAGTAGACTAAAAATTTACCTCAAAGAGTTTGAGTCCTGGCAAAAGAACGTCTAAGCGAAGGAAGTGGCGACCACAACCTCGAAGAATGGCGCATCACATGTCCAACCGCCACAGCCTGGCAATACGTCACACATGATCATGTCGAAAAGCGGATTAAAGAATTGCTCGAAACCACATACCGAGTAAAGGAATCCACAACAGATTACAGAAGAGCCCGATCGCCCAAGAGCTCTTAGATGGTGAAGTTCCCACCGGATTCCATACCCAAAGATCCGAAAAAACAAAGGGACTGATCTAGTGAAACATATTCAAGAGTTCCAGGACGCTATGGGCTTGCATTCCACGTCCAACCACATTCTATATCGGCTCTTTCCTAACAGCTTTTTGGGTGAACTTTTACGATGGTTCCACACACTTCCTGAAGGATCCATCACAACTTTCGAATAGCTACGCGAACTATTCGTTAAGAATTACTCGCACAACATAGATAAAGAAGAGAACTTGTTTTCTCTTTTCAGCCTCAAACAGATACCCGAATAAAAACTTCAGACGTTTACCAAAAAGTTCTTGGAGTTAGCCCAAAAAGTAGATCAACTCGACTAGAAGATAATTATTTATACGTTCACCAACGCCTTACTCGCCGATGGTCGGGCGAAGGAATACTTCGTCCTCAACAAACCAACAACGTTGGAGGATATGATCGAAAAGGTCAACGGATACATCGACCTGAAACGAATGGTGTCCGAGAGATAGAAACCTCATAAATCAACACTGGTAGTACGAGATAGTCAAACCATTCCAATTTTAATTAGACATCAGATCAAGGAGGTGACAGAAAACGCACCAAGGCCAACGACGAGCGACCTCAAAAGGGGAGCAACTTGCATCGACTTTACTTTCCAAAGTTGAATGTGACTATAGCCAGCATATATCCTATCTTACAGAAAGATCGATTCTTCTGAAACGTGCAGTACCTGTAACCGATCGAGAACAAACCATACCGCAATCACCAAAAGATCCGACATCACGAGACAGAGCAGTGTTTTGTCTTAAAGCGTTTATTGGAGTACATCTTCGCAGATAGATGAATGGACGAGTATATAGTAGACATGGAGGGTTATAAGAATGGGAGTTACAAAAACCGCACTGAAGCTGTACCTGTCGAAAAACCCACAGCCGATAAGCATTTGTACCATATCTCGCTCTGCCACCTCATGGAGACCCAGGTCATCAAAGAGTCGAACAGAAGAAAGCGAAGGCGTGTCGCCCAATGTCATGAATTGTCCATGTAAGACAAAGAAGCTCGTTTAATCCCTTTATCCAGCTCTCAGCGAACTGGGATCTCTTTCAATAATTGTGACGTTGGGCATGTCAACTACCCCCACCATAACGCCTTAGTGATCACGTTGAAAATTCAGAACATGGTTCTTTATACAATGATGGTAGACACCGACAGTACTATCAAACTCCTTTTTCAGAGCACGATTGATCAGATGGGTCTGGCTGATAAGGTCCAACCCAACAACATTGATATTTATGGCTTTAATAGGTCTAAGGAGGAGCGCATAGGAAAGATCGTACTTCCTATCACCGCAGGACTAGTAACACTCGACATTACCTTTTACGTCGTAAATACAAAGTTCTGTTATCTAGGGATCATGAGACACTGCTGGTTACACAATATGCACGTTATCCCATCAACCTACCACTTGGCGCTACGTTTTGAGTAGGAGGGTAGTGTCTACGAGATAAAAAGAAGCCAGAAATTAGCATGAGCATGCGAAAATTCTATCGTCATTGTACTAGAACCTTCCGAGCATCAACTCGCATAGCAATTACAGAAGACAATAGGAAACATTATAGAGAACTATATCATCAACACTGCGGGGAAACATCTGAATACCGTGGAGACCACAGAGTACGTTGAAATTAGTAGACCCAAACGTGGGATATATATTGGCACCTATTTGCCCTCAGCTGAGAACGACAGTTTCATCCAGTTCCTCAAAGAAACCAGTGACGTCTTTGCCTGGACATTTCACGAGATGCTAGGTATCGATCCAAACCTAGCCTGCCACAAGCTCAACTTAAAGGAAAAAGCCATGGCTATTAAACAAAGATAGAGAACATTATCGCTTAAACTTCGCGACGAAGTCAACAAAGAGATCAAAAAACTCATCGAAGTCAGTTTTATCCGTAAAGCCAATTATCCATAATGGATATCGAATATCGTAGCCGTACCAAAGAAGAACGAGAAGATAAGGGTGTGCGTGGATTTTATCAACCTAAAAAGGCATACCCTAAAAGATAGTTTTCCACTGCCTGTCATGAATAACCTGCCTGATTCGATATTAGGACATGAGCTCCTGTCCATGATGGATATCGCGTCAGGGTACAATCATATGCCTATGCTACCTGACGACCAAGAGAAAATGGTTTTTATTACAGAGCACGACCTATATTGCCACAAAGTCATGCCATTCGGTCTCAAGAACGCTGGAGCTACTTATCAGCAAATGATGACCTAAATTTTCAAAGATCACCTAGGGAAAGCAATGAAGGTCTATATTGACGACATGTTGTACAAAAGTCTTAAGAAGAATAACCATATCACAGACTTACACGCTGCCTTCAATATTCTTTGCCTCTACAAAATGCGGCTCAACCCTGACAAATGTCAGTTCAGAGTTCAATCCAGAAAGTTTTTGGGTCACTAAATAAGCAAGCGCGGAATTAAGGCCGATCTGGATCGTATTCGTGCGTTATTATCTATGCCTTCCCCCAGAGCGAAGATAGACGTCCAGAAATTAGCAGGCAAGATTGCAGCCTTAAACCATTTCTTTTCAAAATCGTCAAATCGATGTCGATGGTTGTTCAACTTATTACGAGAAGGAACAACAAAATAGAAACCCAAGAAGGACCGCAAGATCGAATGGACAGCAGAATGCAAAGCAGCTTTCCAACAGCTAAAACTTTACTTGGGTTCACCCCCAGTGATGAGTACACCTAGTGACGGGGAAGAGCTCACTATCTATCTGGCAGTTACCGAAGAATCATTAAGTTCTATTTTTATTCGGTTTGACGAGAAAATAGAGAATCCCATTTACTTCATCAGTAAGACTCTCACCCCAACAAAATCTCAATACAACAAGGTCAAGAAACTGCTTCTAGCTCTCGTTTACACCTCGCAAAAATTAAAACAATACTTTCAATCCCACTCAGTATGAGTAGTGACTAACTACCCTCTACGAGAAATGCTATCAAAATGAGAAAAATCCGGAAGAATCTAACAATGGTCAGTCACCCTTGGCAAACATGATATCTGATTTGAGCCTAGACATTCAAAAAAGGGTCAAGCTGTAGCAGATTTCCTTGCGGACTTCTCCGTGGAAGATCCTGACTGGGAAGAAGATAACATATAAATTCATGAAGAATAACTCGAAGAAAGGGCAGACTGGGTAACGCAAAAAAGATGGCGTCTTCTAACTGACGAATCCTCGGGACCCACAGGATCGGGTATCAGAATCGTGCTAATCACACCTTCTAATGATAGAATCGAAAAGCAATCCGATTAAATTTCGAAGCTACCAACAATACAACAGAGTACGAGGCAATGATTCACGGGTTAGATAAGGCTCTAGAAATTGGAGTGTCCAAACTATCCGTATATACGGACTCTTTGCTCATCGTCAACCATTACATGAAAAATTTCTAGAAGAATGAGAAAATGGTTTATTACGTAGCCGCAGTAGCCGACAGAATGAGCAGATTCCAGAAGATTTATATTGAACATTTGTCGTACGGAGAAAGCAGACATTCAGATTCCCTCGCATATCCCGCAGGAATCCATGGCACAGAAGCTCGATATCTCAAGATCAAATAAATATCAACCCCAACATTAACATCATAAGCTCAAATTATGTTAATACTAAGGGCATTGAAGAAGAGGAGGACGATTGGAGATGACCTTTCCTCAGGTATATTGGTACCAAAAACATATTTAATGGCGAACTCCCCCAGGACGCCACTGAAAGAAGACACGTACTTGATAACGCCAAACGCTACATCGTCAAAAACGGTATCTTATACAAGATTTCGGTAACGGGGCCCTATCTTGAATACTTATCTTACAAAGAAGCTTGACAATTCTTATACGAACTATATGAGGTACTTGTGGTTCTCACATAGCAGGAAGATCTCTAGCCAACCAAGCTCTTACCCAAGGCATCTTCTGGCCTAAAATATAAGCTCAAGCAATAGATCTCGCATGCAAATGCAATGCCTGTTAACGTCATGGTCCCCAAATTCGAGCCCCAGCTTTGGAACTACATTCCAGCAACGTCGTTTGGCCATTTAAAAGATGGGCCCTCGATCTTGTTGGCGAGTTTCCTACTGCACCAGGAAAACGGAAACACTTTTTAGTCGTAATAGACTACTTTACTAAGTGGGTAAAAACAGTTCCCTTGTACCGAACACGAGAAGATGAAGTCATCAAGTTCATCTGGGAAAACATCATCATTCGTTTTGGCTATCCCCATCTCATCAGGATCGACAATGGACTTCAGTTCGTTGGCTCCAAGGTCGTCAAATTCCTCAATCAACACAATATCATACATTCTCCTTCAAATTTGTATTACCCGCAAGGGAATGGCCAGACCGAGATCACTAATCGTATTATCGTCAATAGAATCAAAAAGTGCCTAACAGACAAGAAAGGAAATTGGGTCATGGAGTTACCACATGTGTTATGGGCTTACCAAACTGCGCCCCGAGTTTCAAGTGGATACACACCATTCCTTTTGGCTTACGGTACCGATGCAATCATCCCTACTTAGTATCATCACCCTATTCGCGACCATACCATGACTGATGAAGAAAACGAATTCTAGTTAGCATAAAATATAAACTGGATCGAGGAGACCTGGGACAAAGCAGTCATGAATTTGGGAAGGTATCATCAAATTTTAGCCCGATCTTATAACAAACGCGTTCGGCACAGAGAATTCAAAATCAAAGATCTCATCTTCCGGGAGATTCCCATACACCGCAAAGAGCTAAATATGGGGAAATTATTCGAAAATTGGGAAGGTTCTTTTGTCGTCATTGGGAAAAGCGGTCTCGACTCTTACGACCTCGCCACTGAACATGGCAAACACATACCTAATCCTTGGAATACCAGGAGACTGAAGCTATATCGTAGCTAACGCATCCGTCACAGTATACTTTTCCCCAAATCATTCTATCATTTCGTATGATGAGCTCACATCAATAAAGATAATTGTTTGATCAAAGACAATTGAGTACTTACTATTATGCCGTACAAATTTCTATACACAAATTACAGATCATTTGTTGCATAGGCCAAATTGATCATCGAAATACATTACAGATTATTTGTTGCTTCGGCCAAACCGATCTATCTAATACATTCGTTGTACATCAATCTTAAACCAATGAAATAATTATATTCGATTGCCCTACAAATTTTTATACACAGATTGCAGATCATTTGTTGCATAGGCCAAATTGATCATCGAAATACAATACAGATCGTTTGTTGCTTCGGCCAAACTGATTTATTTAATATATTTGTTGTACGTCAATCTTACACCAATGAAATAATTGTGTTTGATTGCCCTACAAATTTCTATACACAGATTGCAGATCATTTGTTGCTTTGGTCAAATTGATCATCTAATACATTACCGATCGTTTGTTGTCGCGGCCAAACCAATCTATCTAATACATTCGCTGTACGAAAATCGTACACCATTGAAGTACTTATGCTCGATTACCCTATAACGCTTCTATACACAGATTACAAACCATTTGTTGCTTCGGCCAAATCGATCATCTAAATTACCTTATGGATCGATTGCTGCTTCGACCAAGCAGATCATATCATACATTGAAGATCATTTACCACTTTGGCCGAGCCAATCGCGTATCACGCTACTGTGTATAAATTATCACGGTTAGTACAGTTCACTATTCATCCTTAACTATCCTTTTATACATCAATATCTTTATCATTATTCGCATACATACAACACGATCACATTTTGTATTCTTTACTAGAACTGTCACTAGAATCATTACCCACGTTAGAGGGTCCCGCCACGTCCTCTGCACCACATTTACGTAAGCTCTGGCACATGAATTCGGGCATCCTCCCCACAATAATCTTATTTCCCTCTCTAATCATTTCATGTTTAAACGATCCAATCCGGGAGATTATGGGTTCTAAAAATGTAGTCTGAATTACATCCATCTCACATTCAACACCTTGAGAAGTCAAACCATCATATACCCTTTGGCTTTCTGCTTCAGTCTCTTCAATTCAGTCGCGAAGAACGATACTACTGTGACCATTTCCCTCTCTTGACTTCCACCCGCCTCAATTTTTAACTGCTTGCTAAGAAGAAGTTCGCTCAACTTACGCTGCGCTTCTTTTAAAGCATCTTCTAGTTGTTTGCAACAATCATCTATTCGTAGTTTTGTACGACGCACATCTAAATTCTGAGCTTCCAATACTGTCACGAAGTCATCCATATGATAGATCAGAGATACTGATTTTTCATAACCTTCACACTCCACCCGCTTCATATCATAATTTACCTCCAGCCGCAACAGATCCGTCTCTAGCTGCATAGTCACACATTGAAGTCTATCATTCTCGGATAGGTGCTCTAAAATATTCAAGCGTTGCATTTGCAAAACTTGCTTTAGCTCACATATTTTATTCCAAAACTTCTTTATGGCTTCATTCTGCAGATCACATACCTCCTCCATCTTCTTTCCTATCTCCCTAGTAACTAACCATAACGCTTCGTATTTACGAGCACAATCTCTAACATCGTTTAGCTCCACCCCATGCATGTTCACTTAAAACTGCAGCTCCTTCACATTATTTCCTTCAGCCTTTAATGTAACTAGCAGCTTTACCATTTGCGCAGATAATAGTTCAACACTTGGTTGAGTAGCTCGTCCCAGGCTACTTCCAGCTACAATGCCCTTTTTTCTTATCTCTTCTTCTAAAACCTCTATCTTTCTCGAACTGACAGACAGTACAGCCTCTTTCCCAAGAATATCTTCGATCGTTTCTGCCCTTAACTTTTCTTCTGCTTCAATAGCACTCTTCAAAGCACACTGACTCGATCTTAGCTCAGCACGTCTTTATTCATTCTCTGCACGTAATGCCTCACACTGACCTTGTACAACAGTCAAATCCTCCTAGTCATAATAGATTACATTTATAATAGTTTTTCATAATAACATAGCACATATAACAGTTGACAAAACTACATCCAGAACATGGTATCTGAGTAAGTTAGATACATCATTCGGTTCTAAAAAAATAGATTACATTCATGAAAGACTAGTGACAAGAGAACAAGATTACTCTATTTGCGACTCTTTCGGACAGGAGACGCGCACAACTTACCTCTTACTGCCTTCTTATTCGACACCTGCATATCTACCGGCATCATAAAAGTCACAACCTCCTGTTGACGTTGTTTACGCCGCATGCGGGGTATCAGGCACTCGACCTCTTCATCTTCTGACAACTCCTCCCATGACATCGGAAGGGGGTGGTCACCAACAATTTCACCTTCACCTCGGATAAACCACAAGTTTTCTATTTTGGCATTCTCCACTTCAAAATACATCCTACATCCCTTTGCGAACTTCTTAAATGCGTTCCCTACCCTAGACAGCTCTCAGCCATAGAGCTTGGTAACACTGTCTATGAGACGATCATGTTTCGTTCGGGCAGCAATTTTTGCTCGAGATGGGTACAGGTGCTCCTTCAATATCACCTGCGCTCGATACAACCGCTGGAGCATGTTTTTCTGTAACACACCTAAAGCTCTCACATTCGCTTCTACCTTTATTCGAGTAACCACTTTTTTCGACAGTCGCGTTGCTAAAGACATTTTTTGCTTCACGTACTGCGATAGCTCGTCATGTAACCCCTTTACCTCACCCTTTAATTATTTTTAGACCTCTATTTGCTCTTTCCTTATCCTGAAAAATATAATCCTTATGGCCCTCTGATCCTACATAAAGCCAAACGCATCAGATAAAGGTTCTACACCACCCCTTACAACAGACACACCAGCTCGAGCAAAACACTTTCTCGCCTCTACACTATGACAATTACGTACTTCTTGAGCTAAAAACCTAACTCAAGCTAGGCCCAAAACTACACCTCTCTCCCTCAACAGCTCTACATAAGCCTCTTTTAACCCTAGTACACTATCTATTTTGACCTCAAAGTACAAGGTCAGAGCTAATAGCATGCTCTGACACTTGGCCTTATCACTTGGGTCGTTAAAGTAAACCAACTCTCTCGGTTTTTGAAATAATCCCCCCATTTCCTCTTCCTTTCTTAACACTTTGTTTCTTTCTACTTTTATCTTAGCATATTTATATTGAAGGTCATATAACTCTTTAAAAGTTTTCTCTAAATTTAACTTAAATTCCCTTCTCTCGTATTCAATTGTGTTAAGTGCCTGTTGAATACGGGTCACGAAGTCCCTCGCTTTACTCAACGACTTCTCCAATTCAGAGTTTGTTTTTCTCAAACTCTCTATCTCCTACACATATTACAGACATCTTATTTTAAAGTTGACATTTATGAAAAGCATATTCCAAAATATCACTTAAACAGAAAATAGTGTACAACTATACATAGTACCATCACAATCTAAGTCACACGAACTAAAAAACAGAAGACAAGGTACTGCAGAACACTTAAAGAGGCTTGTTAGTGTCTACCTCAAAAGGAGCTTTCAGTATTTTCCCTGGAGAGGGAGTTATTTTGGTACGTTCCAACAGAGGGTCCACTGTTTGCTCAATAGTACAGACTACCTCTGCACTACCTGGAGGAAGGTCTGACATTTTTTTAGGCGCATCAGCAGCATCATAAACCACCTCTTCCTCCTCAGTAGGGAGCTCAATCTCAGCAAACCTACCCTTCCGAGCCAGCTCCACATCATCCGCAGTCAACCCAAAATAGTAGTACGAGTTGATGAAGTAGTCTCTTTCCACCAAGGCTGCGGCAACTGCATCAAACATGAGCTTGCCATGCTTTGACAACTCACTGTACTTTTTCACAACTGCGGTAGCATCTGTAGCCCTCCTCTCTCTCCCCAACTGAAGGTGACCCTCAAACTCCTTTACGCGAACTGACTGAGCCTCGAACTTCGCCGTCAGAGCATCAAAATCTTGACCTCTCTTATCCAGACATTGTCTGTCCCCCTTCAGCATAGTGGACAGCTGCCAATACAACAAAAACAGAAGCATTACATCAACAGTTTTATTCAGTTCGAAGACAATATCAAACAACAGTTTTTCAAACCACACACCGCGAACGTATGCTCGAGATACTCATCCTCGAACTTTTGCGAGTTCGTCCCAGCCATATGATAGTACCTTTGCTCCAACTCTCTCATCTTGGAAGCAGCATGAGGATTAGTTCGGTCACTATCCTCCTCCATAGGTCGTTTCCTATTCAGACTCTTCTCAGCATCCCCAAGCACAGACACACTTACCTCAAGTTTCTCTTGTACGCCACTACCAGCAGGTGCTGCGAGCTCTGGGCCTACAGAAATAGCCCCAACAATCGAGGTACTTTACTGCGCTGACTTTCGGGATTTACGAGTAAGCCACTTGATAGTCTGAGGTACAACAGAAGTGGGACTCAGCAAATCAGTAACAGTCTCAACAACCCTTCCCTCGGCCATAGCTCGTTTTTCTTGAGCTCGCTGAACTTTGGGAACTATCAAATCTATCCTTTTGTGTCTTCGGATTCCCAACTCCTTGAGTACCCCCGTTAGCTCGTCCTGGTCATGAGTAACACAATTGAACAGACTGGCTTTATCTGGAGTAGCCAACGGTTTGGGCTCTGTAAATAACAAAATAGAATTTCTGTCATACAGACATGAGGACATAGCAATCAACTACTCGAAGTTTGGTCAATATTACTTACTCGGATTATAATATCTATGGTTCAGCTCGAGCGCTGGTTCCTCTGGAACCTGGAAACAGTTGCTCTCAACCCACACCAAGTGGTCGTTCTATGGCCTACCCGCAGATTCAAAATTAAAGAATTTTGGCCTAGCCGAGTTGCTATACAGGAAACCACTATTTCGACCCTCCATATACTTAAACTTATAGAATTTCAAAATATCATTAGTTACGAACTGTTTCGCAGTCCCCTCCTTCCTCCATTTTATATTTAGTGCCTCACATACCCTCATCATCTCGTGCACATTCCTATTTAACTAGGTAGGACAGCACTGTAAAGCATTCATGACCCTTTCTAAAAATATGTCAGCGGAATTTTAAAGCCGTACACGACCTGATTCAAGAAACATAAAAAACCCTTACTGGGCCTGATAACCCGAGCCCATTATAATACGAGAGGTTCACCCTCTCACTGATACCTTTATCCTTCTTCCACTTTTCTAAACAGGGAACTTGATAGTACATTTTTTCCCCTTTATCGGAGACATAGGCTCTGAACCAGAGACTTTGATCCTCCACATACCTACCCTACTCCCCTGAACATTTCCTTTTATATCTCAAGTACTCTTTCCCTATATCGACCCCATCGGGGTATATGATTAAGACTCTCTCTTTCTCCCTTTCATCCTCCCTCTCCTTTACGCCCTCAGGTCTATTGGGCCCCGCCACCTCTATCACCGTCCCTATACTATTCACAGTCTCCTCCATTATACTACACTCGTTCCCCCTTTATGAAGACAATGTTTCCTCAGAACTGGACGACACTACGAATTTCCTAGTAGGAATACTAGGTTTCGAACGCATACTGAACCTACAGATACAGAGATATACTTTATCATAATCACTACATTATAAAATAATACAGACAGACCCACCTTTTACCCAATCAACACGTCTATTTTCCTAAAACCCAAAGCAAGAAGCCAATATCAATTTATTTCAAATTTCCCTCTTCTTCTCCACCAAACATATTTTCTCTCTCTAACAGAGTCACAACTTATACCACAAATCTTACATTACAGACTTTCTCTCATTCTTATTATTCTCAAAACCCCATGAAACCCCAGATTCCAAAATCAACTATACAGAGTACTAACATTTACATAACACAGATTACTTACAAATCAAAACAGGCAAAGTTTCCACCACCTACTTGTGCTTGCAAAACAGCAATCCTCTGCTTTACCTGGACGTCTCTTCGAATACGAGCGTTCCCGTCGTTTCTTCAGCAATCTCTTCTCACCCGATGAAGATGTTTTTTCTCAAAACGCAATCAGTACTCAAATGCCTCCTCTCCTTGACAGTGATATGCATACCACTTTTTTCTTTCTCTAAAACTATAGATAATTTATGAGGGAGAGAGAGATAAGTTTTTATACTCTCCCTCGGTTTCTGAAATAACGGCTCCTTCTGACACGTATCGATCATCCCCACTGTTGCTGCAGGCACGTCTTTTCATTTCACAACCTCATCATAACTTTTGTGATAATGTTTGCCACCATCACGTTTATCTCTATTATCTACCATTACCAACCCCACACCTTTTCTCAGCCCAGTACCAAAATTAACCAATCATCTTACTTATACTCTACCAAGATCGTGCAACCATTCCTAAAATAGATTAATTTTCAAAATTCAAAGATATCCCTACAGTTGTTAAAATCCTACAGCTGTCATACAGAATATCCGTACACAGGAAATATAATAAAAGACTTTATTCAATCAGATCGAAACACCACATACTTTATTCTCTCTCGATCTATCATATTACATTCATTCAAAACTCAACCATAGAATACTACCCAAAAAAAAAATACTCTCAACAAATTCACGACTTCAATGAGCTCCCCAACTGCATCTAAAACAACCCCGATAGTTCAGTTGCCCGCACAAAATTAACTCTCCATTCGCCGCCCTTGCATCCTCTTCCATGATCTAATCACACGCGAGCTGCCGAACAGTCAGTTCTCGCACACGAGGATCCAACAAAGATTTACAAAATATGTTGCACCAAATGAAGCAATCATGTTTGACACACCTGCCTTCAGCATCCAAACCAACCATATTCAATGGCCATTCCGGAAGAACAACATCATACGACAAATAACAAAAATAACGTTCACGGAGTTCAACAACCTTGATATGAAACCTGCCATCCGCCGCCTGCTGCGTACGCTAAGAATGAGTCCTCACCATGCTCGAATACAACAGCTCCAGAATAATACTCATAAACAATGGTAAGGAAAACCAACTTATAGACAAAGGAAGATATCTGCAGAATCAATCACCCCACAGATTTCCTTCTGAGAATATTTATTCAAACAACAGAATATATGTGCAGAATATCATGACAACTTATTACCTTCATAGCACGAAATATCCCCTTAGACACGTACATGGCAACAGCCACGTCGACAGCTAGCAGAACAACCCAGTTTGCGCCAACAACTCAACTTTCTCTACATTTCACCTCAAACACCCAATACCATTTTTTTTACACCCATAAACATTTATTTCCCTATATGCTTATAGTACAAGCAGAAAGAAAAATAACAGAGCTCGAAGACACAGTATCATCATAGCATAAAATATATATTTCAGTCTAAAAATTACTCTTACAAAATACTTTACAACAGAGATTTTACAGATTACTTCAAGTTCCATCAAGTATCATATCAAAATCCTTTCTCTGGAATGAACAGGTCACAACAAAAGCAGACTCCAAACTTTGATCCCATGCTACAAGATACAGGGAAATCCGAAAAAGAGATCACAGAGGAAGGATCTTCTTGATAGCCAAAGACCTATGGTCTATAAAAAAATGATCATCTGCATCCTCCTCGCCTCCCAGCATGCTAGAGACAGATAGAAGGGCATTTTCACAAATGAAAGATCTTCTTCATGGCCAAAGAACTATGGTCCATGGAAGAAAATGATCCTCTGCATCCTCATCACCTGCCCGTATGCTAGGGACAGAAAGAAGGCCTAATTTCTTCAACAAGACCCACTCATTAGCAGGATATCGACGAGACTCCCTCGGCCGAACACCTGCAGCTTCATCTTCAGTTGTAATAGCCTCCTCCGCCAGTAGACGAAGACCGTTATGACGTTCCGCCTCCGATGTCACCAAGTAATGAAAATGTACCATTTGGTAGTAATCATCATCTGCTTCCAATACTTCTTCATAAGACATACAATGAAAATTGTGAGATACAAGAATTGGAGTAGGCAAATACAGCGGTTGATAACCAAAATACCTGATACGCAATTCCTCCATCTTCCTCCGAATCCTAGACTCTCAAGCCTGAGTCCTAGTTGTCACCATTAATAACCAATAAGGCAGAGAATAGAGACGAAGGGCTTGCTCCTCACAACTCAACTCAGAGTACCTTTTATACACATAACAGCATTCAAAGTAGACTCTACAAATTCCTAATATCAAATGAATTTCCCATGCACCAATATTTGACTTTAATCATTGGTCCTAGGAAACCCAACAAACATCAACAGAAATTCATGAACTGACATTGGAAATGATACCCTGATATAACTATAGCATTTATTGACACTTCTCAACCAACACCACTCGCCTACAATCATTCTCGTACTGTTGGCTGAAAGGAGACAGTTGTAGTAGCTTATTTCGTATCTCAAGCTCATGCTTCATCTTCGAACTACAGAAAAACTTTCGACCTCAGCAAACATAGCACG
This sequence comes from Kingdonia uniflora, assembly GCA_014058105.1. Lineage (NCBI taxonomy): Eukaryota > Viridiplantae > Streptophyta > Magnoliopsida > Ranunculales > Circaeasteraceae > Kingdonia > Kingdonia uniflora. The sequence goes on along the minus strand of JACGCM010001144.1, from coordinate 3,088,599 downwards.
TGGCACAGTCAGAAGCATATACAACACAAACTTCTCAACCAATACCATTCATCCCGGACAATACTCATGCTATTGGTTGAGAACCGTCTTGTAATAGCTTATTTCGTATCTCGGACTCAGACCTCGTCCTTGATCTCATCAGCATATAGGAAGTACGACCAAAGACATAACCAACTCTACTCAGTTTGAGACATCACTCTCGACCTCTGCACCAACGGTTCGACCTACGTAAAGCATTACAGTCAATAATATAGCCGTTATACAGCAACAAAAGTCAGAACGTTGCACAACCTGGTCAAGGAATATCTTACACTCACTTTGTAACGTCTATTATTAATGAACTTTATGGTCATCAAATGGTCATATTAGAGGACCTATAAGAAGACCTAGAGAACTGCAAATTGGGGACGGAATGATCACCATAGGAAAGTTCCTACTCTATCATCCTATATTATATATTATTTATTGTAATACATTAGCAATCTCAATAAGATCATTGCTTTCTCGAAATCCTCATGAGAGGTCATGATTTTTAACCTATTCAAAAGTTTTTCACGCTAAATCGTTTTGCTGTTGATTGATCGTTATTCTTGAACGTTCTCGATACATTTGGTGTAAAGGCTAAGTTCGTACTCTGGAATTAGGCTATTACAGTCGACATTGGAGATGATTGCTGATCCGCTTACTAAGAAACTTTTGATACTAGATTTTAAGGGACATGTTATGAGTATGAGATTACCAGAGTCTCTTTGAGAACCATTTTTTTATGTGGGAGTAGTTATTAATTTATTTTATATACTGTTACTGCATTAGAATTTCTTATCCATGTGGAAGTTGTTCTCGGTTGTCATTTTGTCGGCATTCAGTTTTGATTTTGATTATATAGCTATTATTATATTTGAATTAATTATTATATGTGCACATATTCAATTTTAATTACAGTTATGGAATTGCAATAAAATTTTAGATATGAGTGATTTTATCACATGAGGGTTGTCTAAGTATCAAGTGCCTATAAAAATACTAAAAGTTTTCTCAAGTTTGTTTGGGCTGGATATGGGTAGGCTCCACATCCTTTGGCCTTCATTTCAGTATAAGCAATGGTCTTTACATGACGGTTTGTCTAAGTATTGAAATAACACATGTTTGGTAAACACATGTTGTAGGACACTAATAGAAATGTACCAGCACATCATTAAGGTGTACATTTATCATTCACACGCTAAACTCCACTAGTAAAAAAATTACACTTGCAAGCTATTGAGGTTGCTAGCCCGACGTCCACGCTATGAATTAGGCATGTGCTTAAAGGCTTGACCAAAATTTGTCTGTGAACCGTGTTAGCCATCTTTTTAATAGTAGAGTGACAGTCAAGTTTGATGCAACATTGCCTTCGACAAATTATCATGTGTGGTTTTAAAAATAAATGATGATTATCCGCATTTCATAAAACCGTGAGTTAGGCTAAAAATATTTTTTCTTAAAAAATCGAGTTAGCACTGGGTGAGAGATTGTTGGATTTTCCATCTATACTGGTACAATTCAATGTTTTATCTTTCGGTTCACGAGCACACATGTTAATAGGTCGTATATGTATTATTGGTTGTGCCCAATTGTTACACCAAATTAAGGTTGGTGAGACATAATATTACTCTTTATTAGGGTTTGATGGTATAATGAGAAGGCTACTCAAACCCTATTAAGTTAAATAGAGAGGATATCCATCTTGGATGCTACAACATATAAAACCATCCCATGAAGGTCTGTAGCCAATCTAAGGGAAGACTCCACTCAAGCTCAGGAGAATTTGCTAAAGCAGGAGAAGAGGCTAATAAAAAAAATTTCATCTTCATTTTATTGATCATAGTAATTGTAGTATATTCCAACATAACCGTCATAGCAGACATATTATAAACACATGAGCCCCATGAAAATAAATAAAAACTAGAACGAAAAATATAAAAACTTTACTAAAACCTAGGTTGCCAAATCATCGGTATTGCCAACATATCTCGAGACACCCGCGACGGTTCGAACCTTGCGGGTTAACTTGGGAACCAAAACATGGTGTGTCAAACCACAAAACAGTTTATATCATCTTCAACAATTGGGTTTGGGTTCTGACTGTTGGCCCACCAAGTCAGACCAAAAAAACCTTAGCCCAAACCCAAGCCACCCAATAGTAGGTGCGGGTTACTGACGACGTGGCGGTCTTTATTTATTAAAAAAAAAAATTTAGTCCGCATTAGACTTCTTACTCCTCGCGAACTTTTTTAGTTTACCACAATTATTCATCTTATCTCACACCAATAAATAAAAAAAACTTTAATTTACAACAGTGTAATTTAGTCCACGCAGTATATTAAACTACGCCAAACCTATTTATTTGAGTTTGGGGAGCCCAAACTCAGTTGGGTTTTGACACCTCCTTCTCACCAGCCCAAACTCAATTTTTAAACTCTTGAGCATAAGAACCAAATAGTTTGGGTTTGGGTGTATACTGACACAATACCCCAACCCACACTTATTTTCCCAACCGTTGGAATGCTCTTTCAAGTTAACTCACTCAATCTCAAACACAACCCTTCACGTATGGGCCTATCTTCCCCCACGTTTCCTCATTGTGTGCTCATAGTTTCCAACCCAACAGAACTCTCTCCACTCAATTCAACGGCCCAAATCATCCAACCACGTTCATCTTAACCAATAAACAAAATCTCAACCGTGCAATTCCGGATAACTAAACATCTGATTGGATCCTACCAACGAACAAAGCTTATATATATGTACGGCAATGGTGAAACAAAACTATTTCTCTCTCATAATTGCTTTTTAAAAAACAATTAATTTTTACAAAGACGAGTAGAAGAAGAAGAAGCTTTAAATAAATAATTAAAAAAAATCAAAAAATAAACAGTTACGTGTTTCGCTTTCTCCTCCTACTCCTAATCGTTCTTCAACTACGCTCGCACTAAACCCCCAAATTGGGCGATTTCAGAACCCCAAATTAGGGTTTCGAGTTGTGATTTCTAGGGTTCTGAGTTGTGATTGTGGTGTTGATTGAAGTTGTTGTTGTTGTGGTTATGACGACGACGAGCAGAGCTAGGGTTGTGGGAGATTACATGGTGGACAAACAAATTGGATCAGGTTCGTTCTCAACAGTATGGCACGCGAGGCATAGAGTGTCAGGGATGGAGGTAGCCATTAAAGAGATTGGGATGGATCGATTGAGTAAGAAATTACAAGAGAGTTTGTACTCAGAAATCGTCATTTTAAGACAGATTAATCATCCCAACATCATCCGATTGCACGACATCATCGAGGTTTGTTTAGTTTTTTTACTAGTTGGTTTAGATAAGATTTTGAGTTTGTAGTTTAGATAACCCAATTTGGTAATGTTTTAGTGATAATTACTCCAAGGAGAATAGTTTGTTAGTAATGTTGAGGTGTTGAAACACGAATTCGGGTTTTTGGTTCTTATGAGCTTCAATCTATGTTCTAGACTAGAATGCCAGTGCATACGATAATCTCATAATTTAATGCAAGTACAGCTATTTTTATTTTAATGATTTTTGATAGTGGTACTGTAGTAAACTCGAAAGGTGTACACCAACTGGAGATAATTGGTTGCAGAAGAGGAGATAGAAAGTAGGAGAAATGGGGAGGGGAGTTTAATTAGCTCCTATACTTAATAAAATAATAACCCTTTCACATTAATACATTCTGGCGGTCTGTAGCTTGAAATAGGTTGCGAGTTTTTGACTTTTCGTTTGGGTAAATGATGAGGATTCTTATATAATTTGAGCAAATAAAACATAGAAGCCTGTAATACAACAAGGTAAAGACTGGAGCCAAACAATCGGGGTTAAAAATTTAAAGCAATCACCATTTGTATGAAACAATCATAAAAAAAAAGGTGTTGTACGCTGCCCATAGTACAAACACAGAAAACTATCAAGCTGAAGAGACCAGTCTAGACTGAGTAGCAATCCCCGTCGCAAGATAATTTCTGCATAAGATTCATTCTTCAATAAAAATTTGGTTATTTTACTGCTGGCTGGTCAATAGTGGTTTAAGTATAGTTGATTTGGTCTCATCAAAAGACATATTTCGACGTTAGACAACTAAAGCCATTGACGCTATTTAAGGTCAATACCCATATTACAAATGAAATAATCTTAGGGCGTTGCAATCTGGCTAGCTAAGCAGGCTAATATTTCAAAGAATTGAGTTCCGGATACTCACCATCTTCTTGGTATACATATATAAGCTCATCCACACTGGATTTCGTGCTACTGTAAGACCCTTGTCCTCAAGATAGCCAACATGGTTTGATATTGTCATTTTGATGCTGTTGGATCTTACTGCCTAAAGTTTGAGTTCGAATGAAAGTACCAATTTGACGACTCTTTGAAACCTGACCCTTCTCAAACTGATAATGGTTGGTTTCAAAAGCCCCAAATTCCATCCTTCAGATGTACCCTGATGTGCACATGAATGTGGAGATTAGGTGAGAAAGCTCAGCCTATTATTGCTCACTACTATATAATATGGTCCGTAAAGTAGTGGTCTTCTGGCAGTTGTGGCCTTGCCGTGGAAATATCATTGCTGACTGCTGCTAGTTGATAATTCCTCCAAGGTAACTAATGAAATATAGAGCCTGATACAGTTTGATAAAGGAGAAGAGTGAGAGATACCTAAAAGAAAAGGTGAGAAGATGGAGGAAGAATGAGAGGAGAGAAAAAAATGAATAAACAAATGGTAAGGGAATAGGGTTTTTTGGGCAAAGTGGATTATAAAAATCTCTTGTTTGTCTTTGATGTAAAATGTGTAGTAAGAATGGTCATATAGGGAATAGGTTTGCCTTATACATTTTAGGTGTGCACACTCCAACACTGACCCTATTTAGTTGTCGTTTTTCCTTCTTTTATATGTTAAGAATGTAAGAAAATTGTAAAATCTTCGTGTTTTCCAAATATTTAATTTATTTGGGTGTAATTTAGGTCCCTGGAAGAATACATCTTGTATTAGAGTACTGCAGAGGTGGCGATCTTTCAATGTATGTTCAGCGTCATGGAAGAGTTCCTGAAACAACTGCAAAACACTTCATGCAGCAGCTAGGTATAATTTGCAGTAGTAGATATTGCTCCACCGAGTTACGCCCTAATAATGTGCGTGTGTCTCTTCTACAGCTGCTGGTCTAAAAATCCTCCGCGAAAACAATATTGTCCACAGAGATTTGAAACCACAGGTTAGTCCTAGGCTTTAATTCTGGTTAGTTTTGTATGTAGAGTTAGCTTGTTTATGTGTATGCATTAGCATGCCCATTTGGCCTCTGAGCTAGAAAAACATGTTAATGAAGTAAATTGTCTTTTCGTATACACATATTACACAGTAATACGTAAAGACTAAATAGATGGTAAATATGTAAGATTTGGGTGTTCTCTAGCAATGGAGGTAGAAACATATTCTATAGCCCACTTTCTTCCCTGGTTTGAAATTATGAAGATGTTTCTCATTATTGCCTTCATTCTTCTCTTACTCATTTATTTCTCCTGTATATCCTCACTAATTTAGATTAGAAAGTTCCAACTGAAATTGATTCTTATATTTGTTAAGAATTCGTTTTCAGGTTATTAGCACAGAATATTTAACTAAGCATCTTAAATGATTGGATGCATACAACTGCTCTCTTAACTGCACCCTGGTCCTTCACTAGTGTTATGTGTATGAAAAAGTTAGAAATTTTGGCAACGTCCCTTCCCAACTAAGAAAGAGTAGGTAACTATCTCTAGTTGAGATTGGTCAAAGAATAATTTGGCGATGTTAAAAGCTGCATTATTCAGCTCTGCCTTCAGTTTCATTAAGATTTTATAGCATCTTAGGCCTTAATAATGAATCTTTTTTTCTTTGCATAACTTTATTTACTCATTTCTTAATAATGAGCAGGCTTTGGTCAAATTCAGACCTATCAACTGCATATAATTCTTAACCATACGTAGGTGATTTATTTTTCACAAATGGGCAATTTGTGAAATTTTAAGTTATGCAATGTGTCAGGTTTGAAATAAATTATTCCATCTATTGGCAGTAACATTGCCTCTTATCTGATGTCTACTTTTCTGGAACAGAATCTCCTTCTCACTACAAATGACAAGCATTGTGTGCTGAAGATTGCGGACTTCGGCTTTGCGAGGTGAGTCTTATGCTTATATTAAAATAGGGATGTCACTGAGAATGGAAACTTTCCCGAGGAGTTATATTATTTTATTGTTATTTATTCGTTTATTTATTGAGAATAAGGGTTAGTGATGACTCACAACATCCGCTACATAAGGCAACAACAAGGGCTTGTGTTTTGCTTGAACCACTTGAATAGTTTCATTAAAATAGAAAAAATCACCTTAGGGCTAGAAATTCCTTGTGTTTAATTTGGTGTAAGCCCTAATGCAATACTATAAAGGGTATGGTATGCTCCTAAGAGAATAACAACTCGATTATGGAATTGCAATTGATTGCTTAAGAGCATCATTATCTCCTTTCTAAGTTCTTTATGAACTCAATGCGAGTCATTTTTTTTTCCTCCTAAATTCCTTTACTTCTTCCCTTCCTACTTCTCATCTTCTTTCTAATTCTCACCTAGACTGTGGACTTGATCATTCACTACTGAAGATCTTCAAACCGGATCCACATTTGCTCTTAGGGAAATGACATTGAAGGATGTTTACGAATCTTGGCATCTCCCTCAGCTATCTTGAGGAGATACCCAGGAAACGAAAAAGGATAACCATAGTCTAAAATTATAATGTTTTTGCTTTAAATCTGATGTTAATTGGAAACCCAGATAATAGGAAAAGAAATAGGATACATGGCAATGCCTCCTGCAAATACCTTGAAGTAAGCAATGCAGCATCGTTACAACTCTGCCTTTTTGTACCATGGTTTTAATAAGCGAGCATTTCTTTTGGTAGGTCTCTGCAACCTAGAGGTCTAGCAGAAACATTGTGCGGTTCACCCTTGTATATGGCTCCAGAGATAATGCAGCTCCAGAAGTATGATGCAAAGGTGAAAATGACCTCTTATCTTTAAGTGATTATCCCAAATTCCTCGCTGTAGTTATTCTTCTATTCAACCTAAAATGGATTTGGATCCGCAGGCAGATCTATGGAGTGTCGGGGCCATCCTATTTCAGCTTGTCACTGGAAACACGCCATTTACGGGAAATAATCAAATACAGGTTTCATTACTTTATTTCTTATTTTATTCTCTTATGTAGACAGTACTATAGTTGGAGTTTATGGTAGAGTAGTTATTATGTCTCTCTCAAACTTATAATTCCATTGTCTATCTTGTTGACCAGTTGCTGCAAAACATTTTAAAGTCGATAGAATTGCGTTTCCCTCCAGATAGTAGGGATCTCAGCTCTGACTGCGTTGATTTATGTCAGAAATTGTTACGCCGCAATCCAGGTATGTTTATTTTCACTCATTGAAATAGAAGTCATTATCCGTGGGTCTTCTAGCTCTCTTTATTCCCGGCAAGTCTCATCGTTAACTTTAGTTGCTACCATGAATGTTATTATTGGACTATGGACTATTTTTTTTTTTTAACTATGTGTAGCGCACCCCTCCATTAGTGCCTTCATGGTAATCCCCATAGCTCCAAAGGATCCAATTGGAAGTGCCAAATTAGTGGCAATATCAGCGGTGGAACTACAAATAGTGAGTCGGGGCTATCTATTCCTAAGACAAGGGATTGTGATAGACCCAGATTTGGTAGGATCGCATCCGAGTAAGGTTCATAAGTATGTGCTGAAAATTATTTGGCGGAAGCGACATAATAATGATTCACTAAATAAAAACTTGAATCTATTAAGCAAACTGAATTTTATTAATTTTCTCTATCAAATTTACTAATGATGGAGGCTTTAGCATTTATTATAGAGATCTAACTAGGTTTCTTAATTTTCTTGGGATTGCTACAAGATAATCCTACTAAAACAAGATTTACTAAATAAAATACTCTCTTAATTCTATGTGAACTACAACTCCTTTGTTAAATTAAAGTAGAAATAAACTGATTAAGGGAGAAAAAAAGGAGAAAAGAGGAAAAATAGGAAACAATGAATTAGATGTGAAATACGAGACGGATGTATCATATCAGTATGTTTATTTTCTTACTTAGCATCAAGGCTTTTTGTTAGAAATCTCAAATCTCACACCTCCATGTAGGAGATGGTTAATGGTGACAATATTTGCAACTAGTAAGATTTCCAACTAGTAATACAACTAGAACACCTACTACATTTGAGCATTAGATAATTGATGTAGTGCAAAAGAGTTCTACAAGTTTTATTCAAAAATGTACAATTTTCTTGTGCCTGTGAAAGAACAACCAACAAAGAGGTAGAGAAGTCAACTTTTTAGAATTTACAAAAATATCAGCTTACGAGGAAAGCTTTTTTCTTCACTTAGTTGTCATGCAGCTCATGCTCTCTAAAACATTTTATTTTTAGCCAGAGTCAAAAAGATGAATTAAATTAGTACAATAGCCCTATGTTATTGGTTGGATTCTCGGAGTTAGCATAAGTTATTACTTTTAATTTCAGTGACTAGAGTTGAAAGATTCATTCCGCCAATCCAATACGTTTGTGCGAGTGGCTCTGTTGTATTAGAATTGAGGCGTAATTATACAGAATGACCCCGTTTATCTGAATGGTCAACAATAACTACATAGACAAATGCAGCAATCATCTTTATATACCAAAATGTAAAATTAAACAGTTCACAGATTATATGAGACCAGGTCATATAAATGCGAATATAACGGCTATCTCAATATGCGGCACATTTGAGAATGAAATAAGCCATTTGGGAACTCTATAGTTTTTATCCATCTTGCAATTAATATCAGTCCTGTCCTTCTCAATATATCATCTTCAAAGTGGTTACATTAATCTAAAATTTTGCTTGATGATGTCAATGTGATCATTAAAATTTGTATCGTTATCGTAGCATAGGTCTTATTTCACGAAAATGCTTTAAATCTGTCTCTTTCTAAGATGATTGTGTTCACGATTCTTAACCATCAGAGTCTTTAAGCAAGAGTAGACCATGTTCTACTTCATAAAATATTTGTTATTTGCTTAGACTATACATCACAATAAGATAGAAAAGTGCAATAAGATTGTTTTTATCGTGCATAGGTTATATCTACGTCATGATCATGTCTATGTATCAATGTGTTTTCTTAAGCATGCTTCAATATGTTGGGATATGTTTTGCTGGTAATTACTCTTTTTTGTGTTTCTCATTTCTAGTATTTTATGTCTACAGTGGAGCGGTTAACATCTGAAGAGTTCTTCAACCATCCTTTTCTTTCCCAATACCTCCGACAAGAATCACTAAGGTGATAACAAAGACCAATTTCTGTAATAGCATTTTATAAACTACTTTCTCGTTCTTAATATTTATAATGACTCAACATCTTCAATATGCAGGAGTAGGATGGGTTCAAGGGTGAGAGATGGTTTCTCGTTAGAGGATGACAGTCTCGGTACACATACAGAGGATAGTTCTCATGATGATCTCCCGTTCGTTTTGGATGACGATTCAACTGGGCGTGATGGGAGCCCATCAATCCCTTCAAATAGGGCGTCAATGAGGTCGACTTATGGTTTTAATCCCGATAAGAAAGTTGATAAAAGAGTAACAGCTTTCACTACTGTTACCGACATGGGTATCACACATAAAGTGGAAAGTAGTGGTTTAAGGTTTGATCATAATAGATCTTTAGATGCGGATCTCAAAGAACCCCTAATGTCCTTGGATCAAAAGTCGAAGAAGGTTTCATCCCGAGGTATGAAGATTACTGATCGTTTAATTCATCTCAATTTCCTTTATCGTGACTGTTTTTAATGTAATATTTCCTTGGACTCCAAAGTTATGGATTCATTGGAGTTCATTGATCAGGATTATGTTCTTGTGTCTGGTCCCCCAATGGAAGTTTCATCATCATCAATAAATGCATCCAGGCCGCAGGGTTCTTCGTCTTTAAATAAGAGCAGCATGGTAAGTGCACCTATGCCAATTGCTGGATCAACATCAAACAACCCTTGCGGGTTTGGAAGTTTGGAAAGCCACAGCTCTGCACCTTCTGGGACTTCACAGGGGTCCATGGATATGGGAGATACTTTGGAGCAGCCATCAGCGCATTGCCCGACAAGGATTAGGTCTTTGCGGCAGTGTGCATCTGCCGTCAAAGAGTTAGTAAATGAAAAGGTAATTACAACCTTCTAAGATCTTCCAATTTTGAAACTCTATTTTTTTTAGACCTGAAGGAAGATAGGCACTGATAGACAAATGGTTTCTTCTAAAAATATATATTACATTTAGGCAAACATGAAATTTTCCGAGTATCATGCACATTTTTTCTTCATACTAATTTGCATACAGAGGTCATTATTAGATACCCTTTTGATCTATCTAATAGTACCTCAATGTTTCTCTTATGTTAAGCCTTTGTTATTGTACTTATGTTACATTTTGCTTTTGTAAAGACTGCAACAGGTGGCCAATTAGAAGCCCTCTCAATCCAGTTGGTGATTCTTGCAATTTGGAAGCAAGCATTGCATATGTGCCATACCGAGGCTGCCTCTGCCATCGAGGGAAGTCCAACCCAAGAGGCAACTCGAGCCAAAGGTAGTAGCAGCAAAAAGAATTATAGTCCCGACATCCAAGATAGTCTTAATATTAATGACGGTCAAGGGCCGGAGGCCTTATGCTCCAATATTGAGAGGGAATTTCTTGTTGAAGTTGGACATGCTGAGGAACTTGCCCAAGGTCTTGATCCAATTGATGGTATGCATTTTTTTCAGAGTTTAAACTCTTTTTTGTTACACAAGTGCACTGGACTAGTGGGATATACAATTTTACTTTTATCGCCTATTCTTCTTTGTTGATTTATAGTAAGTGGATAGTAATAATAGTATTAAGAATTCTTTTGAGACAATCCCTGAACTTGTTATTGCGATGTGAGATTCTAGTCTAGAATGAATCCTCATCATTAACTAACTGACCCCCTCAAAATAGGTTATATGACCAACACATAAGATTTAAAATGGTAAAAGTACCCTCTTCATCAACCTACATGCATGAACCACTTCTATTGTACTAGTGTTTGAAATCCATGTTTCATCTTGAGGGGAGTGTTGAGCCTTCCTTGTGTTAGAATATCGGGTACATGATGTACTATTAAGTTTATTGTCCTGTAATTTATATCTTTATTCATAGAGAAGTAACAACAAGAAATAGTTCATAAGATTTATATTGTTAACTTTCTTGTTCGCCTCATGTTCAAACCCCAATTATTTCATCATACTGCAGGAAGTACTTCAATGCCAGATGCAATGGAGACCATATTCCAGTCCGCTCTTTCAATAGGAAGAGCTGCTGCTGTGAGTGTACTCTTACTACCTTTTCAACTTCATCTTATGCAATTTCCCTTTTTTTGTTGAAAACCTGAACCAATTGAATTTGTGTAAAAATGGAACAGCTGATTGATGATAAATTGAAATAGGGGCAGCAATGCAGTACATATATGTTAAATCGTGATCTTTCAATACATGATATTTTCATGGATATTGTAAAAGAACATGAAACAATATATTTGGCATACTGCTGAAACATCGCGAGCTGGAATCTTAAAGGAAATGTTTCCCAAATTTTTGCTTGCAGTTTGCAGACTTGCAGTATATTGTTAACCCGTGTCTTTTTGACCTGGACGTACATCTTAAATGTTGTTTAATGGATAATCAAAATAAATTTCAATAGACGTGTGAGCATTGTGTGCTTTTCTATGAAAGGACATTATCATAATCAATAGTATCATTTCCTAATATTTACTGGCAGGTTGGTGAGCTGATGGGCGATACGCGCAGTGCAGCATCTTTGTACTCTAAAGCTGTGAGGCTGCTTGTTTTTCTTCTAGTGGAAGCACCTTCACTCATTATAAACCCTCCATTCTGCCTCACAGAATCAGATCGGAGACGTCTGAGGACATATATTGACATACTAAACAACAGGCAAGGTCAGTCAAAGTCTCAGAGGATGGCCCTTCTCAAATCCGAAGATCATCATTGAGCAAACCACTTGGAGAAAAAACAATCTGGGTCGTGTTTGTGTTGTGATCGCCATTGTAAATCATTTATTTTGTACAGCATTCTTTTGAGGATGGCAGAAGGGATTCATCTTGGGGCAGAACGATCTTTTGTGTTTGTTCTTTCTGTAATTTGGATAGAATTTCAAATGAATGGTGAAATCCTTAAGTGTTCATTTCCTGTACCCCTTTCGTTGTTGATGATTTTTCACTTTTGTATTCATGTGTAGAGTACACTTTTGAAAAATGGATATGGTACTCAATGTTCTGGTGACAAAATCGGCCAATGTACATTATTTGTTTATGTAAATCAACGTAGATACAACAACTCAAGTCAACTCAGTCGGATGAGAGTAATATATGCTTGATAATATTTGTACACAAAATTTTCAAACTGAATGAGAATTTAATTGGAGAGTTGCACAGTGCAATTCCTACTGAATATCATATTTTCCAGTTACTTTTCCAATTAAGAGCTGGTTTAATGATTCGAACAAACTTAATTCCCCTAGCAAAATAGATGATTCTGTAAGAAGCTCCAATCTTTAACCTCAACAAACAATAGGATACTCAAAGAAATTGCTACGTTAAATCAGGAAACTAAAATCAAACTTCATATCACCCAATTCAGAGAATTGTGTAGACAAACTACAAGGATTCTAGTAGAAGTTTTAGTACTTATATAACAAGTATATTGGATAACTGAAGATCAGATGATACGATGAAGTATGGATAAGCTGAAAGCCGAATCCTCCCATCATATCCAGTAAACTTCTTCAGCGTGCTTCATACTGCACAACTGCAGCAAACAAAAACCAGGTCTTCGTAAATTGAAATGTTCATGCAGAAAAAAAACAAAAAACAAAACAGTATAAATTAAGTGAAGGTTATCAAATAAAGTGATGAACAATTGTTAGAGGCGGAAGTCACCATTCCGACAATAATTGATGATGTCAACGTTAAAAGAACATACAATGGCAAAGAGCTTGGTGTGTAATAAATTAAGGCGAAAAAACAAAGGAGTAGAGAGGGACACAAATCTGCCCATCAAACTTGCAAAGTAATGCTCGAATCTAAATTGCTGAACAAAATGAGTTGGTTGGGCATGGCAAAGAGGAATTTAGGAAGTCTTAAGGTGAGTTGGTTGGACTCGTAAGTGAATCCAGAAAAATATCACCTAGAGAAGGGAAAATTTCGCTAGCATAACCACCTCTTAATTATTCAAACCCAATGGTCATTTCCAAAAAGTTCACAAAGTTACTGAGCTGGAGGGCCAATTTTTGTGACCAAACTTATGAAGACAATCAAGTAAAAAGACCAATATGGTGCAGGATCAACTTACTTCTGCGGGTGCGCTTCTTGTACAAGATGCGATACCCACACTCTCGGCACTGAATCACGTCAGCCGGCTTCAAAGAATTCTCCATCCCACAATCTATATCATGAAAATGAAGGAAACTTGGATATCAATCAATTTCAACATATTACCAACATTTTCAAGCTTGAAGAAAACGCAAAAGGTACATGTTCCAATTACCTCCACAAATGTAGGCAACTGGTTCAACTTGTGGATCCATCACTAATCAATCCGAAACTACGTTATCTGAGAGAATACTAGCAGTGAGGATCCCAAAGTAATAACGCTCAAAAAGCAACTAAGAAGAAAAGCAACCAGCTCTATCAAATACTAGATGAAAGATTTCCTACACTTACACCCCAAACAATCAAGGTGTTAAAACGCAACAATCTACGAATTTCAGTATCAAACTTCAACATTCCAACAATTAACTTATAACTAATAATAGTAGCAACCCTATAACCGATTTAGGCGCTAATTTTTATTAAAGACAATGAAGCAACTATTTAATTTCTACAACTACACATGTTGTTGGGTAAGAAATGCAAATTTACAACAAAACACTTCAAATAAGTATCTATTGAGAGGAAATCATCAACCAAACAAAACTCTAACCGAAGGCATGAAACAGCTTGTAGAATCGGAAATCACAATGTAAACAAAATTCGTAAAATAAAACCCTAGAAATACTACCTTTGCAATAGCAGATAAACTGGCTTCTAGTGAACGAGCCGGAGGTTTTAAGAGAAGTGAGAGTCGTAGTTTTCGTCGTTCTTTTGAAACGACATGATACACCAAAAGGACACTATTTGTACGTTGTTTATATGTAGAGAACAAAATATTGCTAGCAACGTTGATATCTGTAGTAGTTGTCTGAATTTTGTACAAATGTTTGAGGGTAAGTATTTGTGCAGAGGTGACAATGGTAACACCTGCCGTGCGATGATCAAGTCTCGGACGTGCCACACTGCCACTGTTCCTGTCGGTCGGCTTGAAATTAGTGAAGAGGAAAAGAGTAGTACTGTGACCGTTGCGGTAGGAACAACATTGATTCATAAATTTATTTTACTAGCACAAATTAAGTTGATTGGACTTGAAATAGCTTGGAGAGAGACGAATACATATTCTCAAGTTTAGATGTACTTTAAAACGAGTGAAGTTTGCTATAAAAGTTGAAGATGATAGCACTTTAGAGATCAAAAAACCATATTGGTTTCGATTAAGGCAAAAGCAACAGTTTCACAAGGACACAACATCACAGGGAATAATGCGATCAGCAAATGACTGTACCAAGAGGAACCTTTCACGTATAAAGGGTCAGTTGGATTATATATCAAAATAGGCAGTCAAATTACAGATAAAAATGTAAATCATAGTTACAACATTTGAAGCTCGCGTGAGAAACCCATAAAAAGAAAGACAAGAATATGAAATTTGATTTTTCTAGAGAACAATCTTTTCGATCCAATCAAAGTAACTGTCTGAGCTGCTGGTTTTCTTTTCGAAGGGTTTGCACTTCCTTCGTCAACTCATCTTGCTTTTTGAGAACTGAATTCAACTTGTTTGACATTTCCACCTGTAGAGCAATGAACACGAAAAACTGTCTAAAGATAGAATATAGAGTAATTACGAAAAACTGTCTAAACTGAAAGCACATGCAGGTTTTTCATACAGATTTGTCGAGAATAAATTGCCCTTTCCATTACGTGACTCATACCTCTTGCATATGAAATTGCCTTATTAGTTCAATATGAAGGTTTCTCATGTCCTCATGGATGGACTTCTGGACAGAAGCTAAAGTTTCTTCAAGAGCACGCTGAAACAGCTGAAGCTTAAAAGAGTCAGTTCCCTGCTGCTGTGGAACTGCCTGAAGTGGGCTTCTCTGTGGCTGTGATGATGTCTTACCCTGTTAAGATTATGACATTGAGTCACTTCTTGAAATCTCAGAAATTAGATGACATAATGCAGTTGTAATCTAATTATATACACTTACCGCAGGAAGAGACCCAGTTCCCGTGGAAGCCGACATATCCGGCCTCGATAACAAGCTGTTTAAGAGCTCTTCCCGGGTTTCAGCTCCTGTTTTCTTCGCTTTTGGTGATCCAGATGCAAAGGAAGATCCATCACTGACGGATGAGCTAGTACTTATTCTATCAGCGTAAGTTGTAAATCTTCTAGGAAGAGATACTGCTGGTGATCCCGGCAATTGAGATTCGAAATTAGCTTGTCCGATAGTGCCTTTTAAATGAACATGCTCTGCAAGTCCAAAGGAGGTTTCTACGTTGTTGGGGAAATTTGAAGGGAATGTAATTGGCTTTCGGAGGTGATCAAATTTATCGGATGGGGTTTCACCACCCCAGGCTTCACTAGGAGCGGCAGAAAAAGACTCTTCACTCTTGGAAGATGCCGGAGGTGTAGAGTGTAGGGATAAGGAAGATCTAGTGTCATCCTGCAGATATAGTGATAAGTCATCAGCCCACATAAAGATGAAAATACTTTAACAAAATACAGTCAAAATTGCCTATTTTAACTGAAATAAAATGTCTCCATTCAGGAGCAACCGCGATGTCGGAGCACCATGATATTTTGCAATGAGTTAAATCTAGTAAACAATATTTCGGTGAAGACCAATGGTCAGAACACCTTTAATGGAGGATCTGGCAAGAACGACGGGGAAGAGGAAGGATGCAAAACAGCACAGATTTGGAAAAGAATACCCTATATTTCGAATTTCGGAGTGTGCATTTTGCACCGAAAAAAACACATGAATTTTTTAATCTTCAACAGCAAAAAACTAAAAATCAAGCTCTCTTAGAAGAAATATAGGTCCAAGGAGTACCAGGAGACAGAATCAAAAATAATTTTAGGAACTTTGTTTCACCTTCTTCGGCAAAGTTAGCAATCTTCAATCTTTAGAAAATAGAAAGGCTCAGAATTTGGAAATGAAAGAGATCTGTCTGTGGAATAGACCTGGTTTTGCAGAGCTTCAGATTGTGATAGGTGGAGAGGAGATTTTTCGGGGGCATAAATAGCCACAGACACAAAAAAGGAAGTCGGTGGACACAAGTGCTATTCGGTTAAATGCACTGAAATGGACATTTGGTCTGCTAATGCAAAACTAAATTACCAAGAAAAGAATCACTTTACTGAAGTGTCATTATCCAGGCAGAAATCATGATTTTACTAAATTCATGATGTCACTACGCTTACATACTGAACAGAAAATGCATCTTGAACTTTGGTTTGTGCATGTGATTTCTCTTTTTGGTCATTGGTCAAGTGAGTCAAGTCCAGCAAACCCTAGTATTATTTCTTCACATTTTCTTACATCTTTGTTGGATAAGTATGCCAGTAAATTATTCCTTCACAATTTCTTGAATTCTGATAAAAATGGTGTTAATAGACTTGATGAGTCCTTTTCTTTTTGGAAAAATAAGGAGTCTAAATATACAAAAGTATTGTGCATAGCATGTTCAATTCTAGTTAAATCAAAGAAGTAAAGAACCTGTCTTGAAGTTGAAGTGGGGTTGTATTCGAAGATCTTATTGATCGGTTCATCAGTAAAAGGAAATCTTCTAATTGATGAAGGGAATATTAGATCTGTAGGCTTCTTATCAACAGAAGAGTTATATTTCCTTCCATCTTCGAGATCATCCAAACCCTTCTCAAGTGATGGCGTAATCGGCCGAACATCAACAAGTGGGGAAAAAACTTCCATGTCATCCTTGAAGCTAATAGTATGAGGAGCTTGTAACCTCGACAAGGTTTCACTAGGCCACAGGCGATTGCCATGTGGTGTCTCTTCTGCTGAGGACGGGTATAAGCTCGATATTGACCCGCTGCTAGATGTACTGTAAGGAGTCACGTCAAAGGGTAAACCTGAACGCCCAAAAATTCGAGAACTGGTTACAGTTGATGATGTTAGAGATGGAGTTGTTGATGTCATAGAAGGAAGTGGATCTGGCATAAGGATTGACTCTTCCCCTGCACCTCCCAATAGAGCAGTCTCGGCATTACAATTAGTTTCATTTACTATAATGGGTTTTGATCTTTGCCAGCATAAACTTGTAACTGCCTGATGAAAACTGCAAGCCATTAGTAGTAACAAAGACAGAAAGTAAAATAGCACTGGTGTGCATAACAAATAACATGCAAGAAAAAACATAATGTAGAGTATCTACTGAATCTACATTGCATGGGTATGTATATACAAGCAGGTCAACAACACAAATTTTCACCTACTGTTGTTCATGAACTAAATAGAAAATCATTGGATAATAAGTGATGAACGTGGTCATGATTCAGAGTAATACGATTATATTGTACACAGACAGTTTAAAGCTTTTAAGTTCACTAAACTTAAAAAGAGAGGAGAAAACGATAAAGGTGTACACAAAAATCCATAAAGTGAGAAAGAACACAATTTTCATATATCCACTCAGTTGGAGTAAATGTGTAGTTTAGTCCTACATTGGGTAGAAGTAGGAATAACTTAAGAGCGCTTATATTATATAAAAGAGGCTAGGTTATAATCTATAATTAACTTAAGAGTTAATAAAACTTTCTCCTCTTATTTATTTATACATGGTATCAGAGCGGGCGGGCCTTTCTTCCACATGTCAAGCCCAACGGCCCACGTGCTCCTTCGCGCACCCAAATATTCGTCCATGTGTTGAGCTCAAAAATTATGCCACACGTGAGGGGACGTGTTGAGATATATAGTCCCACATCGGGTATTCAAGCCTTGCACTTCAATAATATAAGATCCCGGGGCTACTCATCGCATAGCCAATTGGTTTTGAGATGGAACCTCCAGCTCCAATTACCGGGTTTCTCCAATAATCAGGTAAGGATTTTTTTTTTCATTAGTTTATCTGATTTCCGCTTAATCAGATCTTTTCGTCAAGAGTGCACGTTTGATTGTAGCTACTTTTATCTCCGACTATTTTACTTAAAAGAAGTTTGGTCGGGTAATCTTCTTATGCTCTCTCTCTCTCTCACATACATGTTACTTCTCTACAATTGTATTCATGTTGAGTTCCTTTAGCCCTAATCGTGTGAACTCGTCGTAGTTGGTGCTGGTGTGATCAATATCTCAGAGCAAACAATTGTGATTTGTGTATGCAATACTTTTATTGCGGTATTTTAATATCTTGCAATTGGATTTCTTTATCTTCTGCAACTTGAATATGCTAGTGTTCTTACTTGGGTTATGCGATCTTTTTGTGTTGGCTTGGCTTCCTATTTTAGTGAGGCTGAGATCGAATACTCTTATCTGAATTTGTTGTTGTAAAGAGATTTAATTTTGTAGGATGAGTTCTTCTCTGTGTTCGTTAATTTCTCTCCTTTGTTACTCTTCGTTTTGCGATAAGTTTCGTTGCAGTACGATTACTCTGTGATTTAAGTTGTATGGAATTCTGGCAATGATGCTATAAAGCAAGGACCATTGTTGATTTTGTGTAGTCCACGACCGAGATGGACCTTTGATTGCGTATTCCTTGATTCGGCACTAGTTTATCTTTGCAACCCTTTGTGTGTGAAAGTTACATCTTTTTCAAAAGTGAGCAACTCTATGATTTCTATGCAATCTGGGCATAATCTCTTCTAGTTTTGCTTAATGGTGGAAAAAGAAGAAGATATATGCAAATTCTATTTGTGGGGTCCATGCTTTCTTATATTGACATGTCTTATGAAAGAGCCCTCTTACAAGTATGATTAACAAGAATTTATTATTGATGTGAAGCATCAACCACCTTGTTAATTAAAAATGGATGTATGGTGGCAATGTCTTGATGTAGTTCCCTGATCTCTTCCTTTGTATTGCAATTTATTCGGGGCTACAATTTATTTGCGGTACAAGTTAATGTCAAAGCATCTCATTTTGTCAATTATGTGCTCGATTTTCTTCGGCTTTTGTGAAAGGAGATTTTTATTTTTTTATTTTGGCTCTCGTCGCAAGATGCGATTTCCTCTTTGGATAAGATAAAGATATTACACTACCTTCCACCTCGGTCATGAGATTTCTCTTTCTTTCCTCGAACAATTTTTTCCGAGAGCGATTCTCTTTCCTCTAGTGATTATCTTATACACCAAATTCATAAGTACAAATTACAAATCGAGATGCAATCTTTTCATGTCGCGGGATGCGATTTCTTTCTTTCTTTGAATCGGGTGAAGATGTTGAATTCCTTCTACCACGGCTATGGTTTCTAGTCCTCGAGTGAACTTCTCTATCCTCGAGTGATTCTTTCTTTCTCGAGTAAGTTTTTCATTTCTCTCTTCCTTGAGTGGCTCTCTTTCCTAGCTCAAGTCAATATCTATTCTCTGCATTACCTCAAGTAATCCTCATCCTTGACTGATTATGTTATCTTTATGTCCCTTAAAGATATTTACATTACCCTCGAGTAAGAAAAGATGGCAAGTCGGGTGGTGCCGCCAATTTCACAAGTACGTATGGGAACAATGGCAAGTCGGAATGCCGCCGATTTCACTAGAGATATGTGAAGTTTTTAAGTATTCTACTGCTGCAAAAGAATTGTCTGGCAAAAGTTTTATCAGCTTTAGAGGGAGATTTCTTTATTTATCAATGAGTGAGTGATTGTATTTTTATGAGGGTCTATCTATTTCTTCTTCTTCTTTGTAATCCACCTTGACACACGCATTATATGTCCGTATTAACGTGATGGGAGTGTTGGAGTATATGTGTGTTACTACACATATACTACTTTAGTCCCACATTGGGTAGAAGTAGAAATAACTTAGAAAGCAATTATATAATGAAACTAGGTTGTAATCTATAATTAACTTAAGAGTGAATAAAACTTTCTCCTCTTATTTATTTTTACACACTCTACTTGGTATTTATGTTTGCAAGATATTTTTCAAGTAAACACACAAAAATAAAATGTCAACGAACACATGCCAATACATGACGTAAACACAACTAATGTGACATCATAAAAAAACACGAATCCCGAGATTGGCACTAATATCCCTATATTTATAATTTAGTTTATTATTCAATTTATTTCTATTTTGATCAAATAAAGGAATTGTAGTCGAAGTAAATTTAGGAATTTGGAAGAATTGGGTTTAGAATCCTATTACAAACAATAGGTATTTTCCTTTGCATAGGGGTTATGCTCCTCATTGCAATATAGGTTATTTTGAGAGAAATGAAGTGGATTTTCGTTTTATTAATAAGGGCTAAATCGAAAGACCTAATTTTTGATTTAGTGAAATTTTGAGTGATTTTGATTAGGGTAAAACCCGAATTTGAGTTGTTTATCGATTTCTTTTAGTCTTTTACCTCTATAAGATTCATAATCCATAAAAATAAAATAAAAAACAGAGGAAAGAAACGGGTAATTATGGATTATGAATAGTGAAAAATGAAATAATATTTTTAAAAAGTATAAAAAAGGAAAGAATCACACCTCAGAAGTATTATAAGCACGAAGATTAATGATAGGTTGTGGTTTCCCACGAACGTCATAAAATACTATCCGGCCATTATTTGTTCCAGCAGCTAGTATCAAACCATCATCTCTAAATGCCAACGAGGAGAAGGGTGCTTCAAAAGAAATGCAAGATGTGGCTCTTCTAGAACCTGAATCAAAAGTGTACAACTTTTTATCCAGACCAACGCTAGCGATTATCTGTCACAAAACAGGAAACCAAAAGGAACATGGAGTTGCCAAACATGTATTCAGATATTCGGAAGATAACAGACAGAAAATTGAGACAGTTCAACTGCAAAAGAAAGCTTCTTCTTCTTCTTTTTATTTCAAGTTAATAAAAGCCGAAAAGAGATGCAATTAGACAAAGAAGAGACCTTATCGTTTGACGGTGAGAAGCTAATACCAGTTGTTGGTGCAGAATGTAGCTTCAACCAAGAAATCTACAAGGAAAAAAAAAACACAATAAGATATCCTCTAAGGAAGTGTATCTACCACAGCGTAGGAAACAGAAGCAATGTGAAATGATTTATCTTATTGGAGAAAAGAACAATGAATGAATTTTATACTAAGGCCCGTTTGGTGTAGCTTATTGCTAATTAAATGATTTCTCAATAGCATTTTCTTTGCTAAAGTCTTCACAATAAAGCGTTTTCGTTGTTTGAACATACAAGAAAAACATTAAGAAATCCAAAAAACTCTCTTACGGTGGTTGATAATGATTAACAATAAATATTTTCTAGTGTCGATGATTTATTCACCTGTTTCATTTCACTTGGCATCAATTAGTGTGGACAATTCACAAAAATAGTCGTAAGCAACTACGTATACCAATAAAAAATCTTATGCTTTTGGTATATTTAGGTAGAAACGGCTTTAAAAATACTAACTTTCAGCTTGGCAGAGCTCAAAATTTTCTACAGGTGCTTCGAAGTGCTGTTATCCGGCTTATAACGTTTTTAGGATACAAATCAGGATGTAGTATCATCATTTATCTCAATGTTTTGGAAATGTAAAGTTCATTACCATGTAAAATCACGTTGGAGAACAAAATTCTCACCTAAACCCCAAACCCCAAACCTCTCATTTTTATGTATTTCAATACTTTACTTCAAAATACATATGTACCTTTGGATTGCGTCCCGTTGAGTCCCACAGATGTATTGATCCATCATCACCAGCTGTCACCAAAAGATGACGACTGATTCGAGAATAATCAAGCACTCTCAATACCTGTCACAGAAATCATAACTTATACAGTTAGACCTTTCAATCATAAAAAAAATTCACAGCATTTGAATGCATGATTCTTACACCAAAATAACTTAAAATACGACTGGAGTAAGAACGAACTAAAAACCTGCTCATTTGGATCCTTCAGCTCGCTTGCCCTTGCTCCAGAGGCTAAATTATGAAGAATAAGATCTCCCTTTAGACTAATAGAAGCCAAGTGCTCGTCTTTGCAATTATACATTGCACCTGTAATTGTATCAGTATGACCTCTCAACCATTTGATACAACGCTTCCTCTGCAAATCCCATATTCTAACAACCTGACCACTTCCACCAGAACAAATGTACCTAGCACTCTTGTTGCTAAAGCTAATTGCCGAAATAGATTCCTACAATAAACAACCAAATCCAACTAAATAAACTCCACAAGTCGAACAAGTATCCCATCCCAAGTCTCGGGATAAGAGTTTGTTCCAAATTAAAACTACCCATAACGAAAAAAATCCAAACTTTACACCAAAATAAAACTTACATCAATGTTATCTCCACTATCGGCCCCGGAAACCGGAATAGCCCCCAAACTCTCCCCATTCTTCCTCCACAAGGAGATTCTCTTATCGTCCCCGGCACTCGCCACTACTAAATCTGCGACAATTCAGCTAAATTACATCAACCCAACTACACAAAAACAGTTTAATAATTCGAAATACCGATTATAAAAAATGGAGGGTTTTGGCAAACTTACTAGTGTGATTCCACTTGACTGAGTTGACATGCGATCCTGGCGATGGCGAGTAACTCAATGTACAGGGATCGCGATCCGACTCGGCGGAAACTTGAAATAGCTTCACTGTTTCACCAACACAGGCGGCCAAAAGAGGCCCCGATGGATCGGAGAAGTTCATTGTTGTTTATCGAATCGACTCAATTGTAAGATTTTGGGGGAATGTTGTGTGGGGTTTCGCATTACTGTGTGATTGAAGTAAACCCTAATTTCAATTCGATCTGATGTTTGAGAAATGAAACCCTGCGACTGTGAGAGAGAGAGAAAGGGAGGGAGCGATTTCAAAAGGTGGAAAGAGCCGAATGATAGCCGGATTACTTACAAATTTAAAAAAAAAAAAAAACTGTTGATAACATATGAGACTTGGTAGCCGTTGGAAATATATTAAGCCAAAATAGTGCCATGGGGAATCATTTTTGGGGCGGTGATAGTTTGAGTAGAACATTTTCTTTTGTTTACTTTCCTGGAATGTATAATTTTTTTGACGCATGAGTTTGATAAAAACAGTCTCTACAACCGCTTCATTACTTGTGCTATTCTTCTTTTCAGGATGAGTCCTAAGATGTTGTATCTGTCACATTCGTAACCGTGTGTTTGTTTCATTTTGTAATGGAAAAATGTGTGGTGCTTCAATTTTAAGCAGCCAGGCTTTGCAGCTAACATAAACAACTTACATTCCTGTGCAAAACTTCCAATATCTCTTCAACAAGCTTACATCTTGTATGCATGATGATGACCTTTACAAAACTTTTGTACAAGTCCTAAAAAACCGGCTTTCGCCAAAAAAGTTTGTAAAAGCCCTTGATACTTGAGTTTTAGTATAATCCAGAAACCAGGTCGGATCGAATCGGACTACTGTCGAAACTCCAACCATCATCTTCTTCTTCGGTGGGAGCTGCTGCTACTATTTCCTTCAGAAACAGAAACAATGGAAGCGCATCACGCATCTCTAGGTCGAAGAACGGTACAATCTCTCCTCCACCTTCATCATCGTTAATTTTGTTTTTAAATTATCTAATTTTGGATGATGATTTCACAGTTGGAAGATATTCGTCAAAAGAGGGCAGCTGAGAGAATGAGCAGAGTTTCTTCTGGCCCAGATCTCCAAACCCCATTAATTCCCTTAGGTACAAACTCTCTCTCAAAGACTCATTCTCTCTCAAAGATTCTAACTTTTGATTCTTATTTGGCAGTTGCAGCAGGGATTGTTAGATCAGAAAGCGATAATCGACTCTCCGAGGTACAATATAATCTTTGGGTTTTTCATTCAATTCATTATAAATGGTTTTAATTACGTGATTACATGTTGTTTCGAAACCCCAATTCAAAACGAGAAAATAAAATTTTAGATTTAGATGTCGAAGAACTGGGGAAATGGGGTATTTTTATCTGTCACCATGGTTTTGTTTAGACAAGCAAAAAGGTATTTTAGTATTTATGTGTATACAGTTTGCGCAACGAGAAACAAAAGTAAACTAGTAGGTTAGGTTAGGTTAGGCCAATATCTCGAAGGTTCGTCTCTAAAATTAAACTCAATCTTTCGCATGTCCTATTTTTGGTGTATTTATTCCTAATTGGCACTTAGGGGGTATACGTTGTTTGAGGGAATTTATATTTCTTCTTTCTTTTAATGTTCAGGAGGGGTTGAGCTTTATTATGGGGAAATGATATTGTCTTTAGTTTCTGTTATTGATTCGAGCTTTCTGTTCTTGAAACTCATGCAGACTGATGTTCATGGATTAGTCTCTCAAATTAAGAAACTTGAGAGAAAGAACGTGGAGTTGGAGGAAGAAAACAAGAATTTAGTCATTAAGGTATTTCTAAAGGAACAAGATAATGAGTTTTCTTTTTAAGAGTTGAGGAATTAGTGAGTATATAATAGTCTATTGCCTTTTTTTTCAGCTTCAGATGTCGGAAGCCGAGAATGAAACAATGAAAAAGCGTTTGAATGATCTGGTAAGTCAATTTATAGTTTTATTAATCAAGAAATGCAAAGCGTTGCTTTAGTGGATTAGGAAATTACTGGCGATGGGCATTCAAAATCTTGTAGTTGGAATCCCATCCGCTCATGCGTCACTTCACCCTGTTTCCTTTTTGTGGTTAATTTTGCTGTCTAATGGTTATCAAGAATTTCAAAAAGTTTTTTCCTTATTCTTTTTGGTGATAAACTGCAGGAACAAAACAGCTTGCCATCATTAAGGAAAGCACTCAGGGATGTCGCAATGGAAAAAGATGCGGCAGTAATTGCACGGGTAGAAATGATCATACTTACTTTCTTGCAGTTTACGTATCGTTTATGATGTTTTAGTTTCTATGCTTTATTCACAAACTCTAATATTTTAGTATAGGAGGATTTTTCAACCCAACTTCGAATGGCCAAGAAACGATTGAAGGAGGCCGAAGAGGAACAATACAGAGTAATGTCTATTCATAATCCAAGTTTATAAGATAAGGTTCAATTATCTTATAATGTCTAAGTGCTTATTATCTTGTTTTTAAATGCAATAGACTGAAGAAGATGCAGCAGCCTTGAGAGCGGAATTAAATTCTCTACAACAACACACAATAATGAATCCGCTTGGTGACATGCCCTCTTTGGGTAACTCGACAGATCATTTGCAAGCCATGGAAAAAGAGTTGGTCGATCTGAAATTGGAGTTGCAGGTTAGATTTGCTTATGGAATTTTGAATTGGCTTCATAATAAAATACTCACTTATTTTATTCATGTTCAACTGAAACCGTAGCAAGAGTTGCTAAAGAGACAACAGGAGCACCAAAGAGTAGAGGCAGAGCAAGTGCGGTCTTCCGCCCTCATGGATGAAAACCAAGTGCTGGAAGAAAGGCTCACAGCTTTAACTAAAAAGAATTCAGGTTAAGCCTATAAATATAAGTTCAAAGCATAATATCCTCTAAGTGCCTACTTTATAAGGATTTATGATGTTTAGGAAACTTGTTCTCTTTGACTTGATGATTGAGTGTGGCATTGTTTTTCTGTTGCAGAAAACTTGGAAGAATCTGCTAGCTATGCACTTTCAACGGTAAGTGGTAGATGTGATTAACATGTATAAATATAGCTGTGTGTGCATGTGGAACTTTTGATTGACGGGCCTTCTGTTGATTAGATTATAGCTGTATCACACATCGTGGCTAGGGCACTCTGATTCAAATATTTATGAATGAAACTCAATAAAGTTGGTAAATGATGCAGAAAAATAAATAATAACAAAAAAAAAAGCTTATGCTTAGTATTTCCAGTTAAGTGAATTTGGCGCATGAACCATTGGGCTCTTGGCCCAGTGGTGGTTGTACCTCTCCACCTAGAGAGAGGTCGTGGGTTCGAAACCTCATAGGGTTGGAAACTCAGGGTTACGGATCCCTATAAAAAACCGGCTTGCCTTCCAAAAAAATAAAAAAAATTGACACATGAGACAGGTATTACGCCACTATCTTCAGAAGTTTTGTGTGCACAAATATATGGTGGAAAACTTCGTTTTAACTGTAAATTCCCAGGGTTACTACCCCACTTATTTTCTTTAAAGTCATGTGTCATGTCATTCTACAATGCTTAACCACAACCAAGTATTGCAAAGTTAGCTCATCAGGTTAGATATGCATGCAAGGTGATGATGATGCAGCTGGAAGTGTCAGTATAATATGACATTTACATTTTATTTTCATAATTTTATGCAGCAGGAGAAAGAGATACTCGAGAAACAACTGCATGATATGGCAGTGATGGTTGAGAGGCTGGAAGGTAGTCGTCAGAAACTTCTTATAGAGGTAAAATATCTAGTTACTTGTCCACCTTGAGTTACACTAATGATAAATAGGGTTAAGAAGCTGGAAGCTAATCAAAAAATTCTTATAGAGGTACAGTATCTAGTTACTTGGCCACCTTGAGTTATACTATATTAAGACCAACTAATCTCGCATTTGCTGGCAGGTTGACTCACAGTCTTCAGAGATAGAGAGGCTTTTTGAGGAAAATTATAATTTATCCACTTCATATGAAGAGGTGGTGGGTGTGGTGGTACAGTGGGAGAACCAGGTATATATACCAAGTCTTGAAGTTCACTTCCAAAGGAGGAAATGTTTGTTTTCTACTATATCTCTGTATTTCGTTAGCCATCCACTTGGAACATAAACAACTAAGTAGCATGCTTTCAAATAGAGTTGTTTTGCCGTAATCTATGATAACATAATATTTTTATAGTACATTTGAAATTCTGGTGGGGGTCTGCCTAACCCTAGCTTCCCTTCTTTAAGAAAAGGAAAAATAATACTTATTTAGTATTTATTGCCCTGATAATATACAATGTTTTATCAATACGTGCTTCTTTATTCTTTGACTTGTCATTAGTTACTAAATGATAGTAATACTACATGGCAAACATAAATCCATAAGTACTCTTCGAGCTGACAACGTGGTTATGTGAATGGTGCATAAAACATAACATTACAAATGACACAGAATCAGGAGTGTTCTCCCAAGCAACAGGTGATTGAACCAGGAGTGTTCTGCTTTAACAAGTTCTCTTGGTTTAGCTGTAATATATAGGTGGTTCTTTGCGCGTGTTTACTATTCGTTTTTATGATTGCCGAACTTATGAAACTTGCAGGTCAAAGACTGCCTTAATCAAAATGAGGAGCTTCGGGGTTTGTTAGATAAGTTAAGAACTGAACAAGCTTACATGCAACCCTTAAATGCTACGAGGGCTCAATCAGGATCTGTGGAAACTGAGAAAGATAGCAATCATTCATTTGAAATTTCAGTACTTAAGGTCAGTTCTTGTGTCAAATCCATTCCCATTCGATTCATTACTATAACGTGGAATAGGTAAAGCAAGAGGGAAACCCTTAGGCGCAGACATACAAATAAGATGGAGGGAGGGAGATTGGATGTAGCCAAATTGAGGGATTACTGAACGAAATGGTATTCTGAAGAAGTGATAAATTTGATTTACCATGGACAATGCTGAATGAAAGCCTTTCCTCTTGCTGAGCTCCTCAATATTTCCTACTATCAATATAAACATTAAAATTTGAAAGTTTGAAGAATGGTGAAAAATGATGAATCCGACGAACTTCTGGATTCCAAAAAAAAATAAAAACATAACATTTTTGAAAATCGTGTTTTACTTTACAAACATTTATCGATGGCATTGTCATTGTAGGCACAACTCTCAAAAGAACAGAGCAGAGCAGAGGATCTTTCAGCAGAGATCATGAAACTTTCAGCGGAACGGCAGCACGCTGTTCAATCGTACAACGGCCTCGCACGCCTGTAATATATTCCAACTATAGCTATCTTCACTTTCCATCTCCGTTAAGTCTAACATCATTAAACTTATCTTACGTTTCCTTATATTTTTCTTTTGCATGATACATAAAAATATTGCAGATACAAGCCAGTACTTCGGAATATCGAGAGCAGTCTCATCAAAATCAAGCAAGATGGCTCTGTGGCAGTCCAGTGAATGTAGAATACCACCATTATCTGCTCACAGCTTTGCACATTGTATCTTCTAGAAAACTCGATGTTGAAGCTTTTCATGGAGAGTACCCTGTGATGTGCGGCTGTCTTTAATGTCCTAAATCATGGTAAGATGAATTAATGGAGAGTAGTTGAAGTTTGTATGGTTTGATTGCAGCCTCATTACATGGCCATTACACTCAGAAATACATAATTATTTGTCATATTTTTGTGTATTCTCAAACATGATTTGCCTTGCTACAAGTTACCAAGAAGTTGCATAATATTGAGGTAGCACGGATAAGATTCAAGAAATTGTTATTTTGGATATGAATATCCTTTTACAAGTGAACTTTTTCCGTTTTTTTCTTACGCTACAACACCATTATTTCTTTCATACATAAACATGAAAAGTTACAGCACCATTTGGATAACCCAATCTGGAATTTCAGACCCGTATTCTCAAACATTAAGAGACCTCCCAACCGTAGGCCTTCTTTTTTTTTAACTAAAGGTATCCTGGCCCGCGGACCGTCAATTCCCGACTAGATCCTCTAGAGCTCATGCAAATAGCCTGCAAACCACACGAACCGGGCAAGCCAACACAAGGCCGATGGGCTCATACCAACCTCGAAGCCCACACAGAGGTGAGAATCGAAGCCTTGACCTTTCGATGGTGGGTTACGCATCATCGCCACAAGAGCACAAGTAGTTGATACTGACGTAAGCCTATGAGCAACAAATTGCAATCTTTATGAATATTATACATGACCTCATCTAAGGGTGCAACCGGTATGGTAAAATACGTCACTAAAAAAATGGTTTTGGTTTCATATTTCTTGAAACCGAAAACCGAAACCAAAAAATATCATTTTTGTATGGTTGGTTTTAGGGCTGATCACCGAAACCCGAAACCCGAGAACTCGAACCGGCCGGTTCGGTCCGGGTTAGGGATCTGTCGGTTCGATTTCGGGTCTGTTTTTTAAAACACGAATACAATCGGGCCGGGTTCGGTTTTGGATATATTAACCCGGCTAAACCCCGAACTGAACCAAGGATATATTCGTAAATTTGTCTTCAGGTTTTTAACCTTAACCTTATGTCATAACCCATATCAACTTTCTCTCTACCTCCTCATAACCTCTAAACTTCACAACCCATATCTCCAGAGATTTTAAAGTCGGCTTGCCACAGAGCCATGAAAAGCTTATAAGCTTTTCATAAAAGATGACTTATAAGCTTTTCATATCAACTTTCTCTCTAACCTTATAAGTCATCTTCAACAATGATCTCTCTCTTCGGTGATGATGTTCAGTGATGTTGTATATTATGATGTTTGGTGATGTTGATGATGATGATGATGTTCAGTGATCTCTCTCTTCCTATCCTCAGAGTGGTCTTCAAACAATGGCTCTTGTTGGTTTGCTTCAAATGGTTCTCTTTAAGGGGTTAAGCTGCATCTACTTCCACTTTTCATGCTACATTTTCTTCTAAGCTTTGGCCTTAGATAAATTCTTGTACTTTAGCGTTTCACTGTTGGAATAGTTTGTCTATGATTTCATAACTTGCAGTTACATTACATTGAGCTTTTAGCCCACATTGAAGATCAGCTAAGTGATGAGTTCTCATAGTTACAACTGATGGGCTTGTGTGTGCTAACGTGGATGCTAAAGAGTTGCAGTTCTTTGACTTCTTTCACATAGTTGCTTCACTTTCATGATGGGCTTGTGTCATGATGGGTTTTGTATATTTACAACTGATGGGCTTGTGTTCTTTCACATAGTTGCTTTAGCATTAGATGATGATGTTGCTTCACATAGTTGTATTCTTTATTTGAAGTATTAGGTGATGATTTTCGATTGGATCTGAAAAAACAAAACCAAAAAAAGATTTGAAAACCAAAAAAATAAACAAAGCTGAGTTCAGAACCCGGCCCGACCCGATTAATTCAGTTCGGGTTCGGGTTTAAATGTGGTTAACCCGACCAACCCGGGTTCGGGTTCAAATGTGGCTTAACCCGGCCCGACCCGACCCGTGAACAGCCCTAGTTGGTTTTGGTTCATAGTCTCAAAAACCGAACATACCAACCGAAAATACCAAACAAAAATTACCAAAATTCAATAATACCAAAACTATTAGAGATATTAAACTTAGAAGTTGGAACTCATGTTCAGAAGATCTCTATTATCATATTAACCCATATTAAAGATCACCTTTAGTTTATGCTTGGTTCACTACACCCAGGTGCAAATGCACGGTTGCAGTATTTTGGTATTTCCAAGTGATTGGTTATCTCAAATGCGCCACGCTACATTGCAAGCTGTTGCATTTTATCCAAATCCGACTAAGAGAGTCCTGCGCCCGCTTGCATCCCAAAATCTCCTGCACCACGTTACAGTTGTAATTGCCATTGCCTATATACAAAAAAACAAGTTATAAGTAAGAAAAGAATTGTTTCAATGGGTCTCTATCTCTCAAATATTCTCTCCTATCTCTCTCTGAAATTATATTTTTACCATAGTTGATTTCTTCTCTCATTGCAGTGAACGAGTTTTAGTGCAAACCAATCACTCTCGGAGCGGTGCATCAGAAGCGAGTGCAATGCAGCTCCTTGCGATTGCACCAACTTGCTGATTGCAGCTGCTTGCGGCGAACCAAGCACAACCTTGATATATGAAATCTTATCATGATATATTATTTTCTAGCAAATCTTTGCAACTTGGAAGCACTTCATAAGCTTCTCTTTCTAGATAGATGTTACAATATAATGAGATTATACCCAAACCACCAAAAATGAGAATACCATAAATATCAAAAAACACATATAATACCCAAACCAAAAAAATATACCAAAAATTACCGAAAATACCGAATAGTTGCCAGTTTGGTTTTGGTTTCTATATTTGGTAAATCGAACGGTTTGGTTTTGGTATTGGTAATTTGGTACATGCGAAATACAAATACAAAACCAAACTAACGGATACCCACCCGTACCCCCACGGCTCCACCTCTGAAGGATAGTATCCACAATACTTTCAGCTCCCCATGTTCATTCTAATTCCTAATTGTATTTAGATAACCCAATTGTTGTTATATGTCATGGAATAAAAAATGTTAATGCCACACTGTTTAGCTAACTGCAACCCTATGGGGATGGCCCACATCTGCCATGACAATTTTATTGCCGGCACAAATTCATTGACGTTGTGAATCAAGATGATAGGATCTTGTTGTGAGAAAGATTTTTTTAAGAGAAAAAGTAAACCTAACTAATTAGAAAATCTTTTACTATCCTCGAGATGCACATAAAATAAGACTTTTTTTTTTTTTTTTTCAACCATGTGCTCACATTAAAAACAGGTGTGTTCCTCTATCCAATCCCATAATGATGTTTTTAAGAATTAATGTTTCCATAAAGAATTATTTTATTCTTATTTTATTTTTAATATTTTTATAAACAAAAATAAATTAATTAAACAGGAGCTACAAAGTTTAGTAGGTTAACCGCCATAACAGGCATATTACAACACATGGGTGGTTGAAAGGCACCCCTAGACGCAAAAATATGAGCACCAAAATTTAACCACAAACGGATATACGATAAACTAAAATCCTCAAAAGTGGACAAAACGTGCATGATCTCTAGAGCCACAGCGATAGCTCCCTAGAAAAGGTCAATGCTTTTTGTTGTGAAGGCTCTGACAATCCGATGGCAGTCTGTTAATAAGACGACTTTTTTTAACTACAACTCTCAAGGCTCTAAAAATAGCCTTCTTCAGCATCGACAACTTGCATAGTATCGTGACCTGTAGTAATAAGCATTGATTGTAGAATTAGAAGACCAAATAACATAACCTATTCCATTTAAGTTTTTGTTTTTGGACCAAGAAACATCGACTGTAATAATGCACCAGCCTTCTCCCACAACCGGGAAAGATCCAGAGATCTTTGGTTGATGGGAGATGGTTGGAGGTGTATTAGTGACAATATAGCTCTTGGTTTTAGAAAAAACTTATAGGGAAATAGTCTTGGTATTTTAGAAGATCATATCATTTATGGAATTCCATATCAAAAACATGATAATACTGATGTTGCTCCAACAAGCAATGGTATTATGCCCAGAGCAAAGGTCGTGAGCTAAGGCAATAAGAAGCTTTTGCAGAGAGTCAGTATAAGTCCAAGAATCAGTGTTTAGAGAGTGGTCGAAATCATACCAAATGTTTTTAAGGTTCTTATAGAAAATGAGAGCATGAGTTGTGGATTCTTCTTCAACTCCACATCTTGGACAAATAGAATTTCCAAGGTCTTCTTCGTGCTGAAGTTTGAGATTTGTGGGCAATCCTTCGTGCATTGCTCTCCATATAAAATATTGGACTTTGAAAGGAACGTGAATCTTCCATATAGTTTCCCAAACTTTTTTGTATCACTTTTGTAAAGTCTATGCACTGCGAGGGAAATTAAAATTTCTAATCATTTGAGACTAACCGATTTCGATTAATTTAGGTCAAAATCAATAGGTCCGAAAAACTTTAAATTAACGGTATAACCCAAGCCTAATTTAAGTTGGTTCAATGTTCTAGTGATAACAAGTAAAAATTAATGAAGCATAAAAACAAATAATTTTAATTTACGAAGATCTCTTATGCTATACAATCTACGAAGATACTGAAAATAAGGCAAGCCTTCCAAGAACAAACAAGATGTGGGACATAAAAGGTCAACCACTTTAGTAAAAGTTCTTTACCAAACTGAAGGGCAGGGATCCACGGCTCTAAGCCAAAAATCAACGTTTTCACTTGACTTCATTCTTAACCACAAGGAAAAAGGTCTTTAAAGGAGACTTGACCATTGAAAATGAAGGAAGCTTTTTTTCCAAAATATAAAACTCCATGAAGTCTTCTCTCCCTTAAGTCTTCCAACCAGCAAAAAACTCCCTGAAGTCTTCCAACCTGTAATTTTTTTCTCCCAAGGGGACTTAACAAAACTGTTTCAAGAAACAACCATCTCTCCATCTCCCTCTGTGTAGCTATGAAAAACTCATCTCTCCACTTCTTTCTTCTCACCATCTTCATCTACTTTCACTCTTCTTTTGCATCCTCAACACCCCAGAGTTTCTTAAGCAGAGGTTCATTTGTATCTGTTCAAGACAAATCAGACCTAACCTCACCTGATAAGTCCTTCACCTGTGGCTTTTACAAGGTAGGCACAAATGCCTATTGTTTCGCAATTTGGTTCACACATACTAAAGATAAAACAGTTGTTTGGATGGCTAACCGAGATCAGCCCGTGAACGGGCGAGGGTCTAGGCTGAAACTGCGTAAGGATGGCACCATGGCCTTAACTGACGTAGATGGCACACTAGTTTGGTCTACGAACACTACGAAAACAGACGTCCAGCGAGCTGAGCTCCTCAACACTGGAAACCTCGTTCTAAAAGATCAAAAAGGTAAACTTTTATGGCAGAGTTTTGACTCGCCTACTGATACACTTCTGCCTACACAAACTATCGCTAAGAGCAAGAGACTGATATCCGCAATCTCAAAAGGAACATATTCTAGAGGTTATTATAATTTCTATTTCGATAGCGATAACACACTGAGACTATTATATGATGGACCTGAGATTTCTAGCCTTTACTGGTGGAATCCTGATTATACATTATTTCAGAATGGTAGAACAAATTATAATAGTAGCCGAATTGCGGTCCTTGACGAAGAGGGCAAGTTTTTGTCCAGTGATAAACTTCAATTTAACGCATCGGACATGGGTTTGGGGGTAAAGAGAAGATTAACTATGGATTCTGATGGTAATCTTAGACTCTATAGTTTGAACGAGGCCACCAAATCATGGACAGTCTCATGGAAAGCTCTCCAACAACAATGCAGTGTGCACGGCCTGTGCGGCAGAAATGGGATTTGTGTTTATTGGCCGGTGCCCAGGTGTTCCTGCCCTCCGGGGTATGAGAGGAGTGATCCACATGACTGGACGAAAGGGTGCAAACGTAACTTCGACTTGGGATGCAAAAAGCCTAAGAAGATGAAGCTTGTGGAGCTTCCCCAGACAGATTTCTGGGGTTTTGATCTCGATTATAAACCGAAGACGTCATTGGAATCATGCAAGAAGTTTTGCGAAGATGATTGCTCCTGCGAGGCTGTCGGATACAAGATAAATGGAGGTGGAGATTGCTTTTTGAAAAGTGCTCTATTCAATGGTTACAAATCTCCAAATTTTCCAGGTAGTATATATTTGAAAGTTCCTCAAGATTTAGAAACACCAGATCCCATTGTTCTTGTAGGATTAGATCCTAACTGCAGCTCAAGTGCACCTAAAGAACGACTGCTTTCATCTGATATTTATGTGTCAGACGAGCGAAGGATGAAGTGGGACTATCTCTATTCGTTCGTTATAGCAATTGGAGTGATAGAGATCTTCTTTGTTACTGTGGGTTGGTGGTTCCTTTTCAGAAAACACGGTGTCTCAACATCTATGGAAGATGGATACCGTGTGATATCGAATCAGTTTCGGAAGTTTTCATATGCAGAGCTAAAGAAGGCAACTAATAAGTTCAAGGAAGAACTGGGGAGAGGAGGGTCTGGGGCTGTTTACAAGGCAGTTTTGAAGGATAAGAGAGTTGTCGCAGTGAAGAAACTTGGTGATGTTATTCAAGGAGAAGAAGAGTTTCTGGCTGAACTGAGTACAATAGGCACAATAAACCACATGAACCTAGTGAGAATGTGGGGGTTTTGTTCAGAGAAATATCATAAACTCTTAGTTTATGGGTACTTGGAGAATAGTTCACTGGACAGACACCTGTTTTTCAGTGCTAATGTATTAAAATGGGAAGAAAGGTATAAAATTGCGCTAGGATCGGCCAAGGGGCTCGCCTATCTTCACCATGAGTGTTTAGAGTGGGTTATCCACTGTGATGTGAAGCCTGAAAACATCCTTCTCGACATCGATTTTGAACCAAAGATTGCAGATTTTGGTCTAGCCAAGTTAACACATCGAGATGGTTCTGGTTCTGAGTTCTCTAGAATCCGAGGAACGAAAGGGTACATGGCTCCAGAGTGGGCCTTGAATCTTCCCATCACCGCGAAAGTGGATGTTTATAGCTTCGGTGTAGTACTCCTAGAAATTGTCAAAGGTATTCGACTTTCGAATTGGGTGGTAGAGAACGAGCAAGAGGATGAGGTCGAGCTTACGAGGTTTGTCAGGGTTGTCAAGAGGAAAATTTTATGTGGCGAAGAGTCTTGGACGGACGGTGTGATGGATCCAAGGTTGAACGGCGAGTTCAACCATAAGCAGGCAGAAACAATGGTTAAGTTGGGCATAGCATGCGTGGAGGAAGATAGAAACAATAGACCAACCATGGATTTGGTTGTCCAAGCTCTCCAAGAAGTTGAAGGTGAGACCAATGTTCAAATTACAAAACCATTGTATTGATGTGTATAAACTACAAAGTTATCAACTATAGGATTTGAGTTCAAGATCTGTAAGATGCATTTAAGCTTCGTACTATTTTTCTTGTATATGAGCTATAAATAAATTTTGGGTCACGGCTGAATGAAGTAGTAGATGGTATTTAGCTTTGGACTAAAATTTAAGGGATTGTTCTTTCCTTCTCTAGCAACCAAAAGGAAAAAATGAACAAATGAACAAATGAACTTAAAACAAGGAATACGTCATGACGGAGGACTCCTCCATCTCAGCATTAGTCTCATCCAGTCTTAACGGGCTGATAAGCTGATAATGATATAACTCCAGATATCGACAACCAATTATTTCTCTTTATCTTTAGAGCATCCACAGCAGCCTCCCTAAACTTATTTTAGGGAGGCAAAAGGTAATAAAATGCTATTCCTATTTTTTTCTCTCTCTCGTGTATGGGGGAGTCTAGAGAAATATTTGGTGATGTAAAATTATTTTAGAGGTTTAAAGTAAAAAAATATATTACTTTTTGCCTCTTATTTTTAAACTTAACTAATTTGAAGTGGTTTAGATAGTTAATTATGTGATGTTTTTTTTAGGGGAGTCTGCTACATCCACAACATCAAAATTGGGTTGAAACTCCTCAAAACTACTCCTTATAATAGAGAGGCTGCTGTGGATGCTCTTAGGCCAAACCATAGCCAAGTACCCTCAAAGTCTATGGGTTCAAAATAGATTCCCTGGAAGAAAAGACTTTAAACCAATACCTAATCTCAGTGAGGCACCTCAAAAAGTAATGGCGAACTCTCTAATTTATACGTCCTTTATCTATACATTGTTATATTCTCGGCTCTAAGATCTCCTTGGACACCTGCTAAGAACAGTGATTTCAGCAACTGAAGCTTCCCCACTAATGTCACATAAGTTCTTTGCAGTCGAGGGTATGAATGTAAAACTGAGATATGAGAAGAGGGGTCTGATCGAGTGGTTCGATATTGTATCATTTTACTCAAGGAAAGCCAACAAGAAGGTGGACACATACCATATCCAATGTCATGCAGATAAGCTGTGGCTATTTGATTTGTGCTCGACGGGTCGAGGGTAGGATAAAGACTTGGATGTGGTGCGAGGTAATTATAAGAATGCTGAAGGGGACGCCGTTTATAGGCTGCAGCATAGGATTTATAATCCAAGTATGTTCACAGTCGAAGGTCATTTTTAGAATATATAGTGATTGAATAGACAGGTAAACATGTTTTTTTTTGTTTTTGTTTTATAGATCCTAGTAATAGAACTTTGAGGAACCCGCAAAAGTATATTGATAAACTTATTGACTTTGATGAAGAGTGTATAAACCGGGTCTTAAGGAAACTAGGTATCAAAAGGAAGAGGCGGAAGATGACAAATTCATTACTTCAAAATGCTCCTGTCATTTCTAGGCCAGGAAAGAAGAGGGGAGAAGAAGGTACTTCGAGAGGGGTCGAAGAAATGGAAAAAGTGAAATTGACTCGAAAGGTGAACAATGTTCCAAAGGGGCAGCAAGCAGCGCCAGTGTCCGAAGTAGTTCCTGAGGCATCGAAGTAGGCGCCGAAGCAAGTTGACAAAGGGAAGGGCAAGGCCGTTCTTGAACCTTCGAGGGTCCAACCGCTAAAGACTATTCAACGTAAGAGGCATAAGGAACTGAGGGATGATGATATAGAAGAGACAGACGAAGCGCGGCAGGAAATCGGGCTAGAGAAGCAGGCTCGAGCCACGGCCGCATCGATGGTGATACTCTGTGGAAATGACCCAGAAGAGGCTGGGAAGCAGATGAATAAGTCCCTACATAAGGTAACTATTTTATGAGATTTTGAAATTTTGCTAAAATCTACCATTCTTCGAGAAGTACTGATGGTTCGAGTATTCTAGTAGGCACATGCTTGGTCTCAAGCTTTTATCGCTGGTATCCGAGGGACTGAGATGACGAGGGACTGAGCTTGCTCGAGGGACTGAGATGTCGCTGGTATCCGAGGTTAACACGCTAAAGCGAGAGCAGTTGAAAATTAGAGCTAATTGTGCGAG
This sequence comes from Kingdonia uniflora, assembly GCA_014058105.1. NCBI lineage: Eukaryota > Viridiplantae > Streptophyta > Magnoliopsida > Ranunculales > Circaeasteraceae > Kingdonia > Kingdonia uniflora. The sequence goes on along the minus strand of JACGCM010001144.1, from coordinate 3,050,650 downwards.
GGAACTCGAAGCTCAGCGTGACAACCATGCTCAAATGAGGAAGGTGCTAGAGTCGAAGCTTGCTGAGAAGAAGAATGAAATGGAAGAACAGAGGGAAACCTTCTAGGGGCAATTCGATGAAGAGTGTGAGACATCTACCAATTTGAAGATCTTTATCGAGAGTTTGGGGTATGATCCTATAACTTTGAAGTGCTTTCCTGTGCCTGAAGTGCTTCTTGTCGAAGGTGTTGTGCAGATCGAATGGATGGACATAGATCCTGCTAGTAGAAGTGTAGTAGAGGGCATGGAAGCTCCTGTGCCCGAAGATGTTGCTGCTGGTGCGGTAGTGGATGGGGCGGCCGGCGCTTTGGGGCCGAATCTTACTGTCGAAGGTACTAGAGGTATTGTTGTGGAAGAGACTGTGGGAGGAGGTGATGTGGCCACTCCAGTATGAGGTACTATAGCTGTCATCTTGCTATAACAAAACTCTTTTCTCTGATCTCGTTGTTGCGTTGGAATATTTTGAGTAATGGCTGGCATTTGAACACTTTGTAACTTATTTGAGCTTGAACTATCTGCCTGTGATTGATTTGAATTGCTCTAGCGTAATAAACTTGAGTTGTTGACATATATTGTACTGGGGTGTCGTACGTGTAGTTGCATTGCTGATATACCTGTATACTTGTATTTGTGTATGTTGGAAGTATAGGATGTTTGTAATAGGGTTTGAACTGGAAGCTTGAGGAGCTTCGAGGCCGTCTTCGAGTATCAGTCTAGTGGAGGGATAGACATGATACTAAGGTTTAGGCCAGGAATTCACGGGACTTCAAAGTTTGCCCTAAGGTCTGTCCGCGGGATTGAGCCTAAGCGAAGCATAACGTGGTCGCCCCCAATGCATTCCTGAGGGTCCGATCTATCGACCGTTTATGCCCCCCGAGTTCGCTCGAATTTGGAAACTTAAAAAACTTTGAGGTCGCCCCCAAGTATCAGTATGGTCGAAGGGTTGACATGATACTTAGGTTAGGCTAAGAAATTTATTGGACTTCAAAGGCCTGAGCCTAAATGAAGCATAACGTGGTCGCCCCTAATGCATTCCCGAGAGTCCAGTCTATCGACCATTCATGCCCTCGATTTTGCTCGAATTTGGAGACTTGAAAAACTACGAGGTCACCCCCATGCAAGTATCAGTCTGGTCGAAGGGTTGAGATGATACTTAGGTTAGGCCAAGAAATTCAATGGACATCAAAGGCCCAAGCCTAAACGAAGCATAACGTGGTCACCCCAATGCATTCCCGAAGGTCCGGTCTGTCGACCATTCATGCCCCTCGAGTTTGCTCGAATTCAGAGACTTGAAAAACTACGAGGTCACCCCCAAGTATCAGTCTGGTCGAAGGGTTTACATGATACTTAGGTTATACCAAGAAATTTACTGGACTTTGAAGGCCTGAGCCTAAACGAAGCATAACGTATCGCCCCCAATGCATTCCCGAGGGTCCGGTCTGTCGACCATTCATGCCCCTCGAGTTTGCTCGAATTTGGAGACTTAAAAAACTTTGAGGTCACCCCCAAGTATCAGTCTGGTCGAAGGGTTGACATAATACTTAGGTTAGGCTAAGAAATTCACTGGAAGATAGGTCATGAAGTTTAGAGGATAAAAAATATGTTCATTAATTGTACTGTATTTACATCAGTTAAACAAGGTGGAGGCCGTGGCCTATTGTATGAGACTATCTGCATGGTGTTCCAAGGATTGGGTAGAGGCTTTTCCGCTTCTGTCATTAGAAAATATGAACATTTGTCAGTTTTGTCATACACGACATAAAGTCCTTCCCAGGATTCGGCTAGCTTGCCGGCATTACAAAGCTTCGAAGAGGGTGTGACTCGCCGAAGTACCAAATCTCCAATATTGAAACTGCGTGGTCAAACTTGTTTATTGTATGACGTCTGAAGAGAGAGATGGTAACGGCTGAGGTTTGCGATGGCTCGGTCTCTTTCGTCGATCCATAACATATTGCATCTGAGTTTAAACTCATTATCTTCGTCTGGGAGGTTGGGGTCGCATGTTGGAACTTCAAATTGAGTAGGTAGAACCGCTTCGGTACCATAGGCTAGAAGGAAAGGTATGCATCCCGTCGCCTTTCGTGGCATTGTTCAATAAACCCAGAGTACATGTTGTAGTTCTTGGACCCATCGTTCATTCTTCTCATCGACCTGCTTCTTAAGACAGTCGACTATAGTTTTATTGATTGCTTAGACCTGACCATTCCCCTGGGGGTAGTAAGGTATTGAGGGGGAGAGGATGATGTTGTACTTTTTGAGGAAATTATGGACTTTGTTCCCAACGAACTGTTGACCATTGTCGCATCGAATCATGCGAAGAAAACCGAAAAGTGTAATGATATTTACCCATAAGAACTTGATGACTTCTTCTTCTCTGGTTTGACATAAAGGCATGGTTTCGACCCATTTAGTAAAGTAATCTGTTGCCACAAGAATATTTTCTCGGCTGCCCAAAGCTTTAGGAAAGGGACCCACGAGATCGATGACACACCGCTTGAAAGGCCAAGAAACTTGACTCTAATGGAGGTCTTGTGAAGGGCTATGGATGTCGTGGGCGTGACGTTGACATTTGTCACAGTGTTTGGCGTAATATTCAGCTTGCTTCTTCATATTGGACCAGAATAAGCCTTGGGATACGGCTCGAAGAGCCATAGAGTGACCAGCCGTATGAGTACCGCAAGTACCTTCATGGAGTTTGGCAAGAATGGCAGAGGCTTCGTTTTGAGAAATGCACCAGAGGTGGATGCCATTTGGGGATTTGTGACGTAGCTCGCCTTTAAGGATGGTGTATATGCGGTAATTTTTTAGTAATGAACATTTGGCTTTAGGGTCATCTGGGAAGGTAGAACTGTTGAAGTAAGCAAGAAATAGTGTTCGCCAGTCATATGGATCGAGACTCTCGCCCCCAGTATTGATGGCATTGACTTCCATCTGGTCGATACTTGGGCGTTCGAGTACCTCGATATGGAGTGTTCGAGATTCTGACTGGCCTTACATGGCTGCTATGTAGGCGAGGGCATCGACATGTCTATTTTTGCCTCGGGGGTAATGAGTAATAGACGATTTTTTAGGAAAACAATCTATTTGTTGGTGGACAAGTACATCATAATCCGCCATGCAATCGTTGGCCTGATTTTTACTAGTGTACTACCTCTGAATAAGTTGAGAATCTGAAAATACTATAAGTTTGGGGACACCAATTCGAGTGCGAGGTCGAGGCCATGGATTAAGGCTTCATACTCGGCCTTGTTGTTGGAACACTCAAAGTTTAACTTGACGGCTTTTTCAATTCGATCATTGGTCGGGGTAACCAGGACAACACCGATCCCCTAACCGTTAGGTCCAGCGGATCTATCTGTAAAGAGGTGCCAACCTGTGTTAGGGCTCCAAGGGTCGCTCTGTTCGGGTATATCATCTTCGTGTTCCTCCCAGTCGACATCTTCGACCGGGAAGTCGGCAAGGAAATCGGCGACTCCTTAGCCTTTTAGGGATATTTGCTTCTCAAACATGATGTCGTGTTTGCTATGATAAACAGACCACTGCTGTACCCGTCTAGATTTTTCTTTCTTGCTGAGAACTTCTCGAAGGGGATAACTTGTGATAACACGGTTATGGTGAGCTTGGAAATATGGTTTGAGTTTTCGAGCAGTATAGATGAGGGTGAGGATCAAACGCTCGAGCTTTGTATATCGAGTCTCTGCAGATGTCAGAGTTTTGCTGATAAAGTTCACGGGTTTCTCGATGTTGGATTCGAGCCGAATGATGACGAACTAATAAAGGTGTCGATAGCCGTAAGGTATAAAGAAAGTGTTTCACCTTCGACGGGGGTACTGATAATAGGTGGCCGACCAAGGTATGTTTTAAGTTTGAGGAAGGCATGTTTACAGTCGGGTGTCCAATTGATTTCAGTGTTGATTTTTTTTTGGCCTTATGAGCGCCTTGGTCGCGTAAGAGAGAGAAAAGCCAAGTACAACAGTCTAAGGATTTCAAAATAAAGCGGTTGAGGGTCACTATCTTGCAGGCCACCTTTTGGACAACTTTTTTGGTTCAGGGGGAAGGCATATCGATGAGGGCTCGAATACGAGTAGGGTCAATCTCGATACCTCGTTTGCTGATGAGGTGGTCTAAAAATTTGCCAGACGAAACACCAAACTGGCATTTGTCTGGGTTAAGTTTCATATTATATTTTCAAAGTATTGAGAAAACTTCAGTTTAAGTCTTGAATGTGGGTATGTTTTTTAAGGCTTTTGAATAACATGTCATCGATGTAAACTTCGACCGACTTGCCAAACAAAGGTTTGAATATGTTGGTAACAAGCCGTTGGTAAGTGGCACCCGCATTTTTAAGGCCGAAGGGCATAACATTAAAATAGTAAATGTCTTGTTCAGTAATAAAAAGAAGTTTTATGTTGATCCTCAGGGAAGATGGGTACTTGATTGTAACCCGAAGCTGCGTTCATCATGGATAGTCGCTCATGTCCTGCAGTGGCGTCCATAAGTACTGATATGATCGGGAGGGGGAAGCTGTCCTTTAGTGTGTGTTTATTGAGGTCTGTGAAATCGACGCAAATTTGAATCTTGTCGTTCTTCTTAGGGACCGCAAAAATATTTGATATCCAGTCAGGTACTTGACTTTTCTTATGAATCTTGTGGCTAGGAGTTTGTCGACTTCAAGATTTACAACTTCACGAAGTCGTGGGGCCAACATATGCTTATTTTGCTTTACTGTTGCAGAGTGAGGGATGAGGTTGAGGCGATGACATGTAAAACTCAGGTCGACACCGGGCATCTCATGGAATGTCCAGGCGAAGACTTCTTTATTTGCTCGAAGGAAGTTAGTGAGCTCGAGGCTTTTGGCCTCATCTAAAAAAGTACCAATGAATGTACCTCGACCAGGACCGTCGAGTTCGATATAGACAGTGGGTTTGATGGGTGTGGTAGCTGGCATCGAAGGTGCGGGGGTAGAGAGAGACATTAATTGCTATGGTTGTTTGACAAGTTTTCAGGTCTGATCGATCTCCGGATGCTCGCATGAATAGGCAAGGCGTTGGGAGCCTTTTAAGTTCTACGTACCACATGGGGTTGTGAAACAAAGGGTTTGGTGGTAAGTCAAAGGTATGGCTCTCATGGCATGGAGTCAGTCACGGCCAAGGATGCCGAGATATTTGGATTTTTTGTTGATGACAAGAAAGCTGGTCTGGAGTGTGACAGGGAGACTAATGCGACCGGCAACAACCTCTGTAGCGCCGTTAAAACCTTTGAGTTTGACATTAGCCAGGGTGATGAGGTCGGTTTTCAGCATGGCTGGAACAGTTTGAAGGAATAGTACGTCAGCTGCACTTCCTGTGTTGACGAGCATTGTATGGAGGGCGAGGTGTTCGACCTTAATCATAATGACTGGAGGGTCAGAATGGGGGAAACTAACATGCGATGTGTCACAATCGATAAATGAGATACCCTCGGGTCGAGGGTAGTGGCTCGATTCTGGCAGAAGGGCGGGTTGCTTTTCCTAGTAGGTGAGTTTACAACATTCTTCAACACACTTGCTTTTAAAATGGTCGCTATCGATATTGTTGACCTCGATGAGATAAAGTTGGTAAATGTGTACCTCGACTGGGTCGGCAGCAGGGGCGGGTTAAGGTTTATGGTACGACTCGTCGAGGTAACTGAGGAGGTCAGCGACATATTGATGTAGATGACCCGCCTTAAGAATTATTTCAAGAGAGCGATGCAGAGCGAAGCATTTGCTGGTGTGATGACAATTATACTTATGGTTTTGGCAGTAAGGTTCGCCTTGTTTGACCTCGATGGGGTAAGGGGTATGCCATACGGGGTCGGTTTGAATCTATGGTAGAAGGTTGTTAATAGGAGCAGTATGCTTGGGGAGGACCGGCTTCGATCGTTTTTTGCGGGCCTCGGTGGCAGTATCGTCTATGAGGGGGCGTTTGTGGCACTTTCAGTCTCCTGTGAGACGGGAGCGATGAACATGGTCGAAAGTTGTTCGAAGCTCCTGGTCAAACCATTAGGGAGGCTATGATACCAGATGAGAGGGTTGTCAGTGAGGCTGGTGGGAAATAGTCGACACAACAGGTGGTCGACCGTGAAGTATAGGCTTAAGGTATTCTAAAATTTGAGGATGTGGGATTGAGGGTCAGCATTGCGGTATTTGCTAATTTTGGGGGCATAAAAATTTGGAGACACCTCGATAGCGAGGAGTTTGGGGGTAGAGGGGATTGTTTAACCGACTCCAAGAGTTTGGTGTGGGGCTCGCACTGATGCGGATGGCAGTATAGATTTTTTGGTCGTGTTCCTGCTGTGTAAGATAGGCAGGATGAGGGGGGGGGGGATCTTTGTGGTTGAAGAGGATGAGGCCAAATGTTGGCGTGTGCTCAGCGTTGCGCTCCCCGAGATGTTCTCGAGCAGGACGGCGTTTAGGGTGTCTAGTAGTGCGAAGAGTAAAATCAGACGAATCCTCCGTAGGGTGTATGCCAAGGTAGATTAAACCAGTGGATAGAATGGTGGGGGGAGCACCCTCGGCGCCAAGATGGACCGGGGGTACTTCAAGATGTGGTTGGGGCCCAAGCCGGGCGCGGGCAGAAATACACTATGAGGCGGGTGTTCAAGACGACGGAGGGGAGTCTTGAGGCTGAAGTCGTTACAACTCACGAACTGTATTGCACGGATCGTCAAGGGCACGATATTGTCTGTCCGCATCGTCCAAACGGCATTACCGTTCGGCTTTGAACTTTTGCCGGTGTTCTTCGCGCTCTTGGTGTAACTGGGTTCGATGTCGTCCTCAGCTTAAGCGAATTGTTGGGTAAGAAGGGCGAGCTGAGCGGTCACTCCGTCGGCGGAGATGTCGGCAAGGGTGGAAGTCGAGCGGAGGGTGGGGGCCATTGGAGGTGGCTGGTAGGATTAGAAAAGGAAAAAAGGCATGGGGAGACTGGTAGGGTGGGATAACACGGATGACACCAAATGTAGGGGCCTAACTTCGCGAGAAGGGAAGTTGACTCTAACACTATGAGTTTTATCTTCGACCAGGGGGATTCAGGCATACAATCAATAATAACAAGGCCTAATATACCGACAATATACTTGCATGGAGGCCTAGAATGGGTCACTCCACAACATCTGGTGAGGATTTTTAAGAGTTATGTTATAAATGTAGAGTAGTCGAAGTATCGAGAGTACGGAGGTTACAGGGTATTCGAAGGTTAACTTGTAAGGTCTGTTGGGAGAGATTTTCTAACTCTTTTATAGTTCCTCATCCCTCCTATTTATTAAACATATGAAGGGTTGAATCACCATGGGAGGTCAAGTTAAATGTGTACCCTTCGGGGACAACTGACTTGTACCTGGAGTCGATTTTGACGTTGTAATTGTCGAGTCTGACACTGTAGTTGTTGGTTCTGACACTATAGTTATTGGATCTGACACCGCAGTTGCCGAGTGGCGTGTTCCACTGTTCTATCTGGTGAGCTGGATGCCTGACGTATTTTCCTTCGCCCATGTATAGGGCTGCAACTTTTGTCCGAACTTCCGATTTTTTCCGAAATCCGATCCGATTTTTCCGATTTTGGAACCCAATTTTACAGTTTCGATTTCCGAAAATCCGATTTTCGATTTTTTCCGAAAAAATTCGGATCGGAATCGGATAGGCTTCTGTAATTCCGAAATTCCGATTTTTCCGAAAATAACCGATCCGATTTTTCCGAATAATATTATTCCGATTTTTCCGAAAATAACCGATCCGATTTTTCCGAATACTATTATTTCGATTTAGTCAGAATAACATATTCCGAATATATCCGAATCCAAAATATCAAAATAATTTATTCCGAAAATTACTCTGAAAATTCAAAATTTATTCGAATTTTTCGGAATATCCGAAATTTATTCCGAAAATTCTGAATTTTGTTCCGAATTCCAGAAATTCCGAAATTCTGAAAATTTTCGAATTCGGATTTATTTTGGCAGTTCCGAAAAAAATCGGATCGGATCGGAACAGGTTTTCTAGTTCCGAAAAAAATCGGAAAAATTCCGAACACCTCTATTTCCGATCCGATCCGATCCGAAAACAGGCCTACCCATGTACGACCATGGTCGGAGTAGTTCTGCTTTGATGGTTCCTTCGAGTGTTTGAATAGTCTCGGAAGGCTTCGTGGGCTTGATTATGGACTTGCTAGGCTTCAAGTCATCAAATAGGCTTTGATGTACCCTTCGAGTGTTCGATTGGATCTAGAAGGCTGCGAGTAGGCTACTACAATGCCCCATAGTGTGCGGGACTGTGTCTATATTGTAATTGCATGGCGGCACAACTCCGTTAGACAAGTTGTTGAAAAGCCACCATTGATGTAAAACGTTCACGTCGTTGTTAGAACCGGGCACCCCAAAGAATGTGTGCCATATTCAAAGATCTTACGATGTAACCGCTTCTAAAATCACCGTCGGGATTTTCTTATACCCGGTATATTGTCCTGCCCACCCGGTAGGACAATTCTTATATTTCCAATGCATACAATCTAAACTACCTAACAAACCCGGGAAGCCTCGCGATCCATTCACTTCTAACAAGTGTAATGTATCGTTTTCATCGGGAGATCTAAGGTATTGTTTTGTGAAATTCTTTCAAACTCAAATTACCCGTAGACTCCCCAATCTAAACGTATTCGTCTTGGGCGCCTGCGTTCGTACTGTAACATAACATGCGAAGTGCGCACATTATTTTTTGGTGCGACGATAAGCCCATCTTCTTAGCGGTATTTTCTCCTTGAATAAAATAGGGGTTCGCAGAAATAACTTGATCATGAATACATTGATACACACATTCGCTCATACGGAATCGGCGACGAAATGGGACACTGGCGAAGATTGGGTTGGCACCAAAATAATCCCGATTAAAGCTAAACTCACTTAATTTATGATCACGGCCTTTTTGCTTGTCAATCCTTCCCATTTTACTACGCCCCCCCCCCCCCCCCCCCCCCCCGTGATGATGTCGTCTCTTGCTCTTTTTCTTCCGCTTCTCCTATCTCCATGAAAACCTTGCTATACTCATACATCATCATAATTTGACGTCAAAAGAACTCTTTGCTTCCGGACGATGATGAAGATGATGATGAAAAGGATGAGAGTGATGGGTTAAACATGATTAGGTTAAACAAAATTAAGTCAAACATGATTGGGCGAAATTGATAACAAGAGAATAAAGTAGTGTTTAGAAGATTAAGAGAATAAAGTTAAGTGTAGAAGAGTAAGAGAATAAAGTGTACAAAATGAATGGTTTTTATATATATAAAAACTAGCCGTTGAGCTTCTTGTCAAACAAGTTTGGTAAAAAACCTAGCCGTTGAGCTTCTTGTCAAACAAGTTTGGTAAAAAAAACTAGCTGTTGAGCTTCTTGTCAAACAAGTTTGGCCAACAAACTAGCCGTTGAGCTGCTTGCCAAACAAGTTTGCCCAAAAATATAGTCGTTGAAGTTCTTGTTGAACAAGTATGCCAAAAACTATAGTTGTGCGGCAAGAACTAGCCGTAAGCCAAGTTTGAATCCCAATCGTCCACGTGTCTCCATCTAGAGCGTACACTCTATGCGTAGTTCTAAAGTGCGAACAGGGGAGCCACTTAAAGCTTGACAAATGTCATTATTCTATTGGGTTAAAGGCTACGCGTAATTCTGAAGTGCAGGGTATCAATCCTCCAAAAATCTACCCAGAGGGTGGAGAGACCACCCCCGAGGTGGGTTTGGGGTGAACAACTCAGTTGATCTACCTAGCTGCTGTGGGGTGGATTGGTGTTTTGGAGGGTGAAGGATGGAATCCACCTTGATACCTCATCCTTACCTAGCTGCTGCAGATGCTCTAAGTAGGGTCTCAAATCTATGTAAGAAGAAGAAGTGTCTTTCAAAATCAATCAAAGCAAAGGCAAGTACGTGAAAGAGGAAGAAGATTCTTCCAAACCTAGACAGAGCAAAGACTTTCTTCAGTCTTTCAAATTTTTTATATCTTGTTCCAAGTTCGTCATTAACATGGATCAAAATATCGAACCAGGTGTATTTATCGACCCATGGCAGTTATGATTTTATCATAGTATTTTGATTTTATCACGTCCTTAAAGGAAAAAACCGGTTTATACCAAATAATCATTATTTATCGATAATATTTTTGGTATTTTGGTGTTTAACACGATAAATTATAATGCTTTCTAAAACTAGTGAATGTGTAAAGGAAATATAAGAAAATATTTAGAAAAATATCTAAGAAAAAATGTAGAATCTTAAAAAATATGTGGGCTTGAAAAAAATAATTAGTTAAATAAAATGTAAACGAATATTGTAATAACATGAGCATCAAAAAATTATGGAGAATTAAGTAGAACAAAATTTGATAAACCATGAAATTGAGATAATCATTATTTATTACTACTAAATATGAGCAATTCAATTACAAATTAAAACTTGAAGGCTAAGAATTATCTCATAAATTTATTAGTAAACTAATACATATATGAGTGATGCGCAAATTCATTACTTTTCGACTACTAATTGGGAATTAAATAGAGTGGGTCATACATATTTTCTTATATAACAAATCTCATACTCTTTTGGCTTTTGGGAATCAAAAGTTAAAACCAATTATCTCTTGATACTATAAAAATATCATAATATTTTGGTGATAAATTGATAAAAACGCGATATTTTGGCAAAAAAAATTGCGACAAAACTAGTGATTGGTGAACCACTGGTAATATCATCAAAGTACCAAATTGACAAAAAAAATCTTGATATTTATCATAGTATAATAAATTTATCATAGGTATTTAATCCATGATAATTCGTGGCATCTAAAACTTTGAATAAGCAACAAAAAAAACCCCAGAGCTCAAGTAAAATCTTAACCATGTTTCACCTAGTTCATCAATCCTTACCCATAACGACCTTTTTGTAAGTCATTATCCCACTTTCAATATCAAGCTCAACTCAAACCCTCTTTTTACAGTCATAAAAAAACCTTTTCTATTCCTTCACATTTCCCTTAATATCATATTCATTTGCTTTTGTTCTTTTTCTGGATCCGCAACACCACAATATTCACTTTACAGAGGCTCATCTCTGTCAGTCCAAAACAATGGTTCAGCCATTTTAATCTCACCAGTAAATTCTTTTACCTGTGGGTTCTACAAGGTAGGCACAAATGCCTATTGTTTCCAGTTTGGTTCACAAATGTTAAAGATAAAACCATTGTTTGGATGGCGAACCGAGGCCAACCAGTGAACGGACGAGGCTCGAGGTCTAAACCAATGTTGATGGCTCGACTGTTTGATCCGCGAACACTACAAAAACCAACGCCAACGAGCTGAGCTTCAGGACAACCTTGTTCTCAAGGACCCACAATGTAAAAAATTTATGGCAAAGCTTTGAACATCCTACTGATACTCTTCTCCCTTCACAAACACTCACAAAGAACAATAAACTGGTTTCTGCAAATGGAAAAGGAAATTTATTCTACAGGATATTATAGTTTCTTTTTCAATAATGATAATACTTTGAGATTAATATATGATGGGCCTGATATTACTTGGCCTTTATTGGCTTTTAAGTATGACTGTTATATTTGAGGCTGGTAGAACAAATTACAACAACAGCATAACCGTAGTTCTTGACACAATGGGCAGGTTTTCTTTTCTTTTTTGGAAGGTATGTCCAGTGATAAACTCGAATTTTATGCCCCTGATATGTTGGGATTAGGCGATACCAATCGAACCCCTCTGAGGTGTCTTGCAATGAACAAATCTTAATACTAACAAAAACCAATCCACTAGACTCTAACAAATATCACTAACAGGTAATATTATGGCAAGGAAAAAAACAATAAACATACCACAACGCAAAATGTAATGTGGTTCAGCAAATTGATGCCTACTTCCACCAAGAATCAATCCTTTATAACTGTGAGGAAGGAAGATTACAATCTCTCCTCAAGTCTCTCAAACACTAACTGAATCTCTTCTTCTCTCTCTTTACAAAGTAAAGGTTTTCTTTCTTGAGTGACTATCTCTCTCTCTCAAGGTTTTTCTCGTATGTATCTCTCTCGTACCTCAACCCTAAAAACCATGTTCCTTTTTATAGTTGACAAAGTTGTATCGTCGAGGATTCTATTTTGCCGAAATATCGGCCAAAAAAACGAGTGCAAAAAACGGTGGAGTGTGGCCGCCGTAGACTTCACTTCTGCCCCAACAAAGTTCCACAATTCTTACTCCTCACGCACTCTCATGGTGAGGGATATCCCAACATGATATGGGTTAATTTAGGGATTAAGAGGAGATTGACTATGGATTCTGATTGTAATCTTAGACTCTATAGCTTGGATGAATCAACCAGGTAATGAATTGCTTGTGGGAAGCCTGCCATCAAACATGCGGCAGCGTGCACAGCTTATGTGGCAGAAACGGAACTTATACTTATACTTAAAAGGTTTGAAACCCAAGTGTTCTTGCTCTCCTGGTTACGAGAGGAATGACCCAAGTGATTGGATGAAAGGTTGCAAGCGTAAGCTCAACTGGAATTGCAAACATACAGAGATTAAGCTTGTGGAGCTTCCCCACACTGCTTTCTAAGGGAATGATTTCGATTATATAGAAGAAACATCATCCAAAATTTGCAGGAGGTCCTGCAAATTTTATGCATCAGATAGACCTAGGACGATACGGGCTTATCCCTATCGGTTTGTTTTGCCCATTAGAGTTAGAGATCTTCTTTGTTACAAAAGGATGTTGGTTCTTGTACAGAGAACACAGTGTGCCAACATCGCTAGAAAGTGGATACCGTGCGATGTCCAATCAATTCAGAAAATTTTCGTTTGTCGAGCTGAAGAAGGCAACCAAAAAGTTCAAGAAAAAACAGGGGAGAGGAGGGTCTGGGGCAAGACAGTTTTGAAGGATAAGAGAGTTGTCGCAGTGAAGAAACTTGGTGATGTTATTCAAGGAGAGGAGTTTAGCGCTGAACTGAGTATATTAGGCACAATCAACCACATGAACCTAGTGAGAATGTGGGGGTATTGTTAAGAGAAATATCATAAACTCTTAGGGGGTGTTTGTTTTTGCCACTAATTAGAGATAATCACTAATTAGTGGCAAAATCACTAACTGAAAGTGTGTTTGGGTGTTTGTTTTTTAGCCACTAATTAATGATTTTGAACCAAAGATTGCAGATTTTGGTCTAGCCAAGTTAACAGATCGAGATGGTTCTGGTTCTGAGTTCTTTAGAATCCGAGGAACAAAGTGATACGTGGCTCCAGAATGGGCCCTGAATCTTCCAATCACTGCAAGTTAAATGTTTATAGCTTTGGTATTGTTCTTTTAGAGATTGTTAAGTGTGTTCGACTCTCAAATGTGGTGTTGGTGGATGGGATTGAAGAGGAAGCTGAATTCACGAGAACTGTAAATAGCAGATACAAGCCAGTACTTCAGAATATTGAGAGCAGTCTCATCAAAAAATTTGAAGCAAGATGGCTCTGTGGCAGTTCAGTGAATGAATACAACCATTATCTGCTCACAGCGTTACACAGTTTGATTATTGGATGTCCTAAATCATAGCAAGATGAATTATTGGAAAGTACTAAAGATTTGTATGGGTTGATTATAGTCTCATTTCATGGACATGGCACTTGGAGAATTGTATACATAATTATTTCTGTCAAATTTTTGTGTGTATTCGTAAACATGATTCGAGTTACAAGTTACTGAGAAGTTGCATACTATTGAGGTCGCACGGAGAAAATTGAAGAGATCGTTATTTGGATATGAATACCCTTTTACAAGCGTATCCCTTTCTGTTTTTTTTTTATCGCAATTACACATATTTCATTAACAGACCTCAACTGACGCAAGCCTATGAGCAAAAAAATTACAATCTCTAGGAATATTATACATGAACTCCACCTTTGAGAAATACTGCTTCTCCTGAAGGATTGTATCCAAAATACATTCAGCTCCCCATATACATCCTGATTCCTGATTGTTGAGGTACTTAACCGAATTGCTGTTAACTGTCATGCAATAATGTTTTTTAATGCCACACTGTTTAACAAACTGGATCCCCTAGGGAAGGCCCTCACTCCGACCTCCACATCTGCCAGGACAATTTCGTTGCCTACACAAATTCATTGATGTTGTGAATCAAGAACATAACCAATGCCTGCATACATATCCTTGTTAATCCAGGAAGCATCAGTCATAAAAAAGATTTGTTATATATAATGTATGGCAGTACATAACAACGAACCGTTTCTGTTGAAAGAAATTTTAGCAAAGTTCTTCTGCTCAAGCCGTCTGGGAGGTCTCGCACTCCTTGATAGCAATGTACATAAGAATGGCACTTTTACTTGTGTTAATACGGTTATTTGATTGATTGATCCAATGGTTGGAGGAATTTTCGCCCAAACGGCTCCAATGGAAGTATCGTTTGGGACCAAACCCTCTACATCATCTTCCACTCTCTTTGCCTCTACATCCATGAGACCACATCTGCCGCAACAGTCCATAATCTCTCACCAATTTCCCAATTAATCCCTGTGGAATGTGAGATCTCCATATAGACACAAGCTGGGTAGTCCAGGCCAGCCATGATAAATCCTAGCTGGTGGCCCCGTTCGCTGGGGATTCGATCTTAGCTCTATGTATTTTAGAATATAGTCTGAGGTTTAATGTTTACACCAACCTTGACCAGGTCCCATGATGATACTTTTAAGAGTTAATGTTTTCACAAAGCATGACCTCAGTCTTAAGCACAATTTGAGGAAAGAGGTCTTTAAAGGACACTTAATAACTATTAAAAATGAAGGAAGCTTCTTTCCAATATAGAAAACTCCCTTAAGTCTTCCAACTTGTATTTTTTTTCTCCCAAGGAGACGTAACAAAGCTGTTTTAAGAAACAGCCACCTCTCCATCTCTCCCTCTGTGAAGCTATGAAAAACTCATCTCTCCCCTTTTTTCTTCTCACCATCTTCATCTACTTTCACTCTTCTTTTGCACCCTCAACACCCCAAAGTTTCTTAAACAGAGGTTCATCTCTATCTGTTCAAGACAAATCAGACCTTCTAACCTCACCTGATAAGTCCTTCACCTGTGGCTTTTACAAGGTAGGCACAAATGCCTTCTGTTTTGCAATTTGGTTCACAAATACTAAAGATGAAACAGTTGTTTGGATGGCTAACCGAGACCAGCCAGTGAACGGGCGAGGGTCTAGGCTGAAACTGCGTAAGGATGGCATCATGGCCTTAACTGACGTCGATGGCACGCTAGTTTGGTCTACAAATACTACGAAAACAAACGCCCAGCGAGCTGAGCTCCTCAACACTGGAAACCTTGTTCTAATGGATCGAAAAGGTAAATTTTTATGGCAGAGCTTTGACTCGCCTACTGATACACTTCTGCCTTTACAAACTATCGCTAAGAGCAAGAGACTGATATCCGTAATCTCAAAAGGAACATATTCTAGAGGTTATTATAATTTCTATTTCGATAGCGATAACACACTGAGACTATTATACGATGGACCTGAGATTTCTAGCCTTTACTGGTGGAATCCTGATTATACATTATTTCAGAATGGTAGAACAAATTATAATAGTAGCCGAATTGCGGTCCTTGACGAAGAGGGCAAGTTTTTGTCCAGTGATAGACTTCAATTTAACGCGTCGGACATGGGTTTAGGGGTAAAGAGAAGATTAACTATGGATTCTGATGGTAATCTTAGACTCTATAGTTTGAACGAGGCAACCAAATCATGGACAGTCTCATGGAAAGCCCTCCAACAACAATGCAGTGTACACGGCCTGTGTGGCAGAAATGGGATTTGTGTTTATTGGCCGGTGCCCAAGTGTTCCTGCCCTCCGGGGTATGAGAGGAGTGATCCACATGACTGGACGAAAGGGTGCAAACGTAACTTCGACTTGGGATGCAAAAAACCTAAGAAGATGAAGCTTGTGGAGCTTCCCCAGACAGATTTCTGGGGTTTTGATCTCGATTATAAACCGAAGACGTCATTGGAATCATGCAAGAAATTTTGCGAAGATGATTGCTCCTGCGAGGCTGTCGGGTACAAGATAAATGGAGGTGGAGATTGCTATCTGAAAAGTGCTCTATTCAATGGTTACAAATCTCCAAATTTTCCAGGCAGCATATATTTGAAAGTTCCTCAAGATTTAGAAACACCAGACCCCATTGCTCTTGTAGGATTAAATCCTAACTGCAGCTCAAGTTCACCTAAAGAACAACTGGTTTCATCTGATATTTATGTGTCCGACGGGCGAAGGACGAAGTGGGAATATCTCTATTCGTTCGTTATAGCAATTGGAGTGATAGAGATCTTCTTTGTTACTGTGGGTTGGTGGTTCCTTTTCAGAAAACACGATGTCCCAACATCTATGGAAGATGGATATCGTGTGATATCGAATCAGTTTCGGAAGTTTTCATATGCAGAGCTAAAGAAGGCAACTAACAAGTTCAAGGAAGAACTGGGGAGAGGAGGGTCTGGCGCTGTTTACAAGGCAGTTTTGAAGGATAAAAGAGTTGTCGCAGTGAAGAAACTTGGTGATGTTATTCAAGGAGAAGAAGAGTTTCGGGCTGAACTGAGTACAATAGACACGATCAACCACATGAACCTAGTGAGAATGTGGGGGTTTTGTTCAGAGAAATATCATAAACTCTTAGTTTATGAGTACTTGGAGAATAGTTCACTGGACAGACACCTGTTTTCCAGTGCTAATGTACTAGAATGGGAAGAAAGGCATAAAATTGCTCTAGGATCGGCCAAGGGGCTCGCCTATCTTCACCATGAGTGTCTAGAGTGGGTTATCCACTGTGATGTGAAGCCTGAAAACATCCTTCTCGACATCGATTTTGAACCAAAGATTGCAGATTTTGGTTTAGCCAAGTTAACACATCGAGATGGTTCTGGTTCTGAGTTCTCTAGAATCCGAGGAACGAAAGGGTACATGGCTCCAGAGTGGGCCTTGAATCTTCCCATCACCGCGAAAGTGGATGTTTATAGCTTTGGTGTAGTACTCCTAGAAATTGTCAAAGGTATTCGACTTTCGAATTGGGTGGTAGAGAACGAGGAAGAGGATGAGGTCGAGCTTACGAGGTTTGTCAGGGTTGTCAAGAGGAAAATTTTATGTGGCGAAGAGTCTTGGACGGACGGTGTGATGGATCCAAGGTTGAACGGCGAGTTCAACCCTAAGCAGGCAGAAGCAATGGTTAAGTTGGGCATAGCATGCGTGGAGGAAAATAGAAACAATAGACCAACCATGGATTTGGTTGTCCAAGCTCTCCAAGAAGTTGAAGATGAGACCAATGTTCAAATTACAAAACCATTGTATTGATGTGTATAAACTACAAAATTATCAACTATAGGATTTGAGTTCAAGATCTGTAAGATGCATTTAAGCTTCGTACTATTTTTCTTGTATATGAGCTATAAATAAATTTTAGGTCACGGGTGAATGAAGTAGTAGATGGTATTAGCTTTGGACTAAAATTCAAGGGATTGCTCTTTCCTTCTCTAGCAACCAAAAGGGCAAAATGAACAAATGAACTTAAAACAAGGAATACGTCATGACGGAGGACACCCCCATCTCAGCATTAGTCTCATCCAGTCTTAACATGGGCCGATAAGCCGATAATGATATAACTCCAGATATCCTAAACAAGGACAACCAATTATTTCTCTTTTATCTTTAGGCCAGACTATAGCCAAGTACCCTCACCGTCTATGGGTTCAAAATAGATTCTCTGGAAGAAGAGACTCTAAACCAATACCTAATCTTAGTGAGGCACCTCAAAAAGTAATGGCGAACTCTATAATTTATACGTTCTTTATCCATACATAGTTATATTCTCGGCTCTAAGATCTCCTTGGGCACCTGCTAAGAACAGTAATTTGAGTAACTGAAGTTTCCCCACTAATGTCACATAAGTTCTTCGCATATTTCAAGTCCGAGAACCGCCTTGGCCAAACAATATCCAAAGAACACTTATGTCACTAGTATCCGTAATAGCATAATGTACCTTTCCTTGTGGTTAATTGTTCATGAGGCTTCAAATTCTTTAAGGTCTTAAACATCTCAATTAGAAATTTTATTGTCAATATAATACTGCCTATATGATGAAGAAAGAGAAATCCTAAGTAAGGTCTCAAGTCTTTGTAAGAGGAAGAAGTGCCTTTCAAAATTAGACAGAGCAAAGGCAAGTATGAGAAAGAGAAAGAGGATTCTTCCAAGCCTAGACAGAGCAAAGACTCTCTTCAGTCTTTCAAATTTTTGATATCTTGTTCCAAGTCTGTCATTAATGGCATCTGAAACTTTGAATAAGCAATAAAGGACCCCAGAGCTCAACTAAAATCTTAACCATATTCATCTACTTCATCAATCCTTACCCATAATGTCCTTTTTGTACACTAGTTGCATAGTACAGTAAGCCATTATCCGCTTTCAATATTAATATCAGTCACCAACAGAAACAAGCTATCAAGCCCAACTCAAACCCTCTCTTTACAGTCATGAAAAACCTTTTCTATTCCTTCTCCTTTCTCTTAATATCATCTTCATTTGCTTTTGCTTTTGCTTTTGCTCTTTTTCGGCATCTGCAACACCACAACATTCACTATACAGAGGCTCATCTCTGTCAGTCCAAAACAAAATGGTTCAGCCATTCTAACCTCACCAAACAATTCTTTTTCCTGTGGGTTCTACAAGGTAGGCACAGATGCCTATTATTTCTCAGTTTGGTTCACAAATACTAAAGATAAAACTGTTGCTTGGATGGCGAACCGAGGCCAACCAGTGAACGGACAAGACTCAGGATTGGAGCTGCGCAAGGATGGAGCAATGGTCTTAACCAATGTTGATGGCTCGACTGTTTGATCCACAAATGCTACAGAAACCAACGCCAAACGGGCTATGCTTCAGGACACTGGAAATCTTGTTCTGAAGGACCCACATGGTAAAACTCTATGGCAAAGCTTTGAATATCGTACTGATACTCTTCTCCCTTCACAAACACTCACAAAGAACAATAAACTGGTTTCTGCAAATGGAAAAGGAATATATTTTACAGGATATTATAGTTTATTTTTCAATAATGATAATATTTTGAGATTAATATATGATGGGCCTGATATTACTAGTGTTTATTGGCCTTAAATATGACTGTTATATTTGAGGCTGGTAGAACAAATTACAACAACAGCAGAACCGCAGTTCCTGACACAATGGGCAGGTTTTCTTTTCATTTTTTGGAAGGTATGGGCAGGTTTTCATCCAGTGATACACTCGAATTTTATGCCTCTGATATGGGTTTAGGGATTAAGAGGCGGTTAACTATGGATTATGATGGTAATCTTAGACTCTATAGCTTGGATGAGTCAACCAGGCTATGGATTGTCTCGTGGGAACAATGGGATACATGGCCCCGGAGTGGGCCCTGAATCTTCCTATCACTGCAAAGGTAGATGTTTATAGTTTTAGTTTTGTGCTTCTAGAGATGAGGGTATTCAACTCAAATTTGGTGTTGGGAGATAGGGAAGAGAAGGAGGCTGAACTCACTAGAATTGTCTAAATCTTGAAGAAGAAAATCATAGATAGAAATGACTCGTGGATTGAGGATGTCATTGATCCAAGGTTGTGTGGCCAATTCAGTCGGAACCAGGCAGCAAAAATGGTTGAGTTGGGCTTTGTCTGCGCGGAGGAGGAAAAAAGTAAGTGACCAACCACAGATTTGGTAGTCCAAAATTTACTAGGAGTTGAAGATGAAAGTGAAGCTCGTGTTACAGACTTGCCATACTAATCTGAATTGGTTTTCGACTATTGATTGTAGTTTTCAAATTGCTTCCGCATGCTGCCACATATCACAATCGTTCGCTGCGATTGAGCACTACATTTTCTTCCTCCATGAGCACATCTCAGAAACACACTCTTTATCGTTCATCTCCACCTACAATTTGCCCAGAAAAGTATGTAGATGTTCAGTCCAGTGGATTAAGTCATAAACGACTAGATTATCTTATCCACTTCAATCCAACCACAGTAACTGAACTGAGACGGCATTCAGACTTCAGAGATCTCTTTTGACTCATTCATTATCTTTCAAAACAACTTCAATGCATACAGGCATGTCAGTCCTAGGGGAATCTGAAAATTGAATAAGTAGAGCAACCGATTAGACCCTACTGTTGAAGTATATAATGTGTCTAGACACATACTCAGAGGCGGACCTATCGTTTTAGAGTAGGGGGGGCTGTAGTAAATAAAATGTTTTGGGGGTTCTGACGATAACTCGCATAGCAAACACTCATACTATCTCCACAATTCCTCCATCTCATTCGCTAATAAATCTAATTAGTTAGTAACAAGATGGCGTAAAGACAACCCGAGCGTGATGACGATAACTCGCATAGCAAACACTCGTATTATCTCCACAATTCCTCTATCTCATTCGCTAACTACAAAATTATATGCACATTAAATTACCCAATTTGAGTAAACAACTAGCAAAATTATATGCACATTGAT
Source organism: Kingdonia uniflora (assembly GCA_014058105.1). Taxonomy (NCBI): domain Eukaryota; kingdom Viridiplantae; phylum Streptophyta; class Magnoliopsida; order Ranunculales; family Circaeasteraceae; genus Kingdonia; species Kingdonia uniflora. Next base: position 3,030,047 of record JACGCM010001144.1, on the reverse strand, counting down.
TAAATTATATGGTATAACTATAAACAACTAAAATTAAAACCCATAAAACAAAACACCCTATTAGGCATCATCAAATATATCACCAAATCACATCTCTACAACTATAAAGAGATCATGATCATACCAGTAGTTACAGAGAGCACTCCTTTCTAGTGATGTTGATACTTGATAGTTGATACAGTGAGGTTGAAGGAATTAAGTAAACAACAAACAAATCAAATAAACCTTATGATAATCGATAGAAACAGGGAGAGAGAGATGCTTTGAGAGAACGCAATTACGCAAAGATAAATTCTTGTTGATCTTTTATCTTTGGTTGGAGAGTTGGAGTTGGAAACAGAGAGTCAGAGATGGATGCTCTTAGATTGTTTGGTTAATTGGTTTCCACTTCCCACACTTTCTGGGTCGGGCACTTAGATTGTTTGGTTCTACACTTTATGGGTCGGGCTGTGGGCAGCCAGGGCTTAGGCTTTAGGTGGATAAGTATAGTTTTTTTCAATTGCTCTCTTTAGGTGGATTGATACTTTCTTTTACGGTCTTTTCACTTTTACCTGGGTGTCTCTATTTTCTCAGTATTTATTCAAGATATTCATATTATCCTTACGTGAGAAAATTGGCAAGTCGGTAGCTACAGCCGATTTAACAACTTTTGGTTGCGAAACCACGTGGGAAAAATGGCAAGTCATATATTACTACCACCGATTTCACGGGTAATAGTGTGAAGCTTTGAAATGTTTACTACAAAAGGAAAGACTGGAAGAAGGTTTATCAAGGAGAGCTTCAATTTTTTATTAGTGAGAGCAGTAAAGCTTATAATAATTAGAATCTTGAAATATTAATATTTTCCTCCCCTTCTTATTTCTACACCTACGTCTCAACTAAAATGTTGAATACACTTCACCTACTTCTCCAAGTTGCACTCCGGGTGCATAATGTACGCTGTTACTATAAGTCACTAGCAGCAGAAACTAGCTATCTAGCTGAAACTCAAAACTTTTCTGTACAGTCATGAAAAGCCAATCTCTAGCCCTTCCTTTTTTTAACTTCTCATCCTCTTATTTCACTCTTCTTTTGCATCTTCAACACCCAAAGTTTCATTAAAGAAAGGCTCGTATCTGTCTGCTGCAAAGTATGATTTAGACCTTCTAAGCTCTCCTAACAAAGCTTTTACCTGTGGGATCTACAAGGTAGGCACAAATGCCTACTGTTTCTCAATCTGGTTCACTAATACCAAAGATAAAACAGTTGTTTGGATAGCAAACCAAGACCAACCGGTGAACGGACGAGGCTTGAAATTAAAACTGCACAAGGATGGCATTATGGTCTTAACTGATGCTGGTGGTTCATATATTTGGTCCACCAATACTATCAACACCACGTCAAACAAGCAGAACTGCTCAACACTGGAAACCTTGTCCTGAAGGACCCCCAAAGTAAAATTCTATGGCAAAGCTTTCAAGCTCCTACTGATACACTCCCTCACCAAGAACATGAAATTGGTTTCTGAAAATGAAAAAGGAATATATTCTACCGGATACTATAGCTTCTTTTTCAATAACGATAACACTTTGAGATTAATATATGATGGACCTGATACTAGCGTTTATTGGCCTTTGAGTATGACCGGTATATTTAAGGCTGGTAGAACAAATTTCAACTGCAGCAGAACTGCAGTTCTCGACAAAATGGGCAGATTTTCATCCAGTGATAAACTCGAATTTTACGCCTCTGATATGAGTTTAGAGATCAAGAGGAGATTAACTATAGATTCTGATGGTAATCTTAGACTCTATAGCTTGGATGAATCAACCAGGTAATGGATTGTCTCGTGTGAAGCCCTCCATCAAACATGCAGCAGCGTGCACGGTTTATGTAGCAGAAACGGAATCTGTACTTATACGTTAAAAGGTCTGAAACCCAATTGTTCTTGCCCTCCTGGTTACAAGAGAAATGACCAAAGTGATTGGATGAAAAGTTGCAAGCGTAAGCTCGCTCAACTGGAATTGCAAACATAAGGAGATTAAGTTTGTGGAGCTTCCCCACGCTGCTTTCTACGGGAATGATTTCGATTATATAGAAGAAACATCATTCAAAATTTGCAGGAGGTTCAGCGAAAAAAATGTGATTGTGTAGCTTTTGCATACAGGCTAACAGAAGAAGGGAACTGCATCCTTAAAAGTATTCTTTATAACGGATACCACTCTCCAAGAGTTATTGACAGTACTTACTTAAAACTGCCTCAAAGCGTAGAAACGGCTAACCCATAAATTCTTAAAGGGTCCAGGCGTATCTGCAACTTAAATGAAGTACAGTGGGGTTTACCTGAAAAGTATGCATCAGATAGACCTAGGGCTATATGGACTTCTCTCTATCGGTTTGTTTTGCCCATTGTAGTTATAGATATCTTCTTTGTTACAACAGGATATTGGTTCTTGTACAGAGGACACAGTATGCCAACATCGCTAGAAAGTGGATAACGTGCGATGTGCAATCAATTCAGAAAATTCTCGTTTGTCAAGCTGAAGAAGGCAACAAACAAATTCAAGGAAGAACTGGGGAGAGGAGGCTCTGGTGCTGTTTACAAGGGAGTTTTGAAGGATAATAGAGTGGTGGCGGTGAAGAAACAAGACGATGTTACTCAAGGAGAAGAAGAGTTTTGGGCTGACGTGAGCATAATTGGGACTATCAACCACATGAACTTAGTGAGAATGTGGGGGGTTTCTTCAGATAAAACCCGTAAACTGTTAGTCTATGAGTACTGGGAGAACCTGTCACTGGATAAACACTTGTTTTCCAGTAATGTACTTCGATGGAAAGAAAGGCAAAAAATCGTGCTAGGTGCCTCCAAGGGACTCGCATATCTCCACCATGAGTGTCTAGAGTGGGTTATCCACTGTGATGTAAAGCCTGAAAACATCCTCCTGGACGGCAATTTTGTACTTAAGATCGCAGACTTTGGACTGGCAAAGTTATCTCATAGGGGTGGTTCCGGTTCCGAATTCTCTCGGATCCGAGGAACGGATACATGGCTCCAGAATGGGCCCTGAATCTTCCTATCACCACAAAGGTAGATGTTTATAGTTTTGGTATTGTTCTTTTAGAGATTGTTAAAGGCGTTCGACTCTCAAATATTGTGTTGGTGGATGGAGATGAAAAGGAGGCCGAATTCACGAGAATTGTCAAAATTGTGAAGGGGAGAGCAGAAAATTGAAAGGACTCGTGGTTAGAGACTTAGAGGATGTAATTGATACAAGATTGAGTGGCCAGTGTAATAAAAACCAGGCAGCAAAAATGGTTGAGTTGGGCCTTGCCTGTGTGGAGAAGGACAGAAGCAAGAGACCAATAATGAATTTGGTAGTGCAAACTCTCCTAAAAGTTGAAAATGAAAGTGCCAATGATGTTACAGACACGCCATCCTAATCGGATTTAATCTACTACAGCTAAAGATGTGTAGCATGCATGAGTTTTTTTTTCCTTATATATGTCATTTGTTTTGCTTCATAAATGAATGTGTAAAGATGTTTTGGGGGAACTTAACAGGATGACCCTTGCAAAAGAAATTTTCTCAAAGTAAAATATTCAGCTGAATATCAAGTACTGCATTATAAGTAAGTTTAATAGTCACCTGAAGGGCAAAACATCTTCGTATTGGGGAACTTGGAACAGAACTTTGTGACAGAGTGAAACCTTTCTCTGTAACCATTACTGCAACTAATAAGTCCAAATGCTACAGCCAATCTTTCATTCTGACCTGGTTGAGTTTAAAGAGCACAAATTTGGTCTCAGTAACACAACCTCTCACAAAGCATGTAGCTACTTAGTCTGTGAATTAACTCCTTAACAGATAATAAAGAGTAGATTGTCTTGTTCACTTCAATCCAAATATCCCGAGCAATCTTCATTGGTCCCCAGAAGTTTGTTTGCCTTACTAATCTCCCTTGTCCTCATGCCCCAAAGCTGTAAAAGGTTGAACAACATTAGGAGATTCACTTGGCACATCAATTATCTCCAAAAAGATCTCCAATGCATCATCAACATGGCAGTCCAAGGAAAAACATATCTCACAGGCGTTATATCGAACTGATTAATGGTGCACAAAACACAGCCATATCTCATGTACAAATCAAGCAAGTTAGTCACCACATGAAGAGCAGACTTGGAATGTATTCTTTGTAATGGTAACAAACTTGTTATATGCAAAGCTATGGTCTCCATACTCGACAGGAGTAGAGTGGTCATCGGTTATACAAAGAGCTTGGCCAACAGACGTATAGCTCTGTCTACGGCTTCCAGACCTTCGACTTTGAAAATGCTTGTCTTGTCATGACCTACATCATGGATACAAAATTAATATTGTTTTTTCCATTGTAGAAGCTTTAGACATCAACAACATCATTTTCATACATAATCCAAGTAGAGAAAGAGGGTGATTTTGAATGCTTGATTTTGTGGGTTTGTATGTGTTGGATACTATCAGATCTCAAAGAGGAGGGAGGCTGTGGGGGTGCTTGTTGTGTGAGAAGAGATAGATTATGTTTTATAATAATGCTGAAATTTACTATAATAGCCTTATCTCGGTCCGGTTCGGTTTATAACCGGCTCACCAAATCAAATACCGAAACCGAACCGGCAAATCCGGTTTCTCATAAACTGAAACCGAGAACCGAACCAGGCTTATTTGAAACACTATAAACAAGAATGTCGAACGAGCTGAACTCCTCAACACTGGAAACCTTGCTCTGAGGGATCCACAAGGTAAAACCTTATGGCAGAGCTTCGACTCTCCTACTGAGACATTTCTCTCATCACAAACTATCAACAACAACAAGAGACTGGTATATGCAATTAGAAAAGGAACATATTCTAGAGGTTATTATAGTTTCTATTTTGATAATGCTAACATGCTAACTCTGGTATACGATGAACCAAAGATTTCTAGCATTTACTGGTCAAATTCTGATAGCATATCATTTCAAAATGAGAGAACAAATTATAACTGCAGCCGAATTGCGGTTCTAGACGAAAAGGGTAGGTTTTTGTCCAATAATAAACTTAAATTTAATGCCTCGGACATGAGTTTTGGGGTAAAGAGGAGATTGACTGTCGATTATGATGGTAGCATTAGACTCTACAGTTGGAACGAGGCGAACAAATCATGGGCAGTCCTATGGGAAGCCCTCCAACAACAATGCAATGTGCATGGGTTGTGTGGCAAAAATGGGATTTGTGTTTATACACCGATGCCCATGTGTTCCTGCCCTCCAAGTTACGAAAAGAGTAGGCCTGTTTTCGGATCAGATCGAATCGGAAATAGGGGCAGTCAAATTTTTTCTGTTTTTTTTTTCGAAATTGTAAAATCTGTTCCTAAACGAATTTCTTCATAACTGTAAAAATGGATCCGAATCCGAAAAAATCTGATTAATATCCAAAAAAAAAAATAGAAAATTCTGATAAAATCAAGAGAGAGACAGAGTTACACCCAAGTTAAACATTGGATTTCATCAAAGTTAAACCCATAATAACGAAATCTATAGAAAGAGAGTTAAACTCAAGTTAAACATTAGATTTCATCAAAGTTTAACCCAAATCAAACATTGGATTTCAAATCGAAATCTAGAGAGAGTCACCTTGCAGACAAAGAGTTCTCACTTCTCCAGTAATCAAAATCGAAGCTCTAGGTTTTAACTTAGGTTGTAATCCAAGAGTGGAGGCAGTGGAGAATGGAGGTAGTGGAGAAGAAGATGCATATGAGCCCTAGGTTTTATCTTATAAGTTTTAAATATGTTATGAGTTTCAATTCGGATTCAATCGAATCGGATGGTATTCGGAATAATCGGATCGGATCTTGTTCGGAAAAATTGGATTGAAAATTTTAGAAATTCAGAATAGTAAAAGGCTATCCGATTCCGTTCTGAAAATTTCACAAAAAATCAAAAACTGAATTTTTGGAAATCGGAACTGTAAAATAGAGTTCCAAAATCTGAAAAATTGGATCGGATTTCGGAAAAAATCAGAAGTTTGGATAAAAGTTGCAGCCCTAGAAATAAGTGATACAAGAGGAAAGGTTGCAAACGTAACTTCGACTTCAACTGCAATAATCATAAGAAAATGAAGTTTGTGGAGCTTCTCCAAACAAACTTTTACGGATTTGATCTCGAATATAGACCGAAAACATCACTGGAATCATGCAAGAAATATTGCACGGATGATTGCTCTTGCGAGCACTGGCGGAGCTACATGAGAGCGCACTGAGATTTTGGAAATTTTTTGAACTAGTATTCTCATTTTTAGGCTAGAAATAATAATGATAATATAATTCCTTCCATCTTAATTCCAGCAAGGTCTCTTTTCGATAATATTCTCTCATATTTATTCTCCTTAATTATCTATATTACTAAAGGAAAAGCAAAGGAATGAGACCCGATCTCGGCCGTCGATCCGAATCCCCAGCACAAACCTAGGAATATCAAAACCTATCTTTATAACCTAAAAATGATGAGCCATTGGATGCATTCGGCCAAAATCATTGAAAACCTATATTTTTCACCTGCTTAACTTACCTTTATTAATTTTTAACTTTTAGTCTAAAATAGGTATACGAAATTGTCATATTTGAATTCTTAGAGGGTACTATTGTATTTCTCATTTTTCCCTTGCCAAAAACACCGATAAAACTAAATCAGGAAGGGTATTTATGTAGTTTCGTCGAACTAATTTTGATATTTATACCGCTCACCTCCTAAGTCTCAAACTATAGTTTACTCGCATCAACCTCATACCTCTATTTTGTGAAATCGAGGAACTTTTATAAAGTGAATTGGGAGGAGTCAGGGTTCTGGTATTGAATCAATTGAAGTTGTGGTGTTATTTTTTTGTTCAATCATTCTCTCTAAAGATCAAACAATCTTTAAAACAATCCCCAATTCAAAATAAGTAAATCAAATCCAACGACTCACAAATATCATGTTAGTAATCGAATATTTGTTTCATATAAGTTAGATTGATGTTTGTTTCATTTGATTGTGTGTTTTCTAGGTTTAATATTGACCTAATCGAGTGAAATAGGTGTTTATGCAGATTAGCATATGTACTAACATGCGCCCTCACCTCACTCCTGAAAGAGAGTAGTTTTAAACTTAGGGAGCTAATACTGTGGGATTCGATTTTGGGTCTTTGTAAGTTTGAATTTGCTCTGAATGTGGAGTAATTTGATGAAGAGACTAAAGAGGGTTTGGATTGAATCGAGGTGTTGTTAAGACGGAGAGTAATATTAATGATAATAAGGAGGAGAATAGTAATAACCCCTTTGTTGATCGAAGTAAAGTTCAAATTTTTTTATGCGATAACGATGCGAAAAGCTCTGGGGAAGTTCTTGCACTTCTATCCAATAGTTACTATCAAGTGACATCAGTGAGAACACGAGACAAGTGGTCGATGCCCTTAATGCGGAGGGACCTGATATCGATATCATACTGGCTGAAGTTAACCTTTCAATAGCCAAAGATATCTCTGATGACACAGATGACAAGTCGCGGAAAAGTTACTTCCCAGATGTGAACATGTGGTCTCATTGAGAAGAGGAGTCCAACGATGCCAGTATCTATGAAGCCTTCAATGAGAAGTTCATTCAAATATCACCCTAATGTACCTGGGCTGATTGAGAAAATAGGAAATTTTATCTCATTTCCTAAGAAAGGCCAACTGAAAATTAGTGAATCTTCAGCATTCCTTACTTACGTTAAATTAAGTATTCCCCAAAGAATATCTGAAAGGGTTGGCTGTGTTGATGAAAGTGTTGCTAAGCCAAACCATTCAAGAAGAGAAAAAAAGCATCCGTCGCCGTCTAAGCAAGTTGGTGCTTAGACGTGAAATTTTTTATATACAGGAAAATTACTCTGGAAATGGTCTTCTGGGCAGTGGAAGTAGTCCAGAGACAACTTATGGTGAGAGGTGTACTCCAGTTACGTCGGAGTTTCCACAAGGAAAAAGCTCAAGCGAGGAACAACTTCCTAAGGTACCGATGCATGAAAGCAACAATGCTCAAGTTAATCCTTCGGGGGTAGCACCACTCACTCATTTACCCTATTATATGTCGAGGATGATGAATCAAGTTATGATGTCTCAATTATATCAGGCAAATCTTCTTGACTTGCCAAAGCATGCCACTTCGACCATGATGCCTCACTACAATTCCATCCCACAATGTTCACCGCATTTACCTATGATGGCGCCACCCTTTCTCTACTACCCTTTTCATGTTTGTATCCAACCGGGAGGAGGCGTAGGTCAAATACATGTCGGCCAAGTATGGTCCTTAATCGCAAGATCATCTTCGATTGAGGTGAAACCAACTCAAGTTGAAAGAAGAGAAGCTGCACTCATGAAGTTTAGGCAAAAGAGAAAAGACCGTTGTTTCGACAAGAAGATTAGGTACATCAATCGGAAATGACTTGCTGAGAGGAGGCCTTGTGTAAGAAGACAGTTTGTGAGACAGGTGAATGATGTAGACGTTGATCTTAATGGCTGGCCTGTTACTATTGAGGATTTTGAGGAAGAGGAAGAAGATGAGGAGGAACTTGTTTCACTTGAGGGTGATGCCTCGGGATATTGATATTGAGCGAGGCCTTGGTTTATTAAGTAGGAGCACTTCCATTTTTGGTAAGGCTTCCATACTGGATGCATGCAGATTAGCTAATTTGTGATGATTCACTTTGATGTGCAATTCTTCCATTATCGTCAGAGAAGAGGGAGAGAGTAACGGATGTGAGATAAGAGCAATGCTTGAAAGAAATATGTTTGCGCTTCCTTTGTCTGGTGAAAGTTGGATTGTTTCTTATCAAGGTTTGAGCATACATGACATGCTCCTCTTACCCACAAGTGAAGATGGTCTGGTGCATGGCATGATGGTGTGTTAATGAAGTCCACATGGGAAGAAAAAAATGAATGTTCAGTCCTGTGTATTATTTTGGAGTGAAATCACTTATGGCATTCTTATATTTCCGCGACCCCAGTTCTTTTCCCCTTTTATTTTGCTTTCACCAACATTGAATCTGTGTATCTCAACTGGCAGAGTAACATTTCCTTGTGTTGTTGAATCGTACGATTCCCTTAATGAGAATGTCTTTTATCGATAAAAAGAAAAGAAAAAAAAGCGTGTTTCTGTAGATCTGGTGAAATGTTGGTTTATTCAAGGTTTCAGTTTGATGAAACAACTGATGAGGGGATGGAACATGCTTCCAGAGCTTTTGGAGGTCAAGATGATTTGAGGTTTGTCATGAACCTGGGTCTGATAATTTGCTCACTTCGTCTACTTTTATGAAGCTTAAAAAGTGTTTCTTCAATGGGTTTACTAAGAATTATGCACTATACAGGTGTGCTCTCTTTCTCAAACCTTCTATATTTGACTTATATACATGTTGGAGTATCATCTTAGCTTCCTATCATCTCCTATTTTGTGTATGAACTTCATAAATAATTTCATTTAATTTCATGTTGCATTTATTTGCATGTTGCATTGTTAAGTGGTCCACGTCTTACTTGGAGTTGTTTAATAAGAATTATTACATAAATCGCAATCAAGAGCTTCATTTATGATAAAAATTGAAGACTCCTCTCTCTCTCTCTCACCGTACTTCTTCTCAACTCTCCTCAACCCTAAATTACAAATTGAAGCCCTAACTTCTTCGATTTTACTCCAAATTGATAACCCTTACTGCAAATCACCATCCCCAAATCAAAATTCCTTTGTGGGTTGTTGTTCAGAGGTTCATTTGGCAACAATGGTGATGACGTTGAAGCCAATCTTCTCAAACCTTACAAAAGCACTTCCATTAAAACCCAATTCACTTCCTTCCCTCTCAAGATTTTTCTCCTCTCAATACATAAGTTTTTTTTCCTCTTCTTAGGGTTTTTTTTCTTGATTTTTTGATGTTGCTGTTGTTGTTGTTGTTGTTGTTGTTGCTGCTGCTGCAATAATTAAGTTTTGTTGATGTTACAGTGAAGTTTGGATTCGCCCCTCAACAGACCTTGATCCTTGTAATTCCCATATAACGTAGCCAGCTCCGTATAGTTCGCGTTAGTCAATCCGTTGTACCAACCAAAATGACAAATACTACATTAAGTACTTTAAAGAAAAATTTAATATAAAAAGCAAACAAGAAAGCTTAACTATGATACAAATAAACTCAAAGCAAAAAACGGACTAAAGAAGTGAGAAGAGAACATGGTACCATTGTGATGCAATATTGACAATCAACAAAACCTTCCCCTTGTATGTGTTTAGGTCCACAATTACATTGACTTAATAAATAGAGCTTATACTACATTATTACAAAAACGTTTAGAATTATACTAACTTATCAATATGGCATCAACTACATTACAAAAACTACCACAATCACATTGACTTGATAAATAGCTTATACCACATTATTACAAAAACATCCAGAATTACACTGACTTGATCAATTGAGCATCAACTACATTACAAAAACTACCACAGTTACATTAACTTGATAAATAAAGCTTACACTATATTATTACAAAAACGTCCAGAATTACATTGATATAAAACACCCACACACATTGATGAAACAAAAATAGTAAATACAATAAAAAATGGATGGCGAATACATACCAAACAGACAAATTGAAGGAAATATACAATGGTAAATAAACTCCTCCATCTGATCCCCTTGGTTCAAAGTATTAGTGATCCTATAATTAGGATATAAAAGTGCAGAGTTTAGAGGAGAGTGGAAGAGAGAGTAATATTTAGGATTTTAAAAGAGATATAGGGATCAACTAAACTAGTTCCCTACCATCCAATGCGGGTCTAAATAAATAAATGTGTGGGATACACACCTACCATTACGATATATTGCCAAAAAAAATTTGAAAGATAAAAAGTTTAATTTATTTATTTTATTATATTGTGACAATTTTTTGTGTAACTATTGTATACACAAACTTCAAAGTAACTGAAATTACGGAATGTATACCCTATATTATAAACTTTCATCACTTTATGGAAATAACACATCTATTGGCCAACAACTGAACAACATCACAAATATTTGACCCAACCGATATATCGACCAATGTTGTCAATTTTAACCTTGCTTAAATCTAGCAGCCTTTGTATCTTAAGAAAATACGACATACAAGAACTCCATAAATCTTATAAATAAAGAAGTCCAACTATTTTCGTATCTTAAAAATGTTTTGGGTTGATCATTACAATGTGCATCACTGAGACTGTAAATAACTGCTTCATTTACGGAAATATTGCAGGTTTAATCAGGCAACCTAAATATGGTCACTTGAAAGAGATCTATAGGGCCATTAAGCTATGTGAGAGAGCTTTAGTCTCTGCCGATCCAGTTGTTACCTCTTTAGGAAGATACTAAGAGGTTTGCCAACTTTTCTTATATCTGGCATTGTTTATCTATTAAGTTCTATTACAAATCTGGCTTATCATTTTTAGTTCTAACATGCCTTGTTAATTATCTTCTCACCAGGCTCACATTTTTTCTTCTGAGACGGGTAACTGTGCGACTTTTCTTTCAAATAATAAACCAAAAGCCACCACAAGGGTTATGTTCAATAACATGCATTACAACCTGCAACCTTGGTCTATCACCATCCTTCCAAATTGTAGAAATGCAGTCTTTAACACTGCAAAGGTAAGTGAAGTAGGCGACTGAATATTCTTGAGTTGATTATTCGTAATTAGTAATAGCACAGTCTACTTAAATGAGATCAAGATAAAAGGATACTCGGAATTTCAAACCCAAACTAATACAATAAGAATACGTAGATAATAGTTGTGCACCTTGTTCCATTTTCAAAAAGTAGCATCAAGCATGGATATTAATCGTTACTTTTGTGTCTCCCTCTCTATCTCATATCATGGTGGGTCTTTGGCTTTTTGTGTGTGTACCTCTGTCACTGATATTATAGTACACTTCAATGTTTGATATTAGGAAATGGCATTTTTCATATATCATGATCTCCTTTCTTTTCCGTATCTTTCTCCTTCATAACTGATCCTGATGGCACCTTTGGCCTGGCCTTTTTTCCTATTGCTTTTAATGAACCAAGATTTTCAGTGATATACATATATCAACTATAGTGTTGTCTGATATTTGCAAACGGTTGGTTTCTAAATCATCTCTTTTTCCCACCAAATCCTATTTATGTTTCCCCAAATCTGTCGTTGTGAAGCAACCACTTCGACGTCAATGTATCCACCGTCTTTTGTCATATGCCTATTCTTATTCATTTAATTATATGTAATAAGGCTTTAAAGTTCTTTAGTTTCTATCTATCAACATTCTCAAGTCAGTGTCTTGTTCTACCATGTATCACTATATCATTTTCCTATATTATGGCATAGCCCTCTGTACTCCATAACTGGATGTCTCTGATACAACCATGGTTCAAAAAGTCGGATCAGATCGGCCCATCCCACTCAACCAAACTCGAGACCGGGCTGGTCCAGTCTAATTCGGAGTGAATTCTCCAAAAAATTATGGATCAGTCCAACTTGGTGCAGATCGCCTGAGTTTCTACAGGTTGTATCGGACCGGATCGGGATTGACTTGGGTTTTTTTTTTCAATAATATTTCTCATCATCATGAGAGAAAAATATTTTAATGTAAACGTAAATGTTGCCGATTTCTAGAATTTTGGCTACTTCTATCTTGTTTATCAATAGCATCATATATGCAAATGTAGCCAAGCAATAGCAAGTCACTCTCATGGGAAACATATGATGAAGATATTTACTCATTGGGAAATAGCACTTGAATGTAACAAGGGATATGAGCGACTATTTGTGGTATATTACTAGGTGAGAATAATGCGTCAGTTCAGGATTCATTACTTTTCTTGAACAAGAATTGATGATGTTATTTCCTGTTATATATTACTTCTTCTAAACTCATATTATATGCAGTGTCGAAGTTAGTCCATCTGAATCATTTCTGAATGGAGGGGAATGGCCTACCCTAAGCGTGGAATCAAAAGGCCATGCTATGCATGTATTTATCAATGGGCAACTATCAGGTTTGTTTTTCATTTTAATTGAGTAAAGTACAACTATTTGATGCTTTTTCGTTGATAGCTGTTAAAACACAAGAAATCCCATCTCTTTAAATTTCCAGATTTGGCAAAACTACAACTACAATGCCCAATCAAAGAATTCTTGGAAACTTGGAAAGAAAGATAAAAATGGTTTTTTCCTAACTAAGTTTTTTTTCTTTTCTTATAAGAAGATCCATACAAATTTAGAAGACTGATTGAATCTATCTATTTCTAAAGTCTCAAAATGTTGCCTCTGAATTGGTAAAAGAAAATATATGTTATTTGTTGAATAGAAGGACAAATTTTTCTTTCAGATAACAAGATCGCTGAAAGAATACGCTGGCAGGACGACCTTGGCAATTGGTGATGGGGCAAATGACGTCGGCATGATTCAAGAAGCAGATATTGGAGTTGGAATTAGTGGCATGGAAGGAATGCAGGTAACACTGGCAATATTAGGATAGGAAACCTTGCCAACTGACATTCTGTGATTTTATTTGAGTAGCTTTACCTGGCTGTAGGGACAATATACCAATTAGCAGTAGTAGTTTCTTTCTTTCTTTATTTTTTTTTCTGAAGTTACCCCGGGCTAGCCCTCTCTTGGCTCCAACCACCATCCCTTTACATTATATGATCGGTATCTGACTTACAGCCTCGAAATTTCTAATCTATTGCCAACTATATGATCGAAATTGGACTTACACGTCGAAAATTTTCAACTGAAAGTGTCAGAAAGGGGGATTAATCAAAACTCAACAACTTCAAAGGGTAGTCAATTTTTGTATGAGAACCTTATGAAAGTCCATACGACCAATACACATACTGCAACAGTCAAACAGTGGCATAGAAAATTTGTACACATTACTCTTTAATTACCATATAGTATAAATCTAACCAAACATAAATCTAACCAAACATTTATTTGGGAAGGAACTTGCAGGCAGTAATGGCAAGTGATTTTTCATTGCCTCAATTCCGTTTTCTAGAGCGGTTACTATTGGTACATGAGCATTGGTGCTATAAGAGAATTTCGAAGATAGTGAACTTCCATACAATCTCATACTGTAAATTAAAAAAATAATATGATGGTTTTTCTCTCTAATATGATGCCATGTTTTATGTTACAGATTCTCTACTTTGTGTACAAGAACATAGCATTTGGACTTACTTTATTCTACTATGAATTGTATACCAGTTTCTCTGGTGAGCTCATGTATGATGACAGGTACATGGTCTTGTTCAATGTTATGCTAACATCCTTACCAGTAATAGCACTCGGGGTATTTGAGTAGAACGTTTCACCAGATGTATGCCTAAAGGTACTAAACTCCATTACTACTATAAATTATTTACCAAAACAATTTTTATCAACTAAATAAGCGCAACATGTAAGAAGTATCCCAGGGTAATTGGAAGAGATGTTTTGATTTTGACCATCAATATATGACTAGAATTAGTTTTACAGACCCATGAAGTTTTCAACTTTTCCTTATCCCACTATTATGGCACTTTCCTTTCAATTTTTTGGAATGTAAGTCTAAATTCAATTGTAGGATGAATCAACATCAAAATATCCCTGATTGGAGTTAGAAAAGCATTATATGCACAACATCTGAAACAAAACATAGTAAATATAACTAAGTTAATTGGTACTTTAATTAGTAGAAAATTTTATGTCCTACCTTTGAACTTGATAAGATCAACAAGTTATTAGTTGTTAATGCAATTTAATAGAAAGTATCTCAAATTTTTGGTCACAACAATGATGTACATTAAAGAAGGCAGATATATTAACCAAGAAATATGATCAACTGCTCTAAATAAAATTCATATTAGAAAACTACTTGAACCGAAGTAATCGTTAAGGTCACTTTCCAGTTGAGGAATGTAATGCCATAGTCAATATTCTTTCCTACTCTCATACTCAAGGAATGTCGTAGTCAAATTCTTCTTTTAAGATTCAAGGAAGGATTGGAACATTGCCAATTTGCTCTAGAGGCTTTAGATCTGTATGAGAGAA
The DNA here is from genome assembly GCA_014058105.1 of Kingdonia uniflora. Classification (NCBI taxonomy): domain Eukaryota; kingdom Viridiplantae; phylum Streptophyta; class Magnoliopsida; order Ranunculales; family Circaeasteraceae; genus Kingdonia; species Kingdonia uniflora. The sequence continues at coordinate 3,014,941 of JACGCM010001144.1, read as the reverse complement.
CATAAGTGCATAGAACTTTGTGAGAGGAAAAACAGTGAAGTAAAATATCAGAGGTTGCTCCCTGAGGTATAAATTTAAATAGATTTCCTCTTAATATATGGGACCAATAGTATAAATGTTTGGTCCAAAATATTCAAGGAAACTTCCATATATGGGACCAATATGTCAAAATATTTGCCAACAGGTATTACATATCTTTACATAGATGCATATATCTTTTTGTGATTCTTGTTTCTTCTATTTTTCAAAGTTTTATTAAATTAGTTTGACTTTCTCTTAGCTGACTTCTTGCCATATTATCGCCATATCCATATTTGATGACTTTGGCTGTGATCAAACTGTAGGATTGGCCCATGGCACAAGGCAAAACAGATAAAATTACACTCCTCAGCATTGCAATGGGATTGCCGGTTAGTCACCTTCAATGCCTTTCAAATTTGGTTATGCCTTTTTTTTGTATGCTCACTAGGAAAATGCAACTCGCTATGATAAACTGCCTATACACAGAATCTATGGGCTATATGAATCCTATAAATATGCAACCACCGTCCCATTATACCGTATATGTATTGAGGCATTACAATTGCTATAATTTATGACTTTTTCTTCTTCTCATTATGACTGCAGAATAATGGGGCACATTGTGAAACTTGGAATGCTGGAGTCTTGGGTCCGGTTGTGATTCATGGCATCGATCAGGGACATAGGGACTTGACCTGGCAGAGATGGTCCTATCAGGTCTGAATTCAAATTTTGAGCTCAAATATTGTATGAGGTATCTTACAATGTTAAAGAATATTATTAGGTCAGGATATATCCATACCCAAATGTTACGGTTTGGCAGTCTTAAGTAATATTGTACGGTTATTATAATCTATGCACCATATTAATATTGTACGCAATTAGACTCATAGAATCTATATATTATAGTGTAACTTCAAATAAAAATAAAATATATATTGCAATATTCAATGTTGGATCACAATGGTTTGAACCATACTAGGCTACTAGCTGATGCAATGACGTTATATGTAGTTTTATTTGATAGATGTTTCTTAATTCAGGTTGGCCTTAAAGAAGAAACAATGAATCTTGTGTCTCCAGATGAAATTTCATTTGTTGAGTGGACGCAAACATCAATTTTTCCACAAAAACAATAGCCACTGACATGGTATAAGGTAAAATTTCAACATAATAGGATTTATAGTACCTGCTTTTATCAATTAGTAACCACTTGCCAAATTATTGCCATATTCCAAATCTTGTACTTGTTAGTCATCCACATTGCAGGCTTATATCAACGCACTTGACAGAGACGAGCCGTTGGCTTTGGATATGGGAAGTATAGGAAAAGGTCAAGTATGGATCAATGGCCAGAGCATTGGGCAATATTGGACCGCTTATGCAGATGATAATTGTGAACAGTGTAGTTATTTCGGAGCATTCCGTCATCCAAAATGTCAAGTTGGCTATGGACAACCTACCCAAAAATGGTATTGGCTCTTTCTTAAGTAGAATACATTATCCACTACATATTTTACAAAATTATGGAAATGTCATGAAATATTTAACGAAAATTGACTCAGTTAAGCAAATTTTGTAAAAGTTTAAACTTACTCAAATATTATAGTAATGTTTTATGGTAAAGTTTCATAATGTATGATTGCTAACAGACATTGGATTGATGTTATGTATAGGCATATTGCACCTTTTAGTCTTACATGGTAGCAAGACTTAATGGCAATTTCTCGACATTGATTGGTGATCCACAACAAAAACTTGGGAGGTTTATCGACAATGTGAAGGCAAACATTCAGGATAAGGAGGGAATCCTACCAGACCAACAGAGATTGATCTTTACAGGTAAACAACTCGAAGATGGGAGGACTCTGGCAGACTACATCATCCAGAAGGAGTCCACCCTACACTTAGTTCTTAGGCTGAGAGGTTGCATGCAGATATTTGTTAAGACTCTCACTGGGAAAATGATCACACTTGAAGTAGAGAGCATTGATACGATTGACAATGTAAAGGCTAAGATTCATGACAAGGAGGGGATTTCTTCACATCAGCAGAGGTTAATCTTTGTCGGCAAGCAGTTGGAAGATGGACGCACCCTTGCTGATTACAACATCCATAAATAATCTACCCTGTATCTTGTCCTTCGTCTGCGTGGTGGTCTTTGAGCACTTCTGTTTGTGTATCATCCATGTGGTTTAGTACTAGTAATAGTTTTTACTTTCTTGTTTACACTTCCTGGCCCATCAGTCACTAGACATCTTGGGTTTTATGTTAAATATTATCAGTACTTTTCTTCATCAGTTTAGTAACTTTGAATTACTTGCTCTTTGTCATCTACTATGAGATCATTTACAATCTCGGGTTTGCCTTAGCAATTTTGTTGTGTTATGAACATCCCTGGTTTAGTATGATATCATTGTCTATATTGTAGTTTCAACTCTTTTTACAGAAACTGAGAGGTTTAGTAGGGATGGAGCCAAAAAATATATATAGTGACAATAGTGTGTAATGTGCTTGAAATTACTTGTTCATGTAAATAATAATATTTTCAAATGTATTTAATAAAAATTATCAGCCAATAGTTTTGATTACTCCCCAACTGTAGTAAAAATGCGTCTACAAATTATAAGTTCTAATTACTGTATACACCTTTCAAAGAGGTCTGAATTTTGATGCAAGAAGATCGCCTGATCAGGACCTCAAACTATGATCATGAAAATAACTCTAACATTTCCAGGACCCCTTTGTCCCTCTTGCGATGTATGTCCTTGAAGGCATACGTTGTTTCTTTTTATTATGTTAGATTGTTGTTCATCCAAGTGAGTATGACCTGCAACAAAGTCAGGATAATAAGAACCCAATGCACAAATACTTTCTTGGCAAATGATCAATGTTTTGAATTTTTGAGTGTAAATACCAAGCCTCGGACCTCAGGCGTACACAACATAATAATAAACCTAAGCGTAACAGCATTACAAAAAATCTTACTCTATTTCTTTTTTCCCGCGAGAATTCTTAAAATCGCCAAAATATATAACAAATTTTCAAATTATTGTAGGCACACGCGATAGCGTGTGCCCGATTGCTAGTTTCTCCTAAATTTATTTCCATATTTCTCTAAGTTCTTTCCTCTTAACTTGGACTCTATATTTTTCAAATCTTCTCCTTATATCAAGGTTTTCCAGTTGTATTCCCTATTATTATTTTTCTATATTTCTATTACTTTCCCATTGTTCTTCCATTTGAACTTAGAAGCAACAATGTATTGGTACAATAAACCATAGCACAGTTCCATGTTTTAAACTTTGATCCAAGTTCAAAGTAGCTTTCAGACTTGAAAGAGAAAAGTTGACGTATAATTATACATTATTTTAAAAAAAATCCGGGGGCTCACGCCCCCAAAACCTAAATTATCGTTTATCTATGCCACTTTGCCCCCACTCAACTAATTTCCTGGCTCCGTCACTGCTTGCTAGGCATAAATGTGCACTATTCAATGGTTACAAATCTCCAAATTTTCCAGGCAACATATATTTGAAAGTACCACAAGATTTAGAGACACCAGACCTCATTGTTCTTGTATGATCCAAGACTATCTGCAACTCATCTGAGATGTATGTATCAGACATACCAAGGACGACATGGGTTTTTCTTTATCGGTTTGTTCTGGCAATCAGAGTGATTGAGATATTATTTCTTTTTATGAGTTTTTGGTTTCTCAGTGGAAGACTTGGTATGCCAACATCAGTTGAGAACGGATATTTTGCGATATCTAAACAATTCAGAAAGTTCTCATATGCAGAGCTAAAGAAGGCAACAAGAAAATTCAAGGAAGAGCTGAGGAGAGGAGAATCTGGGGTTGTTTACAAGGGAGTTTTGGGAGATAATAGAGTGGTGGTAGTGAAGAAACACGGTGATGTCACTCAAGGAGAAGAACAATTTTGGTCTGAAGTGAGCACAATAGGAACAATCAACCACATGAACCTAGTAAGAATGTGGGGCTTCTGTTCAAAGAAAACTCACAAATTTTTAGTGTATGAGTACTTGGAGAATATGTCACTGGATAAGCACTTGTTTTCGAGTAGTGTACTTCAATGGAAAGAAAGGTACAAAATCGCGCTAGGAGCCGCCAAGGGACTCGCCTATCTCCACCATGAGTGCCTAGAGTGGGTTATCCAGTGTGACATAAAGCCTGAAAACATCATTTTGGACGGTAATTTTGAACCAAAGATTGTCGACTTTGGACTGGCGAAGTTATCTCAGATGGTTCTGGTTTCGAGTTCTCTCTGATGCGGGGAACAAATGGATACATGGCTCCAGAGTCCCATCACCGGAAAGGTAGATGTTTATAGTTATGGCATAGTTCTTCTAAAGATTGTCAAGGGCATTAGACTCTCAAATTGGATGTTGGAAGATGGGGTAGATGAGGAGAATGAGCTTACGAGAATTGTAAAAGCGGTATAAAGGAAAACTAGAGATGGAAAAGACTCATGGATTGAGGATGTAACTGAATATCCATACTCAAAGCTCCACTTTCATCTTATATAGCATATACTCTGGAATCCTTGCACACTAAACAAGATACATCACGTAACCGTTCATTTAAAATAAGGAATCCAGAAAAAAGAACATAACTTACCTGGCTTAGCTGTCAGGATCATCTCTCCCCCTTTTTGGCATAGATGAACAAAGGGTAAATAGCCAATAAAAGGATAAACAAACCAGTAGAACAAACGACCATGGAGTTAAGAAAACACTAAACATTAATATCCAAAAATCAAATACAACTCCCCCTCAAATAATGGTAACCCCCTTAAAATGAAACAAAAGAAAAACATATACGGGGAGTGTCTTTGAAATACGCAAGCATAAGAAGACAACACTCCCCCTAACATAAGGCATAATAGAAAGACAATTAATCTAAAATATTATATAAAAACCAAGACATCGCCTATGTGTTATAAAGCAATCACTAAATAAATTACTTGGAGTGTGTGTGTGTGTGTGCATAGTCAAATGGATACCCAGTCTTCAACGTATTACTCAGCCGCAGTTAGAATACTATATTGGAAAGTTGTTTCAACTTGGGCCTCACTAGGGTAGTCACTCAAAAATCACTGAGAATTGACTAGCAAACACTCTGTGTGAAATATGAATATAAGTATGTGAATAGAAAATTTCAAATTTCATCAAATAAACGGCGCACTGTAAATTGAAAGATATCACGGACATAAAATCAATTGTCATAAATGGTGTCAAGTTAACTAACATAGAATCCCTATCTCTCATCTCCACTGAACTGACTATGCTAAACTCAAGATCAAACTGGTCTTGAAAAGGTTATAATGTAGGCAAGGGAATGGACATGACGGATTGGGTATTTTACTGGCATTCTAATACTAACAGTTACACTAACTCCTCATCTTTCCACAAATTGAATCCACCTTCTGTCATTCTCTTTTCTTATTAAGTACACATTGAATATAATACATTTTTTACCTTCATTTTATAGCAGACTCTGATTGATATACTAGCAAATACATTGGGGATACTTACTCTATTCTCATATTCATCTTTCCCCCAAAAATCACTTCCCCTCCCCCTTTATTTTTATTCCCCCTTTCCTTTTTTTTCTTCCCATTTTTTTCACTGAAAAGTCTTAGAAATAACGGGCAAACTAGTAAATGATTTGGGCAGAAAAACGAATAGCATATTTTAAGGCACAAGGGGCTGCAAGCGAATAAAATTTTGGGTAAGCAGATAAAAGCCAAAAAGGTATAACAATAAAATGCCTATTATCATATTTTTAGTCTCACATAGTATCTTTTTCGTCTCGAATCAAGTATAGAGATTGTTCTATTAGACTAACTTGAACTTGAAGTTACCATCGACAATTGATTATATAAAAAATGAGATCGAAAAAGAAAATGTTGAATCTGAAAAGAATTTATGCAATAACACTCGAAGCTTGTAAAAAGGCTAAATCCTCACATAGCATTAGGTACAAAGTCTCTACAGTTATCCTCACGTAGTTCTAGTCACGATGAGCTTTTAGTTTAAATAAGAGAATCAATGACTATTGTAAAATGTGATTTTACCAAATAATTATCCCATGAATGAACATAACACAAAAGTACAGTCCAAGTCTAGTAAAAATATTATACAAACAAAAGCTTCTAAAGTACAAAGTACAAATAAAATAAAAACAGTACCCTAATGTCCAAAAAAAATAAAAACCAAACACAAAAACAAATTGAGACAGGGTAAGAAACGTACATAATCAATTGAGCATATTGATAACCCTTCTCAATGGATAATCATTACCTTATTTGAGTAACATTGCACCTTATTTGTGGTGCCAAATCAGTCTTTCGTACCCAAATTCTTCAAAGAATCCTTCGAGCTGAGGTTTCCTGTGCAAACCATCTAGACACATTCTTACTTTTTACATAAGTAGAAATCACATAATACTTATATCTATATCCATTGAAAGGGCGAACATATGGTTGATAGGGTCCAACAAATCTACAGTAAGATGCAATATGTCCCTTTCGACCACATATACTACAATAATAAATCTGAGATTAAAAGACCCATTTGGAGTGATTATGAGTAGTGGATATCATGTTATGTTTGGGCATCGAAATAGAAGCAGTTGTTGTCACAAACTTTGTGATTTGAGGAGTCTTGGCATTATGAAGAGGTTCCTCATATCCTAGACCCTTTTTATCACTATCCGTCTTTCCCATACATAACATTTTATCAATGTTCTTGGCCCCATGACAGAACTTCTCAAGTTTTTGCTGAGATGGAACTACACCAAGCTTGGACGAATGAAGTTCGTCCAAAGTTAATTTCATTTTCTCATTTGCATCATTAACTTCTTTTTCTAAAAACACAACTTTGTCATGAAGGCCTTGTTTCTTATTCTCAAGTACCTCTATCTCATGACTTGTACTCTCAGTTTTGTCTTGAAGTTCACACGTAAGTGTATTAACTTGGTATTTCAGGACTTTCTTAAGTTTACCAAGTTTCATACACTTGGCGAGAGTCTGAGCATACAAGTCCTCAAGATGCGGGTCCTCAAACTCATTTTGTTCTTGATTACTCTGATTTTCATCATTATTTTCAACCTCAAAAACATCAAAGTTATTATTGCCACAATTAAGAAACTCCGGATATGCACAGTATTTCCTATTATCAACTACTTGGGGATTACTCTCATTGTTATCATGTTCATCATCACTGTCATCCGAAGTAACACTGATATTCATAGCTTTATTATTTGTTCCAGATTTCTTATTAGGACAGCTATGGACATAATGACCAAACTTGTGATATTTATAACATTCGACTTGACTAAGGTCAGTGTCAAGGTTGATCGGTCGGTTATTCGATTTAAGTTGATCATGAGTTCGCGACTTGTAATTCACTGATTGCCCTTGTTTTTTAAATTGATGTTGTTTCACAAGGTTTTTAAGTGTCAAAGTTGATCGGTCGGTTATTCGATTTAAGTTGATCATGAGTTCGCGACTTGTAATTCACTGATTGCCCTTGTTTTTTAAATTGATGTTGCTTCACAAGGTTTTTAAGCTGGTTGCTTATAGAGGCAATCTGTGAATCCATATCGGGCCCATCATCATTATCTGAATCACATGAGATGTCAGCTTCTTTGGTACCTTTAGAAAAAGAAGAGTAAGATAAAGATTTAAAAGCAACACTCTTATTCTTCTCAGGGTTTTCCATTTTCATCTCGAGTTCAAAAGTTTGCAACTTTCCAGCTAATGTATCAGGTTTCATATTCTTAAGATTCTGAGCTTCATCGATAGCATCACGTCTGGATCTAAAGCTCTTAGGAAGAGATCTTAGAACTTTGCGAACAATTTGGACATCGGAATAAACTGCTCCTAATGCGGCACTAGTGTTTGATATATCACTTAGTCTCGCATAGAATTCATCAAACGGTTCATTTTCACTCATTCGAATATTCTTAAATTGCGAAGTAAACATTTGTAGCTTACTTTCTTTAACTGTATCATCGCCTTCATGAGTTCGAACTATAACGTCCCAAGCTTCTTTCGAAGTGGTACAAGCAGAAATATGTCGAAACTCACTTTGCCTCACAACCATAAAAATAACATTGCAGCCTTTAGAGTTATAATCGACAACATCTTTTTCTTTCTTAGACCATTAATTCCGAGGCTTAAAGATCTCTTCAGATTCATCACCCACTCCTTTAATCATGATAGGGTGTATCCATCCATCCTCGATTACAATCCAGACATCTTCTCCGAGTGATTGTAAGAATGCAACCATTTAGACATTCCAAAAAGGATAATCTTTGCCATCGAAGAAGGGCAGACGATTTATGGGACCTGTAAATCTTTCGGAATCCATTATTCTCAACCAAACTATCTGGGATCCAAGCTTAGGTTGTTAAACCTCGAAGCGTGACCGCTATGATACCAATTGAAATTCGTAGCCACTAGAGACTAACCAATTTTGATTGTTTTAAGTCTAAATCGATAAGTCTTAATTCCTTTGAATTAATGACATATGTTTAACCTAAATCAAGTTGATTCAATTATCTAATGTCAAGCAAGAAGTTGGAAATTTAAAGACAAAAACAAAGATTTTTAACCCTGTAGGAAACCTTTTCATGAGAAAAACCCACAGGTCGCTGTCGAATCACTCGACAGCTAAACAATTCACTATTGAAAATTTTTTACAAAAGTTTAACTACTTACATACTCGATAAACACATCCCATGATTACTTTTTTTCCAATCAAGCTCTTTGCAATCAATTTCAAATTCTCGTAACTTCTCGCTCCAATCTCTCGTCGAAGCTTCTAATCTTGAATCCCTCAAGTTCTTCAATCCATGATTAGGGTTTCTTGATCAATGATGATTGATTCAAGATTTGAGTGTTTTAATTATCTCTTGAATCTCTCAAAATAATCTCTCCTCACTCTAAAAACTTAAGCCCAGAAAAAAAGGTTTTCAAAAAAAAGTTAAATTATGAAAGAGGAAAAGCTGTCTTAAGTAGAAAAACATAAAACACGTCCTCTGTTCGAATATAAATAAATATATTCGAATAAATAAAAGGCGGAGCCTTTTTATTCGAATAAAGAAGAAATCTATTCGAATAAAGAAGAAATCTATTCGAATAAATAAGAGCCTGAGATATTTTATTCGAACAACATAAAATCTATTCGAATAGACATGTTCCCCGATATATTCGAATAGAAAAAGAATCTATTCAAATAAAAGAAATGCTGAGGGAAAATGTTCGAATAGTCCTGTTCGAATAAATATCTATTTTCTTAAAAAGACATACTTAATTTTTTTTCCATAATCTGTAAAATACGATGGGATTGATTTTCTAGAACAAGGAGTCAGAAACCCACTTACTTGTTCAGTGTCAGTCCAGCTGTAGTCGTTCCACGTGCACTCACTAACGCCGAATAACCACGAGATAGTGTTAACACCTACTCTAGACACTAAATAAAACAAACTCCAAAATGGATGTTTCACTAGTTTCTTTTTATTTTTCCCAAGGAACCACAGCCATTCATGAAACAACATATTTCACAAGAGTTATGCAACACAATGACCATGCAAATGCTTTAGTGAGCTTTTCATACAATGACTGTTTTGATAAAGGTTTCTCTTAAAAACATATAGAGTGTGTCGTTGGCAAAATCGGATTTTAATCTACTGCAGCTAAAGATGTGTAGCATGCGTGTGAGCTTCTTTAGTTTCTTTATATATGTGATTTGTATCCCTTAAGCTTTGTAAATGAAGGCATAAAAGATGTTTGGGGCGGACTTAACAGGACGACCCTTGAAAAAAAAAATTCTAAAAGAAAAATATGTAGCTGAGTATCAAATACTACAATACAAGTTGAATTGATAATTTTTATATTTTGCGGAAGCTAAAACAAAGATCGCAATACTACTAATCCACTCTTATTCATTATCAAGATTAATATGTTTACAATTCATATCTCTATCTCACTAAAAACTCTCTCCAACTTACACTACCTTCAAACCCTAACTTCCCATCCCTATATAAAGGATGATAATCCTTTATTCTTTCATCAAATTAAGCTATTAGAGATAATTCTTTAAACAAGATAAAACTAAATCCTAAATCAAATAAAAGGGGTGCGTTGACATGGGGAACGACCCACGACCTATCAACTCTCCCCTGTTGCGAAAAATTTGACTACGAATTTAGGGTGAAGGATAGCCTTCCTCCGGATCTGTTATCACAATCTTCACGTCTTCCGCATCCCACATTTGTTGTACTATGTCCGCCATATGATCCTGAAACTTCTCTGTAAGCAGTGCAACGTGCTTTTTAGCATTGGGACAATCTCGTCTCAAATGACCAGTCTTGCTGCACCCAAAACACTGGATCCCACTACTATTCCCCATAAGACATGTCCCTACTGTCGTGGTAGGCGTAGGAGTTGCTAGAATTGAAGTCGTGGCTGGAATTGCTGTCTTGAATTTAGTCTCTGTGCGTTTTGCCATTTCTACCGCCTCAGCTACTAAATAAATGTTGACCATGGTCAACTCATCCTGAATCTCCCTGGTGAGCCCAGATTTGAAGCGACTAACTTTATGTGCCTCTGTCTCCGCAGTAGCTACCCGAGAGGAAAACAAATCAAATTCACCAACAGTCTTCAGTTTCTGTCGCAATCCCTGTAAACGAGTAAAGTTGTATTCTTTATAAGAACGCAGAACAAAGCGAGTAACTAGCTCTCTCCGCATAAAAGTTCAATCTGTAATGTACTCTTGACCTGAATTCCACCACATTTTCTGAATATTGTCCTACCAGTTAAAGGCATACTTTGTTAGCTTTATCTCCAAAAGCATTACAAATTTGGGATCTCCGTATTACTTGTACGTTAAATATCTGATCAACTCTATTAAGCCACTCCATAAAACCATATGCATCAACTTTCCCATCAAACTCAGGGATATCCAGTTTAACATCTTGCCCAACGGTTCGTATTGCAGAAATGACAGTTGAAGCAATATGTTCTCCCTTATTAGTATCCTGAGAACGTCGACCCCCAATACCAAAATCACTGTGAAAACCATCATTACGGGTACGTGGAACATAGTTATTAGTGTGGGCAAGATGTTAAACTGGATATATCGATTCGCAAAACCCCGATTATTATCTCCGCTGTCACCCCAATATCCATGTTCTTCCCTATCCGTTCCAACGAAACCAAACCCAGATGGTCGTTGTTGATTATGTGGAACAAACCCTCTTTGTGGTACAAACCCAGTTGCCAAAGGAATGTATAGATGACAAGGAGAATTTAACCCAAAGCAAAATGGTGTTGTTTGGGGTACAGTATCTCCCCTAGTTCCTGTCGGCATTGGTCATGTTGCCTCTGTTGGAATCATTGGCGTCGTCGATGCCGATTGCCTCGCCGCTATTTGTGACGCTGCTGGTAGTTGCTCTATTGTCGCTGGTGGTACCGTTAAATCTAAATGACATGTTGCTTCAATCGGTGTTGTTGTCGTTTCCGGAGTCGTCGGCGTTGTTGTTATAGCCGGTAATGGTATCAAACGTTGGGGTGGGTAAAATTGCCGGAGTCGTCGACATTAAAGGGGTTACAGTTGTTGGCGGAGCTCTCTCTCCGGCGTCCCTGATTTGGGTTTGGAAGTGATCTTTCGCAAGTTGCAGAGATGAAGGAGAGATGGGAAGTGGATTTGTCGGGCTCACAAGTGGTATAAGGCTTGGGTGGTGATTGGAGAGGCCCGCTCCAGTTAATGATGTACCTATGTGACCCATATGATATTGGGGAATTAACCCGTCACTCGTCACCCTGTATCCCCTTCCTAACTCGTCACCTTGATTGTGACTCGTACTCAACCCGTGAATTCCTCCTTCAATTCTCTGGTTACCTCCTCTCCGTCACGAGTTCTCCCGATTTGGGTTATCGTTGGCGACCATTGTCCGTATCGCCGGTGTTGTTTTATTGATTCTCGCACTCCGTTGCAACGAACCGAAAAATCTCTCTTCGTCACGTGAATCAGCAAATTTATCCTCGCTTACAACGTCGACGTTCAATCAGTTGGAAGTGTTGGATATTAGGGCTCCTTCACCCTCTTCATCTGAATCAGAATTTTCCTATGTTGGGTTTGGAAATATTGCACTCTTTCCTCTTCCAACAACACGTATCGGAGTTGGGTTTAGCGGATTAATTCCCGCATTGAACGCATCGTGCATAAACCCTGCCATTGGAATGCCTCTTCCTTGACCTCGATCCGTAGTAGAATTCTCTAGGTTTTGACGGTCTCCTTCACTTTTCTCTTCGTCGAAACTAGAGTTCTTTGTTGTGAGGATAAGGATTAACGCCATCATAGCGTCCATTTTGTTCGCCATTAGGTTGTTGGTAACCTCTAGACCCGCCAATTACTCTCCTTAAGTTGGTTTCTTCACCGTTTTCCTACCTGATGATTTTCCCATTGTTAATTGCTACGGAAAAAAAAATCTGAGAATCTTGTAGTACCAAATTGATAGTTTATATATTTTGCGGAAGCTAAAACAAAGATCGTAATACTACTAATCCACTCTTATTCATTCTCAAGATTAATCTCTCTACAATTTATATCTCTATCTCAGTAAGAACTCTCTCCAACTCGCAGTACCCTCAAACCATAACTCCTCATCCCTATATAAAGAATGAGAATCATTTATTCATTCCTCAAATTAAGCTATTAGAGATAATTCTCTAAACAAAATAAAACTAAATCTAAAATCAAATAAAAAGGGCGCGTTGACGCGGGGAACAACCCACGACCTATCATGAATAGTCACCTGAAAAACAATAATCTTCACATTGGGGAACTTGGAACTAAACTTTTTACAGTGAAAATCGTTTACTGTGACCATTACTGCTGCTACTGATAAGTCCAAATGCTATAGCCAATCTTTCATTCTGACCTAGTACAACACGTTCCTTCTCGACCTGATCAACTTTAAAGAGCATTACTGCAGCTGATAAACTCAATGCTACAGCCAATATTTCATTTTACCCAATACAGCATGTTCCTTCTCCACTAGATCAAGTTTAAAGCATAAACTTTGATCTCAGAAACACAACCTCTCACAAGAATGTAGCCACTTAGTTTGTGGCATTTTATCGAACTGGTTAATGGTGCACAAGAAACTCAGTAAGCTTAAATTTTTTTACCACCGGACTAGTTAATGATTCCTTCCAGTACTGAGTTACTGATCTCACTGAAAACAGGCTTAACCGGTGAAACGCCAGAGGAGGCCAAAGGCGCGCCTAAATGTCAGCATTACGGGTTGAAGCCTCATAAAATAGAACCCATCATTAATGAGATAACAGTAAGGGCCCATTTGTTTATGTTAAATTCTAAGTTCACAGAAGCAAATAAACGACAAACGATCTCTTTTATTGAATAAAACTACTAGGATAAGCTCTCTTTCTAGTTTTCTCTAGGGTTCTTCCCTTTCTCCAAAACTCAACACCCCTTTTCCTCATAACAACTAGAGATCGGCCACGAAAATGTGTGCATAAGTCGTGGTCGGGACGACCCACGACATATCAACCCCCCCCCCCCCCCCCCCCCTAAGGATTTGTCCACGAATTCAAGGAAAAGGAAGATCAACTGTTGTCACCTCCGCGTCCTCATACTCTGGACTAAATAATTACTCAAATGCCTCATCCACGTGATCATGTAGCTGCTAGGAAATGAGCGTCACGGCTTTACGTGGGCTAGGACACTCATGTCTCACATGTCCTGTCTTCCTGCAGTTGTAACAAATGGTCGTCCTGACAGTCCGTGCTGGTTTGCCCTCAACTGCTGGCGCTGTAGAAGTCAGTATCGTGGTCACTGTAACTGTTGTTGTAAAAGACGGATATCTTGATAGCTTTAGCTTAGCCTCAACTCTACGAGCCATCTCTACTATCTCTGATAAGGATTGTGGAGAGAATAAGATCATCTCGTCCTGAATGCGCTTCGCAAGACCCAAACGAAAGCGACTTACCCGTTGTGCCTCTGACTTGGATAAAACAACACGTAATGATAGCATGAAAAAGTCACTAGCGTAATCATCCATAGACTGACTCCGACCCTGACGTAAGGTTTGATGCTTAGCAAAACTCTCCTCCTCGTAAGTGCTCGGGATAAAACGAGCCATCATCTCGCCTCTGAATCTTCATATCACTGCAAAGATAGATGTTTACAACTTTGGTGTTGTTCTTCTTGAGATTGTTCAGGGCATTCGACTTTCAAATTGAGCGTGAGGGGATGAGAAAGAGAAGGAGGTCGAGCATACGCGAATTGTCAAAGTGGCGAAGACGAAAAGTGAAGATGAAAAGGACTCATGGATTGAAGATATAATTGATCCAAGGTTGAGCGGCCAGTTCAATCGGAACCAGGCAACAAAAATGGTTGAGGTAGGCCTTGCATGCGTGGAGGAGAATAGAAGCAAGAGACCAACTATGGATTTGGTAGTCCAAGCACTCCTTAAAGTTGAAGATGAAAACAAAACTTTAGCTGCAAACTTAAAATAGTTATCTGTATTTATCTAGTTGTGTAATGTGTTCTAGGTTCTTTTATTTTCTTTATATTTGAGTTGTATATGATTTACTTCTTAATTGAGCAAAACAAGACATAAGTGATATGATTATAGAGTCTATACAAGATAAAAACTGAAAAATGACTTTTTATGTACCTTATAAAGTGTTGTTTATTATCTTCAGCTCACGCTTTCTATTTGAACTCTGCAGCAAAACTGTAAATCCAAAAAATTAGAAACCAATGTAAAATAGAAATTTCTAACAGAAACTTTGAGTTGAGTATGAAGGAATTATAAATAAGCTCACCAATAGTCACTGCAAGAACAGACGCCGTCTCTGAAAACGTATTCTTCGTTCATCTCGAGCAGAATCAGTTATAAACTTCATCAGAGAATGGAAATCTTTGCACAAACTGAGGATCCTCCTATATTGGATGGTTCCACCATTACTGCAACTAATAAATCCAAATGATATAGTCAATCTTTCCCTATGACTCAGTAGAATATTCTCCTTTTCCACCTCATCAAACTGAACAAGCACAAACTTGGTATCATAAGCACTCTTTCATCTCCATCAACAGTTGGAAATATAAAGAATGTGGCAGTTTAGTTTGTGGATTAGACTAGTTAACAGGAATTAATGAGTGGATCTTCCTTTCACGTCGATCCAAATGCACCCGGGGATCTTCTTTAGTCCCCTAGACACTAGAAGCTTAATTGGTTGAATCCGAATCTCTTTCGCAACCTTAATTTCCAATTGGCCAGCGCGACCAAATATATCAACCAGGCAGTAATAATGCTACTCAGTAGGAATTTTTTTGAGTATGTGAATCATAGACTTGAACAATTTTCTCCTTGTCAACAAGCTCGGCATGACTGAAAGCTCCAAGAGTTCTACAAGTAACATTTATTAGTGAAATCCCACTCAGGACATTTCGCTTCAAGTATCAACATTCCTTCCTCACTAAACCCATGAGGACAAACCCGAATCCCAGATTCACACAAGACTTCATCCCTCTTATCTGATCAAAGACGATACGTCAAATCTCTACACAACCGCATTAAGACCGCTTCTACTAGAATAACCATGTATCTACTTCCCTTGTCTAATACTGTCAAAGCTGTGCACAACTCTGAACGATACTAGCCAAAGTTATTGAATTGAAGGGTATTGGGAGATCCACTTGACTCATCCATCATTTCCCAAACAGAGCTTCAATGCATCAGACGCTCTTTGCCAAAGAAGCAATTACGGCACTTCAAAAAACAACATTTCTCGCATGCATTGTATCGAATTGGTTAATCGTGTAGAAACACAGTAATGTCTATGTACAAATCAAGCAAGTTAGTATCCACATGAAAAGTAAACAACCCATGAAAATTGCTCTTGTGTGGGATTCTTACACTATAACCACAGGTGGTAAAATATTGATATGGAACTACCAAAATTGAAATGTGATTTTCATAATCCCATTTAAATTTTTTACTGAATAAACCATCCAACTAAATACATTCAGATAGCAAAAAAATCCTCAAAAAAAGACATGAACACAAGAAAACCCAAATAAGTTATTATCCTATTCCATCTAATTGGTGGTTAATTGTCATCTAAGCCAGTTTAGCCGGGATATAAGTTTTATAGGTGTTTATTCCTTTTGGAAAGTTGTTCGTAAAAACAAAATCATGCATGGTTAACTACGATTAACACTGATTTATATTGATAGAAGTGCTAATAAGAGACCAAGAAGTCAATTCATCCGGAACCACGCAGCAATAAGGGTTGAGTTAGGCATTGCATGTGTGGAGGAGGATAGAAACAAGAGTCCAAACATGGATTGGTAGTCCATACTCTTCTAGGAGCTGAAGATGAAAGTGAAGCTCATGTTACAGACTTGACATACTAATATGTATTGGTTTGATTCAGCCAAGGATGTGTGCTTAGCTCCTTTCATTTATTTTCATTGGATGTGAGTTGTATTGTTTTGCTTCTTAAGTGAATGAAATAAGATGTTCAGGTGAGATCATGCTACTGGGAAATAATTAACACAAAATAAGATGTCATCAAAAGAATTATAAGCTCAATACAGTGCAAACACAACAGTTTTTACACAGTATAAACTGTTGTCTTTAATAACTCTCGCTTTCTATATGAACTCAGCATGAGAAACTGTACATCCTCAAAAAACAAACACCTACGTAAGAAAAAACCTAACATAGACATTATCAGTTAAATATCAATGACTGCGTTATAAGTAAGCTCACCAGTCACCAGTAGTCACCGCAAGAACAGACCCCGTCACGGAAGTAGTGAACCCTGTTTACATCTCGAACGAGAATCTCTCTATTAGCGAACTTGGAAATAACCTTTGTGACAGAATGGCAATCTTCACACAACCTGAGGTTCTTTGTAATTCGAATGGTTTCACCATTACTGCTATTGATGAGTCCAAAGGCTACAGCCAATTTCTCGCTGTGACCCAGTACAATATTCTCCTTTTCCACCTGATCAAGCTCACAGAGATCAAATTTGGTTTCTGGAACATAACCTCTCTCCTTCATCTCCACCAACAGTTGGACCAACAGAGAATGCAATTGTTCAGTTTGTGGATTGACCTCATCGATAGACATGAATGAGTAAATCTTTCTCTTCACTTCAATCCAACTGCACCCAGGGATCTTTTGCAGAGAGCTAGACTCCAGGAGCTTCTTTACCTTATTCACCTCCTCCCACATTCTAGCCTCTGCATAGATATCTGCCAAAAGTACGTAATTCCCGGCATTCATGGGCTCAATCTCAAAAAGACGGAGGCTTGCTCTTTCTGCCAGCTCAACATTACAGTGGATTCTACATGCACCTAGAAGGGAGCCCCAAACAGGTGGCCCTGGTTCGATACGCATCCCGTCCACAACCTTAACAGCTTCATCCAATCGACCAGCACGACCAAGCATATCAACTATACATGCATAATGCTCCTCACTTGGAAAAATATTGTGCACGTGAGCCATGGAATCAAACAATTTCCTACCCTTGTGAATTAGCCCGGCATGGCTACAAGCTCCAAGAACACTCACAAACGTTATTTTATTCGGCGAGAACCCCCTCCGGATCATCTCTTCGAATAACATAATTGCTTCCTCGGCATTTCCATGAATCCCGTAACCCGAAATGATAGCGTTCCAAGAGACAACATCCCTATTATCCATCTGATCAAAGATGCAACGCGCAATCTCTATACTACCACATCTCGAGTACATTGAGATTAAACTATTTGTCACGGGTAATATCGAATTAAGACCCTTTCTAAGAACATAACAGTGTATCAACTTCCCTTGTCCCAAAGCAGCCAAAGCGGCACATGCTTGAATGACGCTAACCATTGTAACCGAATTACAGCCCAAATTAAGGGACACATCCTCCATCTCCCAAAACAGCTTCAACGCTTCAAAGGACCGACCATTCTTTACCAAACACGCAATCATAGCACTCCAAGAAACAACATTTCTAACAGGCATCGTATCAAACACATTACCCGCATACCAAACACATCCATACCTCGCATAAAAATCAAGCAAAGTAGTCCCAACATGAACATTCGACTCAAACCCATGTCTTAAAACATGCCCATGAACCTCCTTCCCCTTCCTTACACACAAACTCAACCCCCACGAACGTGAAGACAAACAAACACACGCTTTAAGCACATAAGTATAAGTAAACCGATCCGACCCAACCCCACTTTCATTCATCTCTCTATAAACACAGACCGCATCCTCTCCAAACCCCGCCAACGCAAGCGCTCGAATAAAAGCGTTAAACACAAACACCGTTCTCTTCCGCATTTTATCAAACACGTACCGCGCATTCTCAATAGAGTCCAAACACGCATACCCATCAATGAGTTTAGTTGCAAGGAAGGGATCTTGGTCAAACCCATTATCAACAAGATGCCGATGAACCGTTACAACATCAGCGAGAAAGTTTTGGTGAGTGCAAGAGAGGATTAGGTGTTCGTAGGTTCGTTGAGAGGGGAGGGGTTCGTTAGAGAGGATTTGGAGAGCTTGTTTGAGGTTTCCTTGTTTACAGAGAGATTGGATTAGTTGGTTGTTGTTGTTGTTTGAGAGTTGTAAATTAGTTTTGGTTAGAGATGAAGAAATTTTGTGTTGTTTATTTGAGTGGTTTTTTGGAGGGAAAGAGAATTGAGGAGGTGAGAGAGTTTGAAACGCCCACATGAGAATCCACTCTGTTGTTGTTTTTTGGGTGAGTGGTAACCAGGGTTCTGCTTCTAGTACTAGTAGAGCAACTCCACACGACAAAAAGGCCACATTATATGGCTTTCTATTGTATAGAATTTAAATTACTGAGTGTACCATGGGATAGTGACTTACAAACGACCAAAAGATTACGGAGAGAGAGGGAGTTTGGTTTGGGGGGAAAGAGGGATGAGAAATATGAAGAAGAATAAGAAGAAGAAGATGATGATGATAATAATAATAGGGGGGATAAGGAAAAGTGAAAGATGGGGAGAAGCGATAGGAGAGGAGAACGAAAGAGAGAGATGGAGAGAGAAGAATAAGAAGACGAACATATGGATTTTTTTTAATATCTTTAGCTTTTAACTAAGCTTATTGTAGGACATGTACTTAGCTGAGGATGTCTTAATTTGAGCAAGTAACCCTTAGTAGATGTAGGAATTTGAGAGGGAATTAGTAATTAGTTCGGCGAGGGACACTGGATCAACTTCAATAGCAAAAAAAAAATCACAAACATAAAGACATTAACATATTTGATGAACATGTCTACAATATACATGTTATAAAGCTGAAAACAACTGTAGGAAACTGAAATCTTCAGGTGAAACAGAATTGCAGTGCGGTAAATGTCGTTCCTGGGAATGATAACAAGTAAAACTGGTCTTGACTAATGATAACAACACTTTCTAAAGAGAGCACGAAAAACGTCATTAAGTTCAAGCGGGGCTCTACTGTCTACACAAACAAGTGATCAGAAGCTTTCAAGTATCAACTGAAGCCTAGACAAAGCAAAAAAAAACAAACAAAGATACAGGAAAAAACATAGTGAAGCGGGGAACTGCATGCGATTAATTGGACATAATTAGGGCAAAATCTGGAAAGATGTCTATTCGTAAAGGCCACTTCATTCATAATCATATATTAATAAGGTACAGCATCATGAGCATTTTCACAGATAGTTAAGACATACATGTGAATATCTTCGTACAGGAGTTGTAGAGAAAAGACACCAATGTTCTTAGTCTAAGCCCCATACAACAGGGGAACTAGGAAAATACTTTTAAGTTGTGGTGCCGCTTTATTCCACAGTGACATAAAGTCTCTCCGGAGTTCCTACTAAACCGCAGCACCTGGATCATTGATGACACCCAAGTAATCCTCTTTTATGGTGCCGATGCAGAACTGTGAATCCAGAATAAAAATGTCAGACACATAAGAGGTATGCCAAATATGAATTAAGTACATAAAAAATTGAAGCAACTAGAAGGCACATTAAAATAGAATCTGAGTGGAGAATGTACGGTCAGACTTTATGGGTTGGTAGGGTAAGTTTTACTAATGAGAGTTGAGTTTCTAGATGAAAAATATGTAAGAAGGGAAGTCAAGTTTCCAGTGAAATAAACTTCTTATTTCGACCATCAACTGTCTGTTTTCTGCTTATTTTCACCCCATCTTCTCTAATATATACATGATCTAACAACTGATAGCCAATTGAGGTGATGATGAGTTCCAGTTCTAGAAAATAACACAATAAAGACTTATATAGCATCAAGCCGAGGTGATAATTCAATAGGTAGGAGATCAAATTCAGAAGAAAAAAGAAGAGTCAAGGATCCATACAATTTCTGTAGCATCAAGCCGAGTTCCAATTAACTTCAACCGCACCTCAGTATCCTTTTGAATTTTAATCTGTAATCAGATAGGGAGAAATTAATATTTGAAAGTCAAGCTCTTTTGTTTGTGCACGGCATTTCTTCTAATAGAAACTAGGGGACTAGGCTTACTGCTCCATCTGAAGTCGTATAATTTGGGATATCTCCAGATTGGAACTCCATATCATCAGGTATCAGCTATAAATCAAGAAATAAGAATATCGAACTCCAATAGAACATTAGCAGCAAAAAATCAAGAAATATGATATAACAACATATGAAAGCATTGCACATAATCATCATTTTATATTAGGTAACTGTTGGCTACAGTTTACGGAAAGCAGGGTTATAGGTGGAATGTGTCTAGGTAATGGAAACTGAAGGGGAAGGCTTAGGGGATATTAGGGTAGTGGTGGTTGAATTTAACTAAAGTCATGATGGGCTGAATTTCGAATAATTTTCTCAACATATAACTTCTCAAATTGGCCAACCTCATCATTTATCTTCTCTTCGTCCTTAGCTGGTAAGAGATCAGTCCCCTATCAACCCCAATATCGAGTCAATAATTTTCTCCTCCTCAAATAACATCTCTAGTTGAACTGCCTTGTCTTTAATTTTCTCCTCAAACCTCATGACATACTGGATTACAAATGAATCAAGGACGGGGCAATCAAAATAGAGAGGTCATTTTGATGACGAGAAAACTGTTGAGTAGATAGGGTATTGGCAGGGGATAGATCTGGTTTTATGTACAATAGTTTTGAGTGAACGTTGGAATGCGATGAAATTTGTTTTGGACTAGCAGTGTCAGCGATGTTAACAACCATTTTATGGTATCATAACTACTGCTGCAATATTATTTATACTCCTTTGGGAATCAAAAGTTGAGAATCATCCTTACATGAATATCTCCTCCACTCTCCCAGTGAATTTCCCATGATAGCATTTGCCCTGAATTCTAAATCCATTGTGGTTTAGTCGTTTGTAAGAAATCGCTGATCATTTGAGGTTGTCATTTGAGTTTGTTCCCATGCTTTCAAGATGATATGGCAGTTAACTCTTTTAAATGCTGTGTTTGGCTTGAGAAGCATGCTATTCAATTGTAGGAAAGCAAAGATCGTGTTACCATTTTGATACTATCTTTAACTTTATTGTAAGAGGGTGTTTTTTGAGACTCTTGGATGTTATTGTTGTTTTGTCTAACTAATTTTCAAGTGTTAGTGCTAAATCACATTGACTATGAAATCTTCCTGTGCTTCAAAAACTTTACTTCTTTCTTAATGTACTTTTACCCCTTCCAAACCAAACCTTACCCTATGCTCGGATAAGCCGATTCAAGCTTATGCTACATCATTAGTACTTTTGTATGAAACAAATTTAGCAAAACCAAGCACTCACATGGTTAGATACAAATATTTGAACAGGCCCAGCTTCGGCAAAAAACCCCATCTGCATAAACCAGTCACAAAACAAAACACCCCATTATCACTAAACGCAAATTCACAACTAAAACCACACAAAAACCCATTCTTTCTCAATTAAAAACCAAACCTTGTTAACCATAGTAACAACAGCCTCCAAAACCTCCCCTTTAAAGGGTCTAAAAACCACACATTGGTACTTCACCGGAAACGAAACAAACCCCGTCCCATCGCGAATCATCCCCTTCCCAACACTCTCCACACCAGTTATCGCCACCACGAACCCATGTCGCCCACTTCACCCATTAAACAAACAAAAAAATTCCTTTTAGATTTTCTTTTCTTGCTAATTCTAAAACACAAACATAAATTAGGGTTTTATTAAAGAAACCTGCAAGTTCCTTCGACGTCTTTCATGAGTTTGGCGACAAGTTTGTCGCGAAGGTGAGGACCGAAGTGACGAGGGTGAAGGAGCATGTTTCGCTCCAATACTATGTGAAAGAACATCTTCTCTTTGATTTATCAGAGATTTCAACTGCTGCCTATGATTACAAATTCAATCTTTGTGAGATTAAATATAGAGGAGTTGGGGTAGAATAGAAATTAGGGCATGAAACAAAAAGGGGGTGATTTGAGTTTAGGTTTGATTCAATTCCGGAAAGAGAGAGAGAGACCTGCTGGAGATGGTGTGGATACTCGAAGCGACTTGAGGGAGAGAGAGAAAGAGAGAGAGAGAGACGATTGGTGTGAGGAAAGGGGAGAGAGAGATGCGTTTGGGGGAGCTCTCATGATATTGCAACTTTCTAAATAGAAATAGTATACCGCAATAGGGTGGGCAACGACCGCCAGTCTATTAGACCAGAAGTCCAAATGAGTGTTGCAATTTGCAAACTGAACATGTTAAGAGCCCTGTAGCAGTAGCAGCTAGGTGAATTCTGACGTGGCGAGGTGGATTGAGAAATCCACCCCACAGCAACTAGATCATTTTGTTGACGTGGCTTGAGCAAACCCACCTTGAGGGTGGTCTCTCCACCCTCTAGGTGAATTTTTGGTGGATTGATCCCGCGCAGTTCTGAATTGCGTGTAGCCTTTGAGCCAATAGAATGATGTTTGTGCCGCGCAGTTCATAACTACATGGGGTTTGGACGGTCCAGATGTTGAGAAGTGGCTAGATCTTAAGTGTTGTTTGTGACGCGCAGTTCAGAACTGCGTAGGCTAATATCCACCTTGATTTTGGACTAAACTGTTGTGGGCGAATTTATTTTTGGGGTGGATTTGCCCAAATCCACCCTCCAACTACTGCATATGCTCCAAGTGTTTTCGGCCAAGCACGCTTAATTGTGGAATTCTGATAAAATTTGGTGCATTGAGATTTTAAAGACATTGCCCTCTAGTGAGATTTTAATAAGTTATTTGAAGTTTGTAGATATTATTTGAAGTCGACTACTTCTCTTCCTATCTTTATTTTTCTTCTCAAGATCCATTTTAAACATCGTCCAGGCTCTCTTCTACCTCACCCAAAGTCTTATGACAATTTGAGCAAACCCTACCGTATTTGTAATGGACTTTTACAACACGACTGAATGATGGTCTAGACAACGTGTCATTCCACAATTGGCCTCGGCAACTAGATAGCAAACTGTATACATTATTTTGGTTAGATAACAAATAATTCTACTAAACAATCATACACACACATAGATATGAGATAAATATAGAGCTTGATATTATTGATAGAAACCATGTGGTTATTCTAGGTTACAATAATGAACCCTTGTAGGATATAAATAACTTTATGTAAACTTTCCCAATAAAGCCCTAGCTTCTATGGGCCTGTTAGGAGTCCAATGGAGACAACCCAACCCAGTTGGGTTCCCACCTTGGGCCAAACCCAACTCCTAACACTCCTCCATGGGGTGTTCATACCAGGATGACTTGCCTCGTTAAAATCCCTGCCCAGCAAAACCCCCTTGGGCAAAAAGTTGTGCAAGAAAAGAGTACAATCTTGTGCCATGTATGAGTTGTGGACGAGTATACGTTGCCTCATCAAAACCCCTAGTCAATAAAATCTTTTGGTATAAAAACTGTATTATCAGGGAAAAAAAATACAACATACATATGTCCACGTCAGGATGGGATTACTCCCCCTGACGTCGATTCTCCTGAGGTCTATCTCCCATAGATAATAAATCATGTAAAATTTGCATGCCAATTCTGTGTACCAATCTCTTGAACGTAGGCTATGCAAGAGTCTTCGTGAATATGTCAGTTAAGTTGTCTTCTGAACGGACTTGAACGATGTCAATCTCATTCGACTTCTGTAACTCATGTATGTGGAAGAATTTGTGTGAAATATACTTCGTTCTATCGCCTTTAATAAATCCGCTTCTAGCTTGAATGATGCAAGTTGCGCACGTTGTCTTCATACGGAGTCGCAGGTTTATTTTGGATAGAACTTAGACTGTAACTTTCGTTAATGTGATTAACCCTGGATCACAACCAAAAACATTTTCTACTAGCTTCATAAAGTGCAAGAATCTTCGTGTGGTTTGAGGATGTAGCAACCATCGTCTGCTTTTCCGATCTCCATGAAATCACCGTATTTCCATATAATAACACATAACCCAGCTGTGATCGGCCTTTATATGGATCTGACAAGTATCCTGCATTAGCGTATCCTATAATTTTACATTTGCCATTTATCGGATATAGCAGATCCTAGCTTTTTGTACCGATCAGATACCACAGAATGTGCTTGATCCCATTTCAGTGTCTTTGGGTAGGAGCAAAACTATGGCGAGCCAAACAGTTCACTGAGAATGAGATATCAGGTTACCCTGCTAAGTATATCAAAGCATTGATAGCTCCTAGATATGGCACCTCAGGCCCTATGAGTATTTCCCCATTGTCTTAAGGCTTGTTCATATCCAATGAACGGACATGCATATACATTTTGGCAATGTGTAACGTATTCATATTGAAATGTTTGACGATCCTTTCGGTATACGTCACCAAATGTATGAATATGCCGCTTACAAGATGTTAAATTTGCAAACCAAGAAAAAACTTAGTATTCCCAAGGTTTTTTAATTTGAACTTCTTCCCAAGGTATTCAGTGGCTTTCACAATCTCCCCCGGAGTTTCGACAATGTTCAAATCATTTATGTATACTGCAATGATGGCGAAACCAACATCTATTTTCTTAATGAAAACGCATTGGCAAACAAGAATATTTGTAAAACCCTCAACTTTTAAATATTCAGTCAGCCTGTTATGCCACATGAACCCTGACTATTTCAGACCGTACAGTGACTTATCCAATTTTATTATGTAGGCACACCCCCCATGTGTCGGGCATGGTTGCTTCCGAAAGCTTAAACCCATCTGGTATCTTCATATAGATCTCCATATCTAATTTCCCATATAGATACGCAATAACTACATCCATAAGACGTGTATCAAGCTCATTCTCAACAACTTGTAGACTGATTAATTAATAAAACATTAGAGCATACATGACTAGGGCGTAGGTTTTATCGTAATCGATGTCAGGTATTTGAAAAAAGCTCTGAGAAACTAGTATTGCCTTGTACCTAACTATCTTTCCAAGTTTATTACGTTTCCGTGCAAATACCCATTTAAAACCAACAGGTTTGATGACATCTTACCTAGGGACTATTGGTCTAAACACTTCGCGTTTAGCTAGCGAGCTGAGCTCCACATTGATCGCAGCCTCCCACTTTGGCCAATCTGTATGATGTCTACATTCGTCTACAATGAGTGGTTCTGGATCAGCATCCTCGATTGCGAGTACAGCAGCAAAAGTGGATATTTCGTCGACTACTACTTCTAAACTATCCCACGTGGTGTCATTAAATTGAGATCTCTCGATTTCCATGTACATGTGTCATATCAGACTTATTTCCTAATGATTCACGTGGACATGTAGCTACTATAGCCCTATCAATGGGAGGTTCCATCCTCGATAAATTGATTACAGTACCATTAGTCTTTTATTTTCCTGTACATTGTTTCTTAGCCTCCAACTCAGTGCCCCTCTTTGTAGCAGGGGATCATTTCATGACCCGCGGCTTAGATTCATTTATAGGTCGTACACCAATTCCCTAAACATTCAATCATGCAGGTGCATTGCTTGCATGCACATATGCCTTGGTTACTTTAGCAGCATCGTTGAATGCATCTGGTAATTCATTAGCAATTTATTATAAGTGTATTATCTACTGCACTTCCTTGTCACCGTGATTGGTTAGGGGATCTAGATGAGATAACGATGGTGTTTTCCAACTAATCTTGGAAACTTCCTCAGCATTGACTGTCATATCTCCCCCCAAGGTTGGGAATATCGTCTCATCAAAGTGACAATCTGTGAATCTCACAGTAAATACGTCATCGATAGTGGGCTCCAACTATCGTATGATAGATGGTGAATCATAACCCACGTAGATATGTAGCCGACGTTGGGCTCCCATCTTCGTATGTTGCAGCGATACGATCGACACTTATATGGAATAACCAAATGTTCGCAGATAAGCGACACCGAGCTTAGACCCAGTTACTAGTTATAATGGAAAATATTGATTATTCGTTGTCGGACGAATTAAAATCAAGTGATACATAAAAATAGGTGATACATTGGACATCGTTCCAATATAAGTTATTAACCGTTAGGCAAATAGGTGATGCATAAAAATTGGTTTTCGTCATCCCCTATTATCTTTACTTGATAACCGTTATCGTGTATATCCCTTAAACTTAGTAAATTCTTGGGAGATTTACTAGCAAATAAAGTAGATTTGATACTTAGTATCGTACCGTTAGGGAGTAATAGTATGACACTCTCTGAGCCCTCTATGATACTGGCCAACCCAGTAATAGTTTGAATGTCCCTAACATACACAGTCAAGTTTGAGAAATACCGTTTATCTTGTAAGATCGAGTGTATGGCACCACTGTCAATAAGACAAGTGTCGTGACTCATCCGATTATTAATTAATGTTCTATGAGCAGAAAGATTCATGGGTTACCTGTATAGGGCATATTAAAATCTATTATGCAGTAAATTAACTACTATCCCAACCAATAATTTGAATAATCATAAGTAGATCAAAAATAAAATATCATAGATGGATACTGAATGTATGTCACAAGCACTTATTAAACATAACTAATATGTTCCCAAATTAATCAAAAATACTAATAAAGTAAATCTAGTATTTGCATCTAAAGAAAATAAACTACTAGTGTTCGTTAATATGACATCATACATCTACTAAGATATTGTTACTGATCACTATGTATGTTAATCCATGCAGATCAGTATCGCCAAAGAAGTCAGCAGCTACAAATTCTATAGGGGTGAAGTCAGTGTCAACAACTACATGGTGACTCTAGACTATGTCATATCTTGCCAACCCTGGTGACTGGCAATCCCGTGCCCAATATCCTATTCCACCATAGTTGAAGTAAGGGCATCCCTGATCTGGCTTCTTGTCCTTCTTCCCTTCTCTTGGTTTGCCAGATTTTTTTAAATCATTTACCTTTCTGAGGGCTATTAGATTTTCGGTTCCTGCCTTTGTTGTTTCCTTTGTATCCTTTCTTGTCCTTTCCATGTTTGCATCCCTGATTGCCCTTGTTGTTTCCCTTAAACTAAACATTATGTAACTCTGGCAATGACACACTCCCAGAAGGCCGTATCTCATGATTCTTTATCAGAAGTTGACCATTCTGCTCAGAGAGGAGCAATGTCTGAATTAAAGCTTCATGAGCCATAATATTCTATGGCTGATATTGTCTCTGAAGCATAATATTACTAGCATAAAAAGTATATAAAGTCTTCTCTATCATTTCAGCATCAGTGACTTTCTTTTCACACAACTTAAGTGTAAAAGTAATTTTATGGACTGTCGAGTTGTAATCAGCGATGGTTCAAAACTCTTGGAACCAAATGTTGTTCCATATGTACATTGTTTTTGGGAACATAATGGTATTTTGCTAACCATACCCTTCAAACTTTCCCATTAGTAAGCTAGCTTAACCATGTTGAGGTATTCCGTCTTCAGGTCATCCTGAGTGTAATGACGGGGGATGACCAAAGTCTTTGCTTTACCCACGGGATCTTCAGTATTGGTAGTAAGCAGCAATGGAGGGAACTCAACATTCTTAAGCTTCGCAGACATCTGTTATACAAAAATGTATATCATAATTAGTAGCAATTTTTGATAAACATTTTATATGCATATAAGACAGATCATAGTACTTAGAATAACTAAAAATAAATTATCTTTAATCATGTTATAATTGAACCATGTTCATATTCTAATACTCATGAAATTCTTTCTAAGGATTAAATCTCAACTTTATCCCATAAAATAACGATCTTAATCTTAGAGGTGTGTTTTAATAGAATCTTAGCCAAAATCTCTATTCAAAACCACTCGATGTGTGCGTTCCTTGTTCTAATTACTAGTGTATTATAATCCATAAAGTTCTATAAGGTCTGTATATTCTAGCCAAATGACCTGTTTGCTATGAATATAAAGGATATTAGATATTTAACGGATAAGTGGTTACATCCTGAAGTCTACTGAGTTTACAAGATAGGTAGATTAATCATGTATTTGAACTAACATTCTAGGGTACTATGGGTTGTTATTAGTGTCTATATACCTATAAATATTATCAAGTAATATCTAATTATACCTAGATACGTAAAATCGGTTCTTCAAACACTGAGTTTTTAGAAATAAGACTAAGTATTTCCTAATTAATCTCTAATTAGTGTCTCTAACATTTAATGTGTTTTAGATATGAATCTGAGCAGTATTCTAAATTAGTTTTGGTTTCGTATTATCTCTAGCCCCCGGTTAGAATAATTAGTATCCTAGGGGCATACCCCATTAATATTTATAAGATATCGTTAGATATTTAAGTAGGTATTAATATTATCCTTATTTCTCATATAAGTTAGTCATTTATCCTATTAAGGCACCCACTCCCAAAAATAAAATAAAATAAATCCCCACAAGGGTAGGTCATATGTAGGAGGATTGCTAGAAAAAATTTCTAAAAAAAAGAAGACTTAAAACAACCAAAATATGGCTAAATTAGCATATTTTAGGTGTTTGAACCGGTCTTTCTTGGTATGGGTCATGGTTTGAACCAGTTTATAACCCTGTGACGTGTCCTACTAAGGGTTTGCCACGTGTCATCACTATATGAAGTCACGTGAGTACTGCAGATTGTGATACGTGTCACACACTGGCCATGTCATATGTCAGTGCATGGCCCTGCAACGTGTCTGCACAGTATTGGTCTACGTCAACGTTGACTTTTGCTACATCACCGCTAATTTTTTCCATGTCAGCATTAATTTTTCATCGCGTCAGTATTGATTTTTTGCATGTGGGGTCCACGTGCCATGTAATCCTACCACATCAGCATGTAGGGTCCACGTGTAATACGTCATCTGCCATATGGCCTTGCCACGTCAATGTGTGGGTCCTACGTAGGCCCTGCCACATTACTACTAGTGGTTCCTACCCTGTTACGTCATCGATTATGGCTCTGCCATATCATCAAAAGTGAGCCCTGCCACATCAGTACATGTGGGTCCCATCCTTACCACGTCATCAATTTGATTTCTGTGGGGTTCACTATGACTTAGATTAGGTCTGATCTAGGTCTAGTTTATCAAACTTGGATTTGGATCGGGTCAAAACCCTATGCAACACCATCAAAAAAATGGTAAGCAAATAAACCCTAAAAAGGTGTGACGTCTGCATGACATAGCCGCCGCCAAAATGGGTTTTTAGGCCGTAAAACTACCGTTTTCAATTACTTTTTCTCACTAACAGGGACATCTTCCCGCTGGAGTATTTTATATCACCGTGATCGTAGGCTTCGTATAGGAAATGCAAACTCCTTAAACTAATTAGTAACACATTTCTTATTTACGTTTGAAAGCAGCCCTTCACAAGGGTAAAAAAATTGCCAAATAATAGGGTAAAAAATTCGTAAAAAATTACGATATTAATTTAACACGCATATCTAATATCATATACTACATACGAAAATTATGAGAATAAATACTACTTTTTGTCATCTTTACAAAATCGGGCCCAGGGAACAATAAATTCTAAAATCGATACTAGCAAGAGGAAAAACCCATTTTGCCCCTACTAAAGTTGTAATATTACAATAGACAACCACCTATTTTTGGCTCCACAAGTACGAATGTCACATCCAGCGTAATAAAAAATTGTAAAAAATTATTTAACTTATTTAAAACTATTATATCAAGCCACGTGTACGTATAAGGCAGACATTGTCACCATCTAATGAATTACTTGTCATTTGTTTTAGTAGAGTTTGTCCTACCTTTTACCAGATTTGTTATTTGTAAGAAGGCAAACTCTTTCACCAATTTTGTTATTATTTCTAACCGTTTTTGGTTAGGTATCACGTGCGATTCACAGGTGTTCGTCTAGTTTTTGGAGCCAAAAGCGATCCCGATTCATCAAACAGTTTCTTCTTCTTACTCAACGGTAAAAACCGTCACGATTATTTGTCACAAACTGTCTGTGTGACTGTTGCCTACCAAGTGTTTGATTAAAGACTGGTACTCTACTCCTTGGGCATGGAGGAAATGATGCTACTCATAACTCTTGTAGATGGTACTCTACTTGTGGAACAAACGATGGAAAATCGTTTGTGCAGTTGCTGCAAAACCAAACTATGTCATTTATTTAGTTAAACTCTGCCATTCTTTTAAACATCTATGTCATTTGGTAACAGCTAGTTGTCAAAATCAATAACGAATTTCCCATTTGTTCAACCTACTTCATTATTTGTTTTATCTAATTTTGCCATTTTTTCAGAAAATATCAACTACTTAAATATTACAGTAGGTTTGTAGGCCGTAGGCTCCACAAGTAAGGCCATAGGTAAGGTCGTGGACTCCACTAGTACGAATGTCACTTCCTAAATAATAATAAAAAAGTTTAAATCATTTAAAGATATATATTATCACGTCACGTGTCCAAATTTAATTCATCGATGTACACGTGGAATTACTATTTTAAGATATGTAAGGCATACCCTATCACCATTTCATGTATTTGCTGTCATTTGTTGAAACCAATTTGTTATGCGTTTAAACATTAGTTATATTGAATCATTCAGACTCTCTCACCATCAGTTATATTATTTGGTATTTGTTTACTGTTGTTTTGGGTTAGGTAATACGTGCAATTCACATGAGTTCGTCTGGCTTTTGGCACCAAAAATCATCCTCATTCCTCAAACACTTTCTTCTTATACGACCACTGCAAAAACCGCAAAAACCGTCATGATTCTACACATCATGTGTGCGATTGACAACCGTAAAAACCATCTCGGTCGCACGAACCGTTTTCTCACAATCGTCGTGATTTTACCCATCGTATGTGCATGTAATTTTAGTGCTATTTTAGTGGCAAATCATCTCTGTGACTACTGCCTACCAAGTGTTTGATTAAAGTCTATTTTTTCTTTCACAATGAAGTCTGATAAAGAAGTGAATGAACAAGTTGACAATGAGAACCAAACGCAAGAGGGTGGAGCCAAGAAGAGCACCTCCAATGCAAAAAATTATGCCTCTCGGTGTATAGGTGTAGGACTTCATAAAATGTTTGCAGTTCTACCTAAAGAAGAGATGTGTGCTCTTCGTACATCCTGCTTTGTATTGTTACTGCTGATTAAACCAATAGCGACGATGTCGACATTGGTTGTGGATATATTCGATCGTCATCTCTGTGATTTGAAGTTCCAATTTGGGGGGATGATAATTCAGATGAAACCCATTCATGTTTGCCTAATTTTGGAGCTACTTGTCTCTCATATTGCAAATAAGTTCTTATTTGTTAATCCTGAGCGTATAACAAATTTCAAAATGAGGAGATTCCCCAAAAAGAAGAAAACATATGGGTTGAAGGAAATTGACGGGGTTTTAAAACATGCAAAATTGGAAAGATATCATGGTAATGTTCTAATTTATCATTTGTTTGGTCTGCTTTATCATTATTCTTCATTGTATTTCTTACCCCTCCAATTTCAGTATTATATTTGCCATTTTTGGCTCATTATTTTTTAAGGTTCTTATCATTACATTGTGTGATTTATTTTGCAGACAATATTCTTCGATTAAATTTGTTAAAAAATATACTATCATTTCTCCTCCCGAAGAAGGGAAGAAGCATTGAGGTGAAGTATGCTGATATGGTAGATGATATAGATCAGTTCAACAGATTCCCCTTGGGTGAGCAAGTCTATAATTTATTGTAGAGTCAAATAGTAGAGTTTGCTGATTATCGATCGGCCGCTGATAAAAAATCGGATAAAGCTTTATCACTACACAGATGTACCTGGGTGTTGATGATATTGATTTTCCTCTCTATTCCTAGCCTAAAGTTTCCAAGAATTCATGAATCGGTACATTTGTTCCTTAAGCTATAGGGATGGAGGATGACATCCTTTAAGCATCACCAAATTGGGGCGTTTAAATTTTTTTTTTCCTAACCTCAAATTGCTGGTAGTAGCTATGAAGGCGTCTGAGACTGACATGCAGCAAGAACTTGTGCAAGAGGCCTTGGTAATATTCCATTCCTTGTATGAATGATTTATTTTATTGTTTCCTTGTCATTTAATTTAGGTTTTGTATTATTTTATTTGCTTAGGTTTGGCATTTTGTATCCCCTTCTTGTCATTTGTTTGATTTTTTTCTCTGTCATTATTAAGTCTTTTTTTATCATCTGTTGTATGCCTACTATCATTGTTAGACTTTTCTATCATTTCTAAGTTTCCCTTGCCATCGTCATCTGTTTGAATATTTAAAAAAAATCACATCGAAGGACCTGCAATCGGCGCTAGTCTGCAATCGAACCGCTTGCAGTCTGTGTACCTACAGTCATTGTACCTACAATCAGTGCACCTGCAATAGGTAGTAGTTTTTTTGCCACTAAGATCGAAGATGTAGTGGTTAAGGTATGCGCTCAGTTGGAGGAGCATGATAAAATGTTGTAGAGCCATGGTAAAATGTTAGAACAAATTTCGATGTCTACAGTTATAAACAGTACTCTACCACTTGGAGATACTCCACTCCTTGGGCAGTACGAATTCTCTACTCCTGAGAAAACCACGAAACGTAAGCGAGAAGAATAATGTAATGAAAAAGAAGATAGGAAAAGGAAGAAGGCAGAGCCAAGAATCTGACAAAGAGACCTCCAACAAAAAAATTAAAAGATTAAAGAGAAGAAAGGTAAGGGAGAAAGGCAGAAGAAGATGAATGCCATCAAGAAGAACAAGAAGGCAGATGAAGCAGATGTTCCCCTAAAGAAAAATGTTGAAGGCACGAAGATAGAAGATCTCATTGATGAATAATTGGATCATGTCCCACTGATCCAATTAAAAGCCTTAATCGTCAAGGTCCGCAAGAAGGGCTTGGTTAATAAAGCGTGAGCGAGAGACATGCAGAATTTCTAGAACTTGATGAATTTTAATCAACTACAAAAAAATTTCTTCAGCAAGTTACGCTTGGAGAGGGATTGGAGGCGGTAAAAGATTTAATGGTAGATGATGATGTTGAAGTTGGGATGGAAGTAAATTTAAAAACGATATCGTCGGAATATGGTAGTGGTCTTCTAGAGGTATCATTCGTTTACTACTTCTTATCATTTATATAATTTTATTTGACATTTGTTTTTGAAAAAATTGGCATTTACTTTATGAACTTTGTCATTTGTTCAAAAGTCTATCATTTGTTCAGAATATTTTAGCATTTGTTAAGATGTCTTTGTCATTCTCTTTTCCAAAATTTTTATTTCTTTAGAAGTCTTTGTTCATTTCATTTGTTGTATGTGAAGTGGAAGACGGGTGGTAAAAAAGATAATGAAGATGAGAAAGATGTCGAGGAGAAAGTTAAATTTATTGAAGAAGAACAACTTCAAGTTGCTAAAGAAGAGGAAGTTCATGAGGTATTTATATAACATTTGTTTTGAGCTATCTATCATATTTTTTGCTACCCTATTTTTTGTTCATTTAATTTTACCATTCGTAGTATGTATATCCTATTTTTCAGATGGAAGAATGGAAGAATGGTGATAAGAAAGTTGATGATGTTGAGAAAGATGGCGCGGAGAAAGCTAAATCTGAAGAAGAGCAACCTCAAGTTGCTGAAGAAGAGGATTCAGAACAACAAACTGTAGTGGTGTATTATAATGGAAAAAAAGATGTACAACATGCCAATGAGGTAGTTGTTGAAGAAGAGGATTCAATATCTCAAGTTACCTGACTACAACTAATATGTATTTGTATTGAGCTATCTATAATATTAACATCACCTATCCATGCCATTTTTTTATATTTTAATTTATTTCTTCTTTATCATTTGTTGTACATACTATGGTGGTTACAGAGGTAGCAAAAATTGATATAGTATTCTTCAACCATGAGAAAGTTGTTGGTGAAGCTTATCAGGTAACTTATCATTTGTTTACAGGTAACTTCCCATTTTCTTATTTTATTTTACCATATCTTGTCTCACTCTTATCATTTGTAGTCTGCTTATTTACAGAGTAAAGAGGAGATAAAATAAAGTAAAGAGGAGGAAAATATTGATGAAGCTAGTCACGTAACTTATCATTTCTTTGCTAGTAACTTCTTATTTTCTTATATTTATTTTTCCATATCTTGTATCACTATTATCATTTGTAGTCTGTTTATTTACAGACTAAAGAGAGTAAAGAGGAGGTGAAACAAAGTAAAGATAAGGTGGTTGAAGGTAAGGATGATGATGATAAAAATTCACAGAAAAAACCAGACCATGTGCAAGTAATAAAAGA
Organism: Kingdonia uniflora; assembly: GCA_014058105.1. Lineage (NCBI taxonomy): Eukaryota > Viridiplantae > Streptophyta > Magnoliopsida > Ranunculales > Circaeasteraceae > Kingdonia > Kingdonia uniflora. The sequence goes on along the minus strand of JACGCM010001144.1, from coordinate 2,980,122 downwards.
AAGTATTGTTGACCAGACCAATGTATAAAGTACTTTTAAACCAAACAACTGGTTTATTACTCATTCTCATGTAATATGCGCATTTATATTTTATTTTCTTATTTTGGCATATCTGTTCCAGCTTATTTTAATGGAGTTAGAAGTGGATGTCACCTTAAAGATGAAGCATACACTAACTGACAAAGATATTAATGAAAGAGCCTTCAAAATGGCTTGTCAAATGAACCAATTGCATGCTCACCTTGACGAGCTTCTTCCAGGAGTGCTATTGAAATTTTTCATTCAAATACCCATCTCCCAGGATAAGAAAAACTAGGTGGACCAAGTCTGGTCACTGATGAAAGATGAATTATCTCTTGAAGCTATAAAGGACAATACGAGTACCTATAGGAGGATAGGTGAAGAAATTGTTTGCCTTAACGCTCTGTACACCTTACATCCAAAAGAATTGTTGGACAATGAAGTATTTATATTATTTATTTCTTTTCATTTGTCATTTATTGGGTTATCCCTATCATATACTTCATTTTTTCAGAAAACTATCATTTGTACAAGAGTCTCTACCATTTGTTTTCAAATTGTCTGTCCTTTTTTTTGCACTTTGGCATTTCTTGAAACAGAAGTTGTTTTCCTTGAACTTTATTATTTGTTTTGACATTGTTGTCATTTGTATTTATGAACTTTATCATTTTTGGTATATAATTTATCATTTTCTTTTTTTGTTCAGGTCATTAATGAGTATATTAAAGCCCTGATTTAATATTTTGATACACGACATCGTGTCTACCCAACTAAAGAAAAGATTGTACTGGCGAATGTCTATTCCAGTTAATATATTGGCAGAGCTTTTAATGTCTAGACTTGTATTATGTTCTCTCCAACAAGTGTGGAATTGAAGAAGAAATCAATTTGAGAATAAATTACATTTGTGCAATGCGATCGTACAGTTTCTAATTGCTTATATCGAGGAGATTTGAAAGTGGTAAATTTAAAATTAATACTCATTCCCTGGAATCTCAATGTGAACCACTGGGCCATTTGTACTGTGTCATTTAAGGGAAGAAAAATATGCATCTATGATTCACTGGTGGATGCAAAAATTACAAATGCACAAAAGAAGAAGTTATCTCCTGGACACCAGCGTATTAAAAATTAGCTATCAAAGATCCTCCCAAAAATGTTGATATTGACAGATTTTTTCAATCGTAGTTGTTCACCTACTTGTTCAGAGGTAAAAAATTATGGTTTAAACTTCAAATGGATAACTCATTTTGGGAAATGTCCAATACAACCAAATGGTTATGGCTGCGGGGTCTATATGCTTATCTTTATGGACAATATCCTAAGGGGGATAAAATTTCTAGGTCTGATAGACGGTGATGAATACCGTTACACAATTGTTTATGACATATTGAGGCTGGGAGTTGAGCTGTAGAAGATTTTTTAAAACTTTGATCTGTATTGAATTGTAATGTATAATTTCTATAATTTTGTAAAGTTAGAAACAATTATTAATATAATTCATTTATATGATCTTTCTCATTTGTTATATCTTCTTTGTCATTCGTATATGACATATTTGTTATTTGTTACAATAGAGTCAAAATCTAGTCTGTCTAGTTGGATGTATGTCATTTTATAAATTATATCATCCACTTATGTATGATTTGTCATTTATTATCTAAGATTTGGCATTTGTTATCTGTGGTTATATATTATTTGTCGTTCGTCATCTATGATTTGTCATTCGTTATCTATTATTTATCATTCGTCTTCTATGATTTGGCATTTGTTATCAATGATTTGTCATTTGTTAATTATCAATAGTCTATTTAGTTATTTGATATAATGAATTGATTTTGTTTGTTAGTAGACAACATTTGTACTTAAAAAAACGATTATTCATTTGTTAACTATGATTTGTCATTTGTTATCAATGATTTGTCATTTGTTAATTATTAATGGTCTATTTGGTTATTTGATATAATAAATTGTGTTTGTTTGTTACATCATATCATTTGTTTTTAAATAATCTCAGATAAATTATGTTTTTTTGTTACACGATTATTCATTTGTTAGTTATGACTTGTTATTTGTAATATGAGATTTATTATTTGTTACATATGATCTGTCATTTGTTATCAATGATCGATTTTTTTATATATGATTTGTGAAGGTTCAATTGATCTATTTGTTTTGTAAATAGACAATATTTGATGTAAGTGAATAGTTTATTTAGTTATTTGATATAATAAATTATGTTTTTGTGTAAATAAATAATATTTGTTCTTAAAAACAAATGTGACTTGACATTTGTTATATGAGATTTGTCATTTGTTAGATATGATTTATCTTAAAAACGCGATTTGTCTTTTGCTAGTTATAACTTGTTATTTGTCATTTGTTATCTATGATTTGTCATTTCTTATATATGATTTGTCATTTGTTATTACGTATTTGTCATTTGGTATCTACGATTTATAATTTTTTATATATGATTTGTCATTTGTTATCAATGATCGATTTTTTATATATATGATTTGTGAAACATGAACCATCAATTGATCTATTTGTTTTGTAATTAGACAATTGATGTAAGTGAATGGTCTATTTGGTTATTTGATATAATAAATTATGTTTGCTTGAAAATATGAATTGTCATTTGTTATTTGAGATTTGTCATTTGTTATATATGATTTGACATTTGTCAACTTTGATTTGTCAATTGTTATTAATAATTTGTCATTTGTTATACATGTTATATCATTTGTTATATATTATTTCTCATTTCTTATTTATGATTTGTCATCATCCTAAGATTATATTTCTTTAGTTTGAAATTGTAATACTCATTCATTGGGCACAAAAAAAGAAAATTTTATTACCTTAAATATTTTTACATCAATTTATATTACATCAATTTACATCAGTTTACGTACTCAGAGGTGGTGCTGGTGGTCGGTCTTCCCTACCACAGCCACCTTCTCCTCCTCCATAAACCCCACCACCACAACTGTCTCTTCCTCTGATTCTGCTCAGTTTACCGGCAAGACATCATCGAACGTATACTAGCCACTTTATCCGTCACTTTAACAACATCTTTTGCCAGAAGACGACTGTGACAGCATCTTCCACCACAGTTTGAGAACTCAGTGTTAGATTTTAGGTAAGAGATGACTGTGGGTGGTGTCGTGGTGGTAAGAGTAGAAATGTGGAGGCTGTGGACCAGACCAAGTGAGGAAGTGTGGAGGCATTGCTTAATCTTTAAAACTTGAAAGACTTGTTGTTACTTGTTACACTAACGATTAAAGACTTAAAGGGTAGCCTCAATATAAAAAATTACAATTAAATCAAATTACTTAAACAGGTCATGGGTGGACCCGAACCACTTAGACTAAACCCTAACCCAATCTATTAAAGGTTAGGCAGGTTTGGGTCAAATGGCCCGCAACCCCTTAAGGCCAAACCCAAATCTGCCAGAAACATGGTTGGGTTGGGTAGGGTTGGCAGGTCGTGTGTCACTTTGCCAACTAATGTAGGAAGATGACATTGAATTTACAGTGATAGTTAACCACACTAAAATGATACTCTTTGTAAGAACAAATGACAAATAAGCCATTTAAATTCCAAGAGCTTCTTTTCTATACAGTCGATGTGACAAGTCAATCTTTATTACTTGATTAGACAAATTAGCTTAAAGTCAACTTTGATTACGCTTAAAACAAGCTATTTATCCAAAACATCCATGTGGTTCCCGCCACTCTAGACATTAAGCTATAAACCCTGCCACGTGTGATTCAAAGTCCCAGTTCTCCCAAGTATAAAAAACCATAAACTAAAGCTCTTTTCAGCTATATATTTTCAAACCCTTTACTCTTTACAACTTCTTAAGAAATATCACACTCCCACTCTACTCAATTTAGTCGTACCTCTTCCAGTACCCCTCAAGATTAGTTTGAGGCGGCGGGGATTGGGGAAGATCAGGTTGATGAGTGTTTCTTCACATTGAATAAAATTTGCCTAATGGAGAAGGATATCTCCGGTGAGAAGGCACAACTCCTGAAAGAGCACTGCGAAGAGGTTAAGGATAAATTAGGAGAGCTCGATGAAATGGAGAACGAACTGGATAAAATTATAAAAAAGAAAAGAGAGCGTTCTGAAAAGCTCAAGTTTCATATCCGCTTCTTGGAAGATCAACTCTACGCCCTAAAGTTAGACCGCGATGAGCACAAGAAGCTGTAGGAGGAGTCGACCTGTAAAATTAGTTATCTTGAGCAGAAGATCATGGCTATGGAACGTGATTAGAATTCCTCAAGTGAGGAGTTGTGAACATTTGTGTTGGTTTGCTTTTAGTTATTATTTTTTCCTTTCTATGAATATTTGTTTTATTTTGTTTCACTTTCAAATTGTAATTTATGTCTGATATAAGGGAAACATACACCTAAAATGTTCCATCCGAAATAAACGATATAAGGGAACCAAACAAATGATAAAGACTACATGAACAATCTTTGATAAATTTTGAACATTAACGAAACTGATGATAACATTTGACTAGACAAACTATAAATTATCGTTAAACAATGAAAGTTCAAGACAGAAACAAATGATATATAACATACAAACAAATGCAAAATTCTCTTCAACATATTACAAGTCGATGTGATAAGTAATGATACTTGATTAGACAACTCAGTTTAAATACTCATATGACTTACGTGTACAACAAGAAATGACGGCGCCGAACCGAAATAATAATAAATTTTACCCTAAACATCATGTAATCCCTGACATGCATCCCTTCCCAATGTATTTAACTCCTCTTATAAAAACCCTAATCTCAAATCAACTATTCTCAACTCTTCAAGTCTCCAACTATTCAAACCCTAACCCTAACTCGTTTGAACTTCTAAAAAAAAATGTCGCATTCCACTCGAGTCAGCCATGTCTCTTCGAACACTCCATACGATTGGTTTGAGTCAGTAGGGACACAAGAAGATTAGCGTGACTAACGTCTCTACAAATTGAATATACTATATCTAATGGAGAAGGATATCTCCGGTGAGAAGGCCCAAATGTTGAAAGAGTATTACGAAGACTTCAGGGAGAAATTAGGACTGCTCAATTATATCTGGGATGAACTGTATCAAGTTATAGCAAAGAGAGATCATTGTTTTAAAAAATTCAAGTTCAATATGCGCTTCTTGGAAGATCAGCTCTGCGCCATAAAGTTGGACCGGGATGAATACAAGAAACTGTAGGAGGAGTCAAGTTCTAAGATTAGCTGTCTCCAGTAGAATATCCAGGTTTTGAAGCGCGATCTGGAATGCTCGGAACGTGATCAGGAGTGTAAATGTGAACATTTGTTCTAGTTTTTTTGATGTTTAGTTTTTTAGTTTTTTGTGGTAACTAATACTAATGATGAACTTAACAAAACTGATGATAAAAATTCTGCAGACAAATGAGAAATTCTTTGTGCACAAATGACAGTTCATAAGCAAACAATAATATAATAGAAACTAACAAATGCAAAATTCTTTAAGAACAAATAACAGTTCTGAGGAAAATAATAATATCATGGAAACAAACAAATGAGAAATTCTTTTTGCACAAATGACAGTTCAGCATCAAATAATGATATAATGGAAACCAACAAATGAGAAATTCTTTTTAAACAAATGGCAGTTATATTTAGACAAATGATGATTTTAACAAAGCTGACGATAAAGATCATACAAACAAATAATACATAGAGTACCCAAAATCATTATTGCAAACTAATCACAACATCTTCATCTGGGATGGCAGGTGGCTCAGTGCTCATCATAAAAGACGATTCCATTATTGAACCTGTATTATCATCGGATGGGATTGGCATAAGCTTACAAGAATGACGATTGTGTCCATTTTTTCGACACCTACTGTAAAATCTTAATTTGGTGACAGGATCAGACATGTTTTCCCTTCACTTCCTTTGTATGCGAGGACGACCGGTTCGAACTGTTAGAATAGAAGCACGAACACGTGGATCAAGTTTTAAAATTTTCCACTACTTAATTCCTCATATTGTAGGGGCCTAACTTCTTTTGGGGGGGAAGTTGGCTCTTACAACACAGAGTTAATCTTCTATCAATGGAATACAAGTAAATGATCTAAAGTTAGAATAAACTAGAGACAAATACTTGCGTAGAGGCTCGAATGTGACACTCTACGACCTCTGCTGAGGATTTTTAAGATGTATTATATTACTGATGAGTAATTCAAAGGTTTGAATACTGGGATTTACAGGGTGGTCGAAGGTAAACTGTAGGAGGGCTGGAGATCATTTTTCTAACCCCTCATTGGCTTCCTACCTTTCATATTTATAGAACCATAGGAAGCTGAGTCACCAAGTATGGGTCAGATTACATAATTACTGTCAAGAAATCTTGGTGGGGTATGGGCGTCGGACATGTTTGCATTGTCACTGTGACAGCTGTCGGAGGTGTCTCTAAACTTTGGTACTGTGGCGCAATGGTTGGGCTTGTCACTGTAGCTGTAAGGACCAATTATTGCGTCGGCTTATCTAGTGAGCTGGCTGCCTGTCCCATTATATTTTGACTGTATACTGATATGGTCGAAGGGTTTCTGCTGTGATGTGTTAGTCCATCCCCAAGGCTTGTTTGGGGTCAAAGCTTCGTCATCAGGAGATCTCTGGAAGGCTTGTTTTGGGGATTGAATAGGCTTCGATATATTCGGGTAGGCTGCGAAGTAGCCTTCGAGTATCTGAAGGGGTCGAAGGCTGCGAGTAGGCTACTATATTTACCCCCTCTCAGCGAGGGTTTTGAAGCCAGGTGAAGAGGCGTTTGCTAAAAAAATTGTTTGGTCTTGGAATCTGAGCAGTTTGACTGTTGGTTTTCAGGTAAGTAATAAAAGAGAGTAATTAAAAGGTATAGGTGGTTATAGTGTAATAAATGAAGTGGAGGCTATAAGTATGGGTTATTGTGTAGGGATATTGAGTAACTTGCTTCCTTGCACTCTTTTCTTCTTTTTCTGCAAATTTTAAAATCTTCATGGATACCACGCCCAATAAACGATATCAAAAGAGGATGGGGTTCGCCCGGGACCGTCGCGTAGGGCGGAAGACTGGTGAGCTTCATATAAAATTCTTTGGGCATCATGATCTGGACTGGGACATGCCCAAACTGGTAAAGGTATAGGTTGGAGAATCCATCAATGGGGAGCCTTACGCCTATCTTTGGGATCGTCTGAAGTATGATTTTACTACTGCGGGGAAACGCTATCTCTTTCTGTCAGCGTTGGCCAAATGTCTTGTTTGTGCAGAAGTGGAGATGGAGGAACAGAGCGCAGCACGTGGGGCTGGACCTTCTGGAAGTAAGGCTATTGGTTAATGTGGTAAATATTTGTATCTTTGTATGTTTTTGGGGGTTTTTATTTAGGGGTGGTAGTAGTAATGTAATATGTTTTGTCAATCGAATAATGAAATGGAAATGATATTTTATGAAGACTTGTGTTACTGTGTCCGATTGATAATGTAGATGAATACTCTCGTAGGTGCGTTTAGCACATGCATGTCATCGAATTGCTGATAGTGGATAAAAAAGGGGTATCGAAGTATAATGATATGACCGATGGTTATGATATGATCGAAGGATATGATATGATCGAAGTATAATTAAGGTCGACTGTTCGATGTTGGAGGTTTGCTCGACTATAAGTCCTTAGGAATAACGTACAGATGAATAAGTTACGTCTAGGAAGTTGGAGAGGTTGGTTATTGAGTTTTCGAGATAGGGAATTGAAGATCATAATTAATGCGGCTGGGGAAGAGAGAAAGTTAGAATTTGTTCTCCAGGTATAAAAGGAACTTATGGTGGAGGGGATTTCTTCATCGTTCTTCAAGCATTCTCTTCTTATCTCTTCTCGAATTTGTTCGGATCAAGATGGCTGCAAACATACCCGTTTAAGAAGACCAAGCAGCAGTGAGGGTCAGGAGAATACAAGAGGCCTTATTGGGGTTTTAACGTAGGTTTGATATCAAGGAAGATATTGATGCTGAGATGCCAAATCTATTTGAAGCGGAACCTGGGGAACCCATCCTTGGCATGCCCTTTGCATACTAGTGGGGAATACTGCAGATGATGGAGCCGTTTCCTGGCCATCTGTTGTCTCTTCTTGAAAGCTTCGCGGAGGATATAGTGGACCAGGAGGATGCGGATGCTGCAGCCGTAGTCGAAGAGGAGCATCCCACTAATAAGGGTCTTATGTCTGTTTTGTGCTTTTGTTATTGTTTTCTTTTGTTCTGCCTTCTTTATGTTTTCTTTTGATGAAGCTTGTAATATTTTCTGTCTTTCTGAATGAAACTGGTTCTTTTGGATGTACTGTTGTAGTATTGCTCTTCATAGATACTAATTTGATTTTTTGAACTGAAAATAGTAGTGTAATCTGGATTCTTGAAGCAGTATCGTGAGCTGTCGTATTAATAGTATAATTGTCGAAGTATAGCGTTTGGATTGTCCAAAGATAAAGCTTGAATTGTCAAAGTAAAAAATTTTAAAAAAAATTGTAGTCTGTCGAAGTGGGAGTATTGTCTGTCGAAGCTGAAAAGATTGGTGTGTTGGTGCACGAGGTTGGGTCTGTAAGCATAAATGTTTTGATCTGTCGAGTGTGATCTATCGAAGGAAAAGGGGGACGAGGTTTTGAATTGAGGAATGTGTTGTATGTCGAAAGTTGATATATTAGAAAACTAAATTTGAGGCTATCTGTTGATGAGTCTTCAAGACGTGGAGTGGTCGATTACTCGAATTCGAGGAGTGTGTCAAAGGTTATGTTTGATTTGACTGGCCATTTTGACAACCCAGACAGCTGGTCTGTCAGGACGATACGTACGCCTGGGGCAGTGTGCCGAAAAGTAATCATGATGTTTTACTCGTATTATGAAAAAAGTTATGACTTGACTGTTTGGATTTGATTGTTTAGCTTCAAGTAAGGGTGAAAAGGGTTCGAGAAGCTTTGGCTTTTGTAGGTGAGTTGAAGTGGGTATGCTGTTCGCACGTGAGGGATATGAGGGGTAAATCGGTCAAAACACATTGTAGCCGAAAAGCCGGGGTAGTGGGGTTATGGTAATGATAATGGTTAGAAAATTAATACGGTTTTGGTTTTTCGAAAGATATATAAGTGTGAGAAGAGTAATCACTGTACTGTTTACTTGAGAAAAATCAAAGAGTGTGAGGAGAGGAGAAGAGAACGTACGCCATTAGAACTTGAGAGTAGTTACTTCAGTTGTTGTGTTGATCTTGCTGTTTTGAGGATAACATTTCTAACACAGGTATGTCACTTGATCTCTGCCAAAAAAATTTGTTTTTCCTTCTGAGCATGTAAATAGGACATTCTGAATTTAGGGTTCGGAGGTTATCTTCGAAAATGAGGAGATTTGGGGAATCTGGGTTTCGACTCATTCAGGGATTTTAGGTATTTTGGGGGAGGCATAGGGTTTAGGGTCGAGGTTTTGAGTGTGTGAAAATCTTTTGAAGGGATAGATGGAATATGGGTTATGGACACGAAATTGTCAAATTTATCGATCTAATTGCGTGACTCTTCTTTTATAGGTTAAAATGCATAACCGTCAAGCTTCGAGATGGAGACTGATAGATGAAGAGATCGAAGCATTCGAAGCTAGTATTTCTGGTTGAGCCCCAATGGATGAGGGTAGCGACTTAGAAGTGTTAGATGTGATAACTGAGGCCCCTTTATCTATTATTCTGCCGGCTGAGGAGGTTTTGGTTACGAGATGTTATAGAACAATAGTATCTGAGGATAGTGAGGAGGAGGAGACAGTATGGGGAGGAGGGGGGTGGGGGTGATGTAGGGCCTTCTGGTGGTGGAAAGGGAGAAGGGGTGCAGAGTGATGACAGTGGGGATTCAACTGAGTCGGATAGGGTCGAAGTTGCCGTTTCGGCTAGAGATAAGATTAGGTTAGATCGATTTACTGCCAAGTTAGAGCTGTTGAAGGTGGGGGTATATCTGAGTGTGGCGGGGGTAGGGTTAACCTTCAAGTCGGACCCTGGGGAAGGGATAATGGCTTATAAAGGCCAAATTCAGTTTGGAATGAAACTTCCTCTTCGAAGGTTGGTGAAAGAAGTACTAAATTTTTGGGAGGTGTCCCCGGTGCAAATGAACATAAAATTTTATGAGATAACGAGGGTTATAGAGGGGATGAATGTAAAATTGACTGTTGAGGGTCGGGGTTTGATTAAGTGGTTTGATATTATTACCTTTTACTCGAAGAAGGCGAGCCAGAACCCAGGTACCTATCATATTCAATGTCACCCAGAGAAGTCCTGGTTCTTTGATCTGTGTTCGACGGGTCGATGGTGGAATAAAGATTTATTGATAGTACGGGGGAACTATGAGAATGTTGAGGAGGATGACTCTTATAAGTTGCGTCATAGGGTGTATAATCAAAGTAAGTTTATTGTCCAAGGGTTGTTGTTGATGTATGTTTTGAATAGGTGATGATTATATTCTTGTTTGCTTTGCAGGTCTGAAAAATTTGTTTTGGGACAATCCGAGGAACTATATTGATACTTTGCTCGAAACTAGTGAGGACTGGTTAAATTCTGTTTTTAATAGTCTTGGAATCAAGAGGCAAAGAAGGAAGAAGGCGGATTCCCTGCTTCCAAGCGTACCCGTTACGCCAAAGCCATCAAAGAGAAAGAGAGGCGAAGGTATTTTGAAGGGTCCAAAAGAAATAGGAGGGGAGGAGTTGCCAAGGAATTATCAGTATGTGCCGAGAACACGGAGAGGGTTGAAGCAAGCAGCGCCAACGCCCGAAGTGGCTAACGACGATTCGAGGTTGAGGCTGAGGTAGGTGCCAACTCAAACTAAGAAGGGGAAGGGCCGGGTAGCTCCCGAAGCTCCGAAGGTTAGTCAGCGTAAAAGGCGTAGGGCGCAGGGGGAGGATGATGTAGAAGATGAGGATGAAGAGATGACGGAGGCTGAACGACAAGAGCAAGCAGTGGCTAAACAAGCTTCGATGGTCAAGCTCTGCGAAGATGACCCAGATAAGGCTTCAAAGGAAATTAAGAGGCACATGTTTCAGGTAACTATCTATAAATTTCTTCTGTGAGAGCCTGAGGTTTTTTTTCAAATTCTTTGAGTTTCGAGGTGTACTGACTGCTTGAATATTTTAGCAGATGGAGGTATGGGTGCGATTGTACAACAAGGCAATGAAGTCAGTAAAGGGGAAATTGCGACAAGCAGTGGAAAGTCTGGATCTTTCTTGGGGGACTGAGGCATCATTGTCGTTTGAAGTCAAGAAGTTGAAGCAAGATCTGGAGGTGATTACTGACTTGTTTGATGAGAGGCTCCAGCTTCAGCGGGCGCGACAGGAGTGGGAGTTGTCGGCAAAGCTTACGGCAAAAGAGAGAGAGAAAACAGAACAGAAGGTGAATTTCCAGCGACAGTTTGATGATGAATGTAAGGTGAATGTCAAGCTAAAAACGTTTATAGAAGATAAGGGGTATAACCCCGATACGTTGGAGTCCTTCCCTGTTTCCCCATAATTTGTTGATGGAGATGATTTGCAGATGAAGGAAGGAGATGAAGATATTGTTGATGAGGCAGCTGGAAGTACTGGAGGTGGTGTGGAGACTTCTGTTATTGGAGTGGCCAGTGATGGAACTGTTGATGGTTTGGTTGTCTAAGGTTCAACTGAAGCTGCTGAGGGTGTTGGCGCTGGGGGACCAGTGGAGGAAGAAGGTGTAACCGCGCCGATATGAGGTATTTGGTGTTGGGATTCCATGTTTCCCTTTTCTGATTTGATGTTGGGTTGTAATATTTTAAACTATGTTTATTTTGTTGGTCTCTGAACTCGGTATGTTTTTGAGCTGTTGTTAACTCCTGAACTTCTGAAGTTGATTATGAATTGTTTCGAATTAATTCCTGATTTTCTGATTGACTTTGTTGTTTTGTTCTGGCCTTGCATTGCTCTGGATTGTTGAAATACTGATGCGTATTCTATTGGCTTGGCTTGTATTGAACTTGTGATGACTGATCTTGAGTTATAATACAACTGCTTTTCTGATGGACGATACTTTGAATCTTCTTTACACTTAATAAAATTGTAGATACTCCTGTATAACCGTATCTGCATGTATTGTTTCTGTCAAATAACTGTTGAGTGATCGAAACCTAAAGAGCTTTAAGGATGTTTAGATCGATCCCTGAATGATGTCCTGGACATCGAAGGCCGAAGCCACAACGATGTTGGAAGTTTGAAAATTTTTAAGGTCGCCCCCGAGTACCAGTCGGGCCGAGGGGACGTGATACCTGGAGGAAACCCGAAAATTTGCTGGACTTCGAAGACCTAAGCCACAACGAAGCAATATGTGTTCGCCTCCAACGCATTCCTGAGGGTCCGGTCTTTCAACCATTCGTGCCCCTCGAGTTTGCTCGAATGTTGGAAACTTGAAAATTTTAAGGTCGCCGCCAAGTATCAGTCGGGGAGACGGTGGACATGATACTCGGGGTAAACCAAGAAATCGACTGGACTTCAACAGTTTCAGAGCCTGATCGAAGCAGATCTGTTTGCCCCCAATGCATCTCTGAGGGTCCGGTCTGTCGACCATCCTTGCCCCCCGAGTTTGCTTGAAATTAGAAGCTTGAAAATTTCAAGGTTACCCCCAAGTATCAGTCGGGTCGAAGGGTTGACATGATACTTAAAAGAAACCAGGAAATCGACTGGACTTTAAAGGCCGTAGCCACAACAAAGTATAACTGTTCACCCCAATGCATTCTCGAGGGTCCGATCTTTTAACCATACTTTCCCCTCGAGCTTGCTCGAAATTGGAAGCTTGAAAATTTCAAGGTTACCCCCATGTATCAGTCGGGTCGAAGGTTGACATGATACCTAAGTTAAACCAAGAAATTCAATAAAGTAGAAGACGAAGTATGGGTGGAAAAAACTGTTCATTGATTATTCTAGATTTCATCAGTTGTACAAGGTTGGGGATATGGTTTACTATAGGAGACCAACCGCATTATGTTTTATGGATTTGGTAAAGGCTCTTCGTCTTCTATTATTAGGTGGTTAGAACCTTTGTCAGTTTTATCGTACTCGACATAAGGTCCTTCCCTGGATTTTGCTAGCTTCCCGACATTTCAAGGTTTAGAGGATTGGTTGATACGTCGAAGTACTAGATCTCCAATGTTAAAAATCCATGGTGGAACTCTCTTGTTGTAGAATTTCTGAAGAAATGTGTGGTAGCGGCCTAAGTTGGCGATAGCTTGGTCTCGGGTTTCCTCGATCCATAACATGTTGCATGCGAGCTCAAACTCATTGTCTTCGTCTGGGAGGTTAGAATCTCGTGTGGGTACTTTGAATTGAGTAGGGAGCACAGCTTCGGTACCGAATGCTAGAAGGAAAGGGGTGTAGCCTGTAGACTTTCTTGGTATTATTCGGTAGGCCCAGAGGACATGTTGTAACTTTTGAACCCATCGTCCTTTCTTTACGTCAACTCTTTTCTTGAGACCGTCGACAATGGTTTTGTTGATTGCTTTGACTTGGCCGTTGCCTTGGGGATAATTGGGTGTTGAGGGTGAGAGAATGATGCTGTGTTTTTTAAGAAAGTTTCTGACTTTGCTGCCTACAAATTAGGGACCATTATCGCATCGAATCATATGGGGGCAACCGAAGCGTGTGATGATGTTTTCCCATAAAAAATTGATAACTTCCTCTTATCTGGTTCGACATAAAGGTACAGCTTCAACCCATTTGGTAAAGTAATTTATTGCAACAAGAACGTTTTCTCTGATGCCAGAGGCTTTTGGGAAGGGGCCAATGGGATCGATGACCCATCTTTTGAATGGCCAGGAAACTTGACTGAAATGGAGGTCTTGAGAAGGGCAATAGATATCATAAGAATGGCGTTGGCATTTGTCACAGTGTTTTGCATACTCTTCGGCTTGTTTTTTTCATATTAGGCCAAATCAATCCTTGGGTGACAGCTTGAAGGGCCATAGAACGACCAGCAGTATGAGCACCGCAGGTTCCTTCGTGAAGTTCGGTTAAAGCTGCAGTGGCTTCGGCTTGGGATATGCATCAAATGAGGACGTCATTCAGGGGTTTGCGATGTAATTTATTTTTACGAATAGTGTATCTGCGGCAATTTTCTAACAACGACCATTTGGCTTTGGGATCATCTGAGAGGGTAGAATTATTAAGGTATTGGAGGAATGGTCTTCACCAATCGCCTGGATCGAGACTCTCGCCCCTAGTATTGATGGCATTATCTTCCATCTGGTCGATACTTGGGCGTTCGAGTACTTCGATATGGAGGGTCCGAGATTCTGATTGTCCGAGCATAGCAACTATGTAGGTGAGGGCATCTGCATGTCTGTTTTCTCCTCGGGGGTAATAAGTGATTATGGATTTTTCAGGAAATTGGTCCATGCGTTGTCGTACCTAGAAAGCATAGTCAGCTATGCGACCGTTAGCTTGATTTTCTCCTGTGTAATGCCTCTGAATAAGTTGGGAATCCATGAAAATGACAATTTTGGGAATACCGAGATCGAAAGTGAGGTCGAGGCCGTGGATCAAGGCTTCGCACTCAGCTACGTTGTTGGAACATTCAAAGGTAAGTTTGACAGCTTTTTATATTCGGTCATTAGTGGGTATTACCAAGACAATACCAATTCCTGAGCCATTAGGTCCTGCGGATCCATCTATGAATAAACGCCAGCCAGTGTCCGTTATTTCGGGTTGGTCTTCTGATAAGTCATCTTCGTGTTCTTCCCAATCGACATCTTCGACCGGGAAGTCGGATAAAAAAATCTGCTACTGTTTGGCCTTTATGGGATACTTACTTCTCAAAAGTACACAGACCACTATTGCACTCGTCTGGATACTTAATGGGATACTTAATGTCGTGATTGCCAAGGTACACAGACCACTATTGCACTCGTCTAGATTTTTCTTTTTTATTAAGTACTTCTCGAAAGGGATAACTTGTGATAACACGGATGGGGTGGGATTGAAAGTATGGTTTGAGTTTGCGGGCTGAGTAAACAAGTGTGAGGAGCAAATGCTCAAGTTTGGAATATCGAGCTTCCGCTGGGGTTAGAGTTTTATTGATGAAATATACAGGTTTCTCGATGTTTGAGTTTAATCTAATAAGTACTGAACTGATGGAAGTATCTGTGGCAGTGAGGTATAAAGAGAGTGTTTCACCTTCTATAAGGGTACTGATAATGGGTGGTCAACCAAGATAGGTTTTGAGTTCGAGGAAGGCTTGTTCGCACTCGGGCGTCCAGTTAATTTCGGGGCTGCATTTCTTTTTTGCTTTGTGGACGCCATGGTCGTATAAGAGGGAGAAGAGACAAGCACATCTGTCTGAGGATTTGGAAATAAAACGGTTAAGGGTTGCTATCTTTCCAGCCACTTTTTGGACGTCTCTTTTGGTTCGGGGCGAAGGCATGTCGATGAGGGCTCGAATATGGGTGGGGTCAATCTCGATACAACGCTTATTGATAAGGTGGCCTAAAAATTTACCGGATGAAACACCAAATTGGCATTTGTCTGGGTTAAGTTTCATGTTATATGTGCGAAGTATTGAAAAGATTTCAGTTAGGTCTTGAATATGGGTGTTCTTCTGAAGGCTCTTGCATAACATGTCGTCGATGTAGACTTCGACCGACTTGCCAAGCAAAGGTTTAAACATGGTTGTGGCAAGGCGTTAGTAAGTGGCTCCCGCATTTTTAAGGCTGAAGGGCATAACATTGAAACAATAAAGGCCTTGCTCAGTAATAAAAGAAGTTTTAAGTTGATCTTCGGGGAGGAGGGGTACCTGAATGTAACCCGAAGAAACATCCATTATTGATAGGCGCTCATGTCTAGCAGTAGCGTCGAGAAGTGCTGAAATAGTTGGAAGAGGGAAACTGTTCTTCGGTGTGTGCTTATTGAGGTCTGTAAAGTCGACGTGGATTCTGATCTTTCCGTTCTTCTTTGGAACTGCCACAATGTTTGATATCCAGTCAGCGTATTTTACTTCTCTGAAAAACCTACAGCTATGAGCTTGTCGACTTCGAGGTTCACTGCTTCTCGAAGTTGTGGTGCCAGGTTACGCTTTTTCTATTTGACTGCTAAGGAATATGGAATGAGGTTGAGGCGATGGCACGCCAAGTTGGAGTCAACACCGGGAATCTTCTGGAACGTCCATGCAAAGATATTTTTGTTTGCTCGAAGGAAATCTGTGAGCTCGAGGCGTTTTGCCTCATCGAGAAAAGTTCCGATGAATGTACCTCGACCAGGACCGTCAAGTTCGATATAAGCAGTGGGTTCGATGGGTGAGGTGGTATCTGTCGAAGGTGTAGGGGTAGAAAGAGACAATGATTGCAATGGGCAGCTGACGAATTTCTGAGTCTGATCGATCTCCGGGTGTTCGCATGAATGGGCGAGGCGTTAAGAGCTTTTCAAGTTCCAAGTACCTTCGGAAGTGGTAAATAAAGGGTTTGGCGGTAGGTCGAAGGTATCACATGCATGGCATAGAGTCAATCATGTTCGAGTATACCGAGGTATTCAAACTTTTTATCAATGAAAAGGAAGCTGGTTTGAAGGGTAAGAGGGCATGTAGTAACTGGTAGGCTGATACGACCAACAACGACTTCGGTTACCCTATTGAAACCTTTTAATTCAATATTGGGCGCAGTTATGAGGTCAGTTTTCTTCATGGTTTCGACAGTTGGGAGAAAAAGGACCTCAACTGCGCTCCCTATGTCTATAAGTATTGTGTGGAGGACGAGGTTTTCGATCTTAATCATGATGACTAATAGATCATAATGGCAGAAAAGGACGTGTGAAGTGTCACAGTCAATGAAAGAAATGCCCTCGAGGCGAGGGCGACAGCTTGGTTCTGGTATGAGTGTGGGAAGTTTCTCCTGATAGGTGAGTTTGTGAAATTTTTCGACGCACTTTCATTTGCTTTTGGAACGTCCGCTGTCTATGTTGTTGACTTCGATAAGGCAGGACCTGTAGATATGTACCATGGTTGGGTCAGCAGTAGGGGTGGATTGAGGTTGGAGGTAAGACCCGTCGAGGTAGCTAGGAAGGTCGACAATATACTGGTGTAGACAACCTTCTTTGAGGATGAGTTCGAGAGAGCGTTGGAGGGCGAATCATTTGTTGTTATGGTGATAGTTACATTTGTGATTGGCGCAATACGGTTCACCTACTCTGACTTCGATAGGGAAAGGGATACTCCAAATGGGGTCTGCCTGTATATGTGGTAAAAGGGTGTTGAGAGGGGCAATGAGTGTGGGTAATACTGGCTTAGGTCGCTTCTTGCGAGCTTCGGCACTGCTATCGAAGTTAGGGCGTTTGCGACTCTCAGTCTCCTGTGAGATGGGAGCGATCAGTGGTGTTGGAGTAGAATGTAGATTTTGCCGAGGTTTATTGAAGTTTGTGGTATGCGAAGGCTGGCTCTGTTTGCAGGAGTCCTGAAGGCTCTCGAGATCTATATAACCATTGACCTTCGAGAGCATCTCTTCAAGTGTTTGGGGTTTGTGGAGAACTAGGTGCTCTTTTACTCGGCTGTAATCAGGCAGAGCATTCGAATACGCGAGTATGGTATTCGTGCACTCAAGGTTCACGATTTTCCAGGATTCGTCGAGAAATCTCTTGGTAAAAGTTTCGAGTGTCACATTGCTAGATTTTCTGAAATTAAACAGAGCGTCAACTCTGACTTCTCTGTCCTTATTAAATGCAAACTGGGCAATGAAAAGCTGTGATAGTTGCTTGAAGCTTCATATCGAGCCGTTTGGGAGGTTGTGATACCATCGAAGGGGGTTGTCAGTAAGGCTGGTCGGAAAAAGGCGACATAACAGGTAGTCAGCCGTGGAGTAGAGGCTCAGGGTATTTTAAAATTCTTGAATGTGGGATTTGGGGTCTGTGTTGTGGTATTTATTGAGTTTGGGAGCTTAGAAATTGGGGGGTATTTCGATGGCCTGAAGTTTGGGGCAAATCGGGTTATTGAGGTGGCTCAAAGAGTCGGTGGCTAGGCTCGCGCTGACGCGAATAGCTGGCTGTATTTTGTGGTCGAAGGTTGTGGGGTCGAGCATGTGTCATATATTCAGCACTGCGGTCCACGAGTCGCTCTCGAGCGGGACAACACCTGGGGTGTCTGGAGGAGCGGAGGGTGGAGTCAGAAGAATCTTATGTGGGGTGAATCCCGAGGTGGATAAAACTGGTTGGGGGAATAGTACGAGGAATGCCTTCGGCACCGGTATGAACTGGGGGTATCTCGACACGGAGTTAATCTTCTATCAAAGGAATACAAGTAAATGATCTAAAGTAAGAATAAACTAGAGACAAATACTTGCGTAGAGGCCCGAATGTGATACTCTACAACCTCTTATGAGGATTTTTAAGATATATTATATTACTGATGAGTAATTTGAAGGTTCGAATACTGGGATTTACAGGGTGGTCGAAGGTAAACTGCAGGAAGGCTGGAGATCATTTTTCTAACCCCTCCTTGGCTTCCCACCTCTCCTATTTATAGAACCATAGGAAGTTGAGTCACCAAGTATGGGCCAGATTACATGATTACTGTGAAAGCTGTCTCTGTACATTATCACTTTCCCACCTCTACATTGTTACTGTGACAGCTGTCAGAGCTGTCTCTGTACTTCGGTACTGTGGCGCAGTGGTTGGGCATATCACTGTAGCTATAAGGACCAATTATTGCGTCGGCTTGTCTGGTGAGCTGGCTGCCTGTCCCATCATATTTTGACTGTATGCAGATATGGTCGAAGGGTTTCTGCTGTGATGTGTTAGTCCATCCCCAAGGATTGTCTGGGGTCAAAGCTTCATTTTCAGGAGATCTCTGGAAGGCTTGTTTTGGGGATTGAATAGGCTTCAATATATTTGGGTAGGCTGCGAAGTAGCCTTCGAGTATCTGAAGGGGTCGAAGGCTGTAAGTAGGCTACTACAGTTATAGGAATCCATATAGGTTCATAAACAACCTTGTATGCATCATTTGTGAAGTACTCAGAGACACGTGTAGTTGGATTAACATTAGCAAGACCAAGATCGCGTACAAGTACCATCTTCAATATTTGCAAAATCCGTTCTGCCATAACTAGTCATTTGAAAATGGTGACGTGATGTACGAACCCTGCAAGTTAGTGAATTTGTCACAAACTTTCTGATCTCACAGTGATTCGTAGCCCATGACATTAAGCAAGCTTGACTCTTCTCAGCTTCTTTCCTATACGTGTAGGACCTTTTCGAACATATTTTACGCAATTCCTTAATAAACACATGGATATGGAGATCTCCCACTTTCAAAATAATGTTATTCCAACTCTCGACATGATTAGTGTAAGCCACTCTGTATCTGAAAAAATTATAAACAATTGAAAGAAAATGCCAAATCTGTAAAAGCTGATGACAAATAGGATCTTACAACTGCAAAAGGAATAATAAAGAACTGATGACAAATAATTAAAAAAATTTGAGAAATAAGTATGCAAATGGAGTAATAATGACTATTCCGGAAATAACAAATGAGAAGTTGATCAATATAGAGTGACAACATACCTACTCATTAGAATGTATAAATTAGACCATGTTTCCATGGGAATACCTAGTATGTATTGGAGACCCACTGGATCTGTATTCTGGATAACATTCATGTGTTTATCAAAATCAATGCTAGTTAGGGCCTCTGCTGCCATCCTAAATGCGATCCTCATGCTTTCGAGGGTAATTTTAATGTTGTTTGATATGTGGAAGGCACAAAATATATGGATTGCAAATGGAAACACCTTGGGTATAACATTAATAATTCTGGCATTTCTGTCAGAGATGACGATGACTGTGAAAATTAGACCCAAACATCTCCAGGAAGTATGTCCAACTTTTGGTGGTCTCTGAGTCTGTTATCGAAAACGCAAGTGGAAAAATATGATTACTTGGGTCAATGGCGATGGCTGTTAGTAGAGTCCCACGATATCTTCCTTTTAAAAAAGTTCTGTCAATCACAACAACTGGTCTCAATAGTTTATAAGTTTTTTTTGGACGACCAAAGCACCAAAAACACCTTGTAAATTTCTTATCTTTACAACTCGCAGTTTGTATGTCAAATACAAAATTCGGGTCAACCAACCACACTTCAGCAAAGTAGCTCGTAAGTAGCTGGTATGCGTGCTCAAAGTTGCCTCGCATCTGAAGTAATTACGTAGATCAAATGAAATTGTGAAGCAGACAAATGATAAACATTGTTGTACAAATGACACAGTAAGTTGACCAAATGACATGCAAAAAAATGATAAACATTTTTGTACAAATGACTTGTATGGGGGAACAAATGACATATAAAGTAATGATACCTCTGCGCGGGTTTATTCTTTCATACACCAGGTAAGATTGTATGTTACATCAATATTGTAATTAATTTGTATATCATCAATAATTCTGGAAGGTTTGTAGTTTGGGTCTTTTCGTAGTTTTTCTTAATTATAAAAGTAACCCATCTACTAGACGCTGCCTTATACGCGTTCCCACAATCAGTTTCTACTCAGATGCATGTATACACAGAGCAATAAGTACTCTAAATAGGACAGAACCGACCAACCTTGTCGCATAAATACGCCAAGAGCATTTATGACCTTTGTAATCTACCACGATTTTATATTCGTTGCTCAGAACGTTTTTGATATTGAACTTGTTTATAACTGCATAAGTTCTTATGTGATTCTTGAGTTTAATCTTATCTCGATATAGATCACCAATGTTAAACTCTTTACTAAAGTTATTGGGATCTTCTGTATACGCAGCAGATTTGAATAAAAAATCCACGAGATCTTTCACCTGTTCGGGTTGTGGCTTAAACCGTAATTCAGCTGAACAAATGAGAAATTTGCTTCTTAGGATGATACTAATTTGATAAGAAATGTTAAAAAACATCTTACAAATGATAAATTTTACGAGCTTACCTGAAGGTTCAGTTTGTTCAATGATAGGTTCGGGTTAATTGAAAGAGGAACATTAGTTAACACAAGTTCATTTGAGAGATGAATATTTGATTAAAAAATACAAGGTTTATTTGAGAGAGGAACATCAGTAGGGATAGTTTGAAAATGTTTATTTGATTGAGGAACATTAGTTAACACAGGTTCATTTGAGAGATAAACATTTGATTAAGGAATATTAGGTTCATTTGAGGGAGGAACATCAGTAGGGAGAGTTTCAAGGGATTCATTTGATTGAGGAACATCATCATCATCACCTACTAAAGGTCCAAACCTACCTGGATCAAGCCCTATGTCGTTTATTTTAGGGTAATCCCTGTATTCGAGTTCAGGATCAGGAAATGATCGTTATGACGCAAAGGTCCCCCCGCTTTGGTGGTGGACAACCCTTTACCCGCGAAGAATAAAAATCATAAATAAAGTTCTGGGAGTTATGGGAAGGTACCCTAAGCTCATTAACAATCCATATGTAAAAGGGTGTGCCAGGATTGCTTTTATGCATATTGATCATTACGGTAAAATCATGGACTGATAAAACTGTGCATGCACAACCATGAACAAAGTTGTACAACTTACATTCCTCACGACGGATTTTGCTTGTTTCTTCAAGGAGTAATCCGCAATACGAATAGAAAACCCTAAAACGAATAATTGTACGATGAACAATCAAATTGGCTGGGAAAAATCCCTTTAGAGCTTCAATTGCTTAATCGAAATCAATTAAAATTGAATTCCTCTCAAACCCAAAGTCTATCTCTTAGAATTGCATTAATCTAACATGATCTAATCTTGCTTAGCCTTACCCCTTTTATAAGGGTTACAAGTCCTAGTTACAAAATATGACAAATATGCCCTTAAACGCCTAAAAAAATAGGTTGAATTGTGCCTCCCTTCAAATAGAACAAGCCTATGTAAAAATAGGAAAAAGTATATTCGAACAGACTTTAGTCTGTTTGAATAGAAGACTCAGACATGTATTTATTTAAATAGAAATCAAATTATATTCGAATATAAAAGAAGTGTCTTCGAACAGAGCAAAATTCAGCTCGAACAGAACACTCAGACACCTGCTTATTCGAATAGGAAAAGGAGTCTATTCGAATACAAAAGGGGTGTATTCGAACATACCAAAAGTCAGTTATAATAGAATTTTTTTTAAAGTAAAAAAAAAAGGCTCAGATCCTTCAGGATTATGGCTTCCCCCTTTAGGAGTCTTGAGCTCCTGCTCAAGCTGGAACTGGAGATGTGGGAATACGGCTGTGCCCAATTCCCTTATGTACTACTTCGACTTGCTAGGTAGTTGACCCTTCTTCCCAACTCGAAATGACTCAATACCACCCCGTCTCGTAGCATGAACTTTCCTCTCTAGAATACCATCCTCCTGTAATGGATCTTCTCTTTCCATCCATAAGTCATTAACTGACGGTAGGCGAGTCTCGATTGTAGAGTCATCATCTAAAGAGACTACTCAAACAACTTTAAATGCTCGACATTAATCACCGAATACATCTTCATAAAAGGTCAAAAATCTAATTAGAATACATTGCCACCAATCTTCTTGAGTATCATAAACGGACCATAACGGAGAGGTTTGAGCTTCTGACCTTTCCCCTTAAGCCGTTCCTTACCCAAATATAACCAAACTAGGTCGCCCTCTTAAAAAGTACACTCAACCCAATACTTATCGTATCGAGCCTTATACTTCGCATGAGTCTTCTTCAATAATGCTTTAACCGCCTCATGAACCTTGTCTACCCCCTAAATGAAACGATGAGCTTTAACTTGTTCATCTTCCTCTTTCCCTGATACCGTCTTATCTCCAAAACTAAAATCCAAATCAAAATGGCTTTAAGGCAAGTACCCCAAACAAACTTCAAATAGAGACTTCAAAGTGGAACCGTGAATCGCCCGGTTAAACGAAAACTGAAGATACGGTAAACTCTCATCCCAAATCTTAGGATACTTAGAATGGAATCCCCGTAATAAATGTGCCAAAGTGCGATTAACTATCTCTGTTTGCTCGTTAGTCTGCGGATGAAAAGCGGTACTTCGCTTTAACTTAGTGTCCATCATCCCCCATAGCGATCTCCAAAAATTGCCCCAAAAAGTGGTTATCCCTATAAGAAATAATATAAGAAGGGAGCCCAAAATACCTCCAGACATCTCTGAAAAACAATCGCACTGCTCCTTCCTCGGTGACCGTCTTCTGACATAGAATAAGAACAATCATCTTGCTGAATTGATCCACTATCACAAAACAAATAGTCATTCTTACACTTGGTCATGGGCAAACCACCCATAAAATCCATCGAAATTCTCTCCCAAGGTCGACTAGGAACTGACAATGGTAAGTACTATCTTTCGATTGGAAGGTTTTGATGTGTTGCATAGCACGCAACCACGAACCACATGAGCAACATCCACCTGCATCTTCGCCCATTAGACATAACGCTGTAAATTCAAAAGAGTCTTCTCAACCCCGAAATGACCTACCACCCGGGAACAATGTGCCTCTCGAATCCAATACAAACGGTCTCCACCCTCTGGAATACATAGTAGACTTCCCCTGTAAATCAAACCATCCTTCAAAATAAACTCGCATGTCTTGCCTTACTACAACTTCTCATGAATGACATTGAGCTCCTTGTCGTCGTCATACCTTGTAACGTACTCAGAAGGAACAATAGGTTGTATCTGCATAACTACTAACAAAATGGAAATAGTCGATAATGGGGGTCTAGATAACATATAAGCCATTTTGTTGTCCACTCCTTTCTTATACTTGATTAATAAGGTAAATTACTAAAGGTACGACATTCACTTCATATGGCGAGCTTGTTGTAGCTTGGACTGCGTAGATAAAAACTGTAATGGTTTGTAATCGGAATGTACCACAACCTCCTTCCCCAATAAGTAACTCTGCCAATGTTTCACTGATTGATATAATGCATAAAATTCTTTATTGTAGGTAGGGTAGTTATGTACTGCTCTTGTAAATATCTTAGAATCGTAAGCAATTGACATCCCATCCTACAAAAGAATCACTCCCAATGCATAGTCTGACACATCTGTCTCGACCTCAAAAGGCCGCTGCAAATTGGGTAACGCTAACACTGGTGTATTTGTAATCTTATGCTTCAGTAACAGAAAAGTCTTCTCATGGTGATCTTCCCACACAAAACTGTAACCCAGTCTTCGTCAAAGAATATAACGGTGCGGCTATTTGTGAAAAATGTTAAATAAACTTTTGCAAGTACTGACAAAACCCCATAAAACTCCTCACTTCTGTCACCGTAAGGGGTCAAGGCCAATTAGTAATAACTGAGACCTTCTCTGGATCGACCTTAAGCTCCCTGCCACCAATAATAAATCCCAAGTAGACTAACTCCTTTTTCCCAAACTCACACTTCTTCCTATTTTAAAAAAGTTATCGTGATCACAAAATGCCCAACACTTTGCGTAAATACCCAAGGTGCTCCTCCCATGTTTAACTATATATTAAGACGTCATCCAAATACATAATCACAAAATCATCAATAAAAGCATGAAGTACCTTATTCATTAGGCGCATAAACGTCGTCGGAGCATTGCATAACCCAAAGGGCATCATCAACCACTCAAATAGTCCTTGTTTGGTCTTGAACGATGTCTTCTAAGTATCTTCTTCCCAGATTCGAATTTAATAGTAACCCGACTTAAGATCCAACTTGGTGAAAAACTGAGCTGTCTGCAACTCATCCAAAAGCTCGTTTATCCATGGAAGCGGATAACGATTTAATCTTGTTCAACGCCCGATAATATATACACATCCTCCAAGACCCATCCTTCTTCGGCACCAATAACACCGGTGAACCACAAGGTGAGCAACTTGGATTAATAACTCCTTGCTCAAGGAGTTCCTAAACCTGTTTCTTGATCTCATCAGACTCTGTGACAGAAGTCCGATATAACCCAATATTAGGTAGTGGCTCACCATTCACCAAGGTGATATAATGCTCAACATCCATCTTACACGGCTTCCCTTCTATACCCAAAAACAAGTCTTCATACTCCTTTTACAACTTCCCCATATTGGTTTGTTGCTTAGGAGACATTACCAAAGTAGACAATACCTTAGCTGACGGACCCTCTTGAACCGGTCGTACCAACATTAATATAAATTTGTCGCTTGCATTAACCAACCTCTTCGCCTGAGTTACTGTTACTAAATTAGTGGTAGTAATATTTTCCTTGCACGCATTAATATAAAACTATGTCCCCTCCTTCACAAGACGATACTTGCAAGCTCTACGGTAAATGATTACATCTCAATCCCAAAGATAAGAGTTTCCCAAGATGACTTGACACACGTCCAACGGAACCACATCACATGTCACTTCGTCAATAAACTTCTTAGTAATCGCAAACTTGAATATACACTGCTTAGTGATCTTCAACTCCCCATCTTTCTGAATCCAGGTCAAACCATACATTTTAGGATGAGCCACAGTCGCCAAACCCATCTTCTTCACCACCACCTCAGAAATTAAATTTTTTTGACAGCCCGGATCAATGATGGCCTCGACTAAACTCTGCTTTACTTGAATGGTGACATGAAAAAGTTCTTCCCAACTTACCTCGTCGATAGCTATAGGTTGCTTAAACATTATAGTAAGCTTAGGATTTGGCTTATTTAAATCCAGAAGATCCACAATCGTTGTGGCTAGTATACGTTTCTCTTTCTTGCTCCTCTCCTCCTTCGGCCTAATCTCTGGGTAAAGTTTATAACATTTATCTAAAAATGTGCCTATTAGTCATACAATGACTATAGGAATTCCTCTTGGATGAAGACCCATCTCCTTTGGACTCCCTTTTCTGATCATACTTCTAATTGGACTTGTACCCCGACTTGCTCTTGTCGTCTTTCTTGTCACTCTTCAAGTACTTGCCTTCAATAGCAATTGTTTTAACAGTAGCATCTTCGATATTTTCCATATTAAAGAGCTTTAATTCTTTTCTAGGGAACTATGACAAACCTCCCGTATATTTCATGAACACCTCATACTCATCCACATCAATATTCAAAACCAACGCTTGGTTATGAAACTCCGTAGTGAATTGGTGTACGGATTGCCCAAACTTTTGGCGTAAATTGTGTCATTTGTACTATCGCTCCTCTTCATACCCAATTGGATAGAATTGCCTCCTCACTAAAACCTTGAATTTTTTCCAACTTAAACTTCCTACTTCGTAAAGTTTTTGATAGGATTTCTACCACGTTAGTGAATGACTTGTAAATTTTACTGTAAATAAACAAATCTTCTGAGCGTTGGAATATTCATAAACAGAAAAATAGGTCTTTAACCTATCTAACCAATTATCCAACTTCTCGGCATCGATTGAACCATCGAATACCAGAATTTCGATCTTAAAGTCATTACAAAGATTACGCATAAGATTCATCGACTTACCAATACCCGAGCGCTTCTTGACGGATTTGACATCACTAGAATCACTATCTATCTCCGCAGTACCCTTGTCTTCATTCGCCTCTAGAACCCCTTTCTTCCTTGAGCGGCCTCGCCGTTGAGAGTGGCCTCGCCGTTTCACCAAAGTGAAAGCCTTCGCATGGTTCGTGAGATACAATTGTTCTACAAACTCTTCCATAGTAGCAGTTAGGTCGGAAACTATTGTTTCTAAAGTCATGAGTCGATCGTTGGAATCGCCCATCTCCAAATTGACCTTCTTCTTTGAATTAGATTTTCGATGAATCTCCAACGGACTTACTAGTTTCTCCTTCGTTTGCTTAAAACTGTCACGTGTAGAGACCATAAACTATAATCACCCTCGAGAATCATAACTGAAAACTGATACCACTTAACCCATAATACGAATAGAGAAACCCTAAAATGAATAATTGTACGAAAAATAAACCAATTAGTTGGGAAAAATCCCTTTAGAGCTTTAATTGCTTAATCAAAATTAATTACAATTGAATTTCTCTAAAATCTTAAGTCTCACTCTTAGAATTGCATTGATCTAACATGATCTAATCTTTCCTAGCCTTGCCCCTTTTATAAGGGTTACAAGTCCTAGTTATAAAATAAGACAAATATACCCTTAAACGCCTAAAAAGAGAGGTTAAATCGCACCTCTATTCGAACAGAACAAACCTCTGTTCGAACAGGAAAAAATGTATTCGAAAAGTCTGTTCGAACAGAAGACTCAAACAGGTATTTATTCGAATAGAAATCAAAGTGTATTCAAATAGAAAAGAAGTGTATTCGAACAGATAAAAAGTCTGTTCGAACAGAACACTCAGACACTTATTTATTCGAATAGGAAAAAGAGTCTATTCGAATTCAAAAGGGGTGTATTTGAATAGACCAAAAGTCTGTTCGAATAGATTTTTTTTAAAAGTAAAAAAAAAATCTTAGATCCTCCTGGATCAAGGAGTGTAACGAAATCTTCGTATGACAAGTGTGCTCTTAGTGAAGAAAGTTTTGTACTTCCTCCAACATAACTAATAATTGATCCAATCTTTGGACGTACGATATCCCCACCAAAATGAATAATGGTATAAAGCTGAACCTCATTCATCCCTGAAACAAATGATATAAACAAATAATTCTTGTGATAAAGTAATAAAAAACAAATGAGAAAAATGATATAAAACTCAACTTCAGCAATCCCTAAAACAAATTATAGGAATCCTGAAATAAATAATATCAATAAACATTTTCGGTGATATAGTAGCAAATAAAAAATACCAAAAATGGCATACCAAAAATGGCAAATGATAAAGTAGCAGAAGACAAATGATAAAAAAGCCAAAGAAAAATTATTATGTACAAATTGTATCGTCTTGCATAACATTTTTCTTAAGAAAAAAAGCTTTAAATCATGATGCAGGTACCCAGTTAGAGATTATGGATACAGAGTCAGATATGTTATTTACTGTAACGGTTACTTCAACGGTCGAAAAGAAGGATAATAACGGTCTTTAACAACGAGAATAACCTAGGATAACAACGATCTTTTCCTCCCCAATAACCTCTGTGTGAGGACTTTAACGAATGCAGAACGATAGTTGGAAGACTTGGCACATGAATGAGACAAATAGTACATCAAAGATAATATGCTTTGATTTTTGTAGAAGCTTTGTTGTAGTCTTGTAGAAGAATAATAATAATAATAATAATAAGCTATAATTTTTAAGGTTGGTAGTGTATTTAGGGGGGAATCTTCTCTCTTATTACTGTTCTTATTACGGTACGTAGCAGATTATACTACTCAACAACTCCAGTGGGATAGTTTCTCATTTTTTATGCATTATTTATCATTTGTTATGCGATAACTTTGTCATTTGATGTGTATATCTTTGTAATTGTTTTGTTATATCTTTGTCATTTGTTCATCAATCTTTGCGAGGTGGTAGATTTATTACTGTAGCAGATTAGACTACCCATCAACATTTAATGTTAGAGAATAGGGTGGCAGCTAGGGGTAGTGCTGAGACCATTATCGATTTGTTAATTTTAGTATCGATTTTGGAAGAGGCTTGCCAAAGTATCGATTTTGTAAAGATGACAAAAGTAGTATTTATTCTCATAATTTCCGATATCAATAAATTAATATTCAAAAACAATTTTTGAAGAAAAAATACCTCTTCGCAACGCAAAAAAAAAAAAAATCCAAAAACGATCATTAGAGAACTATTTTCTTCCTTGATTCAGTAGCTCTTGCTCTCGATGCTGATAAGGTGTTAGATAACAAACAATTCTATTAAGTAATCATACACACATATAGATATGAGAGAAATAAAGAGCTTGATATTACTGATAGAAACCTTATGGTTGTTCTAGGTTATAATATCCCTTGTAGGATAAATAACTCTCTGTAAACTCGGCCCATAAAGCCCTAGCTTCTATGGACTTGTTAGAAGTCTAGTGGAGACACGCCCAACTCCTAACAATTTCATCTAATATTGGTAGAACATACTTTGAAAGCCACCGTTGCCTATTTACAATTAAGCCAAAGAGAACATATTTGATTTCATAGGGAGTTGGACTACTATACGATTTTTTGTTTTTTTCCAAGAATATCATACAATTTTTTGTATCAAGTTGAGAGACTTCACCTAAAATTTAAAGAGCAAAATAGCGCACTCTGTGGGTACCTTGTTTAATTCACTGCACCAATAAAAAAAACAACAACTATTGAAGATGCTCTAAGACTCGGCGATGTCATGCAATACTGCAAGGCACAAGAATTTCAAACTTGGCAAATATGTGAAGGATTCGAACCTAAGCAGCTGCCTAAACACATTTGTTGACAGATTTACCAAATAGGTAAGGCATAGCTCCTAGTGCGAAAGTTGATTTTTCTTTCGGCTCTTTGAGATCGAAGAAAGCTAGGGAGCTATTAGAAAGCATACCCAGACAAAGCATTAGCTCATCGAAAGTAACGGCTATCCTGTTTTCTTTCCCAAAGTGCTGGATCAAAATCATTTCATTTGCTTGACTTTCTCTCCAAACAGTTGGAGATGCTCTAAAAACGGACCTTTTAAATTGAAAACGATAAAACACACGTTTATTTGTGATAGTTAATAGTTAGGTAGGTACACTTCCATGCTACCGGACCCACTACAATCCAAAACCAACATGATACACGTGGGAAGGTCCACGTGTTTACTTCTCATTACTACACGTGCGAATATTTGTTTAATGGCACATCAAAAAAACCACTTTTTTCCGCGCCACCTCCATCACTCTTAAAAACTCAACCTCATTATTTTTCACTCATTCATCACCTCCATTAAAACAACCACAACATCTCTCTCGATTTCTTATTTAGGGTTTCTTCGACTCTCCAAATTGGGATTGTTTGTCCTAATTTAAGAGAGATTTGTCACCAAATTAGGGCAGATTTCCCCAATTTCAGCAGTATTCATTTCGATTTGTTATTATTTGTCGACTTGTTTGGGTAATCGAGGATGACGATTTCTGTTCCGAGCTTCAAATTATCGAAATTTGGGAACCCTTTTAGTGGTGAAGGGAAGCAATGGGGTGAGAAATTGGTAGTAGTTGATGTTAGGGCATTTGGGTATGTGAAAAACTTTGCCAAGAAGTCGAGTTTTTCGGTGTCTGTGAGGTACAATAGAAGTAAGTTCATCGTTGCAAGTAGTGCGAAAGAGAGTGTTGATATTGCGAGTGAACCGGATTCTGGGAGTCCAGTAGGGGTTGTAGTTTCTAATGGGAGAGAGGAGAAGGGTTTTGCGAAGGATTTGGGGGTTTTGGAGACTGGGTTTGTGCCAGATACTGATAATGTTGGTGGGGGTAGTGATGGTGATGGGAAGTTTCCGTCGGGAGGAGGTGGGGGGCGTGGTGAGGATGATGATGATGATGACGAAGAAAATGAGTTTGGACCGTTATTGAAGTTCGAGGAGGTGATGAAGATGATAGGAGCTCGTGGGGCGAGTCTTCCTTATGACATGTTAGAGGCTGCGAAGACTGTTGGTATTCGCAAAGTTCTTCTGCTTAGATACTTGGATTCGCAGGTAAATAATGATTCGGGTTCTGCTTATACTACAATAAATACAATTCAGTTACTCTTATCATGCTGCCTTACATATTGTTTTCATCACATGATATATGTTTTGGTACTTGGATTGCAGGTGCCAATCTTAGGATTTTTGGTGAAATCTTCCTCGTGGCTTCGTAACAGATTGCTTGCAGACCCTTCTTTTCTTTACAAAATTGG
The DNA here is from genome assembly GCA_014058105.1 of Kingdonia uniflora. Taxonomy (NCBI): domain Eukaryota; kingdom Viridiplantae; phylum Streptophyta; class Magnoliopsida; order Ranunculales; family Circaeasteraceae; genus Kingdonia; species Kingdonia uniflora. The sequence goes on along the minus strand of JACGCM010001144.1, from coordinate 2,949,351 downwards.
GATAGAGGTTAGTTAACTTCATTCAATTAGAAATATTCCATTAAATTTCTGTTCATGAAATTGCTTAAATGTGGTTCTAGTCAAGGATTCAAATCATGTAAGCCTTGAAAAAGTGGCGCCTTGGTTGTATCGTGGTCTTAGTAATCCCAAAATATATCCTTCTCGATATTGAACTTTCTGTTATTTTCTCTACACCTATAAATTGAAGAAGTTTGGTTATGGATAATAGTGGCCGTAATTCGGCCATGGGTAACCATATTTACCTGCCAAATGTGTTAGGAATATGATAACAATGATGCTTAGCATGTCACTGTATCTTTGGTCTTACAAATTTTCCACTTTCTTTTGATATGTTGCAGATAGTTATAGATACCTGTTGTGCAACATTTGCGGAAGTTCAGAAGAGGGGCAAAAAATTTTGGGCGGAATTTGAGTTATATGTTGCCGATATGTTGGTTGGGGTGGTTGTCAATGTAGCTTTGGTTGGTCTTTTAGCCCCCTATGTTCGTATCGGACAGCCTTCTCTATCAAAAGGACTTCTTGGACGCATGCAACATGCATATAATGCTTTACCTAGCAGGTTAGTGTTTCATCTCAAAGATAACTTCTTGATTGTTCTTCTTACAAAAGTGTGAATCTGTCTCGTTATTGCAAGGCATAGCTTGTTATACGGGTGCAACAGTGCAAACTATAGTGCTCTGACAAACCATGTGAAGAAGTAGCACAAATCTCAACAGACATTTCAACGACAATATACTTATAAAACATGATAGCTCTTTCCCTTTATCATAGGATACTGTATACCTTTTGATAATTTCTCAATATGTACTCCATTTGTTGATTTGTTCTATTCACCCAACATGATCATCTTCAGTTTCCACACATACTTTTTTTGGTCACATACTGCCTTTTGTCCTTTTACACATTTCCTTTTGTTCTAGTTTTCAGCTTCTAAGAAAATGTCATCATTTCATGAGGTTTTATTTGCTTTTTTCTGCAGTGTGTTTGAAGCTGAAAGGCCAGGTTGTAGATTTTCAGTACAACAGCGGATCGGGACATATTTTTATAAGGTGACATATTTTTCTAAATATATTGGGTGAAATCCATTTTCTTTTCCAATGAGAATTTTTATCACTTACGATGAGCCTAGTTATATACATTGCATTTCTTACTATGTTTTAAACCAATTTTTATATTTGTCCAGGGCATCCTGTATGCATCAGTTGGGTTCACATGTGGTCTTATTGGACAAGGCATTGCAAATATGATCATGACCGCCAAAAGGTACACTTTTATCTTGTATTTAATTTCTAAGTCATAACTTCACAATCGTTTTTAGTGAATATTGTATGGAGCATTTTTAGTGTACTTAAACACAGCATAAAAGAAATATTTCCATAGTTGACGTAATAGTAGCTGAATTTTGAGTGTTGACCGGGGAATACATTTTTTGGCACAATATACTGAGACGGGATCGCTGCCTAATTTAAACAATTTGTGCACGGAAATAATTGCCTTCCTAGACTGGCCACATGCTTTAGGATGTTTTTCCAGCCTATATGTTCTCTTTTCAGAATAGTTACCTGGAGCATTTAGTATGTGATTTCCCCCTTACTTTTCGAAGAAAATAGGAATCATCATGAATTGGGGTATGCTGGTAAATGATTATGGATATAATTTAACCTGTGAGTTGGGTTACAGTAGACTGTAATTTGCTGTTCTCCAAAATGTATTAGAATCTTCAGAACCTAAATGATCATGACCTCCACCACTTAAAATTTCTTTTTATGTGAACTTGATCACAGCCCAGTATCATAACCATTGAAAACAATGAATAAAGAAGGATATTCAGTTGGGGAGTGGAGTTGAGCACGGAATGCTGAAGGCATGTAGAGTGGGGCGATGACGGCACTTTCAGCACCCCTTGAACGGGTATATTTTTACGAGGAGAGTCGTAGACACGGGTTACTGCTAGCTAACATACAATGCTTAATGGATACGCCTTTAGTCAAACCAATTTGTCCTATGGGCAATGTATCCACAAAAATCGGATTACATGGTAGAAAATGTTTTTGTACAATGAGGTTCTAATACTTTTAAGAAATGCTTATTCTAATTTAAACATTAGTAACTGGTTACCATGGAGCTCGTGGTTCAATGGTGGTGTGACCCTCCACCAATTGAGTGGTCGTGAGTTCAAGCCCCCATGGGGTGAGAATTGTTGGGATAGCCTTTGGGCTGTCTTATGGGCTTTCCGGCTTTGTGACCTTCGGGGATTGTCGTTGCCTTCGTGCTTTGTACCCCTTCGGGACTTGTTACAGTAGTACTGTTTACGAATTTCCAAATCCGGCTTACCTTCCCAAAAAAAACATTAGTAACTGGTCACAAAGTTTTCAATGTGTTGTGTGCTTATTTATTAACTAAGACAGAGTAACTAAAATGCACTATATTCTCTTTCCCATTTGTTAAGTGTGATGTTATTGAAAGGCACACTCTAACTCTATTTTCTTTTCACATTATTAGGAGCATAAATAAATCAGAAGAAGATGTACCTGTTCCACCTCTTATCAAAAGTGCAGCTCTTTGGGGTATGTCTAATTCCATATCTCCCTTTCCTAATCTTAGCTGTTGAATTTATTATACTAATCTTGAAGCAAGTCCTATGCTAAGTTGTGGATGTGGGCATGTTATTCTTGCCAATCTCTGTTACTAGTTTTAAATGACGCTCTAGGTTCAATTTTAGCTTTGAGTTCAACTGATATGTGATCGAACTATGGTTCAATTGGTGAACGTTAGATTGATACTTCTTGTCTGATATATTGAAATCGGGGATACGATACTGAATATCGATCGATATACATTGCAGAAAAACTAAACTGTTAACGCTTTGGGATATATAGCTTGGATTAACGACATTATCCGATAGCAAAACACATATGTTCGAATGCTATTTATAATTTCCATAATACTAAATTTAAAAAGTACAAAGCTGTCGTTTGATCAATATATTATTAATATCGTGATAGTATCATATTTTAAAGTCTATGGACTTGTTGCAATTAAGGTTTTTTATTTGGTTGTGTGACTTGTGTCTAGTTATGTCCCTTATGTTAATAACACTTGAATTAACATATCTGGTAAAGATGAATTTCAATTGTTTTTAGATGCTCAGTAGTAATGCAAGATATTACTATGGAATACAATCGTGAGGTGGATCTTACTCATGCCAATTGCTTTCGTCCATTATGTTAACTGGCTCCAGCAGGGACATACTAAGTGATCATTTATTGCATTCTCAATATGTTTTGTCATAAAGCACATTTTTGCCACACACATCTACAGCAGTACCCTTCCCAATAAAGCATAGATACGCAACAAGTTTGGTGTATTGCATTTATTCCTTATTATACATCAAAGTCTATCTTATCATAAACTCTTAACATCCCACCCACCACAAGATCAGCCTTTTAATATCCACGAGTTCTCCAACGCTGGGCCGCTTACAAAGATCAAATCTGCTTAACTTAACAAAGGGCTTGCAATCTTAATCTGATTGATGTTCCCCTTTATATACAAATGCAGAGGGAGTTTACCCAGAGTGTCAATCTAGAAACCCTGTAGGTTGAATATCAACCCACTTGGGTTAAGTCTCATGTGGTTGCATGAATTTAAGTCTTGGTTAATAGGCTACGTCATATTACTATATTAGTTGTGATACTAAGTTGTTTATAACAAAAACCAGTAGATGACTAAACACGACCGAGCCTTATGCATCTTGAGACAAAAAGGAAGGATGAATCACTGTTTGGGAGAAGAGATCATCAATTCATTGTTATCTTTCTGCATTACATCTTTTTCTTTCGAGGACCTATTTGTTTATGATGTTTTTGGCATTGTGTCTGCTCTGTTTTGGCCATTTTGTTCCAATAACTTTTTTCGGGGCCGCGTATTGGTTTGTTTCTGATTATTTCCTTATATATGGTTCTCCAAATTTGTTTTTTGTCAGTTTGCTTTAATTTCTTTATGATAATAAGAAAAGCGAAAACTATGGAAAACTATGTTGCCTGAAACCTCATATGTACTTCAAGTATTAATGTGTTTTACAATCATCAACTCTATCCCTTGTATGTTGATCAATACACAAGTTTCAACCCTCATTTTCTCTTTCCCCACTAATTTTGTGTGTCTATCTCAGGTGTATTTTTAGCGGTTTCTTCCAACACCCGATACCAGATCATAAATGGATTGGAACGGGTGGTTGAAGCATCGCCATTGGGAAAGAAGGTCCCACCTGCTGCATTGGCATTTACTTTTGGCGTTCGGTTTGCTAACAATGTTTACGGAGGCATGCAGTTTGTAGATTGGGCCAGGTGGAGCGGCTGCCAGTAATGGTAATTGTTAATTTCCTTAGTAGATGTTGTCGTCAATAATAAAGTGGATAGAAAATATAATTGAAATTCATCTATGATATTTCTTTGGTGGAATTTTCTAGTGGAAGTATAATATTTTTAATCTTATTTGAATGGGAAAAAGGAATAAAAGTTGGTGGAGTCTTTGTTTCTGCTTGTGCCCAAACCTAGATAACATTATTAATAGACTCGTATTGGAAACAAGGGCATGCCTTTTTTTTCTTGGGCCCGATATGGTATACTATCCTTTATTGTGCTAATAAGTTGTGTTACTTTTGGAGTTTTTTTCTTAACTTTCTGCTGCTGTTCTATTTTTATCTGAAATGTTTGTTTCTGGGTTATTATATACTATAACCTAGTGGTGATTCTAGTGATTTATGGGTTGTTAAGACACTTTTTATGCTGGGAACCGAACAGGAACATTGATTCTGTGGAATCGGTGATGTGTTGCTTTACGCTGGATAGCCTAAAAAGTACATATGGTTGTGGATTTTGGGCCTTTGTGGTTGGTACACTGCACCAATAGTTAAATTTGATTTTTATTTCTTTTTTGATGTAGATCTCGTCAAGATAGGAATAGGATAAGGGTAAGTGCATGTATTTTTATAAATTTATTCCGTACTGGGATTGAAAGATTGAATGCTTTGATGAAGAGTATTAGAGCATCATATTGATGTGACCATCTAGTAGCTAGTGCTTTCTTTGTAGTCCGGTTAGCTCAACTCGTTTTTAGGCTTAACAGTGCATCATCTGGAGACGAGAAATAGATCAATCAAAGTTTCAGGTTTTTCTTCCTCTTTCCCCAACTTCTATGCTTTCTTAGGAGATATCTTCCAAGTATAATCTTGGTTGATGGGTTTGGTATTGTGGTGCTCCTGGTCTGCATTGTATCACCGAGGCGAATCCCCAAGTTTAATTTCAGGTAAGGGTCAACATATGTTCTGCCGAAGTATTTTTCGACCTAAACCTAATTGTTTCAGATCTCTTCACTTGTAGGGGAGAAATTCAGCTATAAGGATCTCAACTCTCAATTACACACATTTGAGATTCTTTTGTGCCGCTCAAGTTTTATTAAGTCACGCCACGCGAAAAATGTACACTAGGATCAAGTCATCAAACTGACAGGAGTAACTATTTTCTGTAGAGTTTTCAGTTTGATACTAAACAGTACTAATGGTGGCGTAGTATATGCCAGAGGAAGTCTTGTGGCGTGGATGCTTCTATGCTGATGTTTTAGAATGTTTACAGCCCTTTCATGTTATCTGGAGGAGGCTTTCCGTACTTTTGCGTGTGTACATGCTCAGCTGGTGTCTGACTGTTGAAGTGGAGGCTGTAAGTACGTAAGTGGTGGGTGATGCTTTCCATAGGAAACATTCATCAGAAGGAGGTGATGATTGCCCTATTGTAGGGGGGTAGCTTACCATGAGAACACAGAGGATGCTTCTCTGTTGGAGAAGGATGTCCATGAGAGGGTGTCTGGTACCCATGAGATGATGGTGATTGTTCTCCAGTAAATGGAGATGGTGACCGACATGAGATGGTGGAGTTTTCTCTTGTTGTGGTGGTGGATATCCATAGGATTGAGGGGGTTGCCCTTGTTTCGGTGGTGGTTCTTATGGGGGGGGGGGGGGGGGGGGGGGGGGTGTGGACGAAATTGTTTCTGTTGAGGTGGCAGTTTCTGAGAAGGTGGTGACTTTCCTTAAGAAGGTGGAGGTTGGCCCTGCTGTGGTGGTTTACCATGAGTAGGTGGAGGCTTCCTGTGAGGGTGGATGCTCATAGGATGAGGGGTTTTTCAATGTTTGGAGGTGGAGATTTCACTTGTTCAGGTGGTGTACGGTGTAAAGATTTTCCCTTTCCCGACGTGGCTTCCCATGATATGGTGGTGGGGTTATTCCTTCTTTGTGTGGTGTCTTTCTGTGAGAATGTGGTGGAGACTATCCTTATTATGACGGCGGTTTTTCGTAAGAAGGTGGTGGAGATTCTCCTATTTCTGACGGGTGGCTTCTCCCATGAGGAGGCGTAGATTCCCTTTTTTCTGATGGTGGATATTTCCTTTGTTGGGTTGCGGCATTTCATGAGTAGGTGGTGGGGATTGTACCTGTTGTTGCAGTGCTTCCCATAAGAAGATGGCGGCGATTCTCCCTTTTTAGGTGGTGGTCTCTCACGAGGAGGGGACAGAGATTCCCCTTTTTCTAGTGGTGGAGATTTCCCTTGTTCAAGTGGCGGCTTCCCATAAGAAGGGGATGGAGATTGTTTCTTTTTATGGTGGTGGCTTCTCATAAGGAGGCGGAGATTCCCTATTTCCGACAGTGGAGATTTCCCTTGTTTGGATGGTGGCTTTTCGTGAGTAGATGGTGAAGAATCTGAAGATTGTCCTTGTTGGGCGCTGGTTTTCCATAAGAAAGTGGCGGTCGTTCTCCCTTTTCATGAGGTGGCTTCTCACGAGGAGGAGATTCCGCTTCTTCAGGTGGTGGCTTTTCATGAGTAGGTGGCAGAGATTTTCTTTGTTCTGGCTGTGGGTTCCCGTGAGAAGAGGGTGGAGATTGTTCCTTTTCCGACAGTGACTTCTCATAAGAATGGGGTGGAGATTCCCCTATTTCTGGAGGTGTAGTTTTCCCTTGCTGGGGTGGCTACTGGCTGGTCTCTGGTGGTTGCTTCTGCCAATCTTCGTAGTACCTAGCGCGTTGCTGGGAATAATTGTATGCTTCTGCTACTAACGCTACGATCGTGCTTGCTACTGCAATCGTACTTGCTAGTGTTACCAATAGCAATAGAATGGACTCTCTCTTCATCCTCACTTACAAAAGAAGACAAACTAATCTCGTAGAAGAGTTGTTGATTCTGCAATGAAAAATGAGCATGAAAGATACGGTTTATATAGAGCTCAGTTTAGGTTTAGTTTCGTCTGCGTTATCAGTACGCAAATTATCAGAGTAAAAGTTGTTGAATCCATGCAAATGCATGCAGTAACGTAGTCAGAGATTAGTCAAAAAGCTTTCAGATTTGGTTTTAAGTGAAAGTTAAGATGTCATTTTCTTTTTATCCGCATGTAAGTTCGTTCTCTTGTTTTTTTCTTTCAAGATGTAATTTTTGTTATTAGATTCTTTACTAACCTACTTTTGACTTTCAGATCAAAACAGTAATTAGCAAATAAAATATGTTTGGATTAAGTGTTGATGCTAGTTAATTAGCTTTGTAACAATATTAACTGAATAACCTGTATCGCCTTTTGAATTTAAATCAGTGAATTGGCCTGTTTCAAGGAACCCGAGGGGTGGACTGTTACAAATCTACAGGTGAGAAGTTGAGTGACCTAATATAGTGATTTTGCTTATCGTGTTGATCCAGGGAGAGCTTTAATTCCATCTCTGAGTCGTCGACCTAATTGTTTCCGGTTCTTCTCATAGGTGACCCTGACTAGACCCAATTGCATGCATGCATCAAGAATGGTTTTCCTTGCAGGAGTTCGTAATGGTTGCGGAGCCATCACTTGAAAAATCACAAGGCACCATGTTGTTTGGGGTAAATAACACATCTTTTTAACTGGATTATTGAAGAACAATAGTTGCAGTATATGCTTGATGTAACTAACCATCCATTCTGAGTCTGTAGCAACCTGCCCACTTCAATAGCTTTCATCTCTGGAAACAGTCTCAAATTTCCCTTCATGGGCAAATTGGCAATGCCCATTTTGATTTCTCCGCACTTCACCATATACAACATATTATGCCTTGTTAGAAACTTATATCAATCGTTTGAAGCGTGGTTACCGTACCATTCAAGAAATACAACATAGAAGTGTGGTTCCCGTATGACATATTATGAAGTTGCCTTGTTGGTTCAAGAAATACAACATAGAAGTGTGGTAGCCTCATTTTCGGACCTCGCCTAGGGCCGGCCCTGAGGACCTAGGGCCCCCTAAACCTCAGGGCCGCCCTGATAATAACAATAATAAGCGATAACGTACGGGATCTTAAGAGTTGGAAAATCATAGTCTAAGATTCTGCTCTTCGATACGTTGATTAGAGAGGCAAACTTACAAAATAAGAATCGTTGCCATGTGTGCAACCTTCTCCCAGTCTTCTCCGTTTTGCTTCATTCTGGCCTTCAAATCTTCAGACATTCTTCTTACAATCAACTTTTGAAGCGTGGTGACATTCGGCAAACCATGCGGAGGCATCTTTAGGTTTTTGGCATGGCCCAATAAGTAAACTCTCGAGACTCCTTAATGATCCTTCTTCCATCTTCATTTCCTCCAAATCATCCAGGTATTGGAGGCGTAAATCTCAAAGCTTAGAAAAACCTCTATGAGAGAAAACCATTTCCTTTGCATGGAGTGAAGAACATATTACACGAAGAAACACTAGGTTAGGTTTGGAAGTTTCACAAGTGCTGGTAAGATGTCTCCTCTTATTGCGAACGCCAAAAGGAGACACAAATCATCCAGGTAAGATGTCTCTTCTTATTGTGGAAAGCCAAAAGGTTAAGCCGGAGAAGTTATGTGGAAAGTCGCAAGACTCAGGTAGTTTCTCGATGCACACTCCACCTAAACCCAGTTTGTAGAGGGTGATTTTTCAATCATTCTATTGGATTCTTTAACCTGTCTTCCTCTCTTATTCTTCTTGGAAGAGCATCTCCAACAGAGTGGTATGCTGTTCCGGTTTACCATACCGGTATTCTGGAATCGCATATCGTTTTGTTCCAACAACAAATTACGTTTTTTTGTATTGGGCGCTCAATGGTTCAGCGCCTAACACCAAAAAGTCAAATGATATGTATTTTTTATTGGGCGCTAAACGGTTCAGCGTCTGGCGACTATTAATTATTATTTTTCCTCTTGGACAGCGTATTAAAAAAATTATTGGGAGCTGAACTGTTCAGTGCCTAGGCGGTATGCGCATACTCCTCGCCAAGTTCAGGTTTCACATACTTTGGAGGGGTATGGGGGTGAGTATGCTGAACACCATACCCCTGTTGTATGGGTTTTTTGCAAGAGTATGGGAAAACCTTAACACCATAACGCCACAACACTCTCTTGGAGATGCTCTTACGGATAGACACTCTTTTACCCAACTTTTTAAACCTTAGTATATTTATCCCAAAGGATTTTTAAAATGTGTTATAAATTTGCAAGAGCTAGTTTGACTCATACACGGCTATTTTACTTCGTAACTCCTTCGTATTTATTTTGTAACCCCCCTAGTTATTATGTGACGGTTTAAAACAGTTTTAGCCCATCAATTTCAAACTTAAAACTTTTTCGACTATAAAAAGGCCTTGCCATACCTCAGTTTAACATATCGAAAACAAACAGTTTTCTCTCTACATCTCTTTCTCCCTCTCTCGGTGAATTTATTCTTTACTTTGGTTTTGATTCTTCAGATTGAAGGTGCCTTACAATATAGTGTGAGAACGTACGACTCACACTTGTATACTTTATTTTGAGCTCGTTGTATCCTGGGAGGCATACTAATCATTATTCTGCCGATACTTAGTGGCAGACAAAAAACTGTTCTTAAAGAGATTGCGTTCCACATCATTCACATTTCCTTTGTTATGCAGTTAAGTCATTATATTCCTACTACTGTTGTTGATTCTCTATTTAGTTTGCATTCAGCCATTCTAGATATTCAAGTGATATTTGCCCATTATTTCAAGAATCTTTCACACGGCTGGACCCGGTTATATGTAGTCTATCTAGCATCTACACGTTCCTTGCGGTGGAGCTATCAATTATCATCACTTGGTGGAGGTAAAGAACGTCCGTCGGAGATGCAAGTGTTGTAGTTGTGTGGCATATGTACGCATCAAGCCCTCTCCCTCCAACCACCATCAAGAAAATTTCACACCAGTACAGCACACCGTGACAAAAGTTGTATCTCTCTAACTTCCTCTCCCCTGTATCTAACCCACTAACATAAGCCTTAACAGCCCTGAGAAACGACTAAGCATTTCTCTTCCTGATAATCTCCCACTACGACAAAATACTCAGCCATGAAGAGGAGGAATCATCCTTTATTTCAGTACCAAGATCTGAAGAAGAAGAAGAAGAAGAAGAAGAAGAAGAAGGAAAGGCCTGCAACAACTATAAAACATCATCAACGACACGTTTATCTTGAAACATCTATATTTGGAGTTTGTTTCATTTCGTATTTAGAATAAGTGTCAACACTACCTCGTGGTTATTCGTCGTTAGAGAGTGCACGTGGAGCGACTACAGCTGAACTGACACTGAACAGGGCGTGGGTTTGTACTTCTTCGCTCAAAAAGCCCAAACCGTTAGTATTTTACAAAAAGACCAATAAGAAATTATGTTATTTTGAAAAAAATATTTTTTTGATGAAAAAAAGTTTATGTTCGAACATTTTATTCATACCACTATTTTTTTGAATAAGATATTTAATTTTGTTCGAATATAATTTTGTCTGTTCAAATAGACTTCGGGTTTTCAGTTTTTTTATAAAAGACAAATATTTTTTTTCCTTTTTCACATCTTCCAAAACCAATTTTTCTAGGGTATGAGATTTTAGAGAGAAGAGAGATTTCAACAAGCGATTCAATGCGAAGTAAAATTTAAATTGAATCAATCGAAGATTTAGAAAACCTAATCTTAATTTGAAAAACTGGTGACTTTCAAGCTTGGATGCTATGACGGGAGATTGAAGCGAAACATTACGAGAACGAGGAATCGATTGCGAGAATTGTGATTGAAGAAAGCAGGGTTGGCCCAAGTACCCCTAAGGCCATGTGGAAAAATATAAAAAAGGCTTAAATTTTGCAAGGGGCTTGAACACTTGACATCTTACTCAAGAAACAAAACACTAACCAACTAAGATAAGTCTTCAACATAAATGTTATACACAATTTTTTTTCTTCTAACCATTGGGCAATTTTTTTGTGTGGCCATTTTATTCTTGGGCCCTGTGCGGTCGCACACCTCGCACACCCTCAGGACATGCCTTAAAAGAGAGTTAACCACATGATGTGCTTATCGAGTCCGTAAGTAATTGAATTCTTATAATTTCGTTTCAATATTAGATTGTTTAGTTGTCGGGTGATTCGGCAGTGACCTGTAGGGTTTTCTCTGAGAAAGACTTTCAACATAGTTAAAATTATTTGTTCTTGTGCTTAATTTACCTTGTTGTCACTAGACTATTGAACCAACTTGAATTAGGTTAGGGTTAAATCGTTAATTCAATGATTTTTAAACTTATTAATTTTGACCTAAATTAATCGAAATCTATTAATCTCAAGCATTTATAAATTTCACATTCTGTCAAGATCAACTAAATAAATGCGATTGGTAATGTTCATCTAAATTATAACATTGAACCAAACAGCGTACATAAAATTACAGTGATCCAAGAATTCAAATTAGGTACATTTATTTCAATACCAATCAGAAATACAACATAGAAGCAAACTGTGCCGGAAGTTTGATCCTGTTGACGTTGCCAAACGGATAGAGCCGTCTCTCACCAAACACCGCACGATTTACCTTCAAGACAAAACCCCATGAAACTTTAGTTAAAAATCACTAAAACTCAAATTCAATACTAAAACTGAAATGACCGATTTGACTCGTAACATGTGCAACTCACCTGGTAATGATAGTAGGTACATGTGCAACTTTCTCCCAATCTTCTCCGCCTTCTCTACTCTTCCATTGAACTCCTTTGGCATATTCTTTAAAAATAACTTCCCAAGGGTTGTGATATACTGCAAACCATCCGGAAGCATCTTTAGATTTTGACATTCCAACATAAATAAATCTCTGAGGCTTCTTAAAGATCCTTCTTCCATCTTCATTTCTTCCAAATCCTCCAAGCCCCTGAGTCGTAAATCTTGAACTTAGGAAAACCTCCATGAGAGAAGACCATTTCCTTTGCATGGAGTGAACACTCTAATAAATTAAGAAACACAAGGTTTGGAAGTTTTCCAAGTGTTGATATGATGTCGCCCCTTATTGTGGATTCCGCCAAGGTAAAGCTGGAGAAGTTGTGTGGAAAGTCACAAGGCTCAGGCAGTTTTTCTATGCAAACTCCATGTAACTCCAGCTTGTAGAGATTGGCGTGATTTTTGGAGAAAATGTTAAATCTTGTATTCCAAACTGCATGAAAAACCAACACCTCTTATGGAGATGATCGAGTCAAATGTATACACACTATCTTCTTAAGACAGATTCGCCCCTGCCACAGTGCTTTGTAGGAATATATGCCCCTGTCTCCCAGGATACAACGATCAGTCGCAGAAAGAAGAAAACACTTCTATCTTTCTGCCAAACGAACTTTGATTGCGTCTGTTTTCTCTTTGTAAAAAGACTCAAGAAAACTCTGAAAAACTGATGATAATACAACGATCAGTCGCAGAAATAAGAAAACACTTCTATCTTTCTGCCAAACGAACTTTGATTGCGTCTGTTTTCTCTTTGTAAAAAGACTCAAGAAAACTCTGAAAAACTGATGATAATAAATGAAAACGAAATTGGGTTATATAGAGCATAGACGACTCTTCACCAAGAGTCGCACCTCAAGTTAGTGCCTCTTCACCAAGAGTGACACCTTAAGGTACGTCTGTTGGAGACATCCCAACTCACACTTTATACCCAAAAAACGACTAAGTGTTTAAGGGAATCCCCATGAGCCCATGGCCCCATGGCCCAATCATAGACTTATAATAATATGCGGGTTTTCTAGGTCGAGCAAGCCCATGGGTAGCCCATGCACCCAAGCTAGCTTACACACATGAGCCACACATGTCGCACATGCGCGTGTGACCCACCAACTCTCACATACATTACAACAAGGTAAGTGTTTGATTTACTTATATAGAAGAGTTATGTTTCCCTCATATCCAATGTGGGACTAAAACCACTTAGTTCCACCATTTAAACTTTAAAAGAAAAACAATTCATACTGTATTTTCCAACAATCCCCCACATTTGAATGGTAAAAGACAAACTCAGACAAAACAGAGAAAATCAGGGAATGATCCTGCATCGAGAGAGGTGTCTTGTGGACTTGAACCTTCTCTAGTAAAAAACTATCGGATTTACGCTGATTAGTGAACATATGTCTTGAACTGTCAGCTTTGGTGTAAACCAAGACAATAGTCTTCAGACAATACTATTCCAAACGCAATCGGCTCTCCTAGTTGTGTTCAATTCGGCCCTGAACAAATCCTAGATTCATGAGTACTATTAGAGAATTTTGCCCTATAAAATTCTCATGGAAGCGGCCCCACCTCACGCTCACATAGGAGATTTCCTATTAAGAGTACCCTGTCGTACCCCAGTTGTAAATACAAGTCATAAGAATCATTAAAAGTTCAGAGAACTTACCCTAAAAATTGCGACAGGTTGCACTGTTCACATCATGGAATAGGCAGGAGTTAAAATCTCCTCAGTGCTCATGTTGAGTAACTCACAACTAGTTGTTCTATTGAACCTAGATCATGGGATCTCCAATCAACTAGGTTAGGTTTCCGCTAAGGTTAACTCGTATTTAAAGGCTTTAAGCTCATTCCCCTCGATGTGGAAAAAACTTGCATTTTTGCCAACCCTTTTGTAAATGGATCCGCTAGGTTATCACTGGACTTCACAAAGTCAATATATATAACTCCACTTACAAGTAATTTCTTTACAGTGTATTATGTTTATGACGTATATGTCATGACTTACCGTTATAAACATTATTCTTTGCCCTTGCAATCGCTGCTTAATTATCACAATGGATACATAAGGCAAGTACTGGCTTTGGCCACATAGGAATATCCTCTAAAAACTGTCGAAGCCACTCAGCTTCATCTCCCGCTAAATCTAGAGTAAAAAACTCTGATTCCATAGTTGATCGAGCTATGCATGTTTGTTTTGAGGATTTCCATGAGACAACTCCACCACCAAGTATAAACACGTATCCACTTGTGGAGTATGACTCGTGAGAATCTGATATCCTGTTTGCATCACTGTATCCCTCAAGGACAGCTGGATATCTTGTGTAGTGCAACTTATAGTCTATTGTATACTTTAAATACTGTAAAACCCTTATTAACACTTCCCAGTGGCTCGGTCCAGGGTTTATAGTATACCGACTCAGTTTGCTAACTGCATAAGCAATATTTGGTCTAGTGCAGTTCATAATATATATTAGACTGCCTATGATGCGTGCATACTCTATTTGAGAAATAGGCTCACCTTTGTATTTAATCAATTGACGCATATTATCATATGGTGTTTGAACACCACGGCAGTCAAATTTATTAAACTTCTTAAGTGCATTCTCTATATAATGTGATTGAGACAACACAAGTACCTGTGGTGTTCTGTTAATCTTTATGCCAAGAATAACGTCTGCAACATCTAAGTCCTTCATATCAAAAAATTTGGACAACATATTCTTTGTTGACATAATGACATTGATTTTAATCCCCATGATGAGCATATCGTCTACGTAAAGACACACAATGACATGCTCACCATTAATGTTTTTAATATAGACACATCTATCAGATTAATTAATTTTGAAGCCATCTTTAATCATGACTCCATCAATTTGGTCATACCATTGTAAAGGTGCCTGCTTCAATCCATAAAGAGATTTAACCAGCCGACACACTTTATTTTCTTGGCCTCGGACAATGAACCCCTCAGGTTGGTTCATATATATTTCTTTATTTAATTCACCATTCAAGAATACTGTTTTAACATCCATTTGATGTATTTCAAGCTTATGCACTGCTGTAATAGCTATCAACATACGAATGAAAGTTATTCTTGTCACTGGAGAATATGTATCAAAATAGTCCAAACCTTCTTTTTGCCTATATCCTTTGGCAAAAAGTCTGGCTTTGTACTTTTCAATTGAACCATCAGGTCTCAATTTTTATTTTAAAATCCACTTGTAACCTATAAGTTTGTTGCCAGGTGGAAGATCTACCAATTCCCAAGTATAGTTGTGCATTATAGAGTCTATCTCACTCTGTACAGCCTCTTGCCAACTAGGAACTTCAGGTGTAGCCATGGCTTCCTTGAAGGTTCGAGGCTCATTTTCTAACAAAAATGCTACAAAATCTTTGCCAAAAGACTTAGCAACTTTAAGTCGTTTCCCACGTCTTGGTTTTGCATTAAAATCAGAACTTGTAGGAGTGATACGCTGATCACTACTAGAAGCAACATCAGTTGTTCTTTTAAGAGGATTCACAGTATCACTATTTTTATATGGAAATATTTTTTCAAAAAATATAGCATCTCGTGATTCAATGATGGTATTTTCATGCACATCATTTATTTTAGATTTGTATACGAGAAATCTATATGCACTACTGTTATTGGCATTGCCAATAAAAATACAGTCAATAGTTTTAGGTCCTAACTTAGACCTTTTTGGCAATGGTATTTGTACCTTTGCAAGACACCCCCACACTTTTAAGAACTTATAGGAAGGCTCTCTACCTTTCCAGAGTTCATAAGGAGTCTTTTCAATCTTCTTGTAAGGTAACTTATTGAGAATATAATTCGCAGAAAGTAACGCCTCCCCTCACAGGTTCTGCGACAAACCAGAACTAATAAGCATAGCATTAAGCATATTCTTTAAAGTTATATATTTTTTTCTCTCAGCAACTCTATTTTGCTGAGGAGTGTAAGGTGCAGTAGTTTGGTGTATAATACCAAACTTAGCACAAAGTTCTCCAAATGTAATAGAGTCGTATTCCCCACCTCTATCAGTTCGAAGAACTTTTATCTTTTTGTTGAGTTGAGTCTCAACCTCATTTTTGAACATAATAAACACTTCCAGTGCTTCATCTTTGCTTCTAAGCAAGTAGACATGACTATATCTTGTACAGTCATCTATGAAAGTAATAAAGTACTTCTTTCTGCCTCGTGTTTGTATAAACTTCAAATCGCAGAGATCACTGTGAATCAAATCTAGCGGTTCAGTTTTGCGTTGTTCAATAGAATGGAATGGTTGTTTAGGAAATTTTGCTTCAACACACACTTCATATTTTTGTTTGCAATTAAGATTGAATTTAGGCAGTAATCCTAAATAGACTAATTTACGCAGCGAACCATAATTTACATGTCCTAATCGTTAATGCCAAACATTAAATGACTCAAACAAGTAAATAAAATTCTCATTCTTATTGATAATTGAAACTGGTACACAAGACTGCTAGTTTAAACAGTCCATCACACTCATAACCTTTTTTATGAATACACCATTCTTAGTCATGATACATCTGTTTGACTCAAACACTAACTTGAATCCATTCTTGATCAGCAATGCTCCTGAAGCAAGGTTCTTGCGGATATCAAGCACATGCAGCACTTCATTCAAAGTAACTTACTTTTTCAGATGTGAATTTCAGAACTACTTTCCCTTTTCCTTCGACCCTTGACGTCAAAACGTTTCCCATGAACACTTTCTCTTCATGTTCAGTCTTATTGTAGGTAGTAAATAAAATCCTGTCATAACATATAAGCCGTGTGGCCCCTGTGTCCACAAACCATCCTCTAGAATCGCTTGCCAGATTGATTTCAGAGATCACTGCACACAGGCTCTCCATCTCAGCAATGTTTGCTTGAGTGCATTTGCCACTTTCTGGTCCGCTTTTACGCTTGCGACATTCCATTGACTTGTGCCCTGGTTTGCCACAAATATAACAACTCCCTGTGAACTTCTTAAAGTCCTTGCCCTTAGGGCCCATGAAACTTTTCCCATTTTTCCCTTTCTTCCCATTTTTCTTATGGGATTTAGGGTTTCCCTCGACCATGTTAGCCTTGGCATCGTAAGAATGAACAACATCCTTCTTTTCGTTGGATTTATTATCTTCTTCGATCCTTAGCCTTACGATCAGTTTCTCCAACTTCATTTATTTCCTCTTATGCTTCAGATAACTTTTGAAGTCCTTCCAGGATGAAGGCAACTTCTCAATTATCGCAGCAACCTAAAAAGATTCACTTAACCTCATACCTTCTACATGAATATCATGCAGGATAATCTGCAGTTCCTGTACTTAACTGATTACTGTTTTGGAATCCACCATTTTATAATCCAGGAATCTGCCAACTACAAATTTTTTCAGTCCGGCATCTTCCTTCTTATACTTATGGTCTAAGGATTCCCACAGTTCCTTTGCAGACTCTATTGGACTGTACACATTATATAATGTGTTGTCCAACCTATTTAGAATATAATTCCGACACAGAAAGTTGGAATGAATCTACGCCTCCACTGGTGCTACAGTTGTTAGGTCAGTTTCTTCCTCCTTTAACTCTGGTTTGTCCTCCTTGAGGAATTTTGTTAAGTTCAGAGTTGTGAGAAAGAATAGCATCTTCTGCTGCCAACGCTTGAATTCAGTGCCATTGAACTTCTCAGGCTTCACCTTCAAAACGTGTAGGTTGCCCTTTTCACCATCCTTCTTAGTGAGATTCACCATTGCTGTAGTTTTTGATCACACAGAAAAAATTAGTCTGTCTTAAGATTGTATTCCAAACTGCATGAAAAACTAACACCTGTTAAGGAGATGATCGAGTCTAGTGTATACATACTATCTCCTTAAGACAGATTCGACCCTGCCACAGTGCTTTGCAAGAATATATGCCCCTGTCTCCCAGGATACAGCGATCAGTCGCAGAAAGAAGAAAACACTTCTATCTTTCTGCCAAACGAACTTTGATTACGTCTGTTTTCTCTTTGTAAAAAGACTCAAGAAAACTCTGAAAAACTGATGATAATAAATGAAAACGAAATTGGGTTATATAGAGCATAGGTGACTCTTCACCAAGAGTCACACCTCAAGTTAGTGCCTCTTCACCAAGAGTGACACCTTAAGGTGCGTCTGTTGGAGACACCTCAACTCACACCTTATACCCAAAAAATGACTAAGTGCTTAAAGGAATCCCCATGAGCCCATGGCCCCATGGCCCAATCATAGACTTATAATAATATGTGGGTTTCCTAGGCCGAGCAGGCTCATGGGTAGCCCATGCACCCAAGCTAGCTTGCACACATGGGCCGCACATGTTGCACATGCGCGTGTGACCCACCAACTCTCACACACATTACAACAAGGTAAGTGTTTGATTTACTTATATAGGAGAGTTGTGTTTCCCTCATATCCAATGTGGGACTAAAACCACTTAGTTCCACCATTCAAACTTTAAGAGAAAAACAAATCATATTGTATTTTCCAATAAATCTTTCTATTGGATTCTCCAATATGTCTTCCTCTGTTTTGATTAGATACTTAAACAAGCTTAAACACTCTAGCTTGTCCAAATTAAAGATCCAATTAGAAATGTCTTCTTCATATAAGTGTAAGTCACCAACCAAACCCAGTTTGTTAAGGTTAGAACACTTGTCCCAACCGTCTTTCACACGGCTGGACTTGGTTATAGATAGCTTATACAGCGTCTGGAGGTCCCCTCATCACTCGGTGGATTAAAAGTTAATCCCCATAGACGCAAGTGTCGCAGTTGGCATAAATTTGACAGCGAATCAACTTTGACATAATCATTGAATGTAGCTAATACAAATTTAAGATCTAAGATTTGTAGGTTCTGCAGATTCCTTATGATTGTTGATAAGTTAGGGACATCCAGATTCCATAACTGCAAGTATCTCAAATGGACTAGTTTTCCCAAGGACTTGGGAAAAATAGGCCTAGGAAAAATAACTTCATCTAAACGGGACAAATAAGATAAATCAAGCACTCTCAGCATTCCAAAAGCAATATTGTTTCGGAATAAAGTTTCAACTTTTGTTGGGTTTATTACTCCAAAGTGAAAAAACGAGCAAATATGCCGATAAGAAGGATCAACATAAATATTGCCCAATTTATTGTTTAAGACTACACGACGTACCCTGGTTAGGCTATGAGTGAATGGCTCCAAAGTTGTAGTATTGGACTCAATGTGAAGGAATCCGGCTTCTTTTGCTTTTGAGATTGACAGATCCTTTAAAAGATCAAGAGTGCGGAATTTCTTTATGTGGATTGGTTTTCGTTGAGTTATTTGTACCATACACCTACCAGCCAACTTTTTCAAGTACTCCTCTCCAATATCCTCAACTATTTCATTGCAACGCTGCGCAATGAATCCCTCTGCTATCCACATCCTAATCATTCTCCGCGCAGATATCTCATAATCTTCAGGGTAAATACTGAGATAAAGGAAACAAGGTTTCAAGTTGGAAGGCAAGTCGTTATAGCTTAAAGCTAAAATTTGGGTGCATGGTGTTAACTCTTGGATGAGTTGCCAATATATTCTTTTGAGTAAGATTGACCATGCTTTATAATCTTCAAGTTTTCCAATCAAAAGACCTCCCAGTAGGACAATTGCAAGCGGTAATCCCCCACAGGTCTTAACGATTTTTCTCCCAAGTTTCTCGAACTGCATTGGGAAAGAACATTTCTCGAAACTTGGGGTATAATCGTGTGCCTTACCTTCTTAGTAAACAAATTGTTGGGGGTGAACGTGCGGAATACATCACCCTCGCACAATTTGGTTTTCTCCGTTATCCTCATGACATACAAATAATCTACTAAGAAACTAGAAACGAAATTAACATGCACACAAAACGCAATATTTACCGGAGGTTCACCATAAGGCTACTCCCCCCACCAAGCTAAAAATCTATTATATATCCAAGTTTAATTACAAGCACTCAAGGGAATCCAACAAACATAGAAATCCCTAATCTCGCAATAATCCTTACACAGATTTACAAGAGATAAAAGAAACATTAGAGGTCCATCAAGAACATCGAAGATTGCCTCAACAAAGACCATGTCGCATACCTTCTTTTTGAAACCCTTTCAATCTTCTCTCTACCTTGATTTCTCTTCTTAGCAACCAAGAGGTACCTCCCCTCTCACCATCAAATCCCAAGATAACAATACACTCCACCATCTTCCTTGTAAAGACCAACTCTTTACAAGGTCTACCACAAAGGCTACATCTCTACTAGATTTCGAGTTTCCCACACAAGCTTTTAACTTACACCCTGTGTTTAATTCGATAGGAGGCTTTGAACTTACACTCTATATTTATAGAACTTCCATTAGGTCATCTCCGAAGTACGTATCATGAGATAATCCATCGCTTTGGATTAAATCCCCTTTAAAACAAATTTAGAAACAACCAAATAGAACTAAAGTCGTTCGAACGACTCATGAGGTCGTTCGAACGACCATTACAGTCCTCTGGAATTTTGGCCCAAGAGCTATTTTTGTTCGAACGATTTCTGTTCAAACGACCTCAGAAATCGTTCGAACGACTTCTCCACTCGTTCGAACGACTTTCCCAGATTTGAGCCGTAATCCTAACACAAATCCCAACTATCGTAGTCACTTAAAGGTTTGAGTTCATGTGGAAGACTTACCGGATTAACCTCCAGAGTGACGTCCATGATGCGAGTGGTAATGACGATTCTGCTACCATTCTTTATGTCCGGGAGGGAAGCTTTTAGAACTTTCCAGGCATCAGACGTCCAAACATCATCCATGACCACGAGATACTTTTTCCCTATCAGGAACTCGCGCAGCTTCTCCTTCAGTTCTTTTACTGTCATTTTTCCAGAGACCTCTGATTTGAGATCCATGAACTCCTTTGCTATGTCCTGCAAAAGGACTTTTGGGTCCTATACTTTAAATACATTGATCCAAGCACGAGCTTCAAAATGATTATTCACGGCGTCAACATTGTAAACTTTATCAACAAGTGTGCTTTTACCGGATCCCCCCATAGCAACGATGGATACACAACGGCGCAGGGGTTGCTCAATCAAACGTGTTGTCAAGACATTTATATCTTCTCCAAAACCAACAATATTATGTTCATCGAGATCATGGGAAACTCGTCGATACAAACTTAGCCTTTCGCAAGCTGATTTTGATGATTGACTAGCTTCACTTGCAATGTTCTCAATGCCATACCTTGTCCGATGATCCGAGATATCCCTGATCTTATTTTGTATTCGTTCAATATCTTTTCCCAGCTTATAGAGAATGAACATTTTGTCAAACACGAAAACATTTCTCTTAATGAATCCCATCCTCCTTCGTAGATTTCTTTTGAGGATGTAAGCCTCTATAACATCCTCTGCATCGAAAGCCAAGTTCATTAAATCATTGACCCAGTTCTTAACGTTTTCATCTCCTTCTCTCGCATCATCTCCTTTCAAGTAACATTTTATTTGTCTCAGTTCGTCTACGATCCATTCCAATTTGCCTTTCACACTACTCAAGAAAACTGCTTCATGAATGAGTAGGTCAGCAAGTTTCTCTACGACAACAGAAACAACTGCCTCTACGGCCATGGATGACTTCTTTCTTTCTCTCCGATCTCTCGAAAGATGAAGCTGAGGGATTGCAATTGGATGAAAGAAAGAAACCTCATTAGATGCGTTCCATTTGTGAGCTACTTTGGACAATAATTGAAGTGGAGCATTACTTTGGATGAAAGAAAGAAAGAAGGAAGCCTCATTAGATGCGTTTCTTTGGATGAAACTCATGAAAGAAAGAAGCCTCCACTTACTTTCTCTCATTGGAATAAGTTGGATAAAACACAACGGGGTAATTTGTTAAGGGATAAACAAGAAGTGATAAAACTAATTCTCAGCCACCACTTAGGGTATGTTTGGTAGCCCAAAAAAATGAGAAACCAAGTGAGAAAATAAAAACTATAATGTGTGGCCGGGACATGTCACCATTAAATAGCATGGTATTCGGCAATCAAGGAAATTGTGTGGCCGGGATGAAGTTTCTCTTACTAAATCAAAGCTATAATGTGAGGGTAACTTAGTCTCTCCATCAAAATAATAATAGAGGTAAGTTATTTCTCTCAAATCTTTAAAATGGGAAAAACCCTAATAGTCCAATCCCTAAATGGGTTTCAATATTGATATTACAATCATTGGGTTTATTTTTAAGGGTTCCATTGTGGAGTTGATGATAGCGGATATCTTCTTTAAATTTCATATTAGGGTTACTGCTTTGTAACTTTTGATGGTGCAGTTGTCATCTTCTGCCAATCTCAATTCAGCCTTATTGATGCATAAATGAAGATGCAAATTGGTAGTGTTTGAATCATTGTAGTTAAATGTATTGTATATCGTCAACTCCCTTATTCGTGATTTGGTTCGAATCTTGTCAATGTTGAGGGTTTTAGGGCTTGATTACAGATACAATTAGTCGGATTACGGCCATTGTAGTCGCGAAGAGTTAGAACCCGATGGATGTTACGGGTTTACAGTGGAAATGCATCTTTGTGTCTTACCCACACCTCTACAAAAGTTCATATGGTAGGGTATTCAACGTAAGGTCAAGTCTTACCAAGATTTGATGGGTGTAACCTTTGAGCATCACTTTAAAATTTTGTTCACTCTAGCCATATCACAATACATGGGAAATTGGTATGATGTAATTTTATAGCTATTACCAAATATTTTCATTGTTAGGTTTTTCTTCATTGTCTGGTGGTGTTTATGACAATTCTTGGTGGGTGGAAAGAGTAATTGGTTGCTTCAGTGTGATGTAAATGACATGACCATAAGTTGGAAAGAGTGGCGGAGTTTCCTTGAGAGCTATGGAAAATAGGTTGGGGAGTGTGTTTTTTATGAGGAAGTTTATATTTTTTGGTGTTCCTTTATGAGCTTTTTTTGCTTGAGTTTCAAGAATCTTCGATTTCGTCCAAATAAAATCTTTCACTGGAATTTGAGTGGGTTATTTTTTAATAGATGAATGGCACAAAGGGAGTTTAAGGACTCCTAGGATAGTTTGCGCCCATCCGTCTTTGAGGCACAACCACCCCATGAACATCCAAATCAAGGAAGTGGTCCCGATATCGACCTTCGGTGGAAAATGATTATTCTCTCCTAGAACTGCAAGGGGAACGAAAAGTCTTCCACCCTTAGGGAGTTCTTCAGTATCCAAAAGAAGCATGACCCTGACATTTTCTTTCTGCCTTAAACCAAGGCTTCCGAGCCTGATATGTTACGTAAATTCACCAAGTTGGGCTTTGACCATTCCCATTTTGTAGCGGCCTCTGCTACCCATGGTGGAGGCCTTTGGCTGGCCTGGAATAAGGGCATCGATCTTACTGTTCTTATCTCCTCCCGTAGGAGTATCGGCACTTTAATCTCCTTTCACGGCCAAAACCCCTCGTCGGAGGCGACTCATAAGCACTGGATGTGCCTTTTCACCTACGCCCCCCTCCCCCTCGAATCCCATAACCGTGATACTTATTGGACCTCCCTTGCTCAGATGGTCGACTCCATCCCTATTCTTTGGATTATTATTGGCGACCTTAACAGTATCACCTCCAGAGAGGAAAAGTTTGGGAAAATCCCTTTTAATTCTACAGCCCCCAACCCGTGAGAAGAACTTTTCTATGGTTGATCTGGGTTACTCAGGAGTCCCCTTCACTTGGTCCAATAAAAGAAAATGAACGGAGTTGACTAAACTCAGGTTGGACCGATCCCTCGCCTCAGTCTCTTGGAGAACCACTTTCCCCGATGCCTTTGTCCTTAATATGCCCATCATTGGGTCGGACCATGGGCCCATCCTCCTCAACACTGACCCGGTCTCGCAGTAGCTTCCTAAACAATTCTACTTTCATTCGGTTTAGATTAAGCCAAGGATTTGCACGACATCATCAAAAAAGCCTGGATGGTTGAACTGGAGGGTTCACGGCTCCTTCGCATCTGCAAATAGCTGTGTCACACTAAAAAAGAGCTGAGCGCATGGAACAGAGCTGTTTTCAACTCACTCTGACTGCTATTCAAAACCTCCGAGACCAAATCGATTGGATCCAACAAGAGCCCCCCTCTTACCAGAACTTGACCACTGAACTCAACCATTTAGAGAAGCTGGAGAAAACCCTTAACAATGAAGAAACCCTTTGGAGAAGCTGGAGAAAACCCTTAACAATGAAAAAACCCTTTGGAGAGACAAATCCATAGAGACCTGTCTTAAGGAGGGAGACCGGAACACCAGATTCTTCCATGTGTCTACCATTTATCGCACGAGGAAGAATGTTATCCTTAAAATCCGTAAGTCTGATGGTACTTGGGCTCACGACATGAAGAACATTGGTGACACGTTCCTGAGCTTCTATAAAGACCTTTTTTCCACTTCAGAACCTGTCATTAAGATTGAAGACTTAAACATTATCAATAAGCTGGTTTCGACAGAGGACAATTCTCTTCTCACTAAAGATCCCTTGATGGAGGAAGTCAATGAGGCTCTCTTTTCTATAAATCCTCACAAATCCCCAGGTCCCGATGGTTTCACTCTTCTCTTCTACCAAAAATCCTGGGACACGGTTAAGAACGACCTTTACAATGTCACCCTTGCTTTCTTCCAATCGGGCCATCTTCTAGCGGAATACAACCACACCAATATCACCATTATTCTGAAGAAAAATAACCCTTCTTACCCGGAATACTTTACCATCAGCCTTTGCAATGTAAAACTCAAGATCATCTCCAAAATTCTGGCAAGAAGACTTAAATCTCTCCTCGACAAGATCATCTCCCCTACTCAGAATGCTTTCGTCCCGGGTAGGCAAATCTTTGATGACATCATTATGGCCCAGGAGATCCTTAGCTCTCTTAACAAGAAGAAAGGAGCTTCGGGTTATATGGCAGTTAAACTGGATCTTAGCAAAGCCTTTGACATAGTAGAATGGGACTTCCTTATTGATACCCTAAAAGCCATGGGCTTCTGTTATAAGTGGTGTAATTGGATCCACCAATGCATTTTCACCACAACCCTCTCTTTCAACCTGAACGGCTCCCCTTACGGTTTCCTTAAACTCGAGAGAGGTCTGAGACAAGGCGACCCCCTCTCCCCTTTCCTTTTCCTCATTTGCACTGAGGTTTTCTTTAGAATCATTTTCAAGGTAGAGACTTGTGGAGAGCTTCACGACATCAAGACTGCTAGAGGCAACACCCTGATGTCCCACCTCCTCTTTGCAGATGACTATTTCATTTTCTATAGAACCAATCTTGAGGAAGTTGGCACCCTCAAAGACGCCCTGAACACATTAAGAAGTGTGTCTGGTCAAGAGATTAACTTCGAGAAATCTTGCATCCGGTTCAACAAAAACTGTCATCAAAGACATCGCAGACTCATCCAGCACATCCTTCATATCAAGAAAGATTTGGTCGGGGATAAATACTTGAGATCCCCACTCGAGTTTGACCGTAAGAAAAACCTTAATTTCTAAGACATTATCTACCGAGTCTCTAGTAGAATTGAGGGCTGGAAGGCCAAGAACCTTTCGCAAGCGGGTAGACTTACCCTTCTAAAAGCTGTTAACTCAACGATCCCTTCCTACCACATGTCCGTATTTCCATTCCCCGTTAAAATTTGTAACAAACTTGACTCTATAAATGTCAGATTCCTGTGGGGTTCCAATTCAGAAGGAAAGAATAAGGCCTACCTCATCAGCTGGAAAAAAAAGTCTGTAGACCTAAAAATAAGGGAAGGTTGGGCATCCGAACCGCCTTTACCCACGATCAAGCTCTTCTGGCTAAACTCTTTTGGAGGGTCATTAAAGAACCGAACAAAATGTGGACTCACAACCTGAGACTTCTTTTTTTTCCCCTTGGAGTTGCCTATGACTACCATAGCCAAACCTGCTGACTCTTGGATCTGGAAGGGCATTATTGCAGCAAGAAACAGGATCTGGCCTGATCTTATTTGGCACATTGGCAACGGGGAAAGCGTCGATCGCTGTTTGGAGCCCTGGATTCCTGAATTCAATTCGATAGACCAAATGGGTCGGTCCCGCTTCATAGAACGATCATCAAGGTCTCTGAGCATATCTGCCCTACGCAGCGAAAGTGGAAAGAAGCACTCATCCGCTGCAACTTCCATCACGAAGTGGCTGAGAGCATCCTCCTTATCCCGCTTAGTAAATTCCCTTCTTCAGACATCCTTAGATGGAGGAAAGAGCCTAACGGTATTCTCACAGTCAAATCTGTCTACCAGGCCTCCCTGCAACCTTCTGATAAGAACGGTACCAACCCTAGTCCCTCTGGGGGAATTGAGATTAACTGGGAAACTGTCTGGAAGATGAGGGTGCCTTTCAGAGTATAATTCTTTCTGAGGAAAGTCTTGCAGGACAGTATTCCCACTAAGAGGAATATCTGGCACGGGGATCCTTCCTGGGACACCATCTGCCCCAGATGCGGCAAAGAAGAGGAAACTACCACGCACGCCTTTTTTCCTGTAAGAGTATTAAAGACTTCTGGTACTCTTTTGACCATTATCTTGATTTCAATTCGTGGTCTTATTCTGACTTTCTGATTTGCGTCTTGCGAAAACTTGCACAACAAGGGACGGCGACTCTTGACTCCTCCCGATGAGGGAAGATCAGTGATGTCTTTTTCGTTATTTGAAGAAGCATAAACGACCTTATTTTTAATAAAGTGATATCAAATCCAGTTGTTTCTGTGAATAGGGCCAGATCATACACTATCACCCAGGAGGTCACCTCTGAGCCAAGTCCTACCATCCATGTCCAACCTCCCTCAGTCGGACAAGGATGGCACATTATTTTTGTGGATGGAGCCTGGTCTAACAAGAACTCTCCTGGGGGGGTCAGGTTTTGTTATAAACACTCACACTCTTTCTATTGTTGGTACAGGTTTTGACTCCTCCTGGGCTGCAGATCCAAAAGAGGCGGAAGCGATCTCCATGATTAGAGGTTTGGAGGCGGCGATCGTTTTGGATCTTGAGAGAGTAATGGTGCTCACAGACTGTAGACGGCTAGTCATAACTTTTGAGGCTGGGTCCGCTGACCTGTCTTAGGGAACTCTTACGCTGGCACCCAATCTGCTCTCCATCTCCGCTCGTTTCTCAGCTTTTAAATTTTGTTATATTAGTAGACTTTGTAACTTTGAGGCACATTCACTCGCCCCGCAGGGATCTCAATCCCCCGCGTTGTCTTCTTTTGAGGCCAGTGAGGCTTATCGTTTGATTGATTTTGTTCTTTATGTTTCACCCTTAGTGACTTAATGTTATTTATCCTTGATTATTATATATATATTGCACAACTCAAATAAGAGGGATTTGGAGATTTTGTAAGAGTTATCAATAATATTTTTAATTTTCAATACCCTAATTATTTCATAGTTTCCGTGGCTCTGAAAACTTCAATTGTCACATCTGAGGAACACATATCTCAAACTTTTTTGCCAACCTACTCCCAAATTCTTTGTTCAATTACATGTTTAAGGCAGTTACTAACCTGCAACTTACTGAAAACTTTAATTGTCACATCTGAGATACACATATCTCAAACTTTTTTGCCGACCTACTCCCAAATTCTTCGTCCAACTACATGCCTAAGGCTGTTACTAACCTGTAGGTTAGGAATGGACTACTAACATATGGATGTTCGAAAAGAAGGTGTTCCCTGCAAAACATTAAAATCTAGGCATTTCACTTCAAAGAAGTTGCGGGTTTATAATACAGGGTTTGGATTTCGAAGTAGAATCATGTGAAAGCAAGAATTTAAGTAGTCAATTAGCCACTCCCCCGAAAATTAAAATTATGACTCATTTTAAATGTTTGAAGGAAACTAAACTCAAAATTAGGATGCTTCAATTTATTCCACATGAGTAAGGTTGGCAAAAGAAATAATGAGAACCAACAAAAGCAAATGCACCATTTTTGCAATGCGGTATGCCTGAACGTAATTTCACGGCAACGAAAGTTCAACTTAAAAAGTCATGAAAGCCTGCTCATATATCATTACCCAACATACTATCAATTAAACCCATCGACGCGCCATTGTATAACTTATAAGAATGCTCATCCATAATCAATTTAGCTTGAAACTATATGATGCTTTTTACTAGCGAACCAAACTGCCATTAGAGGGCGATCTCACACACTTCTCAAATCGATTTCAAGCTTTCAAATTTCACCTCTCTCTCAACAACGAAGATTTTAGGCTAGATTATGGTTGATTTCTAGGGATCTCCGCCAAAACCCAAGACCTCCAAATCAAATTTTTCTAAGTTGTTTCCGAGTTTCAATCAATAGTTTCAGATTATACTCCGAGACGATCAGATATCATCGACACTTGACCCCGAATCTTGACCCGCCTAACCCGAGACTATCTTAGGACATTTCCGCGAAAAAATGTCATTTTGAGTCAGTAATATATTCAACCAGGGGTGGAGCCAGGGGTGTTCCAGAAGGGTCAGCTGAACCCCCTAGTTGCCAAGAACTTCACTTTGGTGTAACGATTTTACCCACACACAAAAAAAATCACTCAGTGTAATTATTACATATTTTGAACCCCCTCAAATTATGGCATAAAAATATTGTAACCCAAATGGTTATTAGTTGGTATTTTGATGGAGGAGACATGGGTTCAAGTCCCATCTGCATCATAGTTTAACTGTGATACCCGCCTGGTCATAGTTTTATGGTTTAATTTTCTATATTCCAAAAAATTACCCTTTTTTTTTTTTTTTTTTTTCTTCTGAGGCTCCCTCCACTATACCCTTATTTCGAACCCCTGGATGAAAACCCTGGCTCTGCCCCTGTACTCACCAAATCATTTGAATTTGAACTCAAAAACACATTTAGCCAGGGTTGGGGATGCTATACAAAAGTCTTTTTTAACAGTCCAGGAAAATTACTAAGTCGGGGATATGCGATTTCTACGTGAGATTTCTTCTCCTGCCAAAAAAAAAGTCTATCAAGAAAACACATCCTTCTCCATGTAAAAAACCTAACCTCTTCTTAATCATCAATTTATTTATTTATTTTTGAAGAGTAAGTTGAGGTTGAAAGGAGACCCCTGCTATTGAAATTTTACAAAACTGAACCCCCTACAACATTAATAATTATGTGAGTGGCAATAGTCACTAATTTTGGAGCCACAGTATTAATAATAATAATGTGAGTACCACCTTTGCTTATAAATGAAAGCATAAAACACACGTCTTCTTATCCACCTCAGATTACTTTTCCGAAATAGCAAGAAACCCATGCCTTTAAACCCACTATTATTTGATATGTACACTGAAACACATTAAATCTCATCATTTGCAGCTTCCTTCCTGAATCCTACTCAGCCCTGCCTTTAACACCACTGCAGTATCTCTCCCTCTCTCCCTCTAAGAGCATATGCAGCAGCCAAGAGGGTGGATTTGATGAATTTTGGGGTGAATCCAATCCACCCCACAGCAGTTGAAGGTGAATTTAAAGGTAAATTTCCAACGCGCAGTTCTAAACTGCGCGGCGTCACTACGCGCAGTTCAGAACTGCGCGGCATAATTTTTTTTAAAAGATATCTCCACGTGGATCAATCTGGAGCGTCCATTACCCAACACGCAGTTTAGAAGTGCGCTGCATGAACTCACCCTCAAGGTGGATTTTTCACCCAAATCCACCCTTGGATGGATTTTTGAGTTGCCACGTCAGGAATTCACCTAGGTGCTGAGAAGGATTTGGGGTGGAAAAGAGGGTGGATTGGGAATTCACCCTGCCACGTCAGGGTGTACCTAGCTGTTGTGGGTGCTCTAACCCTACACTTCTCCACTCACAGCCTCTACCCCACCTCCCAACTCTATCTCTCTTCCTCTCTACCTCCATACTAACATCTCTCCCACATCATCCGAATAACCATCCACCTCATCCCATCACCCATCACTCTCACTGACCCCACCACAACTCCTTCCTCCTTCTCTTTTAATCATTTTCTACCACACCACAGATTTCCTTTTCTTTTTGCCGCCTTTAACAGCTTTTTACTGGTTTTGATAACAACAAATCTACCTTTTCATCATAACCGCATGATGAACGAGACAGAGGAAGACCCACAGAACATAGACATTGCTGATCTCATGAGTAATTGTTCAACTCACGAACCCATTCCAGTATTACAACTCAACCCAGCGAAATGGGAAGTTTTGAAAAATAAATGGCAATATGCCATGGCTTTCAAATCGATTTCCCCGTCCATCCGTGAACAAGTGATCATCGAAGGCGTTACGAAGGAATGGATCAAATTACTACCATGCATGCCAAAAATCTCTTTCGAGCAAAATTCCAAAATCTTCATAGCCAACTTCAAAACCCAAACCGACCTCCTTACCATCCTCAATACCCCTCCGGCTAACATATATGGTTTCTCAATCCTTCAACAGCCCTACAACCCACTATTACACCAGTAAGAAATTCTTCCCTAGGCATCTATATTGGGTACAGGCAGGGCCAGTGCTAGGGTTTTGGTGGCCCAAAGCCAACCCTAATAGTGAGGCCCAAACATGAAATATATTGTGGTGCCCTTCCGAAGTTGGGGGCCCAAAGCAACAACTTTGGTGGCCTTACCCCAGCGTCGGCCCTAGGTACAGGTGTCGGGGCTGCCATGTTGCCTCTTGGACAGAAACATTCTTATCGACATTGGAAACACTATCGGTGAGTTTGTGCGTGATAATCTTCTAACGGAGGAGGCCGGATTAATAAAAACTAGCTTCGTCCGGATCCAAGTTCAGCTATCTACGGACAAACCGCTGGTACTTGCTATTACCATACCTAGGTTGGGTAGTTTCGGCGATGCCACTCTCAAGGTCAAGTATGAAAGACTTAAAGGGTTTTACCAACATTGTGGGATCATAAATCACTCTCTCGCGCTCTGTCATCGTTTCAACGCTTTCTGCCAAGAGCATGACCGGTTGAACGTCTTCGGCCGATATGACTTTCCCTATGGACATCACGTTCAAGTGAACCCACCACGACAATCAATGCAGTACAATCTCCAAAAATCCTTTACCACTCATCCAGAACGACAAAACAGCTCGGGTTATACCCGAAAGGCTCCGGCTAACCTCGTGGTTACCTCTCCAAACCCCCAAAATAGCTGAGATGACGTCGACCGGATACTCCAACGCGCTATGGAAGAACTTTTAGCGTGGACAAGAAATGAACGATACCCATCACCGTCCCAACGGAAGCTTGACGGCAACATTCAGGTCTACGATCAATCACCGGATGGATGGGACTACTGACCAGAGAAACAAAACCTTACACTGTTGGATGTCAGACCCCGAGCCGTTGCGCAAACCTGCATGCAGACTGCCCTAGGTGTTCGGTATGTAAACCCAAAAGATAAGTCTCTTTTAGATCTCAAATCTTTGACAACGGTTGGAAGCATTTATGATATGCATGGCGGCGGGTCCCCAACACATCAACTTCTCGGTCGTCAGGAGCCGTTTAAAGATTGGGTGGGCCTCACAAAGCAGGCAGCTAGTTTTATGGGACAACGAGAACAAAGTCCAAGCCCACCCCCACTCCTTCTGACAGCAGCAACAAACTTTTCAACACCCATCTAACAACTGAGCCAAAAACTACCCCAAGCCCACGTATAAAGCTCAGAACTCTGATTTTTGAGTCCACACCTTGCTCTCTACAACAGCCCAGATATGACGTTTGTAAAAAAAGAGTTATGGATCGTTCACCAAGTCAAGCCCAACCTCCTCAACGAATACAAATAGTGTTCAGGCCCACCCCGGCAAGGCCAAAACGACCCACACAACGTCCGGCCAACACGCACATCGTCTTCCCGACCACCACCAGCTCTCTCCCTCAGCTCTTAGCCCGGCCTGAATCCTCAGGGGATACAGAGCCTTTAGAGGTAGGCTACTCTTCCACAGAAAGCAAGGGATGGCATACACCACATCATACTGACTTCTTCCAATCAGACATAGGCACGGAAAGCACCGTCAGCCATAACCAGCCCAGCCAAGGAAACCTTAAGCGCAGCCGACCTCTACCCAGTGATGATGCAGAGAACCCCTCAAAGGTACGAATGTATTCACTTCATGCACACACCCATGCTAAAACTTTACCCTCTTTACATGCTCATAAACTCCTTTTATTTAATCGTAAGAACTATCACTTTGAACGCGGAAGACCAAAATCCAAAAAACAAAACGTACAAAAGCCACACAATTATGGTACTAGGGGGAAAGCCGTACCTCATCACGACCAAACCCATGACACGGCCTCACCCAGTCCTCATAGCGAGATCTACAAGGCTACTAAGACTTACCTGAAGAATAAGACCAAAACGAAGCATGAGGCAGGCACAACTTACGCCCTAAGTGATATAAAAAATTGGATCATATACTCTTGGAGGAAAAAAAACGTTGGGCAAAAAACGCCACCACCTCCAAACAGACCGCCATCTCCCAGGGGAGGAAGATAAAAACCTAACAAATGTGAGACGCCAGTTTGCTATGGCCGCTCGCGCTCTCCTCTCAAACTCCCTCTTTCAGACTAGGACCTGGATGTCCCGCTTCACCCAAATCACTCGAAATAAGCTGCAGAATACACCCCATTTCAAGAGGAAAAAGAAACCGACTACCCCAACAATGCACTCAATACCCCTTAATATCCAACCTACGAAAGCGGGCCCGACACTGACCCTCGGTTACCAATGATTATCCTCTCTTGGAATTGTAGGGGTACACATAAATCGTCTACCCTCCGAGAGCTCCGGGCTCACCTCACTAAATTTCAGCCAGATATTATTTTTCTCAGCGAAACCAAAGCTTCTAACCCGGAAACCTTGCGTAAACTTGATAGCCTAGGCCTTTCCAGGACTCTTATGGTTAACGCCACTCCTACCCAAAGCGGGGGGCTCTTGGAAATCCAATATCAACCTCACCATTTTCTCTTCCTCCCCTAGAGGCATTGACGCGCTTATTCTCTCCCATCAGCCTAATCTTCATCCTAACTCCGAACCCTCTCTCTGGCTCTGCTCGTTCACTTATGGCCCCCCTAAAAATTAGCTTAAACGCAACTACATAAATTCCATAGCCAACTTGGCCAAGAATATCTCGATTCCATGGGTCATTATCGGCGATCTAAACTGCATCACCAGCCAAGCGGAGAAATGGGGGAAAACTGTTTTCGATCTTTCAGCCCCCAACCCCCTGGAGGAATTCGTATACAATTCCGCTATGATTGACCTGGGATTCACGGGCGTCCCCTATACGTGGTCTAATAAGCGGAAAGGGAAGGAGCTGATAAAACAACGCCTTGACCGAGCCCTAATTTCTACCAACTAGAGTACCTGCTTCCCTGACCCCGAGGTCCAGAACTTACCCATCATTGGATCATACCACGGACCCATTGTCCTGAATACAGAAATTCAAAATCACAACCTGCCTAAGCAGTTCCACTTCCAATCCTCCTGGACCAAGCATGAGCATTACCAGGCGGTTATCACCAAAGCCTGGGCAGTTGAGCAGAATGGGTCCCGTCCGCTTCGGCTTTGTAAAAAATTGCGACACACAAAACGTGAGCTCACTTCTTGGAATAAGCAAGAGTTCAATTTCAACCCCGTCTGTATCCAGAATCTTAGAAACCAGATTACGGATATCCAGAAAGAGCCTCCTACGGACGAGAACACGAATTACGAGTAGGAGTTCCAGAAGAAGCTTAATGCCATCATGGACCACGAAGAATCTCTGTGGCGAGACAAATCCAAAGAAACCTGGCTTCACGAAGGCGATCGTAACATAAAATTTTTCCATTTGTCCACTATCGACCACAGACGGCGGAATGCAATCAGGAAAATTCGCAGACCAGACGAAACTTGGGGACAGGAGCGCAAAAACATCGGCGATACCTTTATCAATTTCTACTCTGAGCTCTTCACCTCCTCTAACCCTCCCATAAAGCTTAAAGACCTTGACATCATGGGAAAGTTTATCTCCGAAAATGATAACACCCAGCTCACGAAAGACCCCACTATGGATGAGGTCAAAGAAGCTTTCTTTTCCATGAACCCCCATAAATCGCCTGGCCCGGATGGTTTTACTTCTCTTTTCTATCAAAAATCCTAGGACACGATCAAGCAGGACCTGTACAATGCCACTCTCGCCTTCTTTCAAATGGGGTACATGCTTGCGGAATTCAATCATACGAACATTACCCTTATCCCCAAGTGTAAAAACCTGGAGAAGCCTACTCACTTCAGGCCAATTAGCCTGTGTAACGTTAAATACAAGATCATCTCTAAAATCATGGCTACCAGGCTTCGACCTCTCCTCAACAAAATTATTTCTCCTGCGCAGAATGTTTTTATCCCGGGTAGACAAATTTTTGATAATATCATCATGGCCCAGGAGCTCCTCGCTACCCTAAAAAAGAATAAAGGAAAGACTGGCTATATGGCTATCAAGCTGGACCTGAGCAAGGCTTTCGATAGGGTGGAATGGAGCTTCCTCGATGATACCACGCATGTCATGGGATTCTATGACAAATGGTGCGCCTGGATCCAACAATGCTTCACCTTTTCTGCGCTGTCGTTTAACATCAACGGCACCCCATTTGGGTTTTTAAAACCTAGCCGAGGGATTAGGCAAGGTGACCCTCTCTCACCCTCCCTTTTCCTCATCTGCTCCGAGGTGCTTTCTAGGATTATCCTCCAAAAAGGGAAGGCTGGCGACCTCCATGGTATCAAGACGGCTAGAGGCAGCACCCCTATTTCTCATCTCCTATTCGCCGATGACAGCTTCATCTTCTGTAAAGCTAATCTCACTGAAGCCGACACCCTTAACCAAACGCTGGTTACCTTTACCCAAGTCTCTGGGCAAGAGATCAACCGAGATAAATCTTGTATTATGTTCAGCAGAAACAGTCACCACAGGCACCACAAACTCATCCAGAGGCTGCTCCACATTAAGAAAGACACTACCGGCGACAAATATCTCGGAGCCCCGCTGACTTTTGATCAGACAAAGAGCCTAAACTTTCAAGACATCATATCCAAGGTTTCTCACCGTATCGAGGGCAGGAAAGCAAAATTCCTGTCTCAAGCTGGTAGAATCACCCTCATTATAGTTGTTACTTCGGCAATCTTCACTTTTCTCATGTCCACTTTCCCCTTCCCCCGTAAGATTTGTACTACTCTCGACTCCATAAATGCTAGATTCTTCTAGGGAGTCAACAAAGAGGGCAAACCAAAACCCCACCTCATAAAATGGAAATCCATTTGCCAGTCCAAGAAGGCTGGCGGTCTTGGTATCCATAGAGCCTTCAACCACAACCAAGCCCTTATGGCTAAACTGTTCTGCCGTATCATCAAGGAGCCAGACAAAATTTGGGCTCACAACTTTAAGACAAAATACACGCCGAAAACCTCCCCAATGCTGAGCCAGCCTGTGGACTACTGGATTTGGAAAGGTATCTTAAAAGCCCGTGATCGTATCTGGTCGGAGCTCTGCTGGAATATCGGTGATGGTCAGAGCGTCGACCTTTGGCTCGAACCATGGATTCCGGGGATCCGCTTCGGGCGCCCTGCGGCGGGACCTGCTCCTCTCTCCAGGACCATCACCGAAGTGGTTACCTGATCTGGACGGATAGTCGCACGTGGAAAACGCAACTCATATACTCCATTTTTCACCCTGACATTGCGGACTTCATCCTGTCAATGCCTCTTAGCAAGCACCCTGCCAAGGATGTCCTTCGGTGGACCCGTGAAAAAAAATGGCATCCTCACAGTGCGATCGGTCCACACCTACACCTCCCAGGGCTTCGCCAGAGTCACCCCAATGCTTAACCCCACTAGACCTAACCATTTCACCTGGGACTTCATTTGGAAGATTCAGGTCCCTTTCCACATCCATCTTTTCCTTTGGAAAGCAGTTCAGGACGGCATCCCCACAAAGTTCAACCTTTGGCATGGCTCGGAGAACTGGGACCCAAACTGTCCTCGCTGCGGTACGGAAAATGAGACGACTGCTCACGCCCTCTTTTTCTGCCCCAAGATCAAAGACTTATGGTTTGAATCTGATCTCTCTATTGATTTCAGCACCTGGAACAATACGGACTCTATTTGCTTTATTTTCCAACGCTGGCACATCATTTATGTGGATGCCTCCTGGACCACCCAGGACAATCCTGGCGGGACGGGCTTTATTATTAAATCTCATTTATCTACTATCGTCTGTGTAGGGTACGGACCCGCGAGGGCTACCGATCCCGAAGACGCCGAGGCACTCGCAGTAGTCAGGGGGCTAGAGGCAGCTCGGAGTGTAGGTCTTGACAGGATTCTCCTGCTTACGGACTGCCAGAGATTGGTCAAAGCATACAGAGATAGACCATAAGACCTCTCTTGGGGCTCTCACACTGGCCCGGACATCCGAGCTCTGGCTTCTTGTTTTTCTGATTTCCGTTTTGAGTATGTTAGCCGCCTATGTAATTATGAAGCACATTCTCTTGCTGCTCGGGGTGTTCTCTCCCCCGCTTTTGTTTGTAGAGAGCCCGAGGCGGCCTCGGCTCTTGTACACTCTATTTCCCTTTCTTGCCATTAGGCTTCTATAAAATTATGTTTTTGCTTTAAAAAAATAAAATAACGCCACTACAGTTTGTCCTATAAATTTCACAACAGATGTTAACTACTAATTGTTGTGTTCAAGCAGTTTAAATAGTTCTACGGAGACAAATATGTTCCCGTCAACACAAACGAATATCTATCAATAACTTCAAAAGGCATGATAAAATAACAGCTTAAGACAATGTATGTACAATGCCATTGTTTCCGTACAAAAATCAAAAGAAAAGAAAAACTAAATAAATAGATCAACATAGGCAAACGCCATCATAATCCAAATTGCCTAATCATCAGCAATTCCTCATCTCGGGCATACAGAGAATAGCAGTCTCATTTGTTTAACATGACTAGGTACATCACAATCAGATCTTTCCAATCCTTATCAGAAGGGCCTCATATCTTTCCAGGATTTCCTTTGCAAACCACCACGATCATAATCTACTGCAAGAAGAGGAATTTGTTAATACCACCAAAGGTGACAGGGAAAAGTATATCGTACAAATGGGAAGTGGGAACAAAGTATGAGAACACACAAAGTAACAAGAGTACGATATGCTCTAGGAAGATATAATGAGGTTTTCAAATTTGTCTTCCAGATATTCAACAGATAAATTATTGATTGACCGCTGGTGTTTGGCAATTCTATAGACTTTGCTCCCCAGACTTGCAGTTTGTCACTCAACTTACTTGAACGGTTACTTGACACAATCAGACTTAAAAATGGAATAGATTACTTCGGCGAAAACAGCACTTAATACTTGATGAAATACTGAAGCAAACACAAGGCAAAGCATATATAACCTCTAGATTTATTCTCCTTTTAACCCAATGGTCTAGATGTAAACAACAATTGGACAAAGATTTCATCATTTCCACAAACGAATACCACTCATCTAAACCATTCACCCAGAAGCTTTTGTAGATAATTTCTAGACGATTGGATTTTTCTCAGGAAATAGAAGACGGTTGAATATATATTGATAATAATCTCTCTCTCTTACCTCTTTCTCTCTTTCTCTAATGAGTACTCTTCCATCTTTCACTGACTTTCCTTTTATAAGAAATACTATTTCTTTCTGATCACTTCACCACATCCTCAAAATTTATCTTCATTTTCATTTTTCACTGGTCCGCATGCTGTTCGAGAAAACTCCCAATAGAGTTCTTGCATAATGGACTACAAAATTCTGCACATCTTATATTGCTTTTGATGATAAATATGTTGAATCAATAGCTTCAAAACAACACTTCAAAATGAACTGAAGCCAAACTTTGTAACCACTTCGAGTGCGAATTGCACATTAAAGCAATTTATAGAGAAGAAATGGATCAGGAGATATTCATAGGATCGCGGTTAAAATTGGATTAGAGTAATGTTTCAATTGTAAAAGTTCTTAAAGGCATATATTCTCTCAACAATATGAAGATTGTATGCAAGCTTTATAGTAACATAACCAGTAAGGATCTGGTTCTGTGGAGCGTAATGGTGGTGGATTGTATTAGAAATGTAATGGTGGTGGATTGTATTAGAAATAGAGAATTTATCAATGCCTTGATTTTTTTTCCCAAAGTGCAAAATTATGGACCACATGGTGTAGTAGTGAGGGACTTTGGACGAGTGACTTTAGCATGATCAGTGGTTCAGTATTTTGGAGAAGAGAAATTTCGACTGTCCAATTGGTGTTTAGATCTTGGCTAGGTTCAACAAAGAATAAATCCAGAGATGACATGTGGTGGTCGGGAGCAAAGTCAATAGAATGCCAAACAAACTCCAACAACAAGCATGTGGCCGGTAAGGATCTCAGAGATTGCTAACAGAGCCTTAGATCTACGATTCCCCACCTCCCACCCGTATAACTGTATCATAACGCGAGAAGAGTGCACTCTGTTCTAAGAACATCCTGCTCTTGCATACAGCCCAAATACCCCACGTAATCGAACAAGGAAGCATCATTCATAGTATCTTCCGCCATCTGCGAGGCCAAGGACGATGCAACAGTCCCAAGTAAATCATTCTAAGAAAAAAACATCAAACCCCTCTCACCAGGTAGCTCCTGCCATTCTCTAAAATTGCTGCATTCTATCGTGGTGGAGACACCATAGTGCTAAAAACTGAAGTCTAACATGCTTTAACTATATGTGAAAAGGACAGATATGCGACTAATCTACCCCGCCATTTTCTATAATTGCTACATTCTGTAGTGGTGTGCAAACACAACAGTACTTACAAAGCTCAACTCTTACATGCTTCCTGACTAAGCTACCCTGTCATTCCCAATAATTGTTGCATTCTATAGTGGTCAAGACACCATAAATGCTAAAAACTCAACTCTTACATGCTTAAGCCATTTGGGGGAATGGCAAATATTCCTGACTCAATAAATAGCCCCAAAACAAATGAAAAGAGAAGTGAAGTACCTGAGCCGTGAAAAGTACAACTAATCATTTTTTTCCGGATAAAGGAAAGGTAGAACTAATCGTTTCGTACAAGAGTATATGATGAAATTTAAATCATCAAAGAAATAAGTAGATGCCTAAGCGGACAACAGTATATTAATACTATGATAGTGAAACAGCAATGATAATATAAAGTGGAACTAACCTTAAGAGTATATAGCTCCGCTGTCATCATATTTTCTTGACATCATGAATTTTGATTTCTTCTCGGCTGGCTTAAGAATTTGAAAAGAACACATTAAGTCTTTGTCAACACTCATCATTGCACCGGCATTATCAAATTCACCACAGTAATTTGGGGCCGAAAAAATAGTAACAAGTTGTCTGTCAGCAAAGAACTCATACCCATCCTCCACAACCTATAATAACACAAAATTTCATCATCAAATATCACACCAAATGATACAGTTTTTAATGAATAAGTTACGTAATCTGTTGTCAATAACCTGATGGGCACGGCAAACAAGGTCAAAATCATGCTTTGCCAAAAACTCTGCGACTTTATCCGGACCAAAAGTGTATGAAACGCCCCTGTCATTCATTCCCCAACCCTTGACATCTCTACCAGGATCTGACCAGAGTAAATCACAAAGCAAACCTGTGTCTGGAACATCCGTCGGGCGATTCATGTTTCTTATTTCATCCATGTCTGTCAAATCTGGGGAAAGGCCACCATGCATGCACAATATTTTGTCATCTATAAGAGCCGCCACAGGAAGGCAGTTAAAGCAATCAGTGAAGGCCTTCCAAAGTCTCACATTAAATCGACGTTTACATTCATCGTAAAATCCATATATTCGATTGATAGATGCACATTCATGATTTCCTCTAAGAAGGAAGAAATTTTCTGGGTATTTTATTTTATAAGCAAGCAGCAGGCATATTGTTTCCAAACTCTGTTTGCCACGATCAACATAATCCCCTAAAAAAAGATAATTGGCTTGGGGAGGCAAACCGCCATATTCGAAAAGCCTAAGAAGATCACCATACTGTCCGTGAATATCACCTGTCGAGATACAAAAGTACACAAGTTTAATAACTATTTCTACGGCAACAATTATAAATCATACAAAAATACAAACAGTGATGCATATGCCCAGATACCATTGAGCTACGTCAACAAACTGACAATGCAGACAAGTATGAAAATAATGTTTAAAATATTCTCAGTTTTAGTATATAAATACTATTTTTTCATGTAGAGATGTACTTTTGTTTTACAAAGTTTTATTATAGATTCCTAGGATTAAATATACTTTAGGAAAAATATGCTATTACACTATATCACAGGTTATGTTTCAGTACTCCGTATTAAATATATGTACCATTCACTGGACATAGTGCCAATGTTTTCAGAGCAGAGCGTTCATCAACCCAGTTGACGCAATGGACCGAGTCAAACCGGTAGAACTGTAGGGGTCAACAAGTTGGTCCAGTACTCTTGATCGCAGGAATAGATAGTGTATGGCTTAAAATAGACGTAACCAACATTTAAGATCAACTGGTTTACAAAAATTCCACTTAATGATAAGTCATAGGTTCGAAATCTTCAGATGCTATTGCTATTATGTTTCAAAGATGAGAAAGTAGAGATTCTAGAGTACAAAAATAACTTTGACGCAGCCAGGTTTGTGGTCGAACAACTCCAGCTTGAGTGATTCGAGTAACTGACCGCTAAACCCAGGAAAGCCGAGTGATTTAAAGATTTTTCAGGACAAATTACTGGGTCGAGGACAACCTGAGCAGGTTTAAGGAGTGGTTCCTAGTCTTTGTGGTCGAACAACTGGTTCGCTCCGGTTCTCACAAATAAAAAACACCAAATTTCAAAAATCCTATAAATAAAACTTTATCTATAAGTGTCATATATTTTTGGTACATGAATATGGCCCATGTCCTATTCCTTAACCACCCTTCCTCTGCAATGCCCCTCAGTTTCCCTCACGGTGAAAGATGTTGTATCAACCCCTAGTAGACATGGTCATTGCTATTTACAATATCCTACCCATATATACCGAAACTAAGACCTCTTCTTAAGATGCTAACAGCAGTTGCAGCATGTATTAATTTAGTTTGTACTTTGATTTGCTTGGCGGAAGACAAATAGAAATTATATGAAAGTGAAAGCAATCAATAGGAAGGACAACTTGGAGATTTTTCTCATCTCTTTAAGCACAACCATATCATATTTATCAAGACCGACGTTAGGAGATAATTTTTTGCGCTAGACATGGCTAGGAAATGGGTAGCTGACGTCAGCTACGTCTTCCCAAATTATGAACTGACGGAAATGACCCTCAATTTTAAAAAGTGAAAAAGGTTAAAACTATAATTTCATTGTTTCCTCTCTCTGGATCTCCAGTCTCGCCCTCTTCTCTCTACATCTCACTCCTCTCTCTGCAAGAAAGCTTTTAGGGTTTGATTTCTTCAATTTTATCTTTGTGATCCCCCCACCCACCCACCCATTGTTTTAGGGTTTATGGTGGACTTTCAGGTGTTTTGATTGATCCATCTGAAACTCCTTCATACGCTTGAATTATGTTGGGGGTTTTACCAATTTATGAGAGATTGTGTGAATGGGCCAAGTTACAGTGAGGGTTTCATTGAGTTGGGGCAATGATGGGTGATTTAAGATATTGGTAAATAATTGAAGATTTTGAATGTTTGAGTGATGATCTGATATGGGTTTCTGATTTCAAGAACTGGGTGTTATTTATTTTGCCGGGAATTCTCTTGGTAAAGAATCAAGATCATATTTTTTAGGGGGGGGGGGGGGGGGGGGGGTGATTTCGATCGAAGCTCTCAAAGGAGTAAATCAGGTTATGCTAAGTTTGATGAAGATGAACCTAAGGCCAAAAGATGGTAAGCTTTTAACTCTTTATTACAAATTGTGCAACGTACCTTGTATTTCAATGTTTATGTTGGTCTAATATGTACTTTTTGTTGATGTTGCAGGATAAAGGAGAGTGAATGCGAGGGATTCTCCGGTTCGGGGAATAGAATAGTGAGGGAATCAAGAGTTGTAGTTCAAACAACAAGTGATATCTATATTCTTGATGATGGATATAATTGGTATATTCTTGATGATGGATATAATGGGTCATTTCCGGTTCGGGGAATAAAACAGTGGGGGAGCCAAGAGTTGTAGTTCAAACAGCTAGTGATATCAATATTCTTGATGATAGATATGAAATATGGTTAGAAAGTAGTAAAAGAGAATCCAAATCCAAGGTAAACATACTTGACCACAATAGGCTTCTAAAATGCAACTTTCATGAAGAATTTGTGTCTAATATGCAAATTAAATAGTGATCGCTTGCAAATGCAGCCTTTGATGACACCCTTTCAAAGGGTGCATGCGCCCATGTCCTCATACATCCCCGTTCATATAGTTCTCAAGTTAGTATTCACCTAAACTTACGTTACAAGTTTCTTATTGAGTGTTTCTCTAATTACAAGAGTTACTACAAGTGCACTAGTGCCAACTGCTCGGTTCAAAAGCACATTGAGGGAGCTTCCCATGATTTAAGCGCATTCATCACAACATAAGAGGGAAAACACAACCACGACGTACCTGCAGCTCGCGGTAGTGGTAGTAGCCATGCGGTGAATAGACCAATGCCTGACTACAACAACAATAACTATATGACGCCCGTGAGGCCAATGCCCACAAACAATTACTCTGACCACAATGATAACAACACGGATTGGAATGGTAGAATGTCCCTGACATCTGAAGCTCAAGCACCTTTTTTTATGCTAGAGATGCTGGATAATCCCGGGAGTTTCTGGTTCTCAGGCTTTGGTAACTCTAGGGGAGGTGGATCCTACATGAACCACCGACAACATCAAAACCAACAACATCATTCAGACAACGGGTTTTCGAAGACGAAAGAATCACCAAGGAAAGACATGTTTCTCGAATCTTTCTTGTAATAGAAGGTATGGATTAACACGGTAGAAGGAAGGAGTTTAATATCATTCTTTCATTTGTTTATAATTGAGTGATTACCCTTAAATACAATTTATGAATTAATTGTCACTAAAAATGTCTTGGTGTTTGTTAACCAAGAGATGAGATGGGATTTGGATGTCATTTGGAGGTTGTAATACATATTCTTTGTTCTGAACTTACTTTTTATGTGCTACAAATAGTTATTTGGAAACTGAATTTTTGAAGTACTTGTTATTGTGAAATGATGAAATCTTAAAGTTCATGTTATTGTATGAAATGATTATTAAATAGGATAGGCTGTTAAATTTGTGCATGTGGGGTAGGGTCGTGTGAAATTATTCGGACTTCCTTACGGGTTTATCAGTAGATTCATGATGGTTTATACTTCAATTTTTTTGCAGAGAAAATTTTATTTAAGCCTTATTTGGGTAGTGTCGTAGGCATGCAAGGAAAATGGAGTAGTGTCAAAGGCACGCAATTATGGCTTTTAAAAAAATGTTGCGTCGGTCTCCCCACCGTTTAACGGTAATACTAGTAAATATCTATTATATTAGAAAATCTCTTATTTCATATTTATGCACTGACAGGTCTCTGACAAAATGAGCTATAGGCACGGTTCTGATGTCCAAAATAAAGATCTGATTGCGTCAGCTTGCAAATATCTTAACCATTTATTATATATTAATATCTAAATGGAACAGCATTTCGTTCACTGACTAAATATCAATAGCTGGATCGACACTGACTCGTTCAGTGAAACGGGTTGGACTTGTACAACCATGTACTCAGTATTTGATGGAAACTGTTTCCAATTCTAACCCAATTTAACCAACTCATTTCAACTAATTTTCACTCATATAGGGTTTCATGCCTGAGTTCGTGCCCCATACAAGGTTTCAAGCAGCTAGATGGAGGCTGTACTATCATGTGAACCTCACCAAAATACTTGTAAAATAATCCCTAATAAGCTTTCTATATTTTATGCAGCACCGCTAAACAATCAACATCAAATGAACTGGATAATAAATGGTCCTGATTACTAGTTCCCCATCTCTAAATACAGTTCCAGGGTTAATCTCATACGAAAAAGAGAAACTAAGTAATAGACTGAGATACAGAAATCCTTACTGCATAAGATAGAGGATCATAGATATGCCCGCTAAATATGGCAGAGTTAGAAAGGTGCCTACTAACATACACTGGAGTCATTGTTCGGAACAAACTTTTCTCTTGCGCTTAGTCACATTGGTGAGATAGTTTGACGATATAACGTAACTAAAATGCTTCAATTAAAGTTACAGACAACTATTCCGACCTCAATTCGCAAAATCCAAAATCAGCATTCACCAAATCAAATCTTCAA
This sequence comes from Kingdonia uniflora, assembly GCA_014058105.1. Taxonomy (NCBI): domain Eukaryota; kingdom Viridiplantae; phylum Streptophyta; class Magnoliopsida; order Ranunculales; family Circaeasteraceae; genus Kingdonia; species Kingdonia uniflora. Next base: position 2,904,802 of record JACGCM010001144.1, on the reverse strand, counting down.
ACATTTCCCAATACCTATAGTTACCAACCAAATCTTACCCTACAATTAAACACTATTCACACTAGTTACCTATCAATTATCACTCACTAAACATCTTTCGAACCCTAATTAACCCCAAACTCAAAACTAAAACCAAATGCAAATCATCAAACACAACCATCACAACAACAACAACAATAACAGAACCCCAAAACACAAAATAACCTAACAATCAAATCACACACAAACCAAAACTAAAACCACGAATTCAAAACCTTACCACAGATCTTAATCGGCGCAGCGAGCTCCAACAGATTAGGTTGTTGGAGAAACACCTCTCTCGACGCCGTACAAAGCTGCCGGATCTCCGCCTCCGATAGTTGAGCTTGTTTCCCTGGTCGCGATGTCCGAACTTCTAAGAGCCGATTCAAGATATCATCAAGCACAGCAGGCTCGATTCCTTGACTCTGCGACGCCATTGATGCCTCTCTCTCTCTCTCCTTGTTGAAACCCTAGAAATTGGAGAAATTTGTGTTTCTGGAGTTATGTTTTGAGAGAGAGATAGAGGGGATTTAATTTAAAATGAAGAAAATGAAAGAAGAGAGGCGAGAGAAACTGCGACGGGGCGGAGGTGCCTATAATTTACACTATCAAAGCATCCGCACTCTTGGACCATTACTGGTGGATGCCAATATTATAATACTATCACTAATAAAAAATAAAAAATAAAAATAAAAAAAACCACTATGTTGAGATATTTAGTCCCACATATTATGCCTCAAAGAAGCAAAGAAGCAATTCAATTCTAGAACTAATTCTCTCATTGTCAATTGGTTTTGAGATGGACCTTCAGTTCTGATGATAACAGATAAGACCAGTGACGAATGTTGTGGTGTTGAATGAGCGTACAGGGTAACGAGAAAATATGTTTTCCTGTGAAAATAGTAATAATGAATATATATTTCAATTGTGACATCATGGATATGTCATCATTTGAATACTTACATTTTCGAATTTGAACCCGTGCCAAGAATGTTTCATGGCAATGCTAGTGCGTCCTAATAGAACTTGTGGTCAAAACGATTTTGCACTTCTTTTGCAAAAGTAAACATTTTCTTGTTGTCGGAGTTTAAAATCGAAGATCTCAAGATGATCCAAGGGGAATTCAAATTTGTCAACGATTAAAGATGATGAACTAATACCGAATATTGACTTGGTCGAAAAGTGTCGAGGAACAATGTTGCATGATTAAAAGGGAAGATGGGTGTTTTTTTTTAGTAATGTTCAAGTTTGGTAAAATTTGCTTTTGGATCTTTAACAATAAAAGAAGTATTTTAGCAATTCATCCGCGCAATGTATACCCAATGATGCACATTACAACATGTTTCCAACTCAAGGACGGCAGAAAGAATATGAATTACAGGACTAGAGGTAGATCACTCTGAATGTGGCGAAAGAATTTTATAGCATTTATAAAGTGGGAGATAAGGTGCTCCTCTTAGCCAGAATCATTGCCAATTCTCTTCATCAGTCAATGAATTGGGGGCAGGACTACGAGGATCCTAAAGAAAGGGCGGTACCACCACCACCACCACGAGTCAGTCTACGAAGATTTGGACATTGAAATTGAGAGATTCCTCGCTTTCTATTTCAAAGTACTTCGTTTTTCTTCTTCTTTTGATGCATGTTTATACTTAAGATGCGTTTGTTCTTTGTTGAGGTTGCGAAACCGCTCGCTAAGAACCCCAACTGTTAATTGTGAGCGTAGCCAGCCAGGTAAAGAATGGCAAAAAAGAAAAAACTTTGTAGTCCTGCACAAAAATCTCACAACATAAAGGAAATTAAAAAACTTCAAAAACTCATTTCATATAACTCATAACTGGTGGGTTATGAAGTAGAAATACAGAAAAGCAAAGGGGTAGGAAATGTAACGAGAATGATCTTTGACAAACACTAATATATAGCCAAGAAGGGTGATCAACGACTACATACCTCGGGTACAATTTTTTAATTTAATTTAATTCAATTTTGTTCTTTATCTATACACGGGAAAATAGTGTTTCACGGTACCAATCACAAAATTTGCCGCCATGGGTGCTCCTCGGAAGACAGCCTCAAGAAAAAGAACTCTTCTTCTACCCTACCCTACCTACCTTTCACAAACTGCAAATATGTTTCTAGTTGCTTGAAAAGTATTCGGCTAAAAGCATCTTCATCGTCTCGTATGTCATGAAGACAATTCCTACACTGGGGACAACTTTGTAATACTCTGGCACAATTCCCCTGTATAAACCACGCAAGCTTTCATTCCGGACTATATGCCTGAATGTACCAAATAGACCCGTATTATAAACACGGGCCCGTCCACCTGCCCCTTCTAGCTGCATCCTTCGCCTAACTAGATCCAGAGGGAATGTTGCTGCAAATTAGTATAGCAAACAGGTCAGCAGGAGAAGAAATGTACTGAACAATTATGTACATTAGGTAGCATTCTTTCACAAAAGCGTTTTATGGCGGCTCTGCATTTGTAAGAAAATGTGAACCCTTAATTAAGGATCTAGGTAACAACGACACGGATACGTACGGGGTGTCGGAAACAGCATAAAATAGAATAGTACCCCGTAAATAGGGTTGGACACATATGTCCGAGTGTCCAAGTGTCATGTGTCGGACACGTTTTATTTTTATAAAGTGAAGTGCCGTTGTTACCTAGATAAAGATAAGTAAATCCTAAAACACGCGGTAGATCTTTTCAACAGCTTCTGCTCATTGTTTTTAAAATCGCAGTTTGTGCTTACTTTTACAATTCTCGTTTTTATTTGTCCTAGTTCCAAGTTTCCAAATGAATTTATCACTGTAAGAATGCTCTATAATATGGTACTGGGAAGTGCAGTTATAATTACGTTGTCAAACAAACAAAGCAAACATTCATCAGGAAAGTACCATTTCAGAAACTCATAATCAGAATAGGTTTCAAGCTATGCAAATGGGAGAAAAATGTGGAGAATATTCAAAGAAGTATTTCCTAAGCTTGCTAACAGTGCGAAAGAAGTATGTTTCTGATTCAGTGGTTCAATTGCATTGCAGAGCTATAAGAGTTTAGATTGATCCAAACTAAAGCAAAAAAAAATCAATCCATGTTAAGGGGCTTACCAGTTGACGATGCAATGCCGGAAAGACTTCCACAGGCTAGGCTCACCAGAATAGTTGAATCTTGGGGCCTGATGTTGAAGGACATTCAAAATGTTAGAAAGGGTACAATGTGCAAGGGATTTTTAGAAATATAAACGCACCCAATCATTCATTTTCTCTATTAGACAGATATTACTGTTTCAAGAAATGATATAGCAGATAAAAAGTAAAGCTCAATCCAGCTAGGAGTAAGTTACCCACCTTCGTATTTGCCAAGATGATCTCAAGGTCTCATAGACAGAGAAGCTGATAGCTATACTGGGTCCCACCCCCTGCATCATACAGATTGACTATCAATATAAGAAAATAATGGCTGATGCAGAAAGTTACGGTTGAACACTGATTTTGTCTAAGGGTTATGGAAAAAATATCTTCACCGAGAAATCAGTGGAAGTAAGAGACAGTTAGTTCAGAGGTCTGGGAACGAGAAACTTCCATCTTTTGAAAAAAAATCAACGGACGTTTTACTCCCTTTTTATGATAAATAACCTCTTTATGGTTTGGCTATATGAAGCCAGATAACTAGAATCAGCACTCTACATCCCATATGCTGCTACGATCACTACTTGACCAACCACGACAACAAACTACTTTTAAACACATGCCCTGCTATGTTTGAGCCTTGCCAGAGGTTTCACATAATCTGCACTCTACATCCCATTGAGCAGGATGGCCTACTTCTGTGGAAGGCTCAAAGGGAACATGAGGCCTTATGGGGGAAGAAACAATATTTGGCACGGCAACTTTATTGACTGTTTGTGCTCAAATAGAAAACTCAAATAGGACGTGAATAGGCGAGACTCTTGTTTGGTGCATTTCAAGGTGGCCTCAATGTTAGTTCCCTTCTTTTCTTCTAGCATTTTATTACTAACCTATCGATATTGGCTCTTTTTTAGAATGCGAGCCCGTATTTAGAGCTGTTTAGTCACTTTATGAAAGTAAATAAATAAATAAAAATGTGAAAAAGGAAAACATACCAACAAAGTTGCTCCAAGACCTTTATAGAGACCGAAAAATCCTTCATCTCTGCAAATGGTACGAAGTGTATGTCCAATACCTTTGTAATAAGTTTCATGTGTCTGCAGAGTTCGACAATAGATTAGCAAAGCAATACGTCCAAACAAGACCCAATACATGGTCTAATTACAATGTGGTAAGCAGAATCCACACTAGTTTAAACTAACCAAGCCAAATGGCACGATACCAATGAAATGCCATATACCAAACCATGAAAGCATTCACTTATATCAACTAATGAAATAATGTTACAAATATTACCTGAGCAGCAAGTCGGGTCCTCACGAGATCCAATGGATATGTCATGGATGCAGCTGTTACTCCTGACATGCCACCAGCAACAAGTCGTACAAAAAGGTCTGCAGCAACATTTTCTCTATGACTTTCCAGACCAGGAATAGATTGTAATAACTGAAAATTGTTCATACAAAGGGAGATTATTAGAACAATGATTAGGATGAGTTCAAAAGCAGTTGCAATAATTAGAACAGCTTGAAAGTGAAATTGAGTCAAAGCATATGCACTGACATTTTTGTAGCGCTCATAAGCATAAAAGCTAAGAGAAGAATAAGGAAGCCGATGAGCAATTGTAACCAAATTCCCTTTCCAAAATGCTGTGAAGCCTTCCTCTCCAACAATACGTGAAGCCTCACGCAATATGCTAGCCTTTCTCAACGTCGCAACGTCAGAATGCATACCTTGTATCTGCAAACAAATGCTAGTGTCAAGGATGTAGAGAACAAAGAGGGGAAATTTACTAGAAAAGAAAAGCAAATAAGGTACATCACATGGGTAGCACATCTGTGGCCAAAGAAAATATAAAGAGACTACAAGTTATTTAGCAGAAATTTCAACACATTATAACAACCTAAAGACAGGGATTTTTTTATAAGGTAAGCATAATACAAGTTTGAGTTCCATAGTCAGTGGCGTTTACTCACTATGAGAAATGCATAAATGTCTGTATTCCGACTATGACTCTTTCTCAAAACAAAGGATGCTTGCCGATTTTTTTTCAAAAAACCATTAATTGCCCATATAAGCTTGAATTCATAATATTTTACACAATATCGCAAAGTTTTACACAAAACTTTGTTCTTGACAGCAAAAAGATTTTAGAAACTGTATATAGGCATTATTGCAACTTTTTTCAACTATATTAATATTTCAGATACTGCAGTTCTCTACCATAATGACAGACTACATGTCTACAGCGGTGCTGTAAGTTCCAATAAGCCGAAGAACATCAATGTCCTAATCTAACCAATGAATCCTGAATATCATTCAATGCATGGGTGAAACATAAGGTCAAATCTTTGACAGCTCTTAGGTAAGATATCACTGTCTGCAAGACTGCTACACATTTTGCAACCTGTTGTATGTATAATATCGTATTTGTTATTTCAGCGCCGGCGAGTCGGAAGAAAAACATATACTGCATGTTTGCCAAAGCCAACAGATACGAATATCTGTAAGGGATGAGGTCATACACAAGAGCACAAAATCTAAATATGAACTTAAGGCCAGGTATTCGTAAGTTAAAGTGTTGTATTTACCCTACTCTCCACATTGATGATTAATCAGATACTTGAGCTTATGACAACTCCGAATATTCAATTTGCTGCCTATTTTCAGGGCGGGGGGGGGAGATCCCAAGAGATCCGTATGAAGTGCGGGAAGGTCAGCAAGTTGCCTATTTTGCATAACTCTCACAAGAATCCATTAATGTGAGAAACATTGAAGTACCATTCTGCTCACTAGACACTTCACTGTCAATACATGAAATATCTGTGAATGCTTTCTTATATACGATCTCCACCAAAATAATCTGACATATCCTCTTAATGTTTGAACCTACTTTCTTCTTGACCACAACTGGAGTTTTGTCTTCAGAAATTTTTATAAGGTAATACTATTGAGATTTGTCCTAATCACTATGATGGCAATGTTGGAATTTGTATAATCCCTCGAGTCAGAAAGTATCTTAGAGAAATCGTCAAAATGTTTGCACATATAGTATGCCCATACGGCAAAAGAATAATCCTCGTAAGTGTATGCAGTTAAAGTGTGTCTTAATTCAATTAATTCACAGCGTGAAGTAAACTATACCCAGGACAGAAACTCTTAACAGTAAAAATAAAGAAATAAAAACAAGGTCTAAAAAGTTATGAAACGAAGACATATCATGTTAAGTAAGACTCTCCTGTGAACTTCACAAATAAGATTAGACTGAGCTGATGTATAAGACTAATGTATTAGCTCAATATATGCAACACTAGTCACTATGTTGGCTCGGGCATCCATTATAAAAGATATCATTGAAAGTATTGATGCACATAAAGTTATATCTTAGCAGTTATAATAGCTAATGAGATAATCTTTCTACCATATGATAGACGCCTATCAACAATCTAAGTATTATATATATGATTATAGTAGTGGGGACCAAGGTCGTATTATGTTTGATCTGTGAGGTAGCACTAAAAGAACCTTTCAATTTAGTAGAAGTTTTTTTAACAAAAACATCAAAAGGAGAGACAAATAAGGTCACCCTAAGAGAGGAAGAAGAACGCACAGAAGAACTACATCCCCTCCTATAACAAATAACTATAACCAACTCGTCAGGGTGCTCCAATATGATTTTCTTCCATCTAGCTTTGAGAGACTCAAAGAGTCTCATCCTCAACTCCGTAATCACCCATCTACACTTAAAAATGAGAGATTGCATAACAACGATAACTTCCTATCTTTTTTTTTATTTTTTTCCTTCAATTATCTCTACATTCCTTTCAAGCTAAATGGCCCAAGTAACCGAAAAATGAGAGATCGCCACCTAGCCTTACCTTGACAAAATAATTTGGTTAAGGTCAAACTTGATTAGAAAGTGTTATATTCACTAGGATGTGAACAAGCTAATCCAGTTTTCCTAAAGAAGTCAATCCAAACTTCCCAGGCAAAGAGGCAATGTACAAGAAAAATGATATACAGATTTTCCCATCCCTTTCACATGGAGCAATAGCTCGTAGAAAATATCCAACTCTTGTGAAAGTTTTCAATGGTCAAGGGGTTGTTCAAATAGTGGCACAGAAAAAAAAAACCACCTTGGCCATCTACTAGGGTACCCATTTTCTTCTAAAGAAAGCCAATAAGAGAGTAGTATTAGGTGGCAAGAAAACCCTCAAAGACTCACTTACAGGAAGCACCGCTTGGTCACAATCCAGCCAAATATGTCTATCCTTCTTTCTCGGATATTACCCGTTTATCGCAAAACATGAGGCAGTTGTAGCCATTTTCCTGATCTTTGAAATGACAGTGAAAGCCTTAATTCCAAGAGACCTAAAGTCACGATGATCTAAATTGCTGAAAGAAGAATCTCCCCGTAATCGTCGTTCTCTCCCCAAACCCTTCTCCCCTTTGGATTGACACTTTAGAAATGCTGATATTCACATAAATGAGAACCTTTATGAGAATATACCCCAATATGTGACGAGAGTTGATTGAGATAATTTATGAATATGTACAACGTATCTAAAATAAATATATATACGCTGACATAGCGAGAGAAGCCCAGCAGCATGCATTAGATAAAACATGTTGTTTTTTTTCCAATGCCACCTGAATTATGTGTTGAAGTACAAGAAGTTTGGAACAAAGGACTGACTAACTAACAAAGCTGAAATTGTGGTTGTGGGTAGCACCTTCGCAGTATCTGTTACCGCCAGCCATCACCACCACCACAAAGCTCCTATTTCTGCCCACTGCGAACTGTAATACTAGTAATGATGAGCATGCAATTTTTATCAGATGATCGCAGGGTGTTTCTCTCCCTACACCACCTTATTGCAAAATCTACATTCAGAACATTCAGAATGTACACTATTACCTACTACTTGCCCTCAGTCAATATTCTTCCACTTCGCCTTATTATCTCTCCTTCTCCCAGCCGTCACCATCATCAACTTCGACAAACTCCCAGAAACCCCAACGCCCCAAAACCATAACCAAAGAACTAAATTCGTTGTCAGCGTCAGCACCTTACGTTATATTGCAGATACAATTATCTGTGTCTACTCCTACTCAACCACACAAAACTCACACACCCACTAACTGAAAAGCTAATTCATACTATTTTCCACTCAACAAAACCTCAAAGACTAAAACTTTAAAACAAAACATCAAAAGGGGCAATGTAAATGTAGGAACCCAACCTGAAACAGTATAGTAAGGCGAGCAAGCGGCGCAGTGCAAGTCTTACTAACAGCCCCAGCAACCCCTCCTGCAAGCAACTGCGCTACTGTCCCAATCTGCGATTGTTGATGTAACGAATGCTGCTTCTGTTGTTGCGAGAAATTCCTCGCGGTGGTTCCGTCGATAACTCCACCTCCATGACCCGAATTAAGAGATCTTTGCCCTCCTTCTACTACAACCCCAACTCGAGCTTCAGTTTGCATATCCTCCTCTCTCTCTCTAACAAGCTTCAGTTTCACCAAACGGTTTTCTCTTGCTGCATAGGGTTGTGAGGTTTGGGTTCAGAAACCCTAGAACCGAATCAGGGGGGCAAAATCGAAGAAAGGGGTTTTGATTTTTAAGGGTTGGAACCCTAGAATGTGAGAGAGTTGTGAAACCTTAACGAAGAGTGTTGCTTGGTTGAAACTCAGTGACTCGCTCGCTCGCTCGCTTGTTATCAAACTCGGTGACTCAGTAACTCACTCGGTCACTCGCTCGCTCGCTCTCTCTGTGTTTAGAGCTCTGCGTTGTTTGAACGAAGGAGGAACCGTATATTCGGTTTCTCTCTCCTTTTTGTTTTTATTTTGATTTTGGGATTTATATATATATATATTTATTTTTTTCCGATTCGTAACTACTGGAGAGGAACCCTAGTGGAGCAAGAGCTGTGATTGTGTGCTACTAAAGGTGATTGTGGTCGATAGTAAACGAACTTGTGGACCGTTGATAACTGGGGCTGACTGGGCCCAGATGTTTCCTATTTTGGATGCAGGGTTGCTGAGGTGGAGATCGTGGCTCGAGATTATCGTGTTTAAACTTGAAAATTGAAGAACAACCGACTCACCGTTGTTAATGAAAAGACGACAAAAACTTTCGTTGGCAATAAACGACTCTGAAAGCAAATAAAACTTTTGATTTGACTCACTACAATCAAACCAGGTCTCACGCGAAAACCCATGGTCATAACATTCCACTAGGATCCTTGTCTAGAATCGACCATATGTGTTACGTAATATATTCTCTAATGATGGTGTCATAGTTATGTGTTTTTGATTTCTTTTTGCAACCAAGGTGATCCGAAGTTGTAACACTATTTGCTTGAGTAATGAGGCAAGTGAAAACCTTGCCAACTGTGATACCAGTTAAGTCATAATAAATCCTAGCGACAAGGCCTCACAAAAATAGGCTCGAACAAAATATTTTTGCTTAAGGCGTAGAAAAGTCTCTAGTTTAGTTGTTTAATGTTTTTTGTTCTTAGTGAGGTTAAAGGTTCCAATCCTAACGAACAAAAAAAACAGGGCCAATTTTAATACATGCACACGGCCTCACAGCTACTAGGCCCAGTCTTGCCTGATTAGTCGCTCCGTGGTGGTGAATCAAACTATGCGAAATTGATTTGGACCCGTTTAGCATTCCCAATTAGGTGAGCCCCTATAATTAAGTATTTTGGATGGGGTTATTAATTATTAGAGTGGTATCCCGTGGATAAGCATGTTGATAATCCAAGTTTTTGAATCCTAAAAGCGTGTGACTACATCTGACTGTGACGGGTTTTGGAAGTAGGATCACAAGGTTCATAATCCAAGTTTAAAATTTAAGTTTCAAGAGAAATTTTGGACAATTAAAAAATAAATTACTGGCAAACTAGGTACACATTTCTATTGACATTATAAGAAAATCAAAATTTTGGAAAACTTATTGGGGAAGAATCAATGAAAAATTGAAGAATACCCAAGCTCCCCGGGCTTTACCCATTTCCACTCACACACAAACCCACCATAATTTTACTAGTATTTTGAAATAAATAGAAATTGCGTAAGGTTTTTAAAAGTAAGGGACCGTATGTTTTTTTATTATATTGATTCTGAATGCGCATTCTAATTGTTGTTTGAAAATATTATATGCCTCCCTGAAATGTTATTCCATATTCTTAAAAAGACCAATTCATTTATATTAATAAGCAAAGAGGTTACATTTTTGCTTGAATCCTAACAGCGCATCACGAAAACAACAGGCTTCGAGGATTGGTTTGTGCGGGATAGATTCAATTCTTCACCATTTTTGGCGAAGAACTGAAATTCAACCGTTGGATCATTGTTATGGTGTAATGTTCCCTTATACTTGACATTTATAACAGTTGTCTACATTTCACCTTCTCCTCACATCTATCCTACCCTAAATTGTCACTTAAAATGACAACTCTCAGAGCATCCCCAACACTTCGGTGTGGGTTCTGACGTCCTGGCCCATACGTCAGAACCACAAACCCAAACCCACACTCGTTTTCTTCCAGCAGTTGGGCTGACGTGTTTTTTGATTTTTTTATTTTCTGAAATCAAAACACGGCGCGGTGTTCTGATTACCGTACGATAATCAAAACACTGCCACGAGTTTTGTTAAACAAAAGCCAAACACTTCGTTCCCTCCCCACACTGTTTCCTCCTCTCTCTCTCTCAATTTTACCTAAATCCCTGAAAAAAAACTACCAACATTCACCCAATAAAATAGAAATGCCAGAGGGAGACCCACACTCTAGTATAATCCATAGGTTTAGAGGGACAAGACATTCATAACAAGCCGTAACTCGGTCGAGGTCCGGAAGAAAACAAAAATGTTGTATTTAAAGATGTAGAACAAAATCAAGGCCTATCACACCCAACCCAAGATGAAATTCCACACATGCGGTTTATTACCGCACTCCTAGACGGCGTCAATCATATATATTACACTGGCAAAGATCTCAAGGTAAGTTTTTATTTAATGGTGACTTTGATATTCCTGTTTAATCAATTGTTTGACAAAATGCCCCAATGAGCAGAATCACGATTCGATACGTTCGGACGACACATTTACTACGGTTATAAAAGTTTGGAACGAGATTTCTACAATTCTGACAATAAGGGATCTCGTGGTGAAGATATTCGAGAGGTTCATGGATATCAAATTGGGTAATTCCGATAATCGGCTAATTCAGCGCTAACAAAGCGTTGGTGACCGACAACTCACACTTTTTCTCTTCCAGTGTGCAGAGATAGGGATCACGCTCTATTAGATTTCACAATGCTGACATCATTGCCAAATGGCAAATATCTTACACAGTTGCCGTATGACGACTGATAGAGTATTATAGGCTAGGAAATTGCTCCCCCGCATTACTTCCAATAATACAAAGAGTGGAAACGTCAGCATTGCACATCTAAGGAAGTACTTGACCGTTACAGATGATCGGTCAAATGACAGTAACGGAAGGCATATACCCTAAATGAGGAACACTTGTCCAAACCATATTGTGGTGACTTATTTCCAATACTCGACCTAAACCCAGATATCGACCTTCAGCTCGATTGGATGTAAATGCCAGTTCTGAAACTCAAGCTCAAGCCTCAGCATACGACCATCACACATTTACTCGACCTCCTCAAGGTACACGTGGCGCATTTATGATATATTATGAAGCGGTTACAAGAAGAAGAGTTACTCAAGCCGTTACTCGACCATTATGAAGACCATTAAGAAGACTCATCAAAACCTAATATTGTAACGTTCTTCATCAATGTAACCAACAGTCATATTATAAGGCCTATAAATAGGCCCAGAGGCCTACAATTTAAGATGAGGGAGCTTCACTGACACACCTTCGGGACATAACTTCTGAGAGACCTTTTCTAATATCTCTCTCCCAAGTAATAGTTAACAATCTATAAACAACTCTTTCTCAAATCCTCAGGAGAGATCGTGGTTTTTAACCTATTCAAAGGTTTTCTACGCTAAATCTTTGTGCTTTCGATTACTTTCACTCTCATATCATTCAAAATTCTATGGTGTAAAGCTATTTTCGATCTCTATGACAATAGGCTATTGCACATATCCAATCCAGTTACAACGAAACAAAAATTCTTTGCTCAACAACAAGAAAGTTGTCAAAAATACGTAGAACGAACGTTTGTGATTTTATAATCACAGTTCAATATTGTCAAAAATCTGGTTAAATTGTGAAAACCTGAGGTTTTAAATAATGTCACGAAGACGAACCATTTGTACGCAAACGCAAAATAATATAAGCTTTTATAACAAAAATGAAACAAATTCGAAGTCGAGAACTACACTTTTATATAAAGGATAATCCAATCGAGCATTTGTGGGTCGTGAAGAGAAATCTTCATTCCTAGTATTATAATCAAGTATTATCTGATAACTTTATGTAATTTAATGCTTATTGTCATATAAGCTTATAAATTATTGATTTCTTATTGAACTAGTTTTTGATATTGCATTAGTCTTATATTTGTTTTAACGTAATATTATCGAAAATAAACATTTCTTCAAAAGATTATATTCTTCAATAACAAAGTATATTCTTCAAACGAATGCATTATTAAAAAGTAAACTGCGTTCTTGAAAATTAAACAACATTCAGCAAAGTTAAATTATATTTAATAACCTGAACCGGTACTTGGTCTGCCATTCTTGTTCAGACGTTCCATGACCTCAACTTGCTTTTGCTGACTATATTGCAATACAGGTCCAGAAAGACCCCTGAGGTCTTTATCCATGATTTTGCGATCTTCCCTTGCTTGTTCCAAATCTATTTTGGCTTACCATTGTTAATTTACTTCCACTCTTCTTCTTTCCTTTTCTTGTTTTGTTTGTTTCTTCTCCAACCTCATCTCAGTAAGTATTATTTGAATATCACTACTAGATGCAATAATATCATCGAAGGCCTTGTTTATTGTAATATTTTTTCTAAAAACTTTTTGGCGATGGGCCTCGCTCCATCCTCATACAATGAGCCATATAATTCAGAATTTTGGGGAGCAGATTGAAATGTAGGTGGGTCGTTTGGATCCTCCGATAGGTTGTTTGATCTGATTGAGTTCCCCGGAGAATAATTGTGCAATATTCTTTTGGCCGCATTTCTAGGTATATTCTCCGCATGGTTCAACCCATCATCATTTAGGTTGGCCCATCGCAGTTCTCGTGCCAAAATCTTATACGCTTCACGGTGTTTAAAGTCATTGCTGCCATTCATACCTTGATAGATCTTGTGTGCATCATTTTCCTACAATTTGCAAAATTACCAAATATATATTAAATAACGTGTATATCCAAGAAAAATAAATGAAATTGAGTTAAAACAAATTAGAACGTACCCGATCTTCCTCAGTTTTCCCGCTCTCATGCCAAAATTGTACTTGAGTAATTATCCCCTTGTATGCCACACATTATACATTAAAGGGATACCATTGAGATTTAGTCGACCCACATGATCATCGTGTGGGGTACTCGGGGTCTTTATTAAAGGCAATGCTGACCTTTTGATAGAAAGTGAAACTCTTTGTGCTCCCCATGGTTTGGACAAAAATCGTTACCCACGCCCTTACGAGACACGTGAAGTCCGCATCCGTCCAATAAAGTCCAACATCATCCATCACGTACAAAAACTCAGGATCATCTGGCACTTGCATGTTTTGTCTTTGTTTTGTGGGTGCTCTATTCTTTCTTCCTTTTCCTTTTTCTTTCCCGGGGGTCGCCGCTTCAACAAGTATTGATGTATTTGTACCACTTTGATTGTGCTGAGTAGATTTACCATTAAATATGTAGTTTTGAAAGTAATTTGGAGATTGAATACCATGAGGTTGAGTGACCGGATAGTGTTGATAGTACAGGCTAAATGCCTGAGGTTGTGGCTGAGAGAGTGTAAATGGATTTTGATACTGTCCTCCGAAGGTATCCCCTTGAGACATGGTAAACGGAAGTGGGGTATGTGATGGTAATTGATATTGGTTGCAGTAGAGGTATGGAGTGAATTGTGATGATGGGTTTTGAGCAAATTGTGTTGAAGATGGGTTCTGGGAGGATGGGGTCGACGGTGTTGAGTTATTACTGCTGGTGTCAGAGTTTGCCATTTGGGGACTGCGTAGAGGTTCTCTTCTCTTCTCTGAAATATGATTAGAGAAGAGAAAAAGTAGCCAGGAGAGAGCTCGGCCAACCATAATGGATAAGATGACTTTTAATTACCATGCGGTATTCTGATTACCGCCAGGCGGTAATCAGAACACCGCGCGGTAATTAAAAGTATGCCAAGCTCATTTTTTTGTGGGAGGAACTCACACTCAGCCGAGTTCTGACAATGCCACGTCAGCGAACTCACACCCAAAATGGGACTGCTGGAAGGCGTTTGAGTATGAGTTTGGGTTTGGTCGGACAAAACCAACCCAACCCATACCCATTTTATCACTGTTGGAGATGTCACACTTAAGTACTTAAAATAAATATTGAAGTATTATAGATGCACATATTAAAATAAATATTGATATTATTGATGTTACCGTAGAACACTTTTCCCATTTGAAGGAGTCGAGCAATGATCAATCTAGAACCCAAATGTAATCCCATAAATATAATATCTACTCTTAACATTATGGTAGCCACTTAAAATACTTTATAATCGTCCTACTATATTATACAACAGTAATTGATGCTCCAAATATATAGGAGATAATGTTAGAAACTCATAGGTTTTAGAATTAGTTCCTTTTTATTTTTTAATAAACTCTATTTAGGATTTTTAAAGTAGAAGGCTTCTACATCTCACAACACAACTTCTTCTTTATATTTCAACATTATTCTATTGTGTTTCTAAGACTACTACGATCTTCTTCTTCAAGGTATGGATTTGTATTACTGCTAACCCTATTCATTATTTGACATTAATTGTACCCTCAATTATATTTTGTTTATCACAACCTTGGGTTCCAACGAATATCTATATTAATAAGGAAGAAGGTGACATTTTGGCTCGAATCCTAACGGTGCATCACAAAAATCACAGCCTTGAGGCATGGTATGTGTGGGCCAAATTCAATTCTTCACAGTCATACGTCCTCCAAATGTAGTTCAACCAAGAACATATAGAGGTTGTTAATAGGCAACCAACGATGAATTATATTCCCACAATTGATCTTACGACACCGCCACATCCAACAACTGAGATTATGGAGTCTGACGAACAACGTGATAAATTTTATATTGATATTATCACAACTAGGTTATCCTCCATCTGGTGCTCCGTTGACGACATATGAAACCGGCTTCAATATTTGGAAATGAATGCTGATCATACAACCATTAAGTACGTGGAGATCATGGATCATTCTTACCTTTAGGTAATCAATGAGATACAATCGATAATCTGGTAGTAACCATACCCTCTTAACTACACCACTTTCACCCCAGGTACACTTTAATTAGTTCCATTATGACATAAATTATTATATGATTTTCTACTATGCCAATGAGGCATGTGCAAAATATATATAATATTAGATTACTTACTGACATTAATAATCTTATTGAGTTTTTTTATTGAAATAACTTTAGAAAATAAGGTTATGCATACTGAAAGATCGAAATAGTCAATTTTAAATTGGCCATTGCGGCAATACACTCTAACATTAGCAAAATAAATCTACTTTATAGGAAGATACCATACCGTGTAGATGCTATATCATGCACAACTTTGTACCGCACTTTTTGATCGATATAATTTATGAAAATAAGACTATGCATGCATACTGAAAGATCGAAACAATCAATTTGAAATGGGTCATTGCAGCAGTATACTATAACATTAACAAAATAAATCTAATGTATAGAAAAATACTATAGCATGTGGATGTTATATAGTGCACAACTTTGTATCGTACTTTAGTTTCTTAACCATGGACATATAAAGCATATTTTACATAAAATATTTTTTACATAATGAACGATTATGTAGTATTTTCCCTTATACAGGTTAACACATGTAACACCAATATCTGGATATCTCTAGAGTAAAACCTTGGGTGAACATGCAGGAAGATTTTGTGGAAACTGAATATATCGAGCTTACATGGGGTGAAGAACAATACACTAAATCATAACTCATCACATTCTAATTTTAAGATACTCAACATATAAAAAACAATACAATGGAAAATAAATTTCAACATAATGGTTGGCACACCCGAAGGGTGCGCGTGTTAGCTCGTAATTTGAGAAAAAAAGAAGAATGAAACTTTGGCAAATATATAGTACCAGTGATACACAATACTTTGCAAGAAAACATGTAAGATGTTACTATTGGAGATAAAGATGTTAAGGAAGCTACCAATCTACTCTCCTACAGATCCCACTAGTTACTTGCAATATTATCTTATTGTTATAACAAATAGACTAGGTATTATCTTTTTGTAATAGATAGATTATATGTTATCCTTATCTCTGTAGCTCTATAAAATTAGCAATAGAATCAACAACAGAAAGTAAGTGAGTTCAATATATCAAATCCTCATTCTTTACTTTAACTTGGTATCAAGAGCTATCTGACTAACGTCATTTGTCCCCCTCTATCTCCCATTGTCACGATCCAGCTGAAACACAAGCTTGGTACATGCGACTCTCAAGGTACGTGCCTCAAGTAAGCCTAATTATTTGTCTTCTTTCAATAATCTTTTATCACAATATCACATAATATCAATGCAACATTCAACTGTACAAAGATTCAATGCAAACTAGCTTTCATTCATTTATCAACAACATTTCAAGACTTTAATTCTAACTCGGGTGTATCAGATTCACTTCCTCTATATAATAGCTACTAAGTAAATAACTTACAACTAAAAGGAAACATCAAAGTTGGAGATGAAGCATACTCCCCCTTAAGGCTAACCTAATCTTTACAAAAATTAACAAAACTTTTTATAGGACTTTGTTACATCATAGAGCTATTATTTACAAATATGGGCTTAATGCGCTGAGACATTACACCCATGGCTTCTTACTCTTTCACATTACCCTCCCTTGGATCAATTACCCATCTTTTGAATGTCAAACTTGAATGAAGCAACTATCTTCTATGGATATCTCAGTTCCTACTCATTTTACGTGTTCACGACCTTGAAGGATTAATCGATGGATCTCTCTCTTGCCTACCCGAAATGATTTCTCCTTCTTCTCAAGGCAAAGAAGGGCATGTCCTTGAAGCCCATCCAGAGTACACAACATGGATGAAGTGTGACCAACTTCTCCTACCCTTGATTATATCATCCCTCTCCGAAAATGTTCTTGCCCACGTAGTGAGCCTCTTCACATTGCATGTTGTGTAGATGACATTAGCAAAAACTTTTACCCCCTCGTTTCGTGCAAGGGTGCAACAACTCAAATATGAGTTGTACACCATGAAGAAGGGATCTCAGTCCATGGCCGATTACATCTTGAATATAAAGTCTATTAGAGATAACCTCACCGTTGTTTCTAGCCCCATATCCGATGAAGATATGGTGTTATCTTTACTTAGCGGTCTCTCTTCTGAGTATGACTCCTTGATTACCTCGGTCAATACACGTGTTGATCCTGTACACTTGGACAGCCAAGAGATCCACCAAGAGAATATTGACAACATTGAAACCCCCATTCCTATAGTTAATGTAGCCACCACAGACAATAACTCATCTGATGGGATTAACCAAAGTCGCAATAACCGAAGGAATAGTACCTACCATGGAAATGGGGGGGGGGGGAGGGGTAGTCATGGGCGTAGTACTTTTTCCTCAGCGATATGTTAATATTGTAACAGTGTAGGCCATGCTGCCTTATGATGCTATTGCATTAACATGCTATATCATGGTGAACCCAGTGCACCAAGTGCGATGCTTGTAACACCGTCAACTTCTTTCGATCTCAATTGGTACACAGATTCAGGTGCCACACACCATATAACTACGGACATGGAAAATCTTTCCAATCATTCAAACTATCAAGGCAATGATCAGATCTATATGGGAAATGGTGCAGGTTTTGATATTAAATATATTGGGCTTTCTATTTTGCATTCTCCTCATAAATCATTTCATTTGAAAAATATGCATCATGTCCCTCATATCACTAAAAATATTCTATCTGTGAGCAAGTTTACTTGAGATAATAATGTTAGTTTTAGGTTTAATCCATTTACTTGTTTTGTGAAAGACCCGGTATCCAAGACCACACTCCACCGAGGAACAGTTAAAGATGGTATATATGTTCTACCTGTCAAAGTTAGTTCTCGTTGTCCGTCTGCTACACGTCCTCAAGCTTTCATCGCCGAACGCGTCTCTACTGATACTTGGTATGAAATCTTCGGCCATTTCTCCCGTCAAATATTCAATCACATTCTCACAACAAATAAACTACCCGTAGTGTTAAATAATTCCTCGAGCTTCTGTGAAGCTTGCCAGCTTGAGAAAAGTCACCGTTTACCATTTGTTTCTAGTAATTATTGTAATTCTCCTTTAAAAATAATTTATTCCAACATTTGGGGTCATAATTCCCTATGTTTGGTACATCTGTGCATCGTTACTACATTCATTTTATTGATCATTTTAGTTGATTTGTGTGAGTTTTCCCCTTATTTCGAAAGTCTGAAGCACTTAGTACTTTTATCAGATTTTAAACCTGTAGTGATGTGTTTTTCGGATGGAGAATCTTTGCCAATACTTATTCATAAGGAGAATGCAATAAAAGTCTAGCTAAACAAGATTTTACGTAGAAAACTCAGTAAAAGCTGAGAAAAACCATGACCTCGGGGAGGATTTTGATGTAAAATCTAGTATATTACTAGTTATTACAAGTTTTGGAGTGATAGTAGGGTTAAAAAGTAACGATGGTAAAGTTGTGGATTGCGGTGACCTGAATAATCTATTTTATGCCTATATTTATAGTAGATACAGGCAGTTTATAAAAAGAAAGAAACAGTCTTTTATTCTGGGGGTAGTGGGCGAACTTCGCGGATCTCTGACAACTCTTTATTGACCAGGCATAATGGCTACTTTTAGTAGGTCGAGGACTTGAAGTATTTTCTTGAATGTTGTCTGTCTTCGATCGCATATGGCTATTTTCGACTACACTTTGCTGACTTACTCTTGTCGAATCTGGGGAATATGCTACTACAATCGCCCCATTTTCGACATAAGTACCTGTAATTGTGTCGAGAAGAAATTGGAAGCTGAAGAGTTTGCGAATGTTTTCACGAGTCGTTAGATTGTCATTTCTGAGGTCAAGGTGGACTGTACTTGGTCATATCTTTCCCGATGAGCAATTAATGCGATATATTAGACTTGGCAGATTTAAGTTGGGTATAAAGAGATGGTCTCAAGGAGGGTATTACGGTGGTAGATTATAAGGATGCCACCCCAAGTGCGGCATAATGCATCATTTGAGGATGAAGACGGTGAACAATCTCAGGTAAAGCTCTATTTCAAACCGGTTCTTTATAATTTTTTGATTGATCATGTCACGGCACAGATGATGTGGGGAGGTAAAGTCAGTGAATGTATGTATGTGCGGGTTCCATTGGGGTCATTATGCAATGCTGAAGGCAAGGAAGGGTATCAAATTGGAGGAGAAGGGGTTATTGTACGTGTTGAAGACGAGGTTGTGAAGGCTGGTTGGGCGTCCAGGGATCTTGTCGAACGAAGGCGGCTTCTTACAATTTTTTACTGCCTTAGATTTGTTGAGGCAATTCTTAGAAGTTCATTGACTTGAGATTCATTGAGTTTCTTAGGATATCATTGTTCCTTGTGCCAGAGATAATGCTAGATTCTGGTGAAAAGATACAATAATGTCAGATCCTTGTGAAAAGAAGTACAAAGTAATTAATACATTAAGTCGAATGTAAAAATAACAGTGTAAGTGTGATGTAATGTAATCGAGGATACTATTTATCGAATGTAATCTCTAACAATTTGTCAAGTAAATAAAGATATTTTCTTCGACTTCTGCTCATGTCTTTATTTGTTTTTGTCGACTATGTATATTTACTTGTTGTCGATGTAAAATGTGAGTATGGTTATTGCGGGTTGTCTAAGCAACTTGAAGTATAGTTAACTGAGTGGGTCCATGTATGGATTTTGAGGTTGATTGATTTGACTATGGAAAATATATAGTTCTGAGGTGAATTAAATGTTGGTTGGTTGACTTTGACTTCGACTTCTGCTCATGTCTTTATTTGTTTTTGTCGACTATGTATATTTACTTGTTGTCGATGTAAAATGTGAGTATGGTTATTGCGGATTGTCTAGGCAACTTAAAGTATAATTAACTGAGTGGGTCCATGTATGGATTTTGAGGTTGATTGATTTGACTATGGAAAATATATAGTTCCGAGGCGAATTAAATGTTGGTTGGTTGATTTTGACTTTGGAGGATTATAAGTATCCTATGTTGTTGGAAGTTAAAGTTGTGTGTGTTAGAAGAAATGGTGAAGACGAGATCTCAGGTGCGTAACGAGGTGTATAGTCGTGTTCAAGCGAAGTATTGGGAATTATACAGTCAGTATATTGGAATCCTTCGGAATGCCAATGTTTACTTGGAAGATCCTGTGAAACCTGACTATGATGTTATGAACGAGGCAGAGGCAAAAGATACTGAGGAGAACTTTTAGTTTCGTTGCCAACTGTAATATTGGAGTCCTCCTGAGCGTGTAAGTTACATGTAGACTTGTGCAAAGATATTGGTGAAGAAAGAAGATGATGCTCCAGTTAGGGGTTTGTAAGTAGAACATGTAATGAATAAATTATAGTTGAAAAAGAAATGAGAATATAATATGGTGTTAGAATGAAGTTGCTGTTGAAAAAATAAAATTGTTGTCGTATAAATTTAAACTTGGTAAAATGTTGGAATGTAGGATTGCTGTATTATTTTGCTAATGTAAATGTCGAAGGAATTTTGGATCAGAATGCTCGTCGAACGTATGCCTAGATATAGGGAATTGCAGATAATGTATTAAATTGGGGAACTAATGAGAAGAGTGATTCATGGCAAGGTGTGTTCCTGTAGGTGAAATTTTGAAGTACAAGAAAGATAATGCACATCATCTGTGTGACAAGATAGGTTGTGTGTTTTGAGGATGAACGTGTCAGAATAAATTCTTCGAGATATGGAAGGGTTGAAACAAGAATGTAGGGGTTTGTTGATGTTGAGAAGGCGAAGGGTCAAAGACGTCGAGAAAAAATGTGTGAGGCGTTACGTTCGAGTAGTGGAACGGTCACAAAGCGGTACGATGAACAGTCATGTGGGGTTTATAAATAGCTCGGGGGTGGGCGACTGTTCACATTTTACAAACTCTATAAAAATAAATTAAGCTCTGATTCTTTGTGTTTGCTTCTTAGAGGTCTGCCAACAATTGGGAATGAGGAGATTGCCGTGTTGATTGAAAGAGCAAAGCGGGCTAAAGAGAGGGATACATAGGCAGTGAGGTTACAAGGTTAGAAACTGTGATGATTTTTGTTATGTTTCTTGCTTGGTTGTCTTTGTAATCATTGGTAGATGTAGGTATATACATTGTAATTGTAGAAGGAAGTTGTGTATAGGAGGAGGATTGTGAGTTATATGGGATACGACTAGGGTTAGGTATTGGTGACATAGGTTGGTCGGTGATTGTTAATGGTGTTTTTCCAAGGGTAATGGAGTCGTAGTGGTTAATAAATGTGATGGGGTGCGAGAGATGTGCATAATTGGTAGTGAGGGGTGGAGAGAGTGTGGTTTGTATCGCGGTGAGGACGGTGCAACTGTAGAGGATCCGTTGGGTTCGCGGCGAGAATGTAGGGATTTTATTTTGAAGTAGGTTTGATATGGCCGGAATTTGTGCCGGAAAAGGTAATATTTGTATTTTGATTGACAGTGGTTTTGGCAGGAAACTGTTGAAGTATATTCGAAAACTTTTGCGATTCCTAAAATTGGAGCAAAACACACATCAATGAATTACTCGATGTTTATTATTTAACAAGTAAAAGTTCATTGCGAACTGAACGTAGTTGTCAGTAATCGATGTATATGACTTTAGGAAAGAAGTCATATAAGTTGTATCGAGAACTGCATGTATTAAAATGAACTGTAATAATGATAGTAACAGATAGTAAATTGAGAAAGATGTGCTGGAGAGTAAACTCAAAAACTATACGAATACGAATATATGAACCTATGAACATATATATGTATCAAATATGATAAATACTAAATATGGTAAAAATATAGAATCTGATTTACAGGCTCTTTAAAATGGCTGAACCAACTCAATTTGGTGATAAAGATATATACGAGCACCTTAAAGATGCAGTGCCCCTGATGATTGATGTAAGGACCTATGCATAACAGTTAGGAGGTAGATATAGGGTGGGGTCGAGTAGTGCAGACATAACTAGTGTGGACCAGTATAGGGTGACACCTAGGGTTATTGAACTATCTGACGAGAAGGCTATTGAGACGGATGTGGATCACTAGCCTCAAGCTAGTAATCGAGAAGGTAGCGGGAGTGGGGAGGAAGATGTGGAGGAGGGTGAGGAGGCCTGTTGTGGAGAGGGTCCAGAGACAAAAGAAATATTGAGTTTCAAGAAGAAGTACGGTATTTTTGGAGATATAAGGTTAGAGGAGTACCAATATGATATGATTGACCAGGAAATACCCTTGGATGGGATTCTGGTTCATCGAGAACAAATAAAGAAGGGGTTGAAGCTTCCTCTTAGAGCTGACAAGAAAAAGTTGATAAACTCCTTTGATCTAGCACCTGGTCAGTTTAATCCGAATGTATATGACCATGTATAGGGTATGTGGGGCAATAAATGGTCGACTTAAGGCCAGGGGGGAGGAGTTAATAACAGTCGATAATTTATGTGTGTATTACATGCTTAAGATGAACCTGAAGAAATTAGGTTATCCCTACTTGACGAGGTTTCTTAAAAGACCGTTGTTCTATGACATGGTGTCAACAGGAGGGCGAGACAACGACAAACGTTTACTTGTTTTTGGGAACTATGAGTTTGACAAGAAGGACCCTAGGGAGCCCTTAAAGATAAAGACTTATAACTTAGGTTTATGGTTAGGTAATTTTAATTGTCGATGCTCGAAGGCTTACACGTTATGTGAATTGTTTGTAGCTGTCGTTTGTATGTTTGCTGCTTTGAAGGAGGTCAATAGGAATTTTGAAGTGAAGGAAGAGTTATATAAGATCAGGAAAAGATTCTTTGGTAGGATCGACAATCTGGTCATCGACCAAGATCGTGTGAGCACCTTATTCCAGAAGGCCAGATTAAAGAGGTCGAGGGCTAATGGTGTTGAAGTCTTTGTTATCAATGGTAAGATGTCGACGAAGAACAAGAGGGCTGCAGAGGCCAGTCTTCCACTGGAAAATCCTTCCTTGACCAGGTACAATACTGATACAGAGATAGATACCATGTCTGGAGAATCTCTGGGAAAGAGTAAGAAGAAAGGAGTGGCGAGCCAAGCTGTTCCTCCACTGCTTCCTCACAAGAGGGCTACTCGGCAGTCGGCAACGGAAGAGGTGGCTGGTACAGTTAATCCAGCTGTTGTGGTAGATGGGCGTTCTCCACGGGGTGTGGGGAGTGTGCTCCCGAAGAAGAGAGGGAGTAGTGAGACGTCGAAGAATAAATTTATCGAAGAGTCTGAGACTTAAGTTCATAGGATAATGGACTTGTATACGTCTGGGATGGATGCGTTGAAGGTGGAGTTGGATTACTGTTTGGTGGGGACTGAGAACTTGATTATGTTTCTCAGCGAGGGTCAGCAAAACATGTCGAAGGTGAGAACTTTTACTGCTTTGCTTCAATTAAAGAAACTGGTAAGTCATTTGAATATTCAATTTATGAATGTAATGCATATCAAAAAGCTATTGATGGATGCCAAGGATCGTATTGCTGGCAGTAGCAATCTGGCAAATCAAGTTCTGGCGTATACAAATATAGAGAAAGATTTGACGAAGGAGAAAGAAGCTTTGATCGAGGAGAAGGATGGGCTGAATGCAAAGCTGAATACCTACAAGCTGGAAGCAAAAAAGGCGAGGGAGGCTGCACTTCTTGAAGCGAAGAAAGTTTTGGAGAAAGATATATTAGAGGTTTTGGCATTTCAGCGAGCAAACTTTGAGAAGGATGTATGGGAGTAGGTTGTTGATGCGCGAAAGGCAATGGAGCTAGAGCAGGGAAAGGTTCTTGACAAGGTTAGGGCTCAGTTAAATGCAGAGAAGTTGGAAAGATATAAGCAAGTGAGGTCCTATTTTGTAGGGCAGTATGCGGAGTTGGAGGTGAGGAAAAAGTTTTACAAGTGGTTGGTAAAATTTGGTGGTGTTGTCTTCGAGGATTCAAGTTCAGAAGATGAAGTACCGGAGACTCCCAAAGTTCGTAGTGGGATAGAAGTCGTCGAGGATGTGGTGATAACGAAAGCTAATGTTTCGCGTCCTGGGGGGCTAGCAGATGTGCGTGTACCCGAAAGTTTTTTAAATGTGAATGAAGTAATATATTCTCCTGTAGTATAAAAATTTTATGTAAGCAGCACTATATGTGTGGAAGGATGTAAAAAATGATCAGTGGGACCAAAACACTTTTATCTGTGTGTGTGGAATAATGTCATTTTTATCGAATCTTAAAGTTTTGACATTATAGATCTATGTTAAGTAATGATGTTCTAGAAGAGTGATATGTGGAGTGGAAATGCAGGTGGTAGCAGATTTTTAAGGAACGCATGTTTGCATTGAATGAGGGCCATAAAATGGCAAGTAATATCGATTTGTACAAGGGGTATATCCGCAGTGGGACACCTGGGTTGTGATTCAAAAACAAAATTATTTGTTTTGTTGGATAGGAATGATAGAGAAGTTAAGTATCTTGTTATTAGATAGTGTTCGCGTAGATAGAATGAACGTCTGGATACGTACTTATTAAGTATAGATCGAGATCAAGTCAAAAGTAAAGATGATTTATTGTCTGATGCATACTTGTTAAGTATGGATCGAGATCAACTCAAAAGTAAAGATAACTGATTGTCTGATGCATATTTATTAAGTATGTATTGAGATCAAGTCAAAAGTAAAGATTATTGATTGTCTGATGCATACTTGTTAAGTATGGATCGAGATCAAGTCAAAAGTAAAGATGACTGATTGTCTGATGCATACTTATTAAGTATGGATCGAGATCAAGTCAAAAGTAAAGATGATTGAATGTCTGATGCATACTTGTTAAGTATGGATCGAGATCAAGTCAAAACTAAAGATGATTGATTGTCTGTTGCATACTTATTAAGTATGGATCGAGATCAAGTCAAAAGTAAAGATGACTGATTGTCTGATGCATACTTGCTAAGTATGGATCGAGATCAAGTCAAAAGTAAAGATGATTGAATGTCTGATGCATACTTGTTAAGTATAGATCGAGATCAAGTCAAAAGTAAAGATGATTGATTGTCTGATGCATACTTGTAAAGTATGGATCGAGATCAAGTCAAAAGTAAAGATGATTGCTTGATGCATACTTATAAAGTATAGATGGAGATCACGTCATAATAGTAAAGAGTAAATTGATAGTAAAGATTGTTTATTTTAATCGATGAAAATAGTTACAGTGTTTATCTGTAAAACAGTTTCAGTTGGGCAGTATTCTACAAATATTTGAACAAGATTTCATCTTCAGTCATCAACCAATAAGTTCTACTATCTATTTTATCGCTGACAATATATGGCCCTTCCCAGCTTTTTGATAACTTTCCTGAATTCTTAGGCCTAGTGTTATCTTGAATCCGTCGAAGGACAAGGTCTATAATACTAAATTTCCTTCTTTGAACTTTTTTGTTGTAAGCTTTCTTCAATGTGTCATGGTATCGTCCCAGGTTTGCAATGGCTTTGTCACTGGTTTCTTCGATCCAATTGAGGTTGCGTAGAAGACCGATTTCATTATCTTCATTTGTAACTTTCCTTTGGGTACTTGGTAGGTCAAGGTCTGAAGGTATGACTGCTTCAGTGCCGAAAGCCATCATGAACGGAGTGCATCCTGTTAAAACTCGAGGAGTGGTTCGGTAGGCCCAGATAACACTTAGTAGTTCGTCAGCCCACCTGCCTTTCTTTTCGTCGTGACGCTTGCGTAAACCTGATTTGATACTTTTGTTAATGGATTTAGCTTGTCCGTTTCTTTGAGGATAGTATGGTGTAGAGGTTGAGAGTTATATTTTGTATTTATAGAGAAAAGCGAGGACCTTTGCGCTGATAAATTGTTTGCCGTTGTCAGAGAGTATCATTTATGAGCAGCCAAACCTTGTGATTATGTATTCCCAAAGGAACTTGATGACCTCATTCTTATCGGTATGGCATAGAGGAACTGCTTTGACCTATTTTGTGAAGTAATCAGTGGCAACCAAGACAAATCAATAGTTTCCCGATGCTGGATGGAAAGGTCCAATGATGTTGATTTCCCATCATTTTAATGGCCAGAGGACATTGCTGATATGTATGTCGAGGGCTAGACTTTTAATGTCTTGAGCGTGGATTTGACATTTGTAGCATTTACGCACAAATTCTTCGTAATCTTGTATCATCTTGGGTCAGTATAGTCTTTGTGTGAATGCCCGTTGGAGTAATAATCTTTCGGAAATGTGTACGCCACAGATACCTTTGTAAAGTTCTTTGATTTTGATCTGGGCTTGTTTTTGAGAAATGCATTCGATAAGTGGTCTTCCTCCGGTGAGACGGTATAAGATTTTACCTTGAACTGTGAATCTTGGGCATTTGGCCAAAAGTGAACAATCTTCCTCTTTGTTATTTGGGAAGATGTTGGAGTTGAGGTAGGCATAAAATGGTTTTCTCCAGTCTTCAGGGTCTTCATCGTCAACAATTGTGATCTGCAATGTTGTCAGTATATCGAGACTAGAGTGCTCGATGATTTCAATTTCTAAAGATCTTTTCTCACTGTCCCCTAGCATGGTAGAAATGTAAGCTAATGCGTCGGCATGCCAATTTTCTTGTCGAGGTAAGTAAGAGATTAAGGCGTGCTTAAATTTATTTATTTTTGCTTCGACTAGGGCTGCATAATCAACCATTTTTCTCGTCGTTCGGAATGCCTTATTGTAATGATTTGCCATGAGCAAAAAATCGACGTAGACTGCTAATTCTTCAGCTCTGAGTACGAGAGCGAGATCGAGACCATGGATGATTCCTTTGTATTCGGTCTCATTATTGGTGGCATAAAAGTTTAGCTTGATAGCTTTCTCGATGCGATGATTGGATGGTATAACGAGGACGATTCCAATCCCTGATCCTCATGTTCTAGCTAATTTGTCTATAAAAAGTCGTCAACCTGAGCTTTTGGACCATGTGTTTAGTTCTGCAATTAAGTCATCTGTGAAGATTTCTTCGAGTTCTTCCCAATCGGGGTCTTCGACTGGAAAGTCTGCCAAAAAGTTAACATATTTGCCAAGGAAAATAGACCATTGCTGAATTCTTTGATATTTTTCTTTTTTGGAGAGTACCAATTTGAGGGGATACTTGGTGACGATTTTGATGTGATGAGGTTGAAAGTATGGACGAAGTTTTTGAGAGTTGCAGACTAGTGCGAATAACTATTTTTCTGTTGTTGTGTATCCTTTTTAACAGGCATGAGTGTCTTGCTGATGAAGTAGATTGATTTTTTTACTCCTTCGTCTTCTCAAATAAGGATGGAACTAATTAAGTCTTTAGTTATAGATAATTACATTGTAAGTGTTTCACCATCAACTGGAATACTCATGATAGGAGGACGCCTCCAGTATCGTTTAAGATCTTGGAAGGCTAATTCACAGTCAGGAGTCCAAATGATTTCTTTGTGCTGTTTCTTTAAAAAAGGAGTGGGATTACCACGAAGAAGGAGGTAAATACGTTTTCATCGATCAAATGACTTTGAGATAAATCTGTGAAGAGTGGCGATCTTGCCTATAAATTTTTGGACTTCTTTCTTTGTTCGTAGAGATGGTATCGCGATAAGCGCTTTGATTTTTTTTAGGATCGATTTTGATTCCTCGTTTGCTGACCAGGTGTCTCAAGAATTTACCAGATGTAACTCCAAATTGGTATTTCTCTGGGTTGAGTTTCATCTGGTATTTACGAAGGATATCGGAGATGGTTTGGAGGTTGCTGGAGTGATCTTCACATTTCAAGCTTTTACAGATCATATTGTCGATGTAGAATTATACCGAGATGATCTTTGAACATTTTAGTCACAAGCCTTTGACAAGTAGCTCCTGCATTCTTTAACCCAAAATGCATCACTGTGTAACAGTAGAGACCTCTTTCGGTAATAAAGGTTATTTTTTCTTGATCATCTTCGATGAGTGGAACTTGGCTGTAGCCGGAGGCTGCATTCATCATATAAAGAAGTTCGTGCCCTGCGACGGAGTTAAAGAACCAGTGGTAGTGGAAAACTATCCTTAGGTGTAAACTTGTTGGGTTCTGTGAAGTAAACACAAACCCCGATCTTTCCATTTTTCTTTGGTACTGCTACAATGTTAGAATCCCACTTCGGATACTTAGCTTCCCAAATAAATCTTACCCGATGGAGTTTATCAATTTCTTCGTTCACTACATCGCGGAGGCGGGGAGCTAAGTTCCGTCATTTTTGAATGATAGCTTTGCTGTCTGGAATGAGGTTAAGTCGGTGGCACGCGATTGATGGATCGATGCGAGACATTTCTTGGAAAGTCCAGGCAAAGATGTCGACGTTTTTATGAAGTAGCTGAGTCATATCTTCTTTTTCATCGGTGGATAGTTTGGAGCCGATGAAGGTGTGATTCCCTGGACCATCGAGTTCAATGGATTCGGCTATCTCGGTGTCATGCTACTCGAATGTGTATGGGGGGGGGGGTGTCACTTGTTGTAGTTGCTATGCTTTGAGAAGTTTTGCTGTATGAGAGTTGGTTGTGGTATTTTTGTATATACGTGCAACTTCTTGGCTACCTTTGATTTCGTAGATTTCGTGATCTGTTGGAAATCGCAATGTTAGATGATAAGTAGAAGGTACTGCTTTGATCAAATATAACTAACTACGTCCCAAAATTCCCAAATATTTGGACTCTGCATTGATGACAAGGACTTTTACGAATGCTGTTTCTAATCCTGCCTGAACTAGCAGAGTAATTTCTCTTGTGGCTGATTTTTTCGAACTGTTGAAGCCAATGATTATTATTGTTGAAGCTTTCACAGAGTATGTGAGGCTAAGGACCTAAATTGCTCTTCAGAATAATATATCCATTGCGCTTCCTGTATCGATGAGATGCGTATATAGGTAGTCTTATCCGACTTTGAGCATAATGACGAGAAGGTCATCATGAGGGTGCATCACTGGGCTGGTGTCACAATCCTCAAAGGTTATATGGCAAGGACGCTTCGATTTACTTGAGCTTGGGAGAAGTTTTACTGATTTATCTGAGGAGGTCATTTTATAATAGGATGTAATTCGATCAGCTTATTTTCTTTTCTTCCCTTTTTCAATCTCGATCATATACAGGTGGCGAGCTTGCTCCTGGACCTGATTTTGTTCAACGTCTTGATTTTTTGTTTCATCTTCGAGAAATTTTTGGATGTCAATGACATAATTGTGAAGCGTTCCAGCTAATAGGATATGATGAAAGATTCGTATGAGAGAGTAGTAGTTGTCAGTTTTGTGGTTATGCACATTGTGATACTGACATAGAGGTTTGGTGGGGACATCCAGAATGGTTTATGGTGCGCGATAACACTTATCTCCCTTTATCGTCAGTAAGATAGCGGAGAGAGTCGTTGTCATTGGTGGCAGAACTGGGACTGGTATGTCGGGTCTACCGTCCCTTCTTCTATTATTGTCAGTATTTTTATCGCATTGCTTGGGTTCCTCAGCAGTTGTCAATCTTTGGGGTGGGGTCGAAGTTGTTTCTCGAGAATGGATGGCAGATGAGCTCTTTATCTTATCTTTCTTTGACCACTTTAATTCAATGTAATTATTGACTACATCAATCATTTCTGTGACTATTCTCAGCTTATGCAAACTAAGCTTTTCTCGAACCTTGGAGTCAATGTGTAGGGCAGAGGTGAATGCTGGAACGATAATTTTAGGGTCTGAATTCTTAAATTGCCTTGTTTTATGTAAAAAAAAATGCTTGTAAAAGCTTGCCAATGTCTCTTTTGCGCTCTGCTCGAAGAAGAACAAGGAATCGATAGTGATCTCCCGCTCTTTAGCGTGAGCATAATTGGCTTCGAAAAGATGCTACAACTGGCTGAACGTGGTGATGAAGGCCTCTTGGATGGTATGGAACCATCAGAGCGGTTCTTCTATTAGGCTCATGTTGAATAGTCTATACAGCATGTGGTCAAGTTTGGAATATAATCCATCTGCAGCTTTGAAGTGTCGGACATGGGTAAGCAGGTCAGTCAGGCCTGCATACTCAATAATCTTTGGCATATGGAATTTTTTTGGGATGGGCATAACTTCAAGATGGGGGGAGATTGGGTTTATCTCGATTCTGTCAAGCGCAGATTTTTGGCCTGGGATATCAGAGTTTATGGCCTGGATCTTGTTGTTTAGGTTGTCCAAGGTGACAAACTATTGTGGGGGAAATGGTAAGGATGCGACTTGCAGAACAAAATTTCCCTGTCCTTCTGGTCCTAATTGATCCCTGATTGGTCTACATTCGGGTGGTGGGGGAGTTTGATGATGCGTTCATCGACTTCCTTGAGTTGTCGATGCTGAGGATGCCAAACTAAAATACCAAGATGCCCTGTTTGGATTCCTAGATCTGGATCAAAAAATTCATAACTCGTCTTCTCTTGGTTGATCATCATGTTGAATTGCTCTTGATCTATGATCGCTTCGGGCAAGTGGAAGCAATGTTTGGCGGCCAGTGAGTCGATCTTGTGTCCTCCTCAGTCTCTCTATTTCTTTCTGATGTGTTTGACTCTATTGATCTAAGGCTTTCCTTCCTTCGTCTCTCTCCGTTTGAAGAGCTTGAGCGTGGACACGTTGATCTTCCAATCTTTGGGTTTTTTCTGCAGTAATGTGTTTCTGAAGCTCGATTACTGCACCGTGCAGGTCGACCGTTCCTGGTATCGGATTAAGTTCTTGGTTTCTCACGATGCTGGAATGGCTTCTCAGGTTTATGTTTGTCATTGGAAGGTTTTTAGATCAGTGGTGGCAAAGAAAAGTACAGTATTTCTCACAGACGGTGCCAATTGTAGTGAGGTGTTTTCCAGATGGATAATCTTTGCCAATATGTATTCGTAAGGAGAATGCTATAAAGGTCTAGGCATACAAGATTTTACGTGAAAAACTTAGTAAAAGCTGAGAAAAACCACGACCTTGGGGAGGATTTTGATGTAAAATCAAGTATATTGCTAGTTATTACAAGTTTTGAAGTGATAGTAGGGTTAAGAAGTAACGATGGTAAAGTTGCGGATTGCGGGGTCATAAATAATCTATTCTCTTCCTGTATTTATAGTAGATATAGGCAGCTTAAAAAAAGAAAGAAATAGTCTCCTATTCTGGGGTTAGTGGGCAAACTTTGCGAATCTCTAACAACTCTTTCTTGACCAGGCACAACGGCTACTTTTAGTAGGTCGAGGACTTGAAGTATTTTCTCGAATGCAATTTGTCTTCAATCATTTATGGCAGTTTTCGACTACACTTTGTTGGCTTACTCTTGTCGAATCTGGGGAATATACTACTACAAAACCCAAGTTGAAAACATATTTGGATGCAAAATAAACAATTCTAATCTGACGGTGGTGGTGAATACCAAAAATTTATATCTTACCTTGCGGAACATGGAATTGTTCATCATTTTTTGTGTCTGCACATTCATAAACAAAATGGCACTACCAAAAGAAAACATCACCACATTGTTGGAACTGGATTAACACTCATGATCTATGCCTCGTTACCTCCTAAATATTGGGTATGCCACGTATGTACCTTTCAAGCGACATCTTTTCTTATTAACCGATTACCATCTCCCGTCCTACACACAAAATCACCGTATGAAATACTCTTTCATCTCTTGCCGGATTAT
The DNA here is from genome assembly GCA_014058105.1 of Kingdonia uniflora. Taxonomy (NCBI): domain Eukaryota; kingdom Viridiplantae; phylum Streptophyta; class Magnoliopsida; order Ranunculales; family Circaeasteraceae; genus Kingdonia; species Kingdonia uniflora. Next base: position 2,872,519 of record JACGCM010001144.1, on the reverse strand, counting down.
AAGCTTTTACGTGTCTTCGTGTCTACCTGTTATCCACACATTCGACCTTATAACGTAAATAAATTATAATTTCAATCCATACGATGTTTCTTCCTTGGGTACTCGGCATAACACAAAGGCTACAATTGCTTGCATATTCTAACTGGACGTTTCTATATTTCAAGGAATGCTAATGAAGCAGATTTTCCTTTTCACGACAAACGTGATACACCATCTCAGCAACCATTATACCCTGTGCTACTAGGTCCATTCTCAATCAATAAAGAAACAACCCCGAGTATCCTTCCTCTACTTCGAGTTTCATATTAGAAGTACCATCAGACTTACCTCAACATGCTTTCGCCACTACATTTACACCATCAACATTACCTCAACTATCATTTGTTCCCACTAATCTGCCTTATCTTACTTTTCAAGCCACACTTGATCAAGTAGTATCTCAATCTTCTATTGTTTGTCCATAAGGGACTATTGTACTTTATCATCAACATATTATTGTACCCTATCCTCAAGAAACCATTATAGCTTAACTTAGTGTCCGACCAACTTTATCTCAAGTCACATCACGTTCTATGGTTCCTTCACATTCTATGATCACACGGACGAAGGAAAACATTCGCAGGCCCAAGGTGCTTCATACCATACTTCATCCCCTTCCATCTGTTCTCGTTTGATTTAGACACAAAATATACCAAACTTACATGCTTTATCCAGGCCAACAAAAATCCATATTGGAGACAAGCAATGGACTCAAAAATCAATGCCCTTTTTGTAATGGTATGTGGCAACTTGTCCCATATATCCGAATATGAACATTGTTGGTTGTAAATGGGTTTTCCGCATCAAAAAGTATCCCGACGGCTCTGTAGATCGCTATAAAGCTTGCCTCACTCCTAAGGGTTGTCACCAGCAACCCGAACTCGACTATGGCAAAACTTTTAGCCCAGTGATCAAACCCTCAACTATTCGTACGGTCCTAAGAATCGTAGTTTCTTTGGGATGAGTGATTCAGCAACTTGATGGTCACAATGTGTTCCTCCATAGTCTTCTATCTAAAGAGATTTATATGATGCAGCCACCTAGTTTTATTGATCCTCGATCCTCGATTTGGCAACTTGATGCTCACAATGCGTTCCTCCATGGTCTTCTATTTGAAGTGGTTTATATGATGCAACCACCTAGTTTTGTTGATCCTCGATTCCCAAATTATGTTTGCAAATTATTACAAGCTCTTTATGGACTGAAACAAGCACTAAGGGCCTGGTTTTCACGCCTTAGTACTTAACTCATTCAACAAGGATTTGTTCGTTCAAAGGACGAGCCTTCCCTTTTTATTCGACGTATACCGTGGGGCATCGTTCTTGTTCTCATTTATGTTGATGATATTCTTGTCACTGGTAGTGATTCTACTCAAATCTCATCTCTCATCACCAATCTTGGAATTGAATTTTTACTCAAAGATTTGGGTTATCTATAGTTCTTCTTAGGCATTGAAGCTCAAAGATCGCCTCAAGGTCTTATTCTTTCTCAAAGTAAATATATAATTAAGAGGCCCACTCCTAAAGACAAAGATGGACGGTGTTAAGCTGACTCATACTCCAATGGCCACTTCAACCAAGCTTTCTCTTCATAATGGCCCGCATTTATCTGGTCCAGTACTTTATCGAAGCACTGTCTGTGCCTTGCAATATCTCAGCTTCATGCGACCATATATTAGCTTGTTGTTAGTAAAGTATCTTAATTCATGCAATCTCTAACCGATGAGCATTGGGCGGCAGTTAAGCGCATATTAAGATACCTAAAGGAAACCTGGCGAGATTTCTACGAACGCGGAAACGAGATTCGCATGAAGATCATGTTGTATTTGAGAGTTAGAGAAAACTAGCTAGGGTTTCAACTAAATAAATCAACTTACTTTAATCAAAATCAACTGAGAAACAAATAACCTAGACCTCCCCTTTTATAGAACACAAGGAGGGTTAGAATTAGGAACCCTAATTCAAATTGAAATAGAATTCTACTTAAATTGGGAAACTGCTAATAACCTAGGCTGGGCCTCTCCAACAGGCTTTAAGCTAAAGACTAAAATGCAAAGCATTAGAAGCATTAAATAAACATAGGTCATATGGTGTGTGAACGACCCTATGAGGGATGTGTCACATCAAACCCTCTGTCAGAGAAGATTTCATCCACGAAATCAAGGAGGCAGTACTCCAGATGACTAATGCATGCATGTAGTGTGCATCTCAATCTCTTTGCCTTTATCTCGTAGAATGTGTACAAAATATGTACGGTGGAACTTTTTTGGAAAACTTGAAGTCTTCCACAAAATTTTCTGTACCCTGCGATTGTACTTGAGGTCTTTAAATCCCAATGTTGAAGAACGTTTAAAACTAAAGAACGCATAGAAACCTGCGTCTCTAACTTTGCTAAAAACCCTCCCAAAACGGATCGATCAACGATGGCTTTTCGGTCGTGCTTTGGCATGTTTCTTGCTTTGTGCGCTGCTGGAACACATTATTTGCTTGATTTAAATTACTATTGGCATGCCACATAGTATGCCCTAAGGCAAGTTCATGCATGCCTAAATTTGGCATACCTCAGCATGCCATGAGGCATGCCATGAGATATAACAACTATTTTAAACTTTTTATTTTCCCAAAAAAATTTGAATTTTGTGGTATGAGTTGGTTGGTCTAGGTGGGGTTAAAGCATGGCACGTGCTTACCACGAGCAACTTCATCTTCTTTCCCATGAACTGTGTTTCTCTCCTCGCGGAACTCAACAATTTGGTTTTTTGGTTTCATTGATTTGGCCCAAATTTTGTTAAAAACTCGAACCGGAGAGTTCCATTGGACTTTTTGAGGAACTCCGGTGAGTCTACCTTCATAAAGCTTCCCTGCTCCAAAACCTTGATTACCGGCAGTAACATCGGCCAAAACATCGTTAAGTTTTTTGGTGTATTCCCCGTCGCCAATTATTTCTTTTTCAGCAACTGATTCTTCACCTGCAACGACTTTAAATAGGGCTTGTAATTCGGCAAATTGTGCAACCTCACCGGTGAGATCTCCATGGCTGGCAACGACGTCTAGATCTGGCCCAGGTGTTGGTTTCAGCTTAGATTGGATCTTTAATGGATTATAGCCCACACGCCACCCACGTGAGTGGCTCCGCACGCTAGATTCTCGTGCCTCTTCTTCACTCGTAAATGGATTGTTAAGTTCGTCGCTCCTCGCGGTGACGCTTCTCTCTAGAGAGAGATCTTCAATTACGCCCAATGGAGGTGGTTGGGGGGGGGCAAGAAAAAGGCTCCCATACCTAAAGCCTTGACAAGCTTATCAAACTTATCCTCTTTCCTTTCTACACCTTGAGCTAGAGTAGGTTTCTTCATCGCGGTTTTTTCACGAGGCATTTTTGCTCTTGAAACTGACTACACTTAGATCTCACACAGCTCTGGTAACAATTAATGTGATTACTACGAACACAGAAACAAGATTCGTATGAATATCACGTTGTATTTGAGAGTTAGAGAAAACTAGGGCTTCAACTAAACAAATCAACTGAGAAACAAATAACCTAGACCTCCCCTTTTATAGAACACAAGGAGGGTTAAAATTAGGAACCCTAATTCTAATTGAAGTAGAATTTTACTTAAACTGGGAAGCTGCTAATAACCTAGGTTGGGCCTCTCCAGCAGGCTTTAGGCCAAAGACAAAAATACAAAGCATTAGAAGCATTAAATAAACATAGCTCATACGGTGGGTGAACGACCCTATGAGGGATATGTCACATCAAAACCATTCAATTTGGCTTGTTCATCTCATCTAAATCAAAGTTTAAAGTAAATACTATTAACACATTCACAGATGTTGATTTGGCTGGCTGTATGAATGACCAAAAACACACGAGTGGCTACTGTGTGTATCTTGGATCCAATCTCATTTCGTGGAGCTCGAAGAAACAAGCCACTGCTGCACGTTCAAGCACCGAGTCTGAGTACAAAGGCATTTCAAATGTCATTGCAGAACTGATTTGGGTACATTTTCTCCTTTATGAACTTGGTTTCCTATCATCTCAATCGCCCGTTATATGGTGCGATAACATCGACATCACATATCTCTAAGTCAATCCGATATTTCATAGACACGTTAAGCATGTGGAAATTAACTTTTACTTTGTTTATGATAAAATTTCTAAAATACACCTTAAAGTTCTCTTTGTTTCTACAGTCGATCAGATTGTCGACATTTTCACCAAAGGACTAAGTCACCATCGTTTACGAAGACTTCCTGACAAGTTCGCTGTCGTCGATGGACAACATCGCTTGAAGGGGCTTATTGGAGATAAAGATGCTAAGGAAGCTACATAGATACTCTCCTACAGATCCCATTAGTTACTTGCAGCATTATCTAATTGTTGTAACAAATAGATAAGATTTTATCTCTTTGTAACAGATAGATTAGATGTTATCCTTATCTCTGTAGCACTATATAATGAGCAATAGAATCAACAACAGAAAGTAAGTGAGTTGTGCTAGGAGTTGGGTCGAAGCTCAAGCTAGAAACCTAATAGGGTTAGGGTATCCTATTAGGACTCCTAGCAAGCCCATAGGCCCTTTAGGGTTATGGGGAGAGTTTGAGTAGGTTAGGTAACCTTTGTTGTAGGGTTATCCTTATATAACTGTATTACGTACAGAGAATGCTATTCAGAATCAATAAGAAAACCTCTCTTCTCTCTCTTCTTTTGTTCTCATGATATAGAACTGCTAGTATAATCTATATCGAGTATCTCTCAACACATTATTAGTACGCAAGCTCTAGGAACGAGGAGAATAGAAAATCACTCTCTAATCAAAGTTTTCAGGGAAACCTTACGATCAAAAAGAGGTATTTTATAGTTTTTAAATGCATATTCAATTCCTTGCTATTCTATACTATATGATAGATTATCATGGTTCAAAAACATATTTTCCCTATTTTTTTTGGATTAAAAATTAGGGTTTTTGATATTTTTTACCCTTGAAAAAAGGTTGTTTTCAAACTAGAATATCTTTCTCTATAGATATCAGATAGAGGCTTGACCATTTCGGTTGGAAAGCCTATTCCGAGAGCTTTTCAACGGCATATGACACGTCTTAGGGAGATATACCAATCACCAGAAAACTAATGCTAAAACTAAGCAGTTTCATAGCCAAAAATGGTGTTTTTTGGTCGATGACGTAACAAGATAATATATATATATATATATACATATTTTTTAATAACTATATGCTGATGATGTCATCGTTATCCATTGCGGACGTCAGCAGTGACACGTATCAAAAACACATGGCATGCTGACATGGTATGGCACGTGCGTAACACATGTGACATGCTTGGCACGAGCGTGGCACGTGCAGTGATACGTGACAGTCACGGGGGGTGACACGTGACAGTCCGACAATTGTCACCTGCCGATCACTGGAAACCGGCCACATGCTGGACGCCAGAATATTAATCGGACGGTTACCAGAATATTTGCCGGATGGTCACCGGAATATTTGTCGGACGGTCACCAGAATATTCGTCGGACGGTCACCAGAATAGTGACGTGGCAGACACGTGTGAGGCTCGTGTGCAGCCCGTGCGTATGGCGCGTGTGACCTATGCGTGCATGGCACCTATCAGACCGGGTTAGACTGGCTCAGACCAGTTAACCCGTTCTAGGCCTTGACCCAGACCGAGTCAGATCGGTCCAGACACTACAAAGGCTAATAGCCCAATTTTTGGTCAAATTGAGCCCATTTTTTTTTGAAAAATTCATATTGACTGGACCTACCCCCTGGGAGGTCCATTTTTTTTTATGAAAAATATTTTTTTAATTTTTTGGGAAGAGGTGCATTGTATAGGAAAGTTGGCTCACTTATATGTGATATAAATAAATGGTGTAATACATATTTAAGTATCTTATGATAACTAATAAGATATTATTGGTATCCCCCTAAGATACTAATTATTATGATCAGGGATCACAGATAATACAAAACCAAGATAAATTTATAATACGACTAAGAGTCATATCCAGATCATAATTAATTGTCAAAGACAAATAATTAAAGCTTAATTAGGAATTGACTTAGTCTTATTTATAAAAACTTGGTATCCGATGAACCAATTTTTCGTATCTAGATGCAATTAGATGTTACATGATAACATTTAGAGGTATATAGACACTAATAGCAACCTATAGTACCCTAGAATGCTAGTTCAAAGACCGACATAATCAACCTATCTTATGAACCCAACAGACTTCAGGGTGTGACCACTTGTGAGCTAAACATATAATACCCTTCATATTCATAGTAAATAGTTCATTTGGCTAGAATATACAGACTTTTATAAAACTTTAGGGCTTAGAATACCCTAGTTATTTTGCAATATCTAGTTATTTTGAATAACTGTCTTGGCTAAGACTCTATTTAAATGCACTTTAAGGTTAAGGTCATCATTTTACAGGGTAAAATTGGGATTTAACGCTTAATATGATATAAACAAGGTTTACCTATAAGTAATGATTGAGAATTACTGACTTGAATACTATGAATTGCCTTCAGTAATGATTGGAAATCATGTACTCAAATAAGATTTCATAACGAACGCACACATCTGGTGGTTTTAAATATCAATCTTGGCTAGGATTCTATTAAAATACACATCTAAGATTAAGATCATCATTTTACAGGGTAAATTTGGGATTTAATCATTAAAAAAGAATTTCATGAGTTTTAAAATATGAACATGGTTCAACTATAATATGATTGTGAATCATTTATTTTTCATTATTCTAAGTACTATGATCTGTGCTTAATGCATTTTGAAATGTTTATCAAGAATTGTCACTAATTACGATATACATTTTACATTATAGATGTCTGCCGGCCCACGTTATGATTGCGAACAATTGTGGCTTGATGGTTTCAACTACCTGTCTTGGTGTACATACATAAAACTCTATCTGCAGATAATGAGCATCTTAAAGTCGATTATTGTAGATAACACCATCTCTGAACCACTCAGGGCACATGCCATATTGGCTATGCGAGTCCACCTTCAGCCAACGCTAAGGTTTGAGCTTAGATGTTACAGTTATCTATATGAGTTATGGACGTACTTAAAAGAATGTTTTGGTCTACAGCAAGTCCTAACGAACTATAAGAACTGTAACCGCTGGAACAACTTGAGGCTATGTGACTTCAAAATTGTAGCTGCCCATAATTCAGCACTACAAAAGATTATTTTAGCCAGGACGCTCAATAACGACTATATCTTTGCGGAAGAGCTTTTGCAAAAGACTATTTCTACATTTTTGCATTCACATGCTACTCTCAGGGACCAGTATGCAAAAATAGAATTTAGTAGTTCTGAAGATCAGATCTAACACTTACTCGCTGCAGAATAAGATGGTGCATTTGTTTTTGGAAAAAATAAGAGGTTTCCCTCTAGGCAGAAGAAACCAGCTGCACGGAAGATCTTATCTCATGATAGAGACAACCATGAATGGGGTTTTGGTAGTGGGACAACGACTGAAGGCGAGAATCAGGGATTCCTGGGCCCTTAGAAGCACAATAGATTCAAAAAGGTTGGTCAACCGCAAATACCAAAGAAGATCAAGAAGCCAAATTTTGAATCTCCTTGATTAAGATATGGGGTAGCTGGACATTGGGTTTGCGACTGTAAGAGACCATGGGTACCTACAGTCAAAGTCTAGGCTAACCATATCACCACTGACATAGCTTTTATCACTACGAAGTTAGCAGGGTCATACTTTTTCAGCGACACTGATGCCGACATGGATCAACATACGAAGTAATCCGTAATGATATCTCAGTAGACATGTGATGTCACATTAAAAAGAGCACTAGTAGTTTCTTTTCTAGTACATAATTGATTTACTATTCCTTTTGTTGTTACTATTTTTGATTTTGTTGGGAACATATTATTTATATTTCAATAAAGTTCTCGTGACATACATAAGATTTACAATTTGTTCTAAATTGTGATTATTTGAATTTATTGCTTAAGAAGTAGTTAAATTTTATGTATGATAGTTGATCTACTATATACAACCCGCCTATGGATCTATCTGCTCATTGAGCATGACCGATAATCGGATGAGTGCCAACATATGTCTAAGAGACATTAGTACCACGCACTCGATCATTTTGAGATATAACTATATTTCTTGTCTAACCTTGTGCATCGGGGATGGCACGAATATCATTGGCACGGCCAACATGATAGAACACACTAAGTACGCTACGATATTACTCTCTAACGGTATGATACAGGGTATCTAGTCCACTTTATAAACTAGTAAATCCAGCCAAATTTTACTAAGTTTAGGGAGATACATGATAATACTTATCACGTAATGACTATCGGAGAAAATGACATACAAGGTTTTGTGCATTAACTCTATGTCTAAAGGTTAGAGCACGCTATTGGAACGGTTTCTAATGCACTCCTCAGGGCTTGGATAGTAAGGAAGATAATCAGGACTACATCTCAACTTTCCTTAAAAGGAGAGAAGATCCAGAGAGTGTACGTATAACGATTGCTTTCAAGGAAAGTCTATTATTTTATCCTAGTATGACCAAGGTGGAATGAGATCTCTAGCCTTTTCTCCAAACCCAACCATGGAGATACATGTAGACCTTTCTATCCACATAGTGTCCCACTTAAATATTTGTGGTCATAAAAGACGCATTTAGGAGATGATCTTACGTTTGCCTACTCATAAAATCTAGGAATGCAACGTTAGCACGTTTTCTCACTTAGATCATTTGATCGTAGGCTCAGTTCTTGGATTAACCGATCAAAGTCGATCGATGTGACTTAACGGGGGATTGGGAGTTAAACTCACAGGATTTTGGTGATTATTTTACCGCTATATGGGATAGATGATTGAGCATAGTGAGTATCCCATACCATACCCAACTCAGAATTGGCGAAGAACCTAATCAAGTGATTTAGGATAATTGCTAGGTCACTGTTATTATGATCACAGCTTTCGGCTAATGTATGGGATATGCATTCTTGCTCCCACAACACTGATTAGGGTTCGTCCCTTAATAAATCATCAATTTTTTTTTTATAAAAGCGACTAGTAACAGGGCCAGAGCCTGGTGCCGCCCATCGATGAACATTTGGATGCTCCATACATGTGTCAATTGTACCACAATGTATTAAGATGGGGCCCTCAATGTTAGCCTGGTATGATACAGGTTAGGATTCATATTTATCACTGGATATTTAAAACTCACTAGCGACGTATATTCTGCTGGGCAGATAATTATCACTTTGATGAGACGATATTCCCAACATTGGGGGGAGATATGACAGTCAATGTTAAAGATGTTTCCAAGAGGTCTAGGAAAATACCATCGTTATCTCATCTAGATCTCTATACATAAGTTAGGCAACAATAGGGCTCAACGGATTACAAATCTCCAATAGGTCGTAAATGAATTGCTTGGCACATTCATAGATACTATTGAAGTACCGTAAATGTATGTACCTGCAAGTAATACACCTACACAGCATAATATTCTGGGGGAACTAGTACTGTAGTAGAACATTCTGGGGAAACTAGTACCGCAGTAGAACGTTCTAGGGGAATTAGTACCGCAAGCAAATTGAGGCTCATGCTCAGTGCAGAGCACAGTTGGAAGAAAGTATTCTGAGCCAAGGAGCTGCAGAATATGGGACAAATATGACTAATGGTGTAGTCGGATCATCGAGGATAGAACCACCCATTGACGAGGCAATAGTAGCTACGCGACCTGCTGATGTATTGCAAGACCAGCCCGACGTGGCACATGCGTATGATAATAATGAGATCTCGATCTATTAAAAGTCTGTAATAAGCACAACGTAGGATCGTTCAGTAGAGATTTGGCGACAAGGTATTCATATTCGTTGTTGTGCTCGCCATCAAGGATGAAGATTTAGAACCACTTATTGTAAATGACTGTATATTGTTGTACATTAACAAAAGTGGGCATCTAGAATCCAACCGGAGCTCAGTTTATGCATAATGCAAAATGATACCATTGAGCCTATCGGTTATAAATGGGAATGGTACGGAAACATAATTAACTCAGATAGATAATAGGGTCAAGGCAAATAATCCAGGAGGATCTGAAGAAGACACTGAACAATTATATTATAACGAAATTATTTATGTTCGAATACTTTTCTGCCTCAGGGTTTTATTCGAATATATTTTTATTCTATTCGAATAGATTTTTGCCTGAGGGTTTTATTCGAATAAATTTTTATTCTATTCGAATAGATATCTGGTATTCTTCCTGAGATGTTTTATTCGAATAAGATTTTAGTCTATTCGAATACATTTTATTTTAATCGAACAGAAACAATTCTGTTTAAGCAGAGACGGGATTCAGCCTTTCTTCTTTTGGCGGTGGTTGTATTTTGAGGAGTGTTTTTGCCTCGAGATGCGTTCTTTTAGAATTTTAAGTTCCCTAGTATATAAAGGGGACTTAGTTATTTCTTTTCTAAGTTAGATCTAGAGAGAAGTTTTAAGAAAGAAGCTTAGTGTTAGAGTTTATTCATTGTAATTACTTGGATAATACAATTGAATCTCTTAATTTTCCCATACAATTTGGCATTTTTCATACTTTTCTACTAACTAAAGCTTCTCAATCGTATTGTAGATTAACAAAACAAGTTGCCCATGAAATCTTTAAAAGATCTGGCATCGATTGTAATGTGACATATTACCCGGTTATGGACGCTATAATATTTTAGTACTGAACAGTCTGTCAAGTTGTCGATGACAAGCTAGATATGCGTCTGATGTAAATACCACGTATCAATATGGAAAACTAGATACATATATATACATGAAGCCACCTGGGAAGTTATAAGCTTCTGAAATCAATTAAGCATGACAATACGAGGTGTGTACATAATAAAACTAGAAAAATTATTATTGACTTAAAGCAATCAGGACCCATGAGGATAGTAAGTTGACTGAGTATTTAAAGGTCAGAGACTTTGCAAATATCCTTATCTGTCAATGCGTTCTTATTTAGAACACATAAATTAGCTTCAGTATCATCATAACAATGTACTAAATATTTAGATATCATTAGACCTCCGAAGGAGATCGCGAGAGCCGCCGAATACCTTGGGAAGGAATTTGAAATACAAGACCTTGGGAAATCAAAAGTGTCTCGATTTGCAGATCGAATATCTTGATAGTGGCATTCATACACTGAGCAATATATATCGGAAGAGTTATCTAACACTTCGATATGGATGTAGCACACGGTGCTAAGTTGTTTATTGCACGCCCATCACTTAGGTGTGGACAACGATATTTTCCACCATCCTAATAGGGGGAAAAACTCCTAAGGCTATGATACCATGGCTAGGAGGTGATTTATTATAGTTAGCTGGGTATACTAGACCCAATGACTCATTCACAGTGAACTGTTTGGCTTGCCATAGTTCTATTTCTACCCAAATGTACTAGATTGAGATCAAGCACATATTGAGGTATATGATCGGTATGAAAGATACTTGAAATGGTAAACGTAAAAGTATAGAGTACACTGATACATAATACTTCTCTTACCTACTTTGAGGCCATTGACAAATGGATTATATGTTTATGTACGGGGATACATAAAGATCTTTGGAGATCGATGAAGCAGACGGCGGTAGCTGTACCTCTAACCACGAAGATTCTTACACTTCATGAAGTTGGCAGAAAATGATGGTTGCGCTCCAAGACACATCTCATCAACCGAAGTTATGGCGTGTTATATCCAAGATAAAGTAACGACTATGTATGAAGACAATTTAGCTTGCATCATTCAAGTCAATGGCGATTTATCAATAACGACAGAACGAAGCACATTTCACATAAGCCATTCCAAGGCAAATAAGATTGGCGTTGTCGAAGATATTTCAGAAGATATCTTTGCAAATCCATGCACGAAGACTCTTGCACCACTTGCGTTCAAGCAGCTAGTACACGAAATCAGCATGCAAAAGATTCATTTATCAATATCTTAGGGAGATACATGATAGATCTCAGGGAGATACATGATAGATCTCAGGGAGATCGACATCAGGGGGAGTAGTCCCAGCATGATGTGGACCCATGACGTGGACCCATCCTAAGAGGTTTTACTGGCTGGAGATTTTGATGAGGCAACGTATACGCGTCCATAACCCATACATGGCATATGATTGTACTTTTTCCTTACACAACTTTTTGCCCAAAGGGGTTTTACTAGGCAGAGGTTTTGATGAGGCAAGTCATCCTAGTATAGAACACCCCATGGGGGAGTGTTAGGAGTTGGGTCCAAGCCCAAGCTAGGAACCCAACAGGGTTGGGGTGTTTTATTAGGACTCCTAACAAGCCCATAAGCCCTTTAGGGTTGTGGGAAGAGTTTGAGTAGGTTAGGTAACTTTTTTGTAGGGTTATTCTTATATAACTATATTACGTACAAAGAATACTATTTAGAATCAATAAGAAATCCTTTCCTTTTTCTTTTTTTCATGATATAGAACTGTTAGTATGCTTTATATCGATTATCTCTCAACAAGTTTAATATATCAAATCCTCACTCTTTACTTTAACTGTTACACCATGCCACCTTCCACATTGGATGGCACCCTTATTCAAAATCATTTGCAAGCTCGACTATCTTCATTGTTGCATAACTATGTTTTCGATCTCAAACTTCTTAACGTCTCCAGCTTAATCGTCTAATACAAATAATGGACATGCACAATGTTTATTGAGGATGTGAAAAGTAAAATGACAATGGACCCAGTAATGGATTTGCTAGTGCTCGTGCTAGGCCTCGCCAACTGATGCAGCGCGTTATTGAATGAAGCGTGTCTCCCAACCAATTTACGAATAAGAATACTAACAGTAATGGTGAATCCGGCTGACGATTAACTCGACCTTCCTAAAATTTGAAGATAAACTCAATTCAATTAAACAAAGGGATATATTTGGAAAACATTCCAAGACTCATTTCATTCATCAAAATCAACCTCCTAAACTCTTTTTACAAAATGCTATTTGTAGGCAAAATCGTGACGCTTCGGATTCATAACTGACCCCATAACTAAGACTCTTCAATACATAACTCTTGATTAATAACTATAATTACTAAAACTAAGTCTCATAATAAACACCCATAATTAAGACTCATAAGTGTTATAACTACTAAGGATTGACCCTTAGAATTCTTACTGGTTTCACACTGCATCATTCCCCTCCACTTGAGAAAAATTCATCCTCAAATTTTAGATGTAGTGTTATCGAAAATCCTTCACTTAACTCGGCTCATATATCATCCAACAAATGATAATAATCTACGATGCATTCCACCGTAGAAAACATTGTTGATATCTCCTAGAGATGTAAAGAGTATCGAGTTTCAAAAGAAGCACAACTTTTCATATGTATAAGCCCTTTTAGTAAAAGAATGAAACGAGTCCTCGTAGCTTAAACAATTTTGAATCATCACTCTGAATGAAGTGTTCTCATAAGATGAGTTATGGGGCATCTCCTCTGACGCGCCCCAATATAATTTCTTATTATCTTTGAAAATAAAGTCCTCTGGGTACTCATTAAATATTGGTGGTAAATTCCAATCAACAAAGACCACTTTTTCTTCAACGCCATAAAGAAAAAAATTGGTTCACCATTGAGAAGAAGAGTAGAGTGCAAGCATTTAGGGTACTCATCAAGCACCGTAAAAGAACTGCTCTCAAAACCCATCCTCCCAACTCCATGGCAAGACTCCGTCACCAAAGCTGCCATTTGTCGTGTTAGCTCCGCTATTTCACCCCGTGTAGCATCTTCTTCCATCGAAATCGATCAACTCTCCAAGAACGTTGCTTGCTCTAATACCAACTGATGCAGCGCGTTATAGAATGAAGCGTGTCTCCCAATTTACGAATAAGAATACTAACAGTAATTGTGAATCCGGCTGACAATTAACTCGACCTTCCTAAAGTTTGAAGATATACTCAATTCAATCAAACAAAGGGATATCTTTGGAAAACATTCCAATACTCTTTTCATTCATCAAAATCAACCTCCTAAACTCTTCTTACAAAATGTTATTTGTAGGAAAAATCGTGACGCTTCGGATTCATAACTGACCCCATAACTAAGACTCTTCAATACATAACTCTTCATTAATAACTATAATTACTAAAACTAAGTCTCATAATAAACACCCATAATTAAGACTCATAAGTGTTATAACTACTAAGGATTGACCCTTTAGAATTCTTACTAGTTTCACACTGCATCACCTCGCTACATTAAAAAAACAAAAAAAAACAAAAAAAAAAAACTACGAAGAGAAGCATATCGGTGATAGAGGTATTTGTGAAACAACTTACGAGAATCCAAATATCCCTAAGTTAGAGGATGCTCAATGTTGCTTACAATCGCCACAATGCAATTTATGAAAATTTTATTTTCTAAAGATTGTTTGCACACGTGAAGAAATTCGTCAAGGACCATCCAAAAGTGTTACTTACAAAGTTAAAACCGATCTCGCCGAAATACATTTCAGCACCCTGCTAAGCGCCTCTTCATCCAACGCATGCCATGTTTAACCTCACTACTTAACCTTAGTTAATTAGTTGTCAAAGTTAATATCTCTTATCCTCCAATTAAGGCTAGAATATAAATTTGTAAAAAAACAATTCCCTGTTTTTGTGAAATTTACAAGTTTCGCCTCAAGATCACTCCAAAATCTTAAGATAGTTGGCACAAGAAAAATAAAAATAAAACATCACGAATTTTGTCACATTTTAGAGTTCTTACTTAAGTGAAGTTGTTGGAGGATGCATCATACATGTAGGCTAGAAAATGAATAATTGCATGGCCACTTTAATTGCTCTAGGAATAACCATTATTACATCATGCTTAATGTAAAATATTTTTTTAATTTTTAATAGAAAGTAACTCAATTACAAAAGATAAAATAATACATCATATTTTGAGTTCCTTTAGAATTCTTATATTCAGTACTCACCTATCCAATAGAAATCGGCAGGTCCAAACGATAGTAAAGAATAACCCAACATCTTAAGATTTTGGGTAAAGATAAGTGATAGTATATTTCTTAAAAGGAAATTGTATTACATGATATTCTAGCCTTAATTGGAGGATAAGAGATATTACTTGAGAACTAATTAACTAAGGTTAAGATGTGGGATTAAATAGGACACATGTCTGATGAAGGGACCGTAAGCGCTTAGGAGAGAACTTTTTCTAGTTCATTAGATAGATGGAAAACAGCTAGAGACTTGGGCAAGCTCTTAAATTAGATAAACTAATTTATAATTTTGCTTACGCCTTTCCAATCATTTTGCTTTTGGTTTTAAGATTATAAAAGAAAAGTAGAAGAATATCATGTTTGCTTAAGCTTTTTACAAAGAAGAAAAGAGATGCCTACATTGAGTGCTAAACAGCAAAACATAGCATCCCACCATTATAGCTCTACTTAATCTTACCTCGCCCCAAAAGTTACTCAATAAAGAAAACTCACAAATCACAAGGTCTTGAACTTTCATTCCCAAAACACACAACCTAGAAAAGTGAACCCCATTTAGTCCCTTCTTAGTATCCCATTTATACCCAAAGTCATTTCGTTTGTTTTCTTTGATTGAATGATTAGCAACTGCTGGATTAAAATAAACTTTTAAGAACAAGTTACTCAATACTCCAAAGGACAACTTGTATTGTATTTAAACCTTCTCTCCCCTCACTACTTTTTTTTTTGCGGACGTCACTAACAATACTCTATTCCCCCGCCACGTCATCCATGTATCGAAAGCTCAACATTCCAACTGTGGACCCCATGCCAAAATTATTGAGCTCAACAATGGCACCATAAATCCCAGTCTCTCACACTAGAGTTGGGGATGCCTTTAGAGATGATGGGGGTGCCGTCGACAATCTTCCTCGTCTTCTTCGTTTATCTCTCACGTGCCGATCTCCCAGGCACGTGGGAACTCCTTCACCCAAACGCAGGCATCGCCTCAATGCACACCGCCGTTACCCGTTATAACACCGTTATCCTCCTCGACCGTACAAATATTGGTCCGTCTCGAAAACTACTCCCGTTAAACCACTGCCGTCATAACCTCAACGACCGTCTTCTCAAGCGTGACTGTTACGCTCACTCGGTCTTGTTTGATCTTACAACAAATGAAATCCGACCGTTGATGATACAAACTGACACGTGGTGCTCATCTGGCCAATTTTTAGCGGATGGCACATTGTTACAAACAGGTGGCGATTTGGACGGGAATCGAAAAATACGCAAGTTCGTCCCGTGCGAAACGAATGATTGTGACTGGGAAGAGTTGAGTGACGTGGAGTTGGCGACCGGAAGATGGTACTCGACAAACCAGATTTTACCGGATGGGTCGGTTGCTATTGTGGGTGGTCGTGGTGAAAGCAGTGTTGAATTTTACCCACCCAAACCGACAGGTGTCAGTCAGTTACCGTTTCTTGCTGACATGGCAGATCGCCAGATGGACAACCTCTACCCATACGTGCACCTTTTACCAGACGGGAATCTGTTTATATTTGCGAATAATAGAGCCGTATTATACGCGTATGATTCAAACTCAATTGTTCGGGAGTACCCGGTTTTGGATGGAGGCCCACGGAACTACCCATCGGCAGGATCCTCGGTCATGCTTGCACTAGAAGGGCCCGATTATTCGACGGCTGTGATTGTCATTTGTGGTGGGGCCCAGTACGGTGTGTATCTCGAGAAAGGTACCGACACTCCGGCACACGGTAGCTGTGGCCGCATTGTGGCGACCAACCCCAACCCGGTCTGGGAAATGGAGGACATGGCTTTCGGGCGGGTCATGGGCGATATGCTAATGTTGCCCACGGGTGACGCGTTAATTATAAACGGGGCACAAGCGGGTACCCAAGGGTTCGAGTTGGCGTCAAACCCTTGTTTGCATCCGATTTTATACAGACCCCATGAGCCTGATGGGTTACGGTTCATGGTGTTAAACCCGGGTACTGTACCAAGAATGTACCATTCCACCGCGAATTTATTACCGGATGGTAGAATATTACTCGCCGGGAGTAACCCACATTATTTCTACAAATTTGACACGGAGTTCCCGACCGAATTACGACTCGAGGCGTTCTCGCCTGAGTACCTTTCCCTAGACCGCGCAAATTTACGGCCAGTCATTGAAGGGTACCCCGAGACGATAAATTACGGACAGGGGTTTGATATGGTCGTGTCGGCTGAATTACCTGTTGTGGGTATAATTGAGGTTAATATGGGGAATGCACCTTTTGCAACACATTCCTTTTCACAAGGGCAACGTTTAGTTAAGCTGACTGTTACGTCAGCCATACCCGAACCGGACAGTGAGGGACGATACCGCATTGGAGTTACGGCGCCACCGAATGCCAAAGTTGCGCCGCCCGGGTTTTATATGGTGTTTGCAGTTAACCAGGGCGTACCAAGTGTCGCTCGGTGGGTCCAGGTCATTTCGTGATTATTCACGCTATGTTCAGTTTCTTAATTAATCCTAATTTATATGCCAAAAGATTTGGTCAAGTTGTATAGAAGTGTGATTAATATGTTGATATAGTACTTCCTGTTGTTGAAGAAAATATATTACAATATTTGTTTTCAGTTGTCATTGAGTAATTTCATCAAACAATTTGGTACTATAAAAATTTACGTTGCCGCTCGTCATCTAGGCATTTTGAATACAATGGTTTGAGTTGTAACATCCAGCAGGCAGGCGCGATTTTACGGAAATATGGGACAAGGGCACATTTTTAGATAAGGGGTTGGAGGTGGAAAGAGAAAGGGTACTAGTAAAAAGAGGCTTTGTGACTAGTATGAAAGAGAAGTCGGCCTCCGAGACTACTCAGAGGGATCATGCATTGGTTTGGGTCACAACTGCATTGAGCGATGTATACTGCATTGCACCTTTCAGGATTTTGTTCATGGAACCTCGGGTATGATGTTCTCTTACACTGATTTTTATCATTATTGTACGATGTTATCTGGAAGTTTTTTACTTGTAGATATAATGCCAAATAATTTAGCTCGATACGGAATTACCCCAGTTTATCTGGGAACGGGGTTAGAATTTTGCTGGGTCTCGAGTAAATCACAACAGGATAAGGAATCAATATACGTAAATTATTTTTGGTTAGCGATAGTAGGACTGTCTAGTTTCGGATGTATAACGGTTTAGGTTTTGGATTTTGTAGAAGAAGCAACATACTCTATATAGGTCATAATCTTTGAGTTGGTATGTTACATAAGGTTTATAGTTTTTCATTGAACATAGAGATCACACACTTCGGAAAGAAAGACAGATATCTTAGGATGCATACACACTAATACAGTTTTCTTAAGCTATGGTTTCGATGGACTCTTTTTCACAAGAATCTGTAGCAGCGACCTTCTTTTGTACATTTTTATAAGAATACCTTTTGGCCAAGAAGATATAAAAGAATAGATTCACACCATTCATAACTGCAATCAACCAATAAAAATAGTCTAGGTGACTATGATTCAAGTCTTTACCGATCCAGCTTGTCCTTCCTCCACTCCCTGTTAAATGATCCACGACTGTTATTAGTAAGCTACTAACAAAGTTCGATGCACCGATAACACTAAGGTAAAAAGCTATCCCTAAGCTTCTCATTGTATCAGGAACTTGATCGTAGAAATACTCTTGTAAGCCAACTAGTGTAAACCCATCACCTATACCAATGATCAAGTACTGTGGGACGAGCCAAAATACACTCATGGAAACTTTCCCTCCTGGTAGAGTTTCTCTCTTTACAACAGCTAGTCTTTCTCTCTCGACTAGAGCAGCGGTTGCCATTGATAACACGGAGAACACCATACCGATGCCAATCCTCTGGAGGATGCTAATACCTCTCTCGTTCCCTGTGGTTTTTCTAAGTATGGGTACTAAGATCTTGTCATAGACACTTATGGCGATTATCATTCCAAGTGCCGCAAAAGAGTAAATCGAAGTTGAGGGAAGCTCAAAGTTTTGGGTTATCTTTCTGTTCATGCTACTTCCTTGTTTGATGAAGAATGTTGTGGCTTGTGCTACACATAGTCCAAATGGTATAGAAGCAAACCAGATCGGGAGTACGTTGAGAACAAGTTTCAACTCTTCGACTTTTGTAACTGTGGCTAGTCTCCAAGAACTTTGTTGCTTCTTCGTGAATCCTTCCCCATCTTCTATGATTGCAGCTTTGTCAAGAAAACTGTGATTCCATAATCCAATTTTGTAAATAAATTCCTAAAAAACAATATTAGAAAACCGAAAACTATGAAAAATACAAACACGTTTACCTAAGATTACTGGTGTGGCACAGAAGTCTCCCTTTAGTCTTTTGTGAACTAGGAGCCTCATATAACAATGCCGGATTAAAAGGATGAGGAAGGTTTCTCTTAGCCAAGGCTGCTACCAAAACCTGCAACATGGGTGTTAATGGGCTTCCTTCGGGCAACCTATATCGGTAAAATCGCCTCCCGGTACAAAAAACTACGATAGACATGGCCATAACAACTGTGAGAATGACATCTGCGGCAGCCCAGCTTGTGTAATCTTGCACGTATACTATCAACGTCACTCCAAACAATAGACCACAACATAGACCAAAGTTCCACCAGTTGAAATATGACAACTTTTTCATCCTTTCTTCCTTGTGATCATCATCAAATTGATCTGCTCCAAAGCTTTCTAACGCAGGTTTGTGCCCTCCTGTTCCTACAGAGATCAAGTACAGTGCAAGGAAGAATATGACTTCATGGAGTTTCTTGGGGTTGTGACAGGGGTTCATCCCACATGGTTTCAAGGTTGGAATTAGTTGAGACATTGTTAATAGACCTAAACCCTGTTGCAGTTTCATAAATATATTAATTTTTTCAATATGGAAACTAAACTACTTTGGATGAAAATAAGTATACAAATTTGGGATTACCATGAGATAGATGACGGAAGCTATTAAAACCATAGGGAACCTTCCGAAGTAAGAATCTGCTAGAAAACCACCAACTAGAGGCATCATTGTTGTTACTCCCGACCAGTAGTTTACGCTTTTTGCAGCTGTTTTCAGATCTTGATGAATCACTTTGGTGAGATAGGTGATGAGATTTGTTGCTATTCCAAAGTAGCTTAACCTCTCACTGAACTCAATTGCTGTGCCAAATAAACGAAAATAACGAAGATTGTGAGATAAGTGTATCAAGACAAATGGTGCTGATTGATGTCAGAGTGCTTAACTGTCCCTCAGTACTTCTGGTGAAAACATAGCTAATTATACTTGTTAGATACTTAACCCTTCTAAATCTTTCATGTTTAGCATGATTGCCCCTCACTTAAGGTAAAAATAGAGTGTTTCCTCTCATTCCCTACTAAGTAGGAAACTAGAAAAGACAAGAATGTACTCATCATGGTTGGGCTCATCTTGGATGACTCCGTGGACATCAATATAGCTGCTTTGATTCTCTATTAAGTGCTATGTGCTTTCACTGTATAGTTTTATCCCTTGATTGGACATGAGAGCGAAGATGATCCCAGGTCCTCTCATTTTACTTTATTAGATAATAATTCCAGTCTTGTTTAATAAAAATAAAAAATAAAAAAATCAAGAATGATAAATGGGAAAAACAGTCAAAGTCTCATGGGATGTGAAACGGATGCCTAGAATTTTCCCATCGTCCATCGTCGTTGACTTACCCAAGTCTCTACGAGATTACGACATGCACTCACCATTAACATCATTCTCAACCTTGTACTGGTGCCGACGTCGACACAAAGAACTTTAGTTTTCCAGTAATCCCCATTAAAGTTAAATGATTCTCTAACTAACAAAAAGAAGAAGACAGTTAAGCTTTGGATACACATCAAGATGTGATAGTTATAGTTAAGCTTATCTAGTTTACTACAGCGTTTGAATTTTGTTTGTACTAAAACGACTCCCATTCTCGTGAAAGTAGATGATAGTAATGTTTATATACTAACATAATCAAAATAAATAAGATAAGAACAAGAAAATATGACAAACAAGATAGAACTCGCGCTTATGAAAAAACGAGACAAATTTGAGAAAATTGTGATAGTGTTCATTTCTATAGTTTGTAGATGAACTTACCAAAAATAAAGAGAGAGGCTTTCCAAACTCCAGTCGAAGCTCGGAGAGGGATTCTTCCCTTATGATCTATCGATGAATCATAAACCCATTTCTCCTCTTGATCAGCCTCATCTGTTTCATGTATATTTCTTTTTACTAAACTTCGATCCATCTAGCTAGGTTTGGTATAAGAGGAGGTTTGTTGGTGAGAAATATCAGGTCTTGTGTACTACTTATATAGGAAGAATATATTCCATGTGTACTTAAATGGGGTTACTATTCTTTTGGGATGGTATAGAACTCCAGATGAGAAAAGAAAAGGTGCCTAGCCCAGTTATGATTGTTCGACAGAAAATACTCACTTACTAAATGTCGTTATTCACTGCTGATAGAATAGTATTCCTTTTCCATCAGGTCTTTTCTTCTTCGAGCAAATCTAAAAAGTTGTTTGGTTAAAGGTCACACTGCAATTGAGTTTCTGATAGGCATGATAGGATCATTATTTCATTTCATGAAATTCTAATGAGATTTACACAATGGCTGTACAATCTATTAATAATGTCACTCACCAATAAAGGTTTATAGTATGAATTTTTGAATTTTTGAATTTTTTGCAACGCCTAAATTATTTTCAACTTGAAACCATCAAATTTTAATTTAAACACTCTAACTTATTCACCTTCTTTTGTCCTATAAACAGATGCATCCTGTTCTGCAGCAGTTCGCAGATTTTGGAAGAGGTACCAAGCATTACTTGCATCAAAAAAAAAAAAAATTGTTCCAGGTGCTCAAAGACGTAAGCACTAGAAGACGTACTATATCCCTTGAGAATTAGTATTCTTACTTTTTGGACTCAGTATCGTAGTGCTTATGACTTTGAGGAACTAATTAACTGAGATGCTTCTAAGCATTCTTCTTCTTTATGGCCATGTCTTTTATCTTATACCTTGAGTAAATGGAATACTAGTTTCTTATGGTATTTTGACATGTATTATATCTTGTAGTCTTGGTTGGATTTGATTGCAATTTGAAGTATTTAAATTTCTTATGTTAGCACTTATAGTATAAGATCTACTTCAAGAAAATGGGGGTTAATGATAATATTATCTATATAAAACTTTGTGAGTGGCTTGAGATCTTTTAAGCTTGATTTCTTGGAATTATTTTTTGATAAAAACTGAAACAGTCCCATGAGTTAATGGGTTGTTGAGAATATATATAATAACGTGTCGGTTACCAAAAATATAAGTTGCTCACAATCTAATCAATCTTTTAGCATTTGAATTAAGTTCTAAATATGTTTATCGGAAAACTGTAGCTTTTTCGTCTAGATTGGACTTAAAAGGAAAATATCATGATAGAACTTCTAGAAGTTATATTCACTTGGTCTACTCAAAAAGTTAGACTCAAATCTTATATTATTTCCCGCTTGAGTCAAAGCTAATCAGAATGTGGGATTCATGGTTTAAGTCAAAGCTTAGGACTCACCAGTTGCAGTTTCAATTGTTAAATTGTAACAATGAGGGACCATAACTTTCCATTCATGATTTAAGTCAAAGCTTAGGACTCACCAGTTGCAGTTTCAACTGTTAAATTATAACAACACCACCATAAACAATGCAAAGAGGACCATACCAACAAAATTGCTATAATTTAAAAACAACAAAGTAATTAAAGTGAAAGTCTTATACTTGAGATAATTTCCACATTAAATTTTTTTATTTTTTTATTTTTTTATTTTGTTATTGAAATTGTGATTTGTATTTGCTTTATCAAACAATTGCTCGTGTGTGGATTATTTTTTTGTTTTCCTTTGTTTTGATTGAGTCCTACTGCAATCACACGTAAGTATTATGTGCAGCGCACTCACACATGACACAATCTCCAGTAGATTTAGAATGATCATGTAAAACAAGGGAAGACGAGCTTGCAGTATTCGCGCAAGTATTGGATTTACGGGTTGTCATAAATACCTTTAAGAAAGGAATATATTCCAAGTGGGAGTGGAGAAGGACAACGTGGGACATAAAACCATAAGGTATGTGGTGCTCCTTCTAGTTGATAGATTTGGAAAGTAGATCAGATTTATTTCCTTTTTCGCACCATTAGTGCTTTCTTCATTAGATTCTCTCAAGTGGGTATTTGATTCAATAGATTTTTGAGTGACCAGTAGATCCTGTAGAAGATTATCCCATCCTGCCTTTTATATATATTGCCCTTTTTGTGCAGGTAAGGGGATTTAGATATGAACTAACAGGATGTGAACAGTAAAGGCGAAGTGCAGAAATGTCTACTAGACCCCGACATCTTCTTTCTTTTTTCGCTACGCAAACAGAGATTAGGTACGGCCTCTGGACCAGGTATATTAACTCCAAAATTTGACATTTATCTTTTGATGTCCTCCTGATAAAGATTTGAAGGCATCTAGGATTAAGTAAATGAAGGCAAGTCAACTTTGAATTGTCTTTAACAATAACAAAATATGAACAAGGAGGGACAATCTAGAGAGGACCAAAAAAATTTAGAGATGGTATGATCCAGGAGGATCTGAAGAAGTTTCTATACTTTTCTGAGGTATTCTATTCGAACAAGATTATGTCTGTTCGAATACATGTCTAACTGATCAGTTTTATTCAAACAAGATTATGTTTGTTCGAATACATTTCTAACTGATCAGTTTATTCGAACAGGATTATGTCTGTTCGAATACATTTCAGTCTGATCAGTTTTATTCGAATACAAATTATGTGTATTCGAATACACTTTATTTTATTCGAAAAAAAACTTATTCTGTTCGAACAGAGGCGCGATTAAGCCTTTTTCCTTTTGGCGGTGGTTGTAATTTGAAGGGTGTTTTTGCCTCGAGATGCGTGCTTTTACTATTTTAGGTTCCCTACTATATAAAGGGGACTTGAGTTATTTCTTTTCTAGGTTAGATCTAGAGAGACGTTTTAAGGAGAAGCTTAGGATTTAGAGTTTAGTTCATTGTAATTATTGATTAATACAATTGAATCTCTTATTTTTCCCATCAAAATTGGCGTTCTTCATACTTTTCTACTAACTAGCGCTTCTCAATCGTATTGTGGATTATGGTAATAAGCTTAGAGAGAAAATCTAGAGACGAAGACTGTGATGGAGGAAGAATATCGATTATGAAAACCTAGAGACAAAATGATGGATTGAGAGTATCTAGACTGCATTCATTGAGTTAGAGGAAAATCATGGTGCCATAAAAAAAGTACATGTTTTTTGAGATGCTTCTTTAGTAACAAACAAAAAGAAATAGTTTTTGGCTGATTCATTGCCATTCCATGAAAATGATTTTTTTTTCTTTTATTTTCCACTAAAAATAGACTTCTGCGACTTCTTTATATATGAGTAAATGAATTATCATGAAATCCACAATCAATTAGCTTGAAAAGAATGTTTTCCAACAACTTATTTGCATCATGAACTATAGTTTCAGACAACTTATTTATTTATATGGACTCTGATACATATTCATGAGTGGGGAATCAACTCAAGATGGAAGTTGGGAGGAGAATGTGTAACTTTGAGACCACATGATATTTGGCAGTCCTTGACTCCTTCAACTTGAAAGTTGTGAGGAAATAAACGAGGTTAGTGAAGGGTTATCTCTGATTTGAATCTGAAAGTGTTCTTATATATAAGTGGGGGTTGATTGAGATGTTTTTTGCTTTCTTTGGAACTTTGAGGGCTATGGATTGTATCTACATTCTGCAAGTCAAATGCATCACAGTGACGTGATCTAAAAATACGGCGATTAAGCCTACAAGTTATATTTTCGAATATGATACATAATGATTAAGAGTTATAATTCACTCCCTAAGATAAACTCAGTTAATAGTACCAGGAGAAGTTTTATTTGCCGGACCGAAAGGCATGCAAAGAGGATATCATAATGAAAGAAGTAATGACTTCACTGAATACCCATGAGCAATGCTTCTGCAGGTTCTTGTTTATTGTTTAGTGGTGAGGTTGCTTCAACACTTAAAACACTGCAATAGTCTGCAACTGCAAGCCTTGACAATGATGACTTCGACCTAGCCTGACCTCTTCATTTTAATACTCTCTCACCTTTGTTAAGAAGGCCCTTTGTATTTAACCATGGAATGGAAACACTAGATATTCAGAAACTAAAATAATTGATAGTTTGAAAATAAGCTTAGTTACTGCCACTTCAAAATATCCCGAACGTATATACCAAGACTATCAACTATGAACCTTACGGATCTACAAGACTGCAAACTAAATATAGATTTATTTTTATTTCTGCTGCAGCATGGTACCCGAATGATGGGTTCGGATATATTTTGCTTGATAAAGAGAAAAATGTCTTCTTGCAGGCCGTCCAGACAAGCATCGTTGAAATCACTGAAGGAGAAGCCCCCCCTACAGAGTCCTTGGAATAGCAAGAGAACTTGTAGTAGCAGCTGAATGTTATAATGTGATAAATTGCTTGAAGAATCGTGATGAGAGCGTCGTTGCATGGGAAACTGCAACTTCTTTAAATCTTGTATGAGACAAATGTGAAGACTCTATATAAGTCTGCAAATTCTGGTCATGAGCCTAGACATTTCAATATCATAGCACATGAATTAGCATATATTAGAAGAAAAAAAATGAACAAATATGTTGGTGAAAAACTGTATTTCTTCGTGGATGAAGGACTTGCTGAACAAACTGTTTTGTACTATTTCCCCCCCTTAATAGTAGATGTCCGCTTTGTTTGCCAAAAAAAATAAAAATAAAAATTGAATACTCAAGGTGTATGAAGATAATCATATACGACTTAATAGTCTTACTTACCGATGTTGTTAGTGCCGAGCTTATATGTCTGGAAATACAGAACACATCCGGGGGAGACTATTTTGCCCATTGTGCACCTTGGAGTAATTATTTAACAGTTTTGAAGCATCATTAAATAGTTCGACTTCAGACTTACAAAATTTTCGACCGGAAAAATAACCCACAATCGGATCCAAACCGAATCAGTTAATAACCGACTGAAATCAGTATCTTGTTTGAACCGGTTCAGTTAACAACCATATAGGTCAACTGCCGTCCCTAATTAGGTAAGCAGTTGCCAATTTTATACGTGTCAATCAGCCATTGAATTAAATTACACCAACAAAATTAAGGAGGCAAGAGAGAAAGAGAGCCAAAATCTAGGGTCTTAATAGAGAGAAAACCAATTTACTTTTTTGACCTCTCTCTCTCTCTCTGGAAGAGATCCTCTTCTTACAAAGGTATTTGGCATTCTCTCCTGCAATTGTTGTTTGTCATAATCATAGATTAGACTGTATTGATTTAGACTTTTTTCGTCGTCTTAAATGGCCCATATGTATTGTTTTTTTTGTTATCAAGGGTAATCAAGGGTCGTTTGTTCGATTTTTTACGGGTTATGTCCATAGCTATGTCCAAATTGACAAAGTCATTATTGAATTCAATAGGATAATTCGAGACGACTAAGATGGAATTTGGTTTGGGTATGGGGAGGGGGTAAATATAAAACACAGACAAAAAACGTTTCAAAGTGATTGTGAAAAACACTCGAATATGGTATAATTGATTCAATAGGATAATTTGATAAGTCTATAAATTTTTGTTTTGGTTTGAAGTCGTCTAGATTTAATATTAGAAACCTTGTAATTATAAAGGAGGGACTGAGTTTTGGTCTTGAATCCGTTGATTCGAAAAGTTGACAAGGGACTTTTCGTGCAAGGGGTTTATCTCTTAGAATGCTTTTTTGAGTTTTTGTTTTCTTTCTTTTGTTCTTCATTCTGCCTCTATATTCCCTTGTCGATGTCTATGCTTTCTTCTTCTGTTTTATCTCTCCAGCTAAACCTTGTTTTATAACTATAACTCTCAAAACAGATTCAGAATCAAGAGGTGATGGAAGAGTGTGGGGGAGTTGAAATGCAAAAACAATTAAAAGAAGTCGAACTTCATTCAAGACCACATTGTTTCTCTTGTGACCGTGTTTGTGAATTCTCTACACAAGCAAAACACAAGTCAGAATCTGAAGAGCGGTCTAAATCGGCGAAAAAACTTGGTGGGCTAATCATTTTCTGTTTAATTTTCGTGATGGTGGAAATTGTTGGAGGTATCAAGTCTAATAGCCTTGCAGTTCTAACCGATGCTGCTCACTTGCTTACGGATGTTGTGGGATTCTGCATCTCTTTATTTGCAGTATGGGCATCGGGGTGGAATGCAACACGTAATCATTCTTTCGGGTTCTCCAGGGTTGAAGTCTTGGGAGCACTCTTCTCTGTACAACTCATTTGGCTAATTGTCGGGTTCATAATCTATGAAGCCGTTGATAGAATCTTAAACAGAAGAGTACCCGTGGATGGGAAGCTTATGTTTGTGACTGCGGCTTCAGGATTTTTGATGAATGTCGTAATGGTAACGTGGCTTGGACATGATCACGGCCACGGCCATCATTCCTGCGGAGGCAAAGAACATAGTCACAAAAAGGAAGAAGCGGATACTGTTACCAGAGAGGAGAGGATCAATCTAGTGTCTAGTCCTCCGGTAACGTGGCTTCGCCATGATCATGGCCATCATTCCTGCGGAATCAAAGAACATAATCACATAAGGGAAGAAGAAGATGGAGTTTCCCAAGAGGAGAAAATCAGTCTTGTGTCTAGCCCTCATTGCGAACATCATTGTGAGATTGAATCGCCTTTGCCTGTGACAGAGTTCAGACATACTCACACAAACATGAATCTTCAAGGTGCATATTTGCATGTCGTAGGCGATCTTATTCAGTCCATTGGGGTGATGATTGGCGGGGCTATTGTCTGGGCAAGGCCAAATTGGTTAATAGTCGATCTCATCTGCACTCTGGTTTTCTCTGCCCTTGTTTTGCTTACTACTGTAAGCATGGCTAGAAACATATTTGCGATACTAATGGAAAGTACACCACAGGGTATCGACGTAGAGAGACTTGAAACCGGTATCAGAAGCATTGCAGGAGTTTATGATGTGCACGATTTACATGTTTGGTCCATGTCTGCAGGGAAGGTATTGTTGTCATGTCATGTGCACGTTGATTCAGGTGTTCATTCAAACGACGTTCTTTTCATGATCAAGGAACATTGTGGAAATATATATGGGATACAACATGTAACAATTCAGATTGAACAAGAGTAAATTACAGGAGAAATCAAAGTTTTTTCTTCTTCAGTTTTGAATCTTATTATCAAGTACAAATGCACTTTCCATTTCCAATTACAATTTAGGGCAACGAGAAGTAGATTTGTAGGGTGGAAAAATGAAGTAATACAGAATCATTAAAAGAAGTATTTGAAACTTTTATTACAAGTTAGAGAGAATGCAACAACGAAAAAGGATAGAAACTACACTTACAATATATATCTCTTTCTCTAAAAACTGAAACAACAATCCTCCATGGAAGTTTTATAGTGTCAGTTAGTGAAACTTTAAGCAGAACGAAGAAACACAGAGAACATCACAACCAAACTACACAGATAGAAGGGGGCATTGTCTTCGAACTTCACAAATTTTCTAATGAAGTGAGATTTGCTTCATCTCTAGGAGAAAAGTATAATTCTCCCGCAAAAACCTTAATGTTTCCAAGAATCCTTTCTTTAAGAAGAGCAACAGTTTTTCTTGTTCAAACTCCCCGATGCATCTGCAACATTGATGCTGGTCCCTTGACCAGGAAGCCCAGTTGTGGATGCTGCTTCTTGGGCGGCCAGTGCCTTCTTACTTATGATGTGGTAAATCTCTGTCAAAATCGTTTGGAACGCTTTCTCAACGTTGAGAGCTTCCAATGCAGATGTCTCCAGAAATGAGAGTCCTTCCTTCTCAGCTAAAACCTGGGCGTCCTCTTCTGCGACAGCTCTGAGGTGGTTGAGATCAGATTTGTTTCCTGCCAACATAATAACAATGTTGGAGTCTGCATGATCTCTCAGTTCACGGAGCCACCTAGACACATTGTCAAAGGTTTGCCTCTTTGTTATGTCATAGACCAATAACGCGCCAACAGCTCCTCTGTAGTAAGCACTGGTGATTGCTCTGTACCTTTCTTGACCTGCAGTATCCCATATTTGGGCCTTCACCGTCTTCCCATCTACCTGTTCCAAGTAAAAAATACTACAGGATTAACAAACACATAGGATACACACTCCTACAAAAATTAAAATAGAATATACAACAACCCAACTTCTAAATAAAGTCTCAGGTTTCTTCTAGACACTTGTTTATAAATAAGGTCGACAACATGCAACACAGAATGCATATATACAACATTCAGTCACAAATTTCACGTATGGAACCTCATTGGATTCTGTAATGACAAAAAATCACACATGAAGTCTTTTTTGCTATCTGATTTAATGTTTCTAAGCAGGTTTACATAAAAAAGAAAATATAAAACTAGTTTTCAGCAGATGTTTCCAATAATATAAATGGAATTATAAAAGTATCTTTCAGTATGATGACAAGTACCAGCCTGTAACCTTACCAAGACATTTCCCAACAACTTCTTTATTATATAGTTGACTAGTATATGCCAATTAAAACAACATTAAATAATATCGAGTTCCATGGAATCTAAAACAACTAAGAGCATTTGTAGTCGACTCTCTATATTGGCTTAAAGTCAAATTTGGAGAGTCAAATCTCTATATAACACCTACATCCGACACTCCAAATTAAAGTCAAATTTGTTCATCAAATTTAATTTTTTTTTCACTCTTCAAACCAAATTTAATGAAACAAAATCTACTCAAAAATTAAGGATTTTATGAAAAAGTTTACATGAGTACTTTTTGAGAAGTTGGATGTATTGAAAAAATATATTTGACCTTTATTAGCCAATAAAGCCAAATTTGATGGCTAATATTTGAGGAGTCGACTACAGATGCTCTAAAAGTAAGGCATTCTACTGATTATCAGGGAGGTTAATTACGTCCCAAATCTTAGGTACAGTGAAACCTGTCTAAATGTACTCTCTTAGGACCAACTAAAATTGTGCATTTACAAAGTTGTCTCCATGAAAATGCATTTAAATACAATTAGGTAAGATTTATAGTTCCTTAAGCTAATCAAATGTCCAATGAAAATTAATTAGAGATTTATGGGAAATAGTTTAGAATCTTAAGTTTTTTCATTCGGGTAATGCACTTGACAAATGAAACTAAGCGAGGGTATTGTTATTTGTAGGTAATTTACTACATATGTAGAGCTATGTGGAATTACATGGGTAAAACTATATAGTTGGGACTAGAAAAAAAATTGCACATTATACACAGTGTATAGGGAAATCGCTAATTTGTATTATCCCGACAACGGGACCAACATTTTGTGAGTGATTAGAGAGGTTGCGCATTTATAAGGGGTGCATTTAGATAGGTTTCAGTGTAAACCAGACCAATAGTAGTAACATATTCACAATTACGGATATTAACATCAAAGATAATAATTTTTACAGCAAGTAAATGCCGATGTCCATGTTGACAGGTAATGCTGCTGGGTTAAATAGGAAATGAACGTTGAAGAGTGAAAACATGTAAAACCATCCATGAAAATTTTCACTCACAGAAAAAGCTCCCCAAAGACAAAATACAATATGCCCATGAATCAGTTGAAAAATAATGTAATATTTTTTTATAGCCATTTCTACATGACAATCTGTTAATTATCACACATTATTTCTAAAAAAAAAACTCATTTTGCGACGGTTTAATCCATACAAGCGTCATCACCCAAAGGAAAATTTCCATCAAGATGCTAACATTGCGATGTTCCCAAACACATGAATTTATTAAGAAACGACTATTTTTAACGAAACAATGTAGAAACACATAATATTACAGCATAACCAAAATGTCACAAACATAATTAATCTAAAAGATGAAATCAAACACAACAAACGCACAATTCAAACTCATAACCTCCAAAACACAATTAGACCCTAAAAAACAGTGCAAATTACAGATCATGCAAGAATACCTGAAGCGTTCTCGTCGCGAATTCAACCCCAATAGTCGATTTAGACTCCAAACAAAACTCATTCCTTGTAAACCTGGACAAAATGTTGGACTTCCCAACACCCGAATCACCAATCAATACGATCTTGAATAGGTAATCGTACTCATGATCAACCCTATTCGCCATAATCACCTATAATCACATAAACACCTCAAATCAAAATCAAAATCAAATCAAACAAAACGAAACCCTAGAAACCAATCAATCTTACCTCAATTCAACGCGAAATGAGATCAGATCTGTGGTTCTTATGAAAACCTAATTGATGAGAGACTAAAATTAGGGATTTCGATTTCGATTTTTTTTTGGGGGGATTAAAATTAGGGCAAAGAGATAGAGAGGAAAGGAGACAGATTTGAGTTTCAGAGGCCAATGAAAAGAAACAGAAAACCGATTCAAAGGGATTTAATAAAAATAAAACGGTTTTTTTCTTTCTTTCTAAAATGCGATATTTTCGGAATTTTTAATTAAAAAATTTTATTTTTGTTGTTGAAATAAAAGAAGGGAATTTGGGTTTTCTGATACTGCTGGAGAGCAGAAGCAGATAGAGACATGAAACCGCTCAGGTGTCAATTTGTCGGCTCTGGTATCTCACTTTCTTTTATTTATTTTTAATTATTATCATTTTTTAACATTTTATTTTCTCGCCGCATTAACAGCTCGAGCAGTCAGCCAACAGTCAACAAGTTCAAAGCTGAGACCATAGGGTTCATATCCTTCTAGCCCAATCCTCAATTTAGCCATTACTCTTAAAATGCACAACCTCTCAAAGCACACAAAATACAAATGTGCACATTTATTTGTAAGGAATAAATGTACAATTCACGTTCGAATCTAATAACAACTGGTGAGGTTTGAGGTGAGTCCGTTGGTCTTGTGCCGGTTTGCCCGGTTCGTACGGTTTGCGGGCTATTGCGCGAGCCCTAGAGGATCTAGTCGGGAATTGACATTCTGGCAGATGGCCCAATTGCCATCAACGTGTTTTTTCGTGAGAGTTCTTGTGTCAAAAGCAACATGGAAACTTGAACATTTGGTAACCAAAAACATTAGGATGTTTAATTTTACTTGTAAAGCACAAACAATATACAGAAAATAAAGTTGGATTGTTGTTGGGAAACCAAGGGGGAAAATCGCACGCGGAAGCACAATACGATCAACAAGAACTCGAAGAACCAACCATAACCAAAGAGAATTCGAATAAAGGCAATAAAAATACAACACAAGGTTTAATTAGGTGAAAAACCTAAACAGGATCAAAACCACCCCCGACAAGCACGGCGAATTTATTATCACACTAAGGGTTACAAAAGGTTACAAAGATCACTCAAACGTCACCTCTACCCTTACAGATAATCTTAGCAAGAAACCCTAGAAAGAAAACCCAAGAAACCTCTTCAGAGCTAAACCCTAAATTTCTCTATTTTCTCTCTTTAACTTTTTCTCACAGTACATAGGCCTTTAACATACACTCTCTATTTATAGATTTTTCATTAGGTCATCTCCGAAATACGCATCACGAGATAATCTATCGTTTTGGATCAAATCCCCTTCAAAACGAACTTAAAAACAATCAAACAGAGCCAAATTCGTTCGAACGAGTCATGACGTCGTTCGAACGACTATTACAATCCCCTAGAATTTTGGCCCAAGCGCTACACTCGTTCGAACGACTTCCCCAGTTTTTAAGCCGTATTCTTAACAATTGTCTCATAACTTTTTCTATCCTTGACAAAATTATATCAAAACAAAATTATAAGACATTGTCTAAAAGATGACCTAGCGCGGCATGGATTTTACTCATACCATTTCTCTTTTCAGTCAGCTGGGATAGGACGTTATTACGGTCTTTGTGAGCCGTACTCAAGGCAATCCTTGCCTCCATTAGTTGCACCTCAAGTTCAGATACCTTAGTTTCAGCAGCTGAAACAATATTCCGTCACCTTTGCGTCCTCCTCGTTAGAGACCAATTCCATATCAATATGTATCTTTTCATTGAACACCTTATGGATTTGGTCGTAATGCTCTCACAGCCAAACAACGATTAAGTGTAGGCTTTCCATCATTTGTAATGTTTGTCCCCATGAGTCTACCTCTTCAGCATAAATGTCTACGTACTTTTTGGTAAATATGGTATTATGGTATGAACTCGAATCGTATTAGAGGAAGTTCATCAGAGCTCCTGGGACGAGCGAGGATCAAAGACGGTTTGAAAAAAGGTTTTTTCAAAGTCCTGTTCGAATAGACCTTTGTATGTTCGAACAGAAGGAGACAATTATAAGTGTATTCGAATAGAAGTAATGTCTATTCGAATAAAAGGAGACAGTTAGTCGAATAGACTTTTGTATGTTCGAACAGAAACGTTCAGAATACATCTTATTCTAATAGATCCATAGTCTATTCGAACAGACTTTGTTAAGTCAGTTTTAGAAGGTGTTTGTGAGGATATTGGTCCGTTTTGTGATCCGTACTTTGAGCCTATTCTTATGTAATGACTTCCCATGTTTATAAGGGAGTCTAGGGTTAGTTGTTAGCCTAATCTTATTGTGAGTTTAACCTTAGAGAGACTAGGGTAGAGACTCCATTAAAGTTTGATAAGCTTGAAAGATCATTGTAACCTATTTAATATCATAGTAGAATGTTTGTGGGGAGTGGTTTTTCATCCACAAGGGTTTTCTACTTCCCTCCTCAGGAAAACTTTCTTGTGTCCTTTATTATTTTTTGCTTGATTTACTACTTGGTTGAAGATTTTTGTGTATCGTTCTTGTAAGGGAAGATAGAGTAACTACCTCGATTCTCAATAATTGGTGTCAGAGCGAGTGTTAGGGCTTGTATGGTGAAGAGCGATGGCCGATCAGGAGAAGTTGAAGATCATGAAGTTCAATGGGTCAAATTTTGGAGTGTGAAAGATGCAGATGGATGATAAACTTTATCAGAAGGATCTTGATTTACTACTGGGTGGAACTGAGATGAAGTCAGCAAATTTTAATGATGCTAAGTGGGCACGATTGGATCGCAAAGCACTTGGAACTATTAGGTTAACGTTGTCATCTCAAATTCTACACATAATTTCCAAAGTTACGACGACAAAGAGATTGATGGAGACGTAGTCCGCTATGTACTCGGAATCGTCCGGGGCAAATAAGGTTAATCTTTTACGCACTTATTTACTTTGAAGATGAAGGAGAATGGTAGTGTGCAAACTCATATCAGTGAGTTCAATACCATACATGCTCAACTGGAATCCGTTAAAATTACTTTTACCGAGGAGGTAAGAGCGTGGGCTCTTCGAGGGTTGATGCCAGAAAGCTGGGAAGGATTCATTACAGTTGTGAGAAACTCATCGGGGAAGGAAGAGATCAAATTTGACACTATAGTCTAGTTGATTATGAGTGAAGAGAATAGGCGTAAAACATCTAAACCCTCTTCGAGTTCAAACGACAGTATGTTGAACGTCGAGGAATGAGGGAGGTCTTACAGAAAGGGGCCAAAATTTGGAAGGGGTCGATTACAGTCAAGAAGGAAGTCTAAGCCGCCCGGTGCGTGTTGGACTTGTGGAAATAAGGGTCACTTCAGGTGAGATTGTAACTTTTTTTCGTCTAAAAAGATTGATGATGAAGAGAAAGTGATAGGCATGAAAAATGCTTATTTTTGTCCTTCAATTCACATTATCTAGGACCTTATTTTATGTTTCACTGAGCCTAATTAAAGTATGTTTGACTATTATAAGTAATAAGATAATTGCAACCAAGCCCGGTCTTAAAGCCCAACTTTTACAAGCTAAAGAGTTGCTGGAGATTACCAGTTGTCAAGAGCTGCTGGAGATGGCATAGTACTAGTCAACAACTGCTGGAAGACTTAGTCAAAGATTTTGGCTAAAAGATCTCCACAAAATGAGGGTTGGAGTGAGGATAAGAGGGAGAGTTGTAAAGGGAGAGAGGGTTATCTTTTTAGTTTTTATCCTTTTTTCTACCGTAGTTCTTAGATTTTTGGATGTAAACTTTTTTTTATCAATAAAGAATGGTTTTTCTTAAATCACGATTTTAATCTTTGCATCTCTGAGAACGAAACCCTTATGTTTCAACAACCCGATTTGATACGGATTATCAAATGGCGCCACTGCCGGGGATGCAATCAATTTACAAAATTGTGTCTCTATTATTAAATTAGTATTCTGTTTGACGAATTTTTGTTTTACCTTCGTTTTGATTTTTTTTTCTTCTTTGTTCCTGTTTTTGTTTTATTTGAGGCGTGTTGTTTTGATTTGTTTATCAGATGTGTTTTTTTTTATTTGACTCTCTCTCTCCATCTAAACAAAAACTTCATCTGGTTAGCTTTTCTCACTTCTCAAAATCTCTCTCTCTTCTATTTTCTCTCTGTAAGCTTATTTAAACAACAATCTATCATCTGTTTGGAAATAAGATAAAGGTATTTTATGAATTCGACCAAAGAGTGGGGATTTTGGGGCGCATTTACGTATTCGTAAGGTTCCTTCTAGTTGGGGTATCTGTGGGCAAATTTCCTTTGGCAGTAATTTATACTTGAGAGAGAAAACCTGGCCTTGCTAATCCCCTTGCCTCATAAATTTAAGTTTATCAAAAATTTTGTTGTTTGGGAAAATCTCCTTGGCATCCGACAGATACTAAAGATTTTTCGTCCTGAGTGCGCAAAAATTCCCTCTTGGAACTTGGAACTTCAGCATTAGTTTTGTGGGGAAAATCTTCTTTGGCAGTTACTTGGCTTCAGCTCTTATGCAAATCTC
Source organism: Kingdonia uniflora (assembly GCA_014058105.1). Classification (NCBI taxonomy): domain Eukaryota; kingdom Viridiplantae; phylum Streptophyta; class Magnoliopsida; order Ranunculales; family Circaeasteraceae; genus Kingdonia; species Kingdonia uniflora. The sequence continues at coordinate 2,836,509 of JACGCM010001144.1, read as the reverse complement.
CTTTGGCAGTTAATTTTAGTAGGAACTTGACTTGAGCTGTTGTGTTTGTGACGGTAAATCGTATCAAAATTGCTTGTTTACTCTGCTACAGTAATTTATTGTGTTTACTCTAGATTTTATTTAGTTTTTAGTTTCTGTTTTTGGATTAATTTTAGTGAGCTATAATTTAAAGTTTGAATTTTGTATTGTTTTTCAGTTATTGAAGGAGATGGATATGGTTGATCAAAGAAAAGCGACAAAGCCAAAAAGACCTCTAGTTGCTAATTTTTATTTTTTTAATGTATTTTTAGTATTGTAAGGATTGAGAAAGTGTTTATGTAAAGTTTTAATTGAGTGACGCTTTGTAAGGTGAGGAAATTGTACTCAGCTGCAGGTACAGCATTGGGACCCCCACTCAGGCCAGAAATTATTTCAACGCGTACTTCGCCAATGATCCTGGGTGGACCTTTCCAACGGTTTCACCAGTGTAACCAAACGTGCCCCTAAAAAGGCCACCCTGTAGGTAATCATACTTTTCACCACACCCCCCCCCCCTGTCGTGGTACATCGTTGTTTAGCTATTTGTTTGATTGATTAAATGTTTAATTTTTGCAACAACACCTAGATAAGGGTGAACCAAAATGAGATTTCATCACCCGTGCGTGCCCACGCATTAGGACCCCGGGAATTCATTACCCGGTTGTTAATCTTTTCGGTATCGACAGTCCCGACCTCTTTAAAAGATTTTTAGATAAGAAGCCATAAAAAACATAGTTAATCAAAAGGCTTCGCTCGGACCTGGAGCAACACTCTCAATAGGAAAACCTGGTAAGTGACTACATTTGCTAGAAGACATACGTTCCCTGGCATAACTAGTGTGGATAGGTGACTCTAAGCGGTTCGCCCCACCTTCCAGCACAGGTACATCTAGGTGACTAGATAGCATGCAAGTTATTGCCAAAGCGAGTAAAAACAACTCAAGTGCAAACCGATCTACTGTCAGGGGTATGAGCATTGAACCCTGAGACCAGGTTCACAACTTAACTTAATAAAAGAGACCTGTAAAACACTCTTGAGTGCTTGCATCATTCTTAGGACTTTTAGTGCGTTCGCATATATTGATTGAATTGTATGTTAGATTGGGGTAACACCCAAGCTCGGACTAAGAACACTGCTAGAATCAATATGAGTCAGACTGATGGGACTAATGGTCCCGAACCTGCTATTCCTAGGAACGGTCCCGAACCTGCTGCTGCGGAGAGAATCACTCTCCGCAATCGAATGCATCCTACAATAGTTAGTAAACCTTCATGTATTGTGATTCCCAGAAATGTAGGGAACTTTGAGTTAAAACTAGGATTCTTGTCTATGCTCCCCAAATTCCATGGTAGTCCTACTGAAAACCCGTATAACCATCTTAGGGACTTTAGGGATCATATGCTTCTATTAAACTTTGAACGTATTACAGAGGATTCTTTGAAATTACGTGTGTTTCCCTTTTCTCTGTTGGGAAACGCACGTGATTGGTTGTACACTCTCGAGGAGAACTCTGTAAACACATTTGAACAACTCGTTAATGAGTTTTTAAAGAAGTATTTCCCTAACCACAAAACTTCTAAGATACGACAGAGTATCTACAGCTTCACACAAAATCGAGGAGAGTCATTATATGACTACCTACAACGGTTTAGAGATTTAGAGCAATGATGCCCACATCACGGGATTCAGCTGATTGATATAGTTCAAACTCTCTATGAAGGTCTAGACTATGACAATAGAGCTCATGTTCAGTCTATGTGCGCGGGTACATTCGATGAGAAAACTGACACTGAAGCTTGGACATTTTTAAATAATATAGCGGATAAGACCTACCAATGGCAAATGATGAGAGAGGAAATACCTTGTCACCGTGCAAATGTGCACCAAGTGGACTCTAATTCAGAGTCTGCCACTCTTAGAACCATTCTTGAGAAAATCGAGAGCTTAGAGACCGGCAAAAGGGAGAGACACCCTAACACTTCGTCTGTTAATCATGTGGCGATGCCAAATTATGTGGTTTGTGAGAGTTCAGACCATCTGGTCCAAGATTGCCCTGATGTACTTAGTTTAAGGGAGGGTAGAAAAGACCAGGCCAATGCCATGTATCAACGTCCCAATAACCAACCTTTCAATGGTGGATGGAATAATAATTCCAACAACTCCAATTCTCGGGGAAATAAAAATTACCAAGGAGGTTCTTCTGGTAGTGCCCCTTATCAGCCGCACAACCAAGTAAACCAACACCAGTCTAGTTCCTCATGGCAACAAAATCCATCATACTAAGCTCCCCTTAATGTGCCTTATGTTCCTCCGTATAATAGGAATTTTCCTCCTCCAACCACGTCCTTAGAAGATACTCTTAAGGCATTTATGCAAGTAACTCAGTCATCTATTGCCAAACTTGAAGGACAAATAGGTCAAATGGTAACAGAGATAAGCACGAGAGACAAGGGAACGTTCCCCAGTCAAACTCAAGCTAATCCTAAAGGGAATACTGAACATCCTAGATCTTCCAATCGTGATGGAGTCAACGCCATCATTTCTCTTAGGAGTGGTACGAAAGTTGATAATTTGATAAAAATGACTAAGGAACCCGAGCTGGAAATTCAAAGTAAACCTATAGAAAAACCTGCGAGTGCGAGTGAGGAAAAAATCACGATAACACATGTTCAGCCGCTGGCTCCTTTTCCTCAGCGGTTAACTCTTGCTAAGAAGGGCAACGTCTATGAGGAGATTTTAGGGATTTTTAAGCATTATGAGATTAACATTCCTATCCTTACGACCATAAGACATATTCCTAATTACACAAAATTTCTTAAAGATCTTTACACTTTAAAGCGGCGCATACATGTCCCAAAAAAAGCTTTTCATGTTCACGGGAGTGATACGTCTATTCTTTTAGATGCACATGTTAGTGCTGTCCTTTTGCGTAAATCCCTTCCAAAATACAAGGATCCTGGATGCTCTACTATTTCATGTACGATTGGGACCCATAAGATAGAAAGAACTCTACTTGATTTAGGTGCCGCCGTGGACCTCATTCCTTACTATATCTATGAGCAATTGGATATCAGAGTACTTAAACCCACTAATAGGACCCTTCAGCTAGCTGACCGATCTATTAGGATTCCTAGGGGTGTAGTTGAAGATGTGCTAATTCAGATTGAACAATTTGTTTATCCAGTAGACTTTGTTGTATTAGATATTGAGCCAGTGGCAAACCCTGAGGACGAGATCCCTGTAATTCTAGGTCGACCCTTTTTGGCAACAGCTAATGCGGTAATAAATTGCCGCAATGGAATTATGAAGTTGACTTTCGGGAACATGACAGTAGAATTGAATATTTTTCATGCGTTGCATTCGCCTTCTAATTCTGAACCACTTGAGTGTAATATGATCCAGAGTCTTGTGAGTACCACTTTTGAGAGGTCAAGTACCTCAGATCCCTTAGATACATTTTTGACCCACTTTGATAGAGATTGTGATGACGATTCGTACATCCATGAGGTGAAAACCTTATTAGATTCGGTTTTAGAAATTGTAGAGCCTGAAGGTGAGCATGAATTCTTAGATGTTAAGAAACCCATTCTGGAAGCTCAAGTAACCTCCCCAAAGATAGAGCTTAAACCTCTTCCCGCTCACCTTAAGTATGTCTTTCTAGGTCTTGGCAAAACTATGCCCGTCATTATTGCCACTGACCTAGAACCCCTTCAGGAAGAGAAGTTGATTCGTGTTCTTAAGGGAAATACGAAAGCTATTGGCTGGAGTATTGAGGATATTAAAAGAATTAGTCCCTCGGTTTGTATGCATACAATCAATTTGGAAGATAATGCCAAAAAGTCCAGGGAAGGGCAACGGAGATTGAACCCGATTATGGCCAAAGTAGTTCGGAAAGAGATTTTAAAACTCCTTGATGTTGGGATCATCTATCCCATTTCTAATAGTCCATGGGTTAGCCCAATCCATGTTGTCCCAAAAAAGTCGGGAATCACCGTTGTAAAGAACGATAATAGCGACCTCGTACCCACTAGAACGACCACTGGATAGAGAGTCTGCATAGACTACAGGAAGCTTAACTCGGTCACTAGGAAAGATCACTTCCCCTTACCTTTCATTGACCAGATGCTCGAGCGACTCGCTGGGCACAAATTTTATTGTTTCTTAGATGGCTACTCTGGGTACAACCAAATACCCATTGCACCTGAGGACCAAGAGAAAATAACTTTTACATGTCCTTTCGACACATTTGCCTACCGTCACATGCCTTTTGGCTTATGCAATATTCCTGCGACGTTTAAGCGTTGCATGTTAAGCATTTTTTATGACATGGTAGAGCGATTCCTTGAAGTTTTCATGGATGACTTCTCATTATTTGGCAATTCATTTGACCAGTGCCTTTATCATCTTTCTCTAGTATTACTCAGATGCCAGGAAAAAAATCTTATTTTAAATTGGGAGAAATGTCACTTTATGGTAAAAAGGGGGATAGTTTTGGGGAATATCATATCTGAAATAGGAATAGAAGTTGACCAGGCCAAAATATATGTTATTTTTAACCTCCCCCCACCACGAAATTTCAAGGACGTCCGTTCCTTTCTAGAACATGCAGGCTTCTACCGTCGTTTTATCCAAGATTTTAGTAAGATTGTTCGTCCTTTAAGCAACCTTTTGGAGAAAGATGTGGCCTATGAGTTTGATGCACCTTGTCTTGTAGCTTTTGATAAGCTTAAGACCCAGCTCACAACATCACCCATTATTAGACCACCTGTTTGGAATGAACCATTCGAGTTAATGTGTGATGCCTCTGATTATTCTGTAGGCACAGTTTTGGGACAGCGGATAGGCAAACGCCCCCATGTCATCCACTATGCTAGCAAAACGTTAAATGACGCCCAATTGAATTACACGACCACTGAGAAAGAACTCTTGGCCATTGTTTATGCGCTAGAAAAATTTAGATATTATCTTATTATATCTAAAGTGATTGTTTACACGGATCATGCCGCGCTTCGACATCTTTTGTCAAAGAAAGATGCTAAGGCACGGCTAATCCGGTAGGTATTACTTTTGCAGGAGTTTGACCTCGAGATTCAAGACAAATAGGGATCAGACAATGTTGTAGCCGACCATCTTTCCCGTATAGTGATTGAGTCTGTTGATGAGTCATTGCCGATTAAGGAATCTTTCTCTGATGAACAGCTTTTGGCTGTAAATTTAGTTCTCGAGTTGCCGTGGTTTGCTGACATTGCTAATTATTTAGCCACGGATACCATTCCTGATCATTGAACTAAACCTGACAAAGATCGTTTCTTTAGTCAAGTGAAGTACTTCTTTTAGGATGATCCAGATTTGTTTAAGTATTGTACTGATGTGTTCCCCAGTCTGAGTTTACCAATATTATATCATTTTGTCACACACAAGCTTGTGGAGGCCACTTTAGCTCTAAGAAGACCGCGGCAAAAAATTTGCAGTGCGGTTTTTATTGGCCTACCTTATTTCATGATGTGCATGTATTTTGCAAAGCGTGCGGGAGATGCCAGAAAATGGGAGCCCTTTCTTGACAAAATATGATGCCCTTGCACCCTATTTTAGTTATTGAACCTTTTGATGTTTGGGGCATTGATTTTATGGGCCCTTTTCCCAAGTCTTTTGGATATGAGTACATCCTTGTTGGAGTGGATTATGTATCAAAATGGGTTGAAGCCATCCCTTCGGAAACGAATAACAGTGCAGTTGTTCTCAATTTTTTAAAAGAAAATATTTTTTCTCGATTTAAAACACCTAGGGCTATCATTAGCGATGGAGGGACACATTTTAACAACAAAGCTTTGTTGCCATTGTCAAAAAGTATGGTGTAACCCATAAGGTGGCAACACCTTATCACCCGCAAACGAGTGGGCAAGTCGAAGTTTTAAATCGGGAGATCAAAAATATTCTCCAAAAGACGGTTAACTTAAATCGCAAAGATTGGTTTGTAAGATTAATTGATGCGCTTTGGGCTTATCGTACTGCATATAAAACCCCGATTAGAATATTTCCTTACCGACTCGTTTACGGCAAGGCATGCCACCTTCCTGTAGAACTTGAGCATAAAGCTTATTGGGCAATAAAAATGCATAACTTTAACACTTCGACTGCTGGGTCCCATCGTAAGCTACAACTCAATGAGTTGGATGAGCTCCGAAACGATGCATATGAATCCGCAAAGATATACAAAGAAAGAACTAAGGCTTTCTATGATAAAAATATCTTGCGAAAGAATTTTGAAGTGGATCAAATAGTTCTATTGTATTCTTTGCGTCTTCATTTATTTCCTGGAAAACTTCAATCCCGTTGGACTGGGCCGTTCATTGTCAAAACTGCTTTCCCACATAGAGCTATTGAAATTCTTGACCCTCGTACTGGTCACATTAATAAGGTAAATGGGCAGAGACTTAAACCATTTCTCAAGTATTTTACGGGTTCGAGTGAGGATATGAATCTACGGGACCCATCATATGAAACATAGGTATCTCTATTTCTACCCATAGTCTTATCTAGTTTGGGGGTACCTACCATCGTCTGGCTGAAGACGTTAAACTTAGCGCTTGTGGGGAGGCAACCTTTATTATGTTCAGGTAATATTTTTAGATTATTTTTTATTATTTATTTTTGGCAACTTTGGGGACACATGCTGATTCAGCTTGAGGGTGGGGGTAAATAAGATTTTCATAACTTTTTCTAAGAAAAGTTATTATTCTAGGGCATTCTGGTATTGTAGACACATTTTTTTGTATACTCTGATCTTTGGACATTCTTAGAATCCTAGAGTTGCACTTGGGATAAAATTTTAAGGTTATGGTTTATTTTAAACCGTAAATTGTTAGTGCGTTAAGAATTTGTAAGTTTTTGGTACTACCATCCTATTAGATGTATTTCAGAAAATCACCCTTATAATTGCACTTCACGTAGTTATGTTATTAAGGTTTTGTTAAAACTAACTATGACATTTTGATTAATCAGCAGTTAGGGTTAGGAAGAATCTGTAATGAGGGAGACATTTACCTTGGAAAATTTTGTTTATCATAAATTCATACTAAGGGTTTGTATGTATTTTCACAAGTTATTGGTTCCTTTCACGAAGCTGACATACTCGTAAAAAAAAAAAAAAAAGTCATTCACAATTCAAGATTTAGAACTGAAAGAGGATGAATTTTTATTAAACTCGAGGCAAGCCATGAATCAATGTGAAAGTAATAGACCAAAAAAGTAAAAATCGAGTCTCTATGAGTATAGTTGAGAACTATGTGAAGGACGACAAGTTGCACATATAAAAGAGCAAATGAAAACTCAAATGCAAAAGTCTTACCATGAAAAACTTGTGTGGATAGATATTTTCCCTGAAAGATCAATAAAAGAGAGCGAACAAACTAAGGTAGTTGTCGAACAAACTTCTAGATTTCTTTCACCATACTCAAGATAAGGCTAAAGGTATTTGAAAGGATTATCAAACTTCTTGATTCCATAAACTAAATTCACTACACAAAAGATGAAATTCTGAAACTTGATCTAATCTGATTGTAGTATAATTGACTTGATAAATTCTAAACGTATCTGATGGTTAACCCTTGTTTAAGTGTTATATCTAGGAGATGAATTTAATCTATTTTCAGAGATACCAGGAGTAATGATTATTAGTTGTTTATAATTCCAGAGCGTCTGTGATAGAATTTTGTGGGTATATTCACTGAAAACCCTCACGAGACACAACTTATCCTATTTGGGTAACCTATAGGTTGAAAGGCTTATTGCATACGCTAAATGCAATCGTAAGAAACCACGAAAGAGTTTAGTTTTCCTTTCTTTTGCTAAGGGACTAGCAATATGTCAGTTTGGGGGTATTTGATAGGCATGAAAAATGCCTATTTTTGTCCTTCAATTCACATTATCTAGGATCTTATTTTATGTTTTACTGAGCCTAATTAAAGTATGTTTGACTATTGCAGGTAATAAGATAATTGCAACCAAGCCCGGTCTTAAAGCCCAACTTTTACAAGCTAAAGAGTTGTTGGAGATTACCAGTTGTCAAGAGCTGCTGGAGATGGCCTAGTACTAGTCAACAACTGCTGGAAGACTTAGTCAAAGATTTTGGCTAAAAGATCTCTACAAAATAAGGGTTGGAGTGAGGATAAGAGGGAGAGTTATAAAGGGAGAGAGGGTTATCTTTTTAGTTTTTATCCTTTTTTCTACCGTAGTTCTTAGATTTTTGGATGTAAACCTTTTTTTTTATCAATAAAGAATGGTTTTTCTTAAATCACGATTTTAATCTTTGCATCTCTGAGAACGAAACCCTTATGTTTCAACAACCCGATTTGATACGGATTATCAGAAAGATACAATGAACCTTACTGAAGAGGTTAGTTCTTACGAGGCTCTACTACTATCGTGTGACGATGTTAAGGAATCCTGGATTGTTGATTCGGGAGCTTCCTTCCATGCTACTACGAACGTAAGTTTTCTTACCAATATTGTTAAAGACGACTTCGGTATGGTCTTTCTTGCAGATAAGAGTGCACACAATATTACTGGAAAGGGAAACGCTAGGCTGTTGTTGCATTCAGGGGGAACATTGGTTTTACAGAATGTACGACTTGTACCTAAACTGGGGAGTAACCTTATATCGGTTAGCAAATTGGCGGATGATGCCGGATACGAGTGTACCTTTGGTACAACTTTCTGGAAGGTTACAAAGGGAGCTATGTTGGTAGCTCGAGGCTTGCGACAAAGAACATTGTATTCAACGCAAAACACAATTTCTACTTTTTGTGCGCTACTCCGGGGATTGATATAAGTACGTGGCACTAACGGCTCGGTCACATGAGTGAGAAGGGGATGAATATAATGGCAATGAAGGGACAGCTAGAGGGTCTTGCTGAGGTTGATCTCATTGTGAAAAGTGTGTTCTTGCAAAGCAGAAGAAGGACAGTTTTAAATTATCTGGAAGATCAAGAAAACCCGAAAAGTTGGATCTTGTACACACGGATGTTTGGGGGCCAACCAAGGTATCTTCTCTTGGTAGTTCTTATTACTATGTTACTTTTATCAATGATACTACTCATAAATTGTGGCTCTACTTCATGAAGAACAAGTCAGATATGTTCGATAAATTCAAGAGGTGGAGGGTTCTAGTTGAAAATGAAACTGGTTTGAAATTAAAGTGTCTCAAGTCGGATAACGGGGGCGAATACTGTAGTGATGAGTTTGAAGACTTTTGCGCATCAAATGGGATTAGGAGATAGAAGACTATTCCTGGGACACCGTAATAAAGTGGTGTTGCAGAACGTATGAGCCGAACAATAAACAAAAAAATGAGAAGTATGAGACTCAATGCTGGATTGCCAAACTATTTTTGGGCGGATGCGGTTAGTACGGTGGCGTACTTGATTAGCAGAGGGCCTTCGACAGCTTTGGACTTTGGAGTTCCTGAAGAAGCATGGATCAGTAAAGAGGTAAACCTTAATTACTTGCATATTTTTGGTTGTATCTCATATGTGCTTGATAATTTATATGCAAGGACCAAGTTGGATACAAAGTCGATGAAGTGCATTTTCATTGGATACGGTGGTGATGAGTTTGGGTACCAGTTTTGGGATGCGAAGAATCAGAAAGTTATCCGGAGCCGTAATGTTACATTCAATGAGGAAGTCTTATATAAAGATTTCAAAGTACCTGTGAAAAGAATTTAAAGTGAAGAAATAGAAAGTGTCGATATTGAAGATGATAAACCCTCTGGAGAGGATGATGTAGAAGTCGTTGTTGAGTTCGTTGCACCGAATCAAAATGAGGAACCTAATGATCTAGGCATTCCAATAGCACTTCGAAAGGAGCTGAGAGATGTAAGAACTCCGGTAAGGTACGTAAATTCTTTAAATCACTTAGTACTTACAGATGGTGGTGAACCTGAAAGTTATAAGGAGGCTTTAGATGTGGAAGCCAAGAGCAAGTGAGAGCTTGCTATGGATGATAAGATGCAGCCATTATCAGTAAATCGGACTTGGGATTTAGTTCGGTTACCGAAGGGGATAAGAGCATTGCACAACAAGTGGGTATACAGACTAAAACAGAAATCTGATGGTTCAAGGAGATTCAAGGCTAGACTTGTGGTTAAGGGCTTTCAGCAGAAAGAAGGCATTGATTCCGGTGAGATTTTTGCTCCTGTTGTGAAGATGTATACTATTCGGGTTGTGATGAATGTAGTTGTTGTTGAAGATTTGCATCTTGAACAACTTGATGTCAAGACCGCATTTCTTCATGGTAACCTTGATGAAGAAATTATAAGAAGCAACCAGAAGGGTATTTGGTTAAAGGGAATGAAAATCTTATGTGTAAGCTCACGAAGAGTTTATACGGTTTGAAACAAGCGCCGAGACAGTGGCATTTGAAGTTTGAACAGTTCATATCCAGAAATGGTTATTCAAAGTGCAATACAGATCATTATTACTTTATCAAGAATACGGGGAACTCGTATATTATTCTACTTCTGTATGTAGATGATATGTTGGTAGTAAGTGCTGACATGGGAGAGATAGTTAAGTTGAAGGAACTATTATTCTGGGAGTTTTCTATGAAGGACTTGGGTGCGGCAAAACAAGTTCTTAGTATGCGTGTTACAAGGGACCGAACGCGGCGAGAATTGATGTTGTCTCAAACTGAGGACATCGGCAAAGTACTGAAGCGGTTCAATATGGATGGTTCTAAAGTTGTTAGTACACCATTGGGAGTTCACTTCAAATTATCAAAGGATTGTTGCCCGAAGACAAAGAAGGATCACGATGAGACACGGAAAGTTTCTTATCAATTAGCAGTTGGTAGCCTAATGTACGCTATGATTTGTACGAGACCGGACATTGCCCAAGCAGTGGGAGTTGTTAGTAGGTATATGAGCAATCTAAGCCATAAGCATTGGAGAGCTGTGAAATAGATACTGAGGTATCTAAAGGGGACTCAAGATGTGGCATTATGTTATGGGGGTTCTCAAATATGCTTTAAGGGTTTTGTTGATTATGATATGGTGGGTGACATGGATAAGCGGAAGAACACTAGAGGTTTTGCTTTACATTGGGAAGCGGTACAGTTACATGGGTTTCTAGGCTACAGAAGATTGTAGTTTTGTCTACGACGGAGGCGGAATATGTTGCAGCTACAGAAGCGTGCAAAGATATGGTTTAGCTCAAAGGGTTGATGAAAGAGCTTGGTAGAGAACAATTTTCTCTTAAGTTGTATAGTGATAGTCAAAGCGCTATACACTTAGCGAAAAATTCAGCTTTCACTCTAGGACCAAGCATATTGATATTTACTATCACTATATTCGCTCGCTCCTCAAGGACGGTGTGCTGAAGCTTGTGAAGATTCACACTGATGTGAATCCAGCCGATATGTTTACGAGGGTGGTGACTTTTCAGAAGTTTACGACATGTACAACTTCTGTAGGTCTTCAAGATTGAAGGTCCGGGAAGTACGAGCAATTCATTGGGAGATCTGGAGATGGGTTACGAGATTCGATTTCAAGTGGGAGATTGTTATGGTATGAACTCGAATCGCATTAGAGGAAGTTCATCGGAGCTCGTGGGACTTGCGAGGATCGAAGACGGTTTGAAAAAGAGTTTTTTCAAAGTCCTGTACGAATAGACCTTTGTCTATTCGAACAAAAAGAGGCAGTTATAAGTGTATTCGAATAGAAGTCATGTCTATTCGAATAAAAGGAGACAGTTAGATGTTTGTTCGAATAGAATTTTGTATGTTCAAACAGAAACGTTCAGAACACATCTTATTCGAATAGATCCAAAGTCTATTCGAATATACTTTGTTAAGTCAGTTTTAGAAGGTGTTTGTGAGGACGTTGGTCTGTCTCGTGATCCGTACTTCGAGTCTATTTGTCACGCCCCCAAAATTGGCTTCTTAATAAACTATTAAGAACGCGAATTCTGAGGTGTAACGTCGGGCATCCTAAAGATGAACCCCCAAAAGATGTACTACAATTTAAAATAAATCGTAAATACATCTAGAACACTAAGAAACTACGCAGCGGAAGAAAATCTAAAAGAGATAGAAATGATAAATAATACCACAAGGATAGCCAAAACTCCAAAAGATACAAGTCCAGCTTGCTCCAACTACTAGTATCGCTACCGCAACAATTCACCTGAAAAAGTATATATGCGCAAGGCGTCAGCAAGCAACGCCCAGCAAGTACAAATATCCAAGGTCATAAGACATGATAGACCAAGATAAACACAGAAAAGAGACATGAGGATTCTAACGGAAGTATAGGAGAATATCAACCAAGCTACGAGTTCTAAAGAGGCAGTCTAAGTAAAACTAATATCCTACCAAGATATCAACGATAGCCTGAACTTAGATCTAACTACTACAATCTAAGAAGTACGGTTAATGAGGAAAGAGAATTTGGAAGTCACGTACACAGGGTCACTTTTAATTCAATGGGACCATACTCTCGCACCCTTCTGTCCTCAACAGAAGCGTATCCCTTATTGGCGAGCCAGGGATTGGTGGATTCCTTTTTAGTGAGCCAGGAATTAGCTGGTAATGCACCTGATCAGGGTGTTCAAGGAATTTCAACCTACAGGTCTAAAGCCTGTTTTATTTTCAACTTTTAGGGATCTGCCCACGGGATGCTCGCGAAGCATGCAGCCGAGAAGTAACCGGGAAAGAATTTTGGGACTTGCAACCCGGGAAAACTGATAAACAGTTACCTCATATTTGGTTTAGGGACTCGAACCCAAGGACCGTAACAGCATAGCCCTACTGTGTACATTAACTCGAAGTTATCCTAACATAATGGAAATGAAGAAGTTTGAATCCTATAAGAATCAAATAATCTGTCTGCCCCTGCCTAATCAGCATCTGGGACTAAATCCAAAGACCTACCGCTCTTACGACCAGATGATCTATCTACCCTCACTTTAATAACAAGTGGGGACTCTATCAAATGACGTAAAGCTCCAACATCCAATACTATCTGTCGTAGCATGCCCAATAAGTGTGACTATATCAAAAAGAAACTCTGAGCATCAAAGCGAATCTAAGTCGCGTACTACTGAATCATGGAAAATTCATGTTAGGATCAACTGTCACAAAAGACATACCAAAGAATCATCTAAGTTGTTCTAGAATCACAGACTCGTCCAAATGTCCATTTGAGATAAAGAACTATCTTACTCAACTCGCGCCTTAGAAAACCAATCTTACAATGAGTACTATGTACAACACTAGGCCGCCTTGTCCATAATAGACATAATCGATGTCTCGAGAATTCTTATTATTACTAATGTAATATTTAGCAAGAAAACACCTAGAGAACTACTCCCGTAGACCATATAAGGTACTTGTATGCTTCACAACCCATGTCATTCCCATAACATGTAATCAATATATATATGGAAAATTGCTTCAAACCAAACAAGTATCGATAAGCTACTTAATGAACTATACCATCTTAAGGTAAAGTTTAGTCCAAACACTCCTTCCCATATAATTTAAGAATAATATCAACTATACCAAAATGTGTCCAGATCACTCTAAGAGTAGATTACTTTATGAATTTCTATAAGATAACCAACCCTCGATATAAACACCTGACAAGAACACCATATACATACATCTTTCTAAGCAATTACGCCTTCGTGAGTTAACCTAAGGGTAAGCCTAATCAGGTTGAATACAAATGAATCAAGAATATACGATGTCCAAAGAATGACCTAAAACAGAACAACTCAAGATTATCACAAATACCAACTTCCCATAATATCGAGTTTGTCTACCTAGAATACAATCTGAAGTAGTTTCTTTACACTTTCAATGCCCAAGTGATTCTCTAACCAAAATTACCATCAGACTATAAGAATATTAGGATATTAACCTATTAAGAACCAAAACCTAACTCATAAAGATCAATAGTTGTATACCTAAATAAACATGATAAAATAAACCACTAGGGGATACATGACTGCATACACAATACTGAGATGTCTAATGTAAATTGATGCGACGATTAAAACGATAACTAAGAGGGTAATAAACCAATGACATATTAATATCTAGAACATGCTTTGCATAGGGAAGATTAGAACATACAAGAATACTATGATTTACTCATATCAATCAAAGCAAATGAGATTAGATAGATGCACTTGCCTTGGGTAAATGGACGGAAAAGGAATTTACTGCATCTTACTTCAATCATCAACCTTGCCAAAGCATCTTCAAATTCAACAAAATTAGATTTAACCAAGATGGGTTTGAGATTGAAAGGAGAAGTGGGAGGTTATAGGTCGGAATCCAACCGGCATAATGTTGTTCTCCGATGAGATTCTAGAGAGAGAAAGAGAGATTGGAGAAGGTTGATGGAGGAGAAATAGGGAGAAGAAGGAGAGAAGCAAGGAGTTATTTCGGTGGTGGGTTGAATGGGTTAGGGGAACTAGAGTTAAGATCACATACTACCGGGTGCAACGAGTTTAAACCACAACTACTACACAACTAGTTATAACAAAAAGCGGGGCGCTACACTATTCTTATGTAATGACTTCCCATGTTTATAAAGGAGTCTAGGGTTAGTTGTTAGCCTAATCTTGTTGTGAGTTTAACCTTAGAGAGACTAGGGTTTGAAGAGACTCCATTAAAGCTTGAGAAGCTTGAGAGATCATTGTAACCTATTTGATATCATAGTGGATTGTTCGTGGGGAGTGGTTTTTCATCCGCAAGGGTTTTCCACTTCCCTCTTCAGGGAAACTTTCTCGTGTCATTTATTGTTCTTTGCTTGATTTACTACTTGGTTGGCGATTTCTGCGTATCGTTATTATAAGGGAAGAGAGAGTAGCTACCTCGATTCTCAACATATGGCTGTTACAAGATTAAGGAGTTCCTGCATTGCCGCACTGAGAAGGTCTAACGATGCCTCAACTACGGAACCCTTACCCTCATGCCCATACTTTGCAAATATTTGCTCATATAGGATCTTATTTTTATCCATTATGCGGAATCCATTTTCGGTAGCAAACAAAGAAGTAGCTTTATTACTTATGATCTTTGTTACAATAGTCATTAAGGCCATCTCGATCTTTGATCTGCTTAGCCCCGGCGTTTCAATAAATGAGATTTTGTTCTTTTCAGAGAAAGTATTGGCTTCAGCTTCTGAAACTTGTCTTCGGTGACTTTCTTCTAATTTCTTAGCACCTATCATTATGACAACTATATCAGAGCCTGCATGATTTCTTAGTTCACGAAGACTTATCGTGACATTGTTAAATGCTTGCCACTTCGTTACGTCGTAGATCAAGAGAGCTCCCACAACACCTCTATTATAATCACAACTCTGGATGGCTTCATACCTCTCCTTGCCATTCTTATGGAAAAAAAATTGCATTGTGCAAATGCTGCAATTCAAATATAAGTTCAGTCACTAACAGAGAAATTTATGTAATTTTCACCTCTCTTGACTTCGGTTTACCTCTTTTTATAGACCCTTCTTGACCTGTGTTGTCCCATATCTCTGTTACGACTTTCTTACCATCTACCTATAAGATGATGAATTACTTCAATAGCGTGCAGTAACACAAAGATTATCGAGAAAATTATTGAATCTAATTAATAATGCACCTACATAAGTTTGCTAAGTTATGGTTTCAGTGTCATAAGTACTATAGCAACATGAGAAACAAGCACGTAACATTGTGTCAAAAGGTTACGCCCATCTACTAAACATGTCTTTACTCTTTAGGCATAACTATCATAATATCTTCAAGAAAATAAACACATCAAATGCAAAACTATACTATAATTGTAGATGGAGTTAACAGCCATGCACCTTCAGATATATGGTGGCGAACTGGGTGCCAGTGTTCTGTTTAGACTGAGAATCAACGGGATTTTGTTGAAATGCAGAAAAGATACTGGACTTCCCAACACCTGAATCGCCTATCAAGACAATCTTAAAATGATAATCAAATTCCATAACGGCTTCTTTCCTGTACCATCGACACCACACCAGTTAAATTATTCAAAACTCACTAACCAACCAAACAAATTATGATAAAACTCACCTAGTTGAAAGATGGATCAGGAGAGGGTTTAAGAGAAATCAGTGGTTTCGACAATTTATAGTTGCAAAGATGGATTTTTTCCAGATGTTATTAAAACAATGAGCGATGGAATAAGAAGAGACATCTAGGAAATTAGAACTTTGAAAGTAGAAGCAATAGCCCTTGAGATGTTCAAGCTTGCCAGACAAGGAACGGCGGCCCCGGACCCCTCAAAGTGGGGAAATATCAGCTCTGTTTTGTATGTTATCTGGATGAGCAGAAACGATATGATCTTTAATAAGGTGAAATCTAATCCAGTTGTTTTTGTGAACAGGGAATAAAATTACTACACTTCCCCGAGTCACCCCTATTCCTCTATGGTCAGGCCCGGGACTACCTACCCTCTTCCCATGATCGGAGAAGAGTGGTTTTTCATTCTGGTTGACGGGGCCTGGCAAAAAAAATACTCGCTAGGGGGCTCGAGCTTTGTCCTCAAATCTCATAATCTTTGCTTTTTGGGTGTAGGTTACGACTCCTCCAGGGCAGCAGACTCCAAAGATGCAGAGGCAGTTGCAGTGATTAGAGGCAGGAGGCCGCTCTGGTGAGGGGCATGGAGAGAGTGATGGTTCTCACAGATTGTCGGTGCCTCGTCAGTACCTTTAAGATGGGATCCACGAATCTTTCTTGGGGATCCCTCACCCTTTCTCCAGAGATGTTTCTCGCTGCCCGTTTTCACGAGTTTCGTTTTCAGTTTATAAATAGATGTTTCAATTTTGAGGCGCATGCTTTAGCAGCCTTGGGAGCATGTTCCCCAAATTTTTCTCTTTTTGAGCCCAGCAGGGCCTCGGACCTCGTTAACTCGACTATTTTTGTATTGCCTTTTGGGGCTTAGCTTTTGATTTATCTATCGCTGCTTAAAAAAAATATAAAAAATTCGACCCCTAATTCTTTCGCGTTATGTACTCATCGTAAAAGACCAGATCCATTCGATGAAAATTAGTTTATGGAATCAATGAATCCCTAGCCCGGTTAACCCATCGAACCTTAAACATAACATAACAACCTCGTCTCGTTGTGTGGCAGACATTCCGCTCAAGAACCTCATCTACACGATCCCCTCCCTTAGGAACTCCAGGTAGAGGGGGTAATGTAATTGGTGGGATAGTCGCCATAATAAGGAGACAAGAGTTTGACGTTCACAACAGGTGAGCGTCTCATCTCCTCTAGCATATCTAGCTTATAAGTATTCTTACCAATGTGCTGAATGACACGAAACGGTCAGTACGTCGAAGAAGTAACTTAGAAGCTGTACTCATGTGCCTCCTCATTTCTAGATAAAACATAACTAGTCCCCTGACTGAAATATAACCACTCGCTGGTTGCGATCTACTCGCTCTTTAACCATAGCATAATATTACATTAACCGCTGATAGATATCCTCATGAATAACGCGAATGGATGATGCAAAATCTACTGCACTGGTAGAAACTGGGACCAACTGTGGAATTGGCGCTAAATTTAAGGCCGTCTCTGGTGAACATCCTGTAATAATTTAAAAAGGAGATAATCCTGTCGAGCTATTAACAGAGTTGTTGAATGCCAATTCTGCATGGGATAGGGCAAAATCCCACTCCTTAGGTCTGTCGCCGGTGAGGCATCGTAGGAGATTACCAAGGCTACGATTTACTATCTATGTCTGCCCATTTGTTTAAGGGTAGAATATTGTAGAAAACTGAAGTTTACACCGCATGAGCTTTCACAAATACCTCTAGAAATTCCCTGTGAAACGAAAGTCCCTATCCGAAGTAATTGATTGAGGAACCCCATGTAGGCGAACGATCTCCTGAAAGAACAGGCGTGCTATATGCGAGACATCGTCCATCTTCATACATGGAATGAAGTGAGCCATCTTGGAGAACCGATCAACCACTACGAAAACAGAATCGAAACCTCCAGTCTTTAGTTACCCTGTCACAAAATCCATGGATATATCACGCCAAGGAATACTGGGAACAGGAAGTGAAGTGTAGAGGCCAATATTTTGCTCGCGCCCCCTTGGTCGTGATACAAGTGTAACCTTTGATAAAATTGTTGATATCTCGACGCAGAGTTGGCCATAAATACTTCTCCCGTATCAAGGTCATTGTAATGGCCAAATTTTAAAATAACTCAAAATTAGATCTTACACCAAATGTACCTGTGACAAAAATTAATGTAACACAAGAAATGACATAGGTAATTTAGCGTAGAAAACTTTTGAACAGGTAAAAAACCACGACCTCGAGTGAAGGGTTTAGTAATTGTAACTTTTATTGCTTGAGGCTGATATCTTATTACAAGCGATCTCTTAAACTAGAAATGCTTGATCTTGAAATAAGAAGTTTTATGGTGTTTAGAATTTAAAAATTCTTGTGTTAGAGTCTAGAAAATTAGGTTTTTCTGGTCCTTATCTCATCTGGAACTTTTTCTTTATATAGACCTTACTTACAACTCGTTATCGTGTAGAAGCACGTTCTCCAGATAATGAGGTAAGTGGTAGTTGAATGAATAACTATTTAGTTTGTGGGAGACAAGTATCTTTAACTTATTCATATTTTGCTGTAGTGCTCGATCCATGTTCTTTATCAGTTCTTAGTCTAGGTGGCAATGCTGACTGTACATGTCACATGTATAATGCGTGAGTCTGATATTGAGGTAGTTCGAGTTTGGACTAAGTCGAGGGATAGGTCTATACAATCGCCCCCTCGCAACTAAAGTTACGAGTGGCTTTGGTTGAGAAATAATTTCTTGGCAGATGGTGTTGGGAAGTTGGAAAGTGATGTATTGATAGGAATTTTTGACTGGTTGGGTACTCGGTATTTATTTATGGAAGACTATATCTGGTATTTATGATGGTGGAAAGGATTAATGTATTTGACGTTTGGGGTTCCCAGATTGGTTTTACTTTGACTGATGACTGCTTTGGAAACGTACATGCACATTGAATATGAGTTTAATATAAATAATACTTGTACTGTAGTGTTTGTCATCTCTGTGAAACATTCCGCTACTGCAATGTCTTATGCTGTACTCTGTCCTGATAATAGTTAAGATCGGGTGTATGGTATATAAAAAGAGAGTGGCTGCGGAATTTTGAAGGTTGAAGTTGTGCTACTTTGGCAATCAAGTGTTGGAAAATTCTACGCCCATTCCAGTACTACCGACGTATCATAAGATGACAGAAGGAGAAGCGACTGAAGCTGAGATGATTTTTACCACATGTAGAAATTTTATTACGTGGTTCTGTCTGAGGAGCAGCATCAGAGATGTCTTCGCATATTGGCGGAGGACAAGGTTGAGGAGACAGATGTGGAGGCCGGAGTACATGCGAGGCATTACTACCGGTATCCTGCGAGGGACTGGGTTCTAAAGTAGCGCTCCCTTTAATCTCTACCAAATCTCAATTGGTGGGGGTTATGGAGGAAGAGACAATGGTGGTGGAGAAGGAAGACGGAGAATGGAAGTCTTTCTTCTACGCAATCATCTTCTCTTGTCGTGAAGAAGGTCCTCATGTTGAGGGTTGGTTCAGGCACTGATACATTTGCTTCCTTAGTTCTTGTGGAAGTAAATGGTGTGAAGGAGGGGTCAAGATCAGTGATTTCTAGTTCTTGGACCTTTCTTGCAGAAGACTTTCATAACAAAATAGTATTAAAAGCTGAAATGTAATGTAATCTGTAGGACGACCTATAGAAATATCTGAATGACATATTATTTGTAAAGTATTTTGTAAGCAATATTCAAGTTAATGAAAAACATAGTTGTGTAAAAATTGTTTGATAGATCGAATTAGTTGTTTTTACTGAAATCGAGCTAAAATAAAAATATATGTTGGAGTATAGCAATGTAATTTTGAGAAGGCGAACTGAAAAATGGAAATTTATTAGTCGAACTGCTACAAATATATAAAAGGTGTAAATATGGATATATCTGAAAATGTGTATCGAATTGGCTAGATTTCAAGAATCGTACTAGGAGAAAAATCTTTAAAGAGAATTGAATATGCAAGAATTGAAATATCGAGCTATGGAGTGTGGAGAATTTTGATATTATCTTTAAGAGGTGTATAAATAACGTTGGAAAAGACATGAGTGAGGAGTTAAGAATGGTGAGGACTCATTCGCAAAGAGTTCATCACACGTCAGATAGGCGTTTAACGATAAAGATTACAGAAGTGATGGAGAGAATTTTTGGGTTGTTAGATTATGATTCTAATTTGCATGAATCTAAAATATAGTTCGAAGGCTTGGATTCAAGGGCGAGGGAACTTGAGATTGGGGGTCATTTCTACTTCGAGATATTCCGTGAAGTAATTTTGGACCCCGCAGCTTGAAAAGCGACTGTGAGGCAAATTGCTGTAAAAGAGATTACTGAAGAAGATGCGACGATTACTGGGGGTGAACTGATTAGGTGTGGCGCTCCTGGTCATCTGGGATATTTTATGTGTAATTATATTTGAGGGAGCAAACTGAATTAGATCGAATAACTGTAATTGGAATGTAGGTAGAATGTTTATCTTGAATTTGTTCTTGTTTTGTTGTAAATATTGTTGTGAATAAAAAATCTAAATTTTTAAATGTGGTTGTATTGAAAATGACGCCGGTAGCTCTATAAGTAGCAGAACCAGGAAGGAAAAAACAGATTAGCTTTGATTTTTTGTCTTTTGTGTAAGGAGAGAAAAAATTTGATTGTGTGTGAGTATAGAGTCATCATGAGTATGGGAGGGTCTTAGAGAGATTTTTTTGGGAAAAAGAAAAATATATCAAAATATAGAATGTGGAGTAATGATGGGAAAGGGCCTTCACCGAAAAGGTATGAAATGTCTGATATTAATTGTGGATGAGACGCATCAGTTCCAAAGCTGATGGTGGTTTGTGCGAGGCCCAATAACTGCCAGCAGTTAGATAGAGAAATTATAAATAATAGTTCATCTTTCTCAGTCAAACATTTATCAAACTCTGAAAAATGAAAGAGCAGTGGGAGAGAAAAGAGAAAAACTTACAGAGAATCACGTTAGAGATTGGATGAAGGTGATCATCGCAGAAGGAGAGAAAAGTCTGTGGAGGTAGAGTCCAGACGTTGGTTGCATGGTACCATGGTGAAAAAAGGATTGGGCACTGCCTTTGATTCATACTCAGACGTTGAAGGTTAGTGATTTAGTTTATGTGAAGTTTGAAAATATTCGTGGGTTTTCAAAATTTTAAAAATTATGCTATATATAGTAAATGTTTAAAAAGACTGTTGGATCTGTATGTAAAAAGATACATGTTTGCACATGTATAATAGAGATATAATATATGCATGTATGGATGTGCATCGACAACAAATAATGATTGAGTGAATTGACAGAATACCTGGACCTGTATGTAGGTTGTGGCGTGAGGAGAATCTGTTATAGAAATAAACCTTATCCTTTAGCCTATACTTGTAATGGATGTTTGACCTGATTCAGAGACGTCGATCTATGGTCGCATGGTTGAGTCTAAGAATGTAGAAATTGTATATATAAATTCTAAGGGGGAGGATGAAGTACAATTTCTTGATTTCCTTGGTATTTCTTGCTCTTATTCTTCAAAATTTGATGTGTTCAAAGAATTCTGTAAATCGAAAGCTAGCGTAGGGGGAAAATGGGATAATGTTGTAGAATACGCTGGGAGGTCGTTTAGGGGATTCACTGTAAAAAGTAAAGAAGAGTTTCTTTTTGTTGCCTGACTTAGAATAGGAGAAAACGAGGAGGAAGGTAGAGGAATTGATATCTTTAGAGTATTTTAATCGGAATATTGAAAATGACCTGGACCAGGGATTCCTGTGTTATTTGACCCAGTTGGAATACGGGATAAGACTGCCTCTTAACAATCTCGCTAAAGGTATATTGAATACCATAGAGGCTTGTCCTGCCCAATTGAATGGAAACATGTGGGAGGTGATTAATGTCTGTGAGACTCTAAATAAACTGTAGGGGAAGAATGAGGTAGAGAGGAGAATAACTCTTGAGGATGTTTTACAGTACTATGTTGATAAATATTATGATGCAACTGGAGATGCGTATTTCTGTTCCAGTTCGTCTCTACCTCTTTTCTTTGATTTGAATTCAGCAGATCGAGTTTAAAACAATAATATGATATGGGTGAAAAGTGACTGTCTTCAGAGAAGGGACGAGGAACTCATAAAACTTGTATATAGAACTTTGAAGAAAAGTAAGTAATATAAAATTGAACTGTTGTTGTTGTAGGTTTGTTCTGTGGTTTAACAAATTGTTTTCATTGTGTTGCAGGTCCTCGATTTGTGGTAACAAGAAAAGAATCGTTACTGGATATTGTAGCTCGAGAAGGTATTGAGCTTGAGATAATTCTGAAAGAGCTTGACATCAACAGAAATAAAAGAGCTAATAGTAGGTCATAGAAGGTGCAAAAGTCTCAAGCTAAGAGACAAATGATAAGAGTTGGAGCTAGTAAGAAAAGAAGAGCGGACGGGAAGGAGCGTCCGGTATTACCAAAGGCTTCAGAATTGTTGCTGGAAGATGTTTATGTAGGGATAACTTCAAGCAAGTTAGCTCTAAAGTACCCCAAGGAGAAAACTGTGAAGGGCAGCTCGACCTCCGGTTTCACGGTAAGTGGTGAGGACGAGAAGAGGAGGGTTGATCCGCCTACTACTGTCAGAGGGGTGAAGGTTATGAAGAGCCAACTTGTTGATAGGCATGAAAAATGCCTATTTTTGTCCTTCAATTGACATTATCTAGGAACTTATTTTATGTTTCACTGGGCCTAATTGAAGTATGTTTGACTATTGCAGGTAAAGAAACATTTGTGATCAAACTCTTCTTAAAGTCTAACTCTTACAAGCTAAAGAGCTGCTGGAGATGATCTGTTGTCAAGAGCTATCAGAAATGACATTGTACCAAGAGTTGTTGGAGCTGCTAGAAGACTTAGTAGTCAAGCCTAGCTAAAAGGTCTCCGCAAAATCAGGAGTGGTTGAGAGAGATGAGGACATTTAGTTAGATTAAAGAGATGAGAGTTGTAAAGAATTGAGGGTCATCTTTACTCTCTGGGGAACTGTAGTTTTCTTGAAGATAATGGTAAGTGTCTTTATCAATGTTTTTATGGAGAATCTTGAGAAATCTAAATTATGGAAATAAATTGTAAGTGTTTTATTTATCAATAAGTTCTTTATAATCTCTGTTTACTAATTTGATAATAGAATTGTGATTTTGATCTATGCATCCCGGAAGAACGACAACCCTCTTTTATACTACAACACCCAATTTGATACGGTCTATCACTTGTTGAAGTGAACGAGCTGTCGGCAGTGGAGAACCGGTTGAGGCTGGCAACTCGAAGAGGTACGGAGGAGTTAACTACCTCTGTGCAGTTAGAGTTGAGCAAGAAGGTAAGTTAATGGCTTGTGATTCGGTGAACTTTGTATTTGTTTTTGAGCTAAAAATATGTTGTTATGTTATAGGCTGCTTGTATGTTGAAGGGAATCTGCCTCGGGCTCGATGAAAGAAGGGCTGAGTTCGTGGGCGGGAGAGCCGAGCTCGAGAAGAAAGTGGCTCAACTTGAGTCTGACCTGGTGTTGGAGCGGGAACACTTTGTTTCTATAAAGGCTTCGCTTAAGGTGTTAATACACGAGCTCACTAATGAGGCGCAAAAGAATGTAGATGATGTTGTAGCGATGCGGGATCGTCTCAGGCGGAAGCTACTAGAAGTGGGGTATACTGTTGCTGATCTCAAAGCCATTATGGCAAGTACTTACATAGAGGAAGATAAAGAGGAAGAGGAGTACCAGGTTGACGATGGCTCCCTCCCATATAAGGTTACAGGGCTGGACGCGGTCTCTGCTAGAACCGATCTAGAGAACCGTGGGGGAGATAATTGTAATAGCCTATTTTTGTTATGCTGAATATAGTGCCTTAAACTAAAGATGAATAGAATGTTTAGTAAAAGGATAAGCAATCACAAACACGAGAATTAGCATAGAAAACCTCAGAATAGGTTAAAAACCACAACCTCTCTTGAGGATTTAGAAAATTATGGATTATATTGAGGATTGCTAGTTATTACAAAGGGAAATCTGAACAGTTCTGTAGAGTTTATGAATAAAAAGTCATGTCCAGAATCTCCCGTCCTTAATCTATAGTTCTCTGGTCCAATTTATAGGTCTTATATTATGACCATTTTATGACCGTTATAGAGTTTAATGACGAAATGTTACAATCAGGTTTTGATGAGTCTTCATAATGATTGTGTAACGGCTTGAGTAACTCTTCTTCTTGTGACTCTACGTATTCGTTGAATCAAACTATTGGTGTGGAGGTCGATATCTAGGCTTAGGTCGAGAGTGGGAAATAAGCCCTTACAACCGCCCCTCTCAGCCAAGAGCATGAGAAGCATCATGAGAGAGTGGTGTTGGTTGAGAAGTTCGTTCTATATCCGTTACATGACATTTTTGTCTTGATTCTGATGTTGTTTATTGTTGATGTCGTCGATGCTTGCTTTCAGGAATTTGAGGCTCTGTGGTCCCCCTGAATACAATTTAAGTCTAATGACTTGTAATTTGTTGGCCAATTTGGATGAACCTGTTGTCGACATGAAATGTGTTGTAATATAGTAGATGTGTTGGTCGTATTGGATAAACCAATTGTGGACCTATAATATGTTATCTGTTTGGTCAAATTGGACGAACCAATTATTGACCTATAATGTAATAGTATGGGGTGAACCTATTGGTTATCTGTGATATTATAGACATGCTCTGTATTTAGAAATACTTGTACGAGATTGTAGAAAAGTACTGTATTGTAGGTCGGTTAAACACAAATATTTCATTGGTGTAAGAACGACGTACAAAAAGTGATAGAGACAGTAGAAGAGTAATGCATGAGATAGTAGAAGTGTACTTTGATGTAGGTCGCCTAAGCACAAGTATTTCATTGGTGTAAGAACGATGTACAAAATGATAGAGATAGTAAAATGTAAACTGTGATATGTAACCTGTAATATGTAATCTGCTTGGTCGAATTGGACGAACCAATAACCGACCCGTAATGTTTTAGATGGGTTGGTTAAATTGGGATGAACCAATAACCGACCTGTAATGTATTAGATAATGTTATCTGTTTGGTCGAATTGGACGAACCAATTATCGATATGTAATGTGCTGGTCGAGCTCACCCCAAGTATGATTTAAGTCGATTAGATTAATAATGAGGTCGAGCATTGTGCCTGAAGCTGAGCTCGAGCTCGCCCCCAAGTATGAGCTTGAATACCTCGACCTTGAATACTATCCGATATGAGATTGATCATAAGTTGTGATAGCCTCGAGTACCTCGACCTCGAGCACCTTGATAATGCGGTTGATGTTGTTAAAATGATGAGATCGAGCATTGAGTCTGAAGCTGAGGTCGATCTCGCCCCAAGTATGATTTATGGTTT
Source organism: Kingdonia uniflora (assembly GCA_014058105.1). Classification (NCBI taxonomy): domain Eukaryota; kingdom Viridiplantae; phylum Streptophyta; class Magnoliopsida; order Ranunculales; family Circaeasteraceae; genus Kingdonia; species Kingdonia uniflora. The sequence goes on along the minus strand of JACGCM010001144.1, from coordinate 2,810,948 downwards.
ATATGTTGGAGAAATCAAGCATTAATTTAGATCACCCAACCAACATCAGGAACATGAGTTGAAGCGGGCGAATCAAATGAGTCGACTTGGTCGAGTTGATCATAGAAACTTGGACGAACCGATTCAACTCAGTCTATTGGTGATTGAGGCTCTCTTGAACTGTGCCAAAGAGGTACCAGAACGAGTCCGGTCCGAGTTGGGGTTTGTGCTTGAGTTCAAGTTGTAGTGTTGGCCAAACTACTAAATATGGGTTTAAGAGACGAGCCACCCCTTGGAGAACCAAAATCAGAATCAATTTGAACACATGGGGAAGAAGATTTAACCTTGTTAAGCTACAAATGGTGAAGATTTGCCGCTATTTCATTGAGGAAACCCGACCCAAGAGAGCGACTAAGTGGCGAAGGTGACATGGGTAGAGAATCTCGGTGGAGACCCAGGAGGTGTAAACATAGTCGAATTAGGAGACCCCTTTGTAAAATACGAGTCAAAAGTGTGTTGAAGTGGTGACCCATCATACGATAAAGGCGACTCGGACAACTGTGCGCGAACTCGCATACAATTCCCTTTACAGAAGTCAGCGGAAAATGTACCAGAATAATGAAACTTACTTGGGTCTCTTTGCTTCACCTTCTCACCAGGGTGAGCATATGGGCACTCAGTCCAGCACATCTACGCACTTTGAACTCATACATACGAAACTCGTCGCACGAATGCTATATCACTCTCTGAATCGATATCGTTTGAAGGAATGCAAGATATATATAGTTACATAAATCTGCACAAATAGATCTGGCCTATTGTAAAACAGAGAAATTCTAGTGGAAGACCACTCATGATATGAAAAGTTATATCATCATCATAAATTGGAGAACCATTCGATTAGTCTCCTTCAACGATAACCATTGCGAGAACAACTCTTCGGCAAGGGTTCGATTTAAGCGCACAAGGCGATACCTCCGCAAGCTGCAGCAACTCCGTATCAGACGAAGCCACATCCCCAATCACCTCCATATCCATTACACCCAACATTCAAATTCAACAACAACAAGATTGAATCAAGCATATCAGAAAAGGTAGATTTGGGGGTGTTGAAATATAACGAAGCATTGGTCTTCGAGAACTGTTGGTTTGAATCGAAATCGAGCTCTTTGACACCAACATGTAAGCATAAATTTGGACCTCCAAACTTTGCGATCCGAGTAAAATCAAGGAGAGAGTAGAGGGAGAGAATCAACGATGGACCGCGTGCCACCAAACCAAGATGAGAGAGAGAGAGAGAGAGAGAGAGATGATGATGATGATTAGAGTTGCTCTGTTTTGTATAGTTGCAGCCGGATGAAACTGAAACATTTTATTCCCTAAATATAGCTCTTTCCCTTTGATGACGAACCCCATGATATGAAACAGAAGACTGAAAGGAACGTTTTGGGTCTCACTGAAATGGAACATAAAATAGGCAACAACAATGTTTCAGGCTAAGGATTTATGTTACTTTTGAGAATCGTGGCTAGCTATTCAATTCCCACAGACGGCGCCAAATGTAATAGCCTATTTTTGTTATGCCGAATATAGTGTCTTACACCAAAGATGAATAAAATGTTTAGTAAAAGGATAAGCAATCACTAACACGAGAATTAGCGTGGAAAATCTCTAAATAGATTAAAATCCACGACCTCTCTTGAGGATTTAGAAAATGATAGATTATATTGAGGATTGCTAGTTATTACAAATGGAAATCTGAACAGTTCTGTAGAGTTTCTGAATAGAAAGTCCTGTCCAGAATCTCTCGTCCTTAATATGTAGTTCTTTGGTCCTATTTATAGGTCATATAATATGACCATTTTATGACCGTTATAGACTTTAATGATAAAATGTTACAATCAGGTTTTGATGAGTCTTCATAATGGTTGTGTAACGGCTTGAGTAACTCTTCTTCTTGTGACTTTGCATGTTCATTGTATCACTGTTGGTGTGGAGGTCGATATCTAGGCTTAGGTCGAGAGTGAGAAATAAGCCCTTATAATAATGATAAGGTAGAGTAAAATTGTTGGAGTTTGTTTGTGTTTTGTGCGGGTTTGAAAACTGTAAGTGTATAGGTACATTGATTTGTAAGATAAATTTAGATAGGCTAAGATATGTTTGTAAATATTGATTTGTAGGAACATAAAGATATGTGCCTCATAATTAAGGAATTAGAGAAAGAGCTCGTTGAGGAGAAAAATGCCTCAGTGTCCCTGTTGACTTTGCAAGCGGAGTTACAGGTTAGAAAAAACAATAAATATTTGACTTGTATGTTGCACTACTTTAAAGCTTTACAGTATAGTTAGAAGGTAGACATAGATCACAAAAATGTGCTTAGAAAATTAGGAACGATAGTAATCCCATATGTTCAGATGATTTCAGAGGGTTAGCAAATTTAAACATAAAAAATGTATACCTTGAAAGAGGATGTAGATGTTATGACGTTATTGTGAAACAACTTTTTAACTTGAGGTTAAAGTATAAACTCAGTTTGTCTGCATGTTAGAAATAGAAATCTATTAGAATTCTATAAAGTCATATGTATTATGTATTGATTGTATCTGTGAAGTATTGTTGAATCGAGCTTGATGCTGCATGTTGAATTAGAGACTACTCGCCTAAGCGAGTAACAAACGCTCTAATACAATCATAAGTTTGTGGCAGAGTTTAATAACATTAGAGAGGTATCGGAAGATAGGGAGGATCGATATGTCAAATTACAGCTCTAGTTTGCTAAGGCGGCAAAAAATGTTGATGACCTAACTCGGTAGATCGAAGGTAAAGATGTTAAGATAGAAAAAATGTAAGGGGAGCTCGTAGAGTCCCAGATTGAAATGGCGAAGCTAAAAAGTAGAGTAGATTCTTTGGCGATGAAAGATAAAGAAGCGGATGTTGATCAGTACCATATCAAGTCATTAAAAGTGACAAAAAAAGAGCTACGAGACTTTGTGGCAAGTTTGAAGTGTCAAATGATCAGGAAAGTAAACGAGCTTGAGAAGGCTCAAGCTGACCTGGTAAGTTCAGAAAGTGCGTTTGATCAATTGAAGAGTGAAATGTCTAGGAAAGACAATGAGTTCGAGAAAGTTTGAGCTGATATGTCCCATTCGAAAAGTGTGGTTGGCCAATTAAGTGAGGCCTTACCGACTAAAGATATAGATTTTCGAATGATTCGAAAATGGTGTGATGAACTGAATGAAAGGGTGGCCAAATTGAAGGAAGATTTAGCTATGGCCAATTCGCGTGTCAAGAAGGCCGAGGCTGGAGAGTGGTCAAAAAAGAAAAAAAATGACGTTGGGGTCTCGATCGCCAAAGGTGACGTGGTTGACCCATCAGTTCGAATTAAAGAGCTAGTGGCAGATGTAGTTCGTGTTCAGGCTCACGTTTAGAGAGGAAATGAACATTTAAGGGAGAGCCAACATAAGTTGGATATTTCTCTTTGTAGAGAGCTACAGTTAGAGGGGGTAATCAAGAGAAAGGATGAGCTGTTGAAGAAGGCTCCTATTAGGGGATGTGATGGAAGCAATTGGGAGTTAGTATAACTTCGTACTTAATTAGAAAGTCTGAGGACGATGAACAAAATTGAGCTGAATAAAGCAGCGGGGACAATAGCACAACAAACTAAGGTTATAAAAAACTTAGGGAAACTGGCAGAGATGGCAGATGTTTTCCACAAAGATCTGAAGGGGTATTATGAGTACTTAAAAAAGAGGTTTGCCGAGATAACCATGATTAACCGAGAGAAGTATCGCCTGAAAGATGTGCACACGATAGAGCTGATGGTTGTTATAGTCTATTTTGTGGAAGAAGTAAAAAGGCTTGAGTTTGAGAGAGATATCTTGCATGACTGTGTATCATTCTGAGGCTGTATATGTAATGCTAATATAGATCGAAGAAATTGCCTAAATAACATGGAAATGGAGTTAGGTTCCCAACTTGATAAATCGGTAGAGCAATACAGGATTGTTGTAACTGCCTGAGCTCCAAAATTTATGGTTGAACATCCTCCTGTGTAGGGGAAAACAAAGCTGACCTCTCATCAGTAAAATGAACTTGTAGAAGTAATCTGTAGAAGTAATCTGTAGTTGTAGACATATAAAGAAATGAAAGCTAGTTTTACCTTTGCTTTATCTTATGTCTGATAGAGATCTTTGATTGAAAACTAGTATTACCTTTGTTTTAATCGCATATATATATATATATATATATATATATAGATGGGCGATTGAAAGCTAGTATTACCTTTGCTTTAATCTGTGCATAGAAGTTGATTGAAAGCTAGTATTACTTTCACTTTAATCTGTTTAGATGGTTGATTAAAAGCTAGTATTACCATTGCTTCAATTTATGTATAGAGGGTCGATCGAAAGCTAGTATTACCTTTGCTTCAATTTATGTATAGAGGGTCGATCGAAAGCTAGTATTACCTTTGCTTCAATCTATGTATAGAGGGTCGATCGAAAGCTAGTATTACCTTTGCTTCAATTTATGTATAGAGGGTCGATCGAAAGCTAGTATTACCTTTACTTCAATCTATGTATAGAGGGTCGATCGAAAGCTAGTATAACATTTGCCTTAATCTCTGAGATTCAGTAGAGTCTACGTAAGTAGAGAGTAATGTGAAAAAACTTGGAAGTTTTTATTGAATAGAATGTATATTGTTGGAGATTAAAATCTTACTTTTGGAATGTAAATGATGAGAATAGAGTAATCTGAAATGGAGTGACTGGGGATTAGTGATAATACCACTTTAATCGTCTAGTATTCCATGGATTTAAGATTCAAACTCTTGCTCTGTCATAGGATAGTACGATCCCAGACCAGTTTGACCAACGATGAAGAATTGATCTTCCTAATTTTCTGCAAGTTTTCCAGCATGTGTTTTTTTTCCTGTGCTGTGGGATTTCTCTGTGGACGAGATCGTCGATTTGGAACTCACGGCTTCAGACTCTTCTGTTGTACGAGCTGGCTAGCATATAGTGATATTGACCTAGGTTGGCAATAACGCGTTCCCTAATTTTATCAATCCAGTTTATATTATAAGCCAACTCAAACTCATTTTCTTCATCTGTAAGCTTGTGATCTCTGACAGGGTGGTGGTACACTGTTGGAATGACAACCTCTATGCTATAAGATAGGAGGAAAGGGGAACTGTCAGTTGATTGTCGTGGAGTAGTACAATAATCTCATAAGACATGAGGGAGCTTCCGTATCCAGTTCCCTTCTTCTATGATTGAAGCCTTTTCTTGAGCCCATCTATTATGGTTTTGTTGGTGATTTCGGCTTGGGCATTACCTTGCGGGTAGTATGGATTGGACGGGGAATGGATGATGTTGTGTTTGTTGAGGAAGGCTATAACCATTTTCTAATGAACTGTGGCCCGTTATTAATCTAAATCAGGTGGGGGTATCCGAACCGTGTGATAATGTGTTCCCAGATAAAAGAGATGACCTCTTCTTCTCTAGTTTGACAGAGAGGAACAGATTCCACCCATTTTGTAAAATAATCGGTTGCTACGAGTAAGAAACATCGGTTATCTGAAGTATTAGGAAATTTTCTGACGAGATCGAGCACCCACCGCTTAAATGGCCAGAATACCTTGCTTGAATGTAGTTCGAGTATAAGGGCACATATCATTTGTCCATGTCATTGACATGTATCATATTTGCGTGAGTACTCTTCTGTTTGATTGTGCATTCCTGGCTAGAATACTCCTTGTATGATTGCTTTGTTAGCAAGTGGTCGACCTGCGACATGGGAGCCACAAGTTCCTTCATGCAATTCTTTGAGCAGCCCATCTGCCTTCTTCTTTGAGAGGCACTTAAGATAAGGCCATATGACTAAGCGGTGATATAGATGACCATTCTGAACTTTGTAACGCTTTAAGTTTTTGATCAACTATCAGCGCTCTTTCGGATTTGTCGAAAGGGGCCCGTCGCATTTGTTCTTCGGGCCAAGGTAGGCAATAAAGGGCTTTTGCCAATCGTCATCGTCCTCTTCAACCCCCCCAGTGTTGATTGTGCATATAGAATGGAGATCAATGTTGGGGGTAGAGATCATTTTGATCTGTGTGTTTTTGTACCCAAGACCCCAGCTAAATAAGCTAAGGAATCGACATGTCTATTATCACCTCGAGGTAAATAGTCGAGAGTTACTTTTGCAAATCTGCTTATCCGATCGGCAACGAGGGCTGCATACTTTATCATCTTTCAATTTTTCTTGTATTATTCTGAGTACTGGTGGACGATAAGTAAAGAATCTATATAGACTAAGAGCTCAGGGATGCCAAACTCGAGTGCTAAGTCGAGTCCATGAATAAGAGCTTCATATTCTATGACATTGTTGGAGGCTTCATAATCCAAGCGGATCGATTTTTTAATTCTGTCGTTGGAAGGGGTAATCAGTACAATTCTAATTCTTGACCCTGCGGGTCCTACTGAACTATTTGTAAGAAATCTCCAACCTTTCCTTGTAATCCATTTAGCTCGTTCGTCAAAAGGTATGGCAGGTGGAGCTTCTGTAATTTCTTCTATAAGGTCAGGATCGTGCTTCTCCCAATTGGGATCTTCCACCAAAAAATCTGCGAGAAAATCGGTAATGGCCTGACCTTTTTTTGAATGGCGTTGTTTGAACTTGATATTATATTATCCCAAACTGACTGACCATTGCTGCACTCTTCATGATTTTTCTTTTTTGGACAACAATTCTCGGAGTGGGTAGTTCGTCATGATTTTGACTGAATGAGCTTGGAAGTATTGTTTAAGTTTATGTGAAGTGTAAACAAGAGTTAAAAGGAGTCTTTCAATTTTAGAATACCTCATTTCTGTTAGAGTGAGGGCTTTGCTGATAAAATAGACTGGCTTTTCAATCTTCCCCTCAAGTTGAATAAGAATCGGGCTGATAGAAGTATCTCTAACTGCTAGGTTGATAATCAGTTCCTCATTATCTACCGGGATGCTCATGATGAGAGACTTCCCCAGATAGGTTTTGAGTTCCTAAAAAGCTGCCTTGCATTCTGATATCCACTGGATCTCTTCGTTGGACTAAACTTCTCCTCGCTTGGTACACCTCGGAGTAGTAAGAACAGCCATCGACATCGATCAGAAATATATTAGCTGATAGCAGCGATCTTGCCTATAAGTTTTTATACGTCTTTCGCTGTTCTTGGAGAGGGCATGTTAAGGAGAGCTTGAGTTTGATTTGGGTCGGCATCAACCCCTTTCTTACTGATAAGATGGTCGAGGAACTTGCCTGAATGCACTTCGAATTGACATTTATCTAGATTGAGCCGCTTCCTGTAAGTACGGAGAATGTTGATTATTGTAGAGAGATCTGTGATATGGTCTTTTGACAGTAAGCTCTTGCACAGGAGATCATCGATGTAGACTTCAGCGATTTTCCCTAATTATGTTTTGAACATTATTTTCATCAATCATTGATAAGTTGCGCTTGCGTTCTTCAGTCTGAATGACATGACTTTGTAACAATAAAGTTCTCTTTCAGTGATGAAAGTGGTCTTTTTCTTGATCGGCCTCCAAGAGTGGTATCTAGAAGCAGCGTCCATCATAGATAAGAGCTCGTAACCTGCTATGGAATTAAGAATTTGATGAATGATTGGAAGAGGGAAACTGTCATTTGGAGTGTGTTTGTTTGGATTGGTTAAATCTATACAAACTCAGACTTTTCCATTCTTCTTTGGAAATGCGACAATGCTAAAGATCCAATCTGGGTACTTGGCCTCTCGAATGAATTTCACTTTGATCAACTTATCGATCTCAATGTTGACTTCATCCCGTAGACGAGATGAGAGTCATTGTTGTTTCTGTTTGACCGCCGTGGCATTGTTGTTGATGCTCAATCTCTCACATGCCTTAGTTGGATCGACCCCTGGCATTTTTTCGAAAGTCTATGTAAAGATGTCTCGATTCATTCGTAAGAAGTGAACGAGAGCATCCTTGTCATGTTGGACCAGCTTGGTACCAATATAAGTACCTCTGCTAGGTCCATCAATGTCTATGTACTTTGTAGATTCTTCTATTAAAGGCTGATCATTGATGCGACCAGTATTTTGTAATTATTATGCAACATTTCTGTCTGATGTATCTAAAATGGCAGAGACGGCATTCTCACAAGATCTGGAAAGCTTTTGACTACTTTTGATTTTGTAGATGCCATCATTGTGTTTGAAGCGAAGTGCTTGATGATAAGTGGAAGCGATTGTTTTTATGCTGTGGATCCGCAGTAGCCCATAATCCTGAGATTACGAGATTTAGCGTTGATGATGTAGAATATGACGCTGATTGTGGCTAGCCCAGTGGTGACAGGTAAGATGATCTTGCCCCCTCGTTCTTCCTTGGAACCATTAAATCTAATGATATCGATGTCGCTTGAAATAACTTGATCGGCCAATCCCATCTGATCGATCATGCTTTGAAAAATAATCTCAATACCGCTACTAGTATTGATCATCACTCTATGCATGACAAACTTTTTCATCTTGAGCATGATTACCAATGCTTCATGATGTGGAAACTTGACGTGACTGATGTCGCAATCCTCAAATGAAATCCTATGTCGGCGATTGCTCGACTCAGGAAGAAGTTTGGCTTTTTTATCTTGAGGTGTGAGATCGCAGCACTCTGACAATCTCCGTCACTTAAATCTGTAAGAGTTGTTAATTTGATGGATCTCGATCATGTTACTGTGGTACGTATGGTACATGTATTTTTCCTCAGCTTGATCTTTGACCTGGACTACTTCGATCTGCGTCTTATAGCTGTCATTCTTGTATGATTCTAGATCAACAATGTATTTATACATTCTCTCATCTTTGAAAATATATTCTAGCAACCTCTGTAAAGAATAGTAGTTGTCAGTTTCATGATGATTTATCTTGTGATGCATGTAAAATGGTCTACCTTTAATCGGTTCCAGTGGCTGAGATAAACGGTAGAACTTGTCATTTCCTAGAATTGGAAAAATTGTGGAGATTCGGATATTCATCTTGGCGAGGACCGGCTTGGGTAATAAATTGTCCTTCCGAGGTTTGCCTGTATTTGCTTTGGAATGCTTTTGATCACCCTGGTCCTCCTTTGGTTCACTGTTGCGTTATGTATTTAGACCTTTAATGATTGGGATGGATTTAGTAGATTTATACCTTTCGCTCATCATCATTTCCAGGTCGACATACCCATTGACCCTTGTGATCATATCTTCCAAGGTTGCGGGTTTATTTAAGAAGAGATGTTCCTTGGCTTTGCAATCAAGATGGAGCGCATTGGTAAAAATAGTGACAGCTATTTTCTGATCCAGATTATCAACTTTTCTTGCGAACTCCATAAAAATTTTCACAAAGACCTCGAGCTTCTTTCATTATGACTGCTTGAGACTAATAGGAGAATATAAATTCTCTTCCATGTCTTTATTGTGAGCATAAGTCTTGACAAAATACTTTTGTAGTTGATCGAACGTAAGGATGGAATCTTCAGGGAGAGAGTAGAACCATCGTAGCGATTCTCCCTGCAGACACATTGCTAACAGACGGCATAAAATATGGTTGAGATTTGAGTACAATCCTAGTAAATTACAAAATTGTTGAATGTTCTTCTTCGGATCGGTGCTCTTGTATTTACGTATCTTCAGAGTATAAAAACATTTCGGTACTTCCATATCAAATAACTCGTTGGCAATCGAACTACCTTACAACTTGGTGAAATCGTCCTTACTGCCTAGAGCTTGAGCTTCAATCAACTCCTTGATACGTTGATCCATGTGCTCTTGTGTGATGTACTGACATATTGCTTGAGTGACTTGGCGAGCCGGTCGAGGATTATGAGTTCCGATGTCTTCACTCAAGCGATCACATGCCGGAATCTGGGGTTGAGGTCATTGTTCTTTCTCTTGACGCTTGGATGGCCGGGGACCTCTGCTGATATCGGACTGAACTTCGCCGCCCAAATGAATGGAAGGCTGAAGGTCGTGCTGGAGATTTTGGGAAATGGCTTTGCTGGTTGCCCTTCGAGGTCCTAATCTTTATCGTGTAGAAACGCGGAGTTCCCCGATACTTGATCACAATCTCTGTTATGGGGAGCCTGTTGAGTATTTTGCAAGTTGTCATATGTTCTTCATGTCGCTTAAATACTGTCAAACGGGATTGACTCTCGCCTTCGAGCTCTTTATCGCGGAGCTCGCAGTCAAGAGTTAACTGACGTTCGATCTCATTACGTTTTTCTGTTTTAGCGTGAAGATTCACCCGTAGTTCAACGATATGATCCAGTTAAACTGATAGATCGAGCTGGATTCCTATTGTGGGTCGTTTGGAAGTGACCATGATTGAAAATGGATAGTAGAGTGAATGTATGGCTTAGGATATCGTAAAAATGTTTTTTTTCCACAGCTGACGCTAAATGTAATGGTCCAATTCCGTAGCTTGAAATAGCCTGAAATTAGATCTTACACCAAATATACATGTGATAAAAATTAATGTAATACAAGAAATGACACATGTAATTTAGCATGGAAAACCTTTGAATAGGTAAAAAACTACAACCTCGAGGGGAGGGTTTAGTAACTGTAAATTTTATTACTTGAGGCTGATATCTTATTACAAGGGATCTCTTGAACTAGAAATGCTTATCTTGAAATAAGAAGTTTTGTGGTGTTTAGAATCTAGAAATTCTTGTGTTAGAGTATAAAAAATCAGGTTTTTTTTGTCCTTATCTCTTTAGGAACTTTTTCTTTATATATACCTTACTTGTAGCTCGTTATCGTATAGAAGCACGTTCATCAGATAATTAGGTAAGTGGTAGTTGAATGAATAACTGTTTAGTTTGTGGGAGACAAGTGTCGTTGACTTGTTCATATTTTGTTGTAGTGCTTGATCCACATTCTTTATCAGTTCGTGGTCTAGGTTGCAATATTGACTGTATATGTCACGTGTGTAATGCGTGAGTCTGATATTGAGGTAGTTCGAGTTTGGACTAGGTCGAAGGATAGGTCCCTACAGTCATGGTCTTGACCACTTCGAAGTGCCCTGCTAAACCACCCGCATGAACCTCAGTAATCAACTACTCCCTCAAAGACAAAGAAGGGATGCATAAAACTGTACCCCTAAACAAGTAACCATCCTATATCGAATACTCCTCATGGTCTTCGTGGCGTTGTAAGCAAGAACTGTAGATAGGTCCAAAGTACGCATCCTTTAGGTATAACTTTCGTATCCCAGAAAACCCAAATAATTAACGCGCGTAAGGTAACAAGTAGATGCGTTGTCCTGCTAACCCTATCTGTAAAACTGTTCTCCTTCCCCTTGATGTGTTGAACATTGAAATGAAAACCCTATAAGTAGTTAAACCACTTAGCCTGCCTGTCCGACGAAGTACGTTGTTGGTTGTGCATGTGGCGGAGTGCATCGTGGTCCGAGTAGATAATAAACTCCCTATGAGCCAAATAACGACGCCAATGCTAAATAGCCCGTACCACTGCCAACAAATCTATATCATAGGTTGAATACCGAAGCTGAGCCCCAGATAGCTTCTGACTAAAGTAAGCTACCGGCTTACCCCATGCGACAGAACAGCCCCAATGCTTGTCTTACATGCATCTGTGGTAACCTAAAACATGGGACTTGAGAAATCTGGAAGTGCTAAAACTGGTGCCATAGTAAGTCATTCTTTGATCAACTAAAAAGCCTCGTCAGCCTCAGGAGACCAAACAAAAAGAACATCCCCCATTAAGGATGTAATCGGTGCCATAATCCTACTGAACCCATCAATATACTACCGGTAAAAAGTTGTCAAGCCATGGAAACTCCTAACCTATGATGTGGTGGTGGGAGCTGGCTAGTTACGTATTGTTTGAACCTTCCCCTCGTCAACCTGAATGCCATCAGCTAAAACGACATACCTTAAGAACTCTACTAAATCCACCATTAAGGAACACTTCTTCAGCTGAAGAAAAAGCTTGTGCTTTCGTGGAAGCTGTAATACTCACTCAATATGTACTAAGTTCTCCTCTTGAGATCGGCTATGTATGAGGATATCATCAAAATAAAAAATCATAAACCTCTGCGTAATGCACTCCCTCAACACCTCAGTCATAAGTTGCATAAAAGTGGATGGGGCATTGGAGATACCAAATGGCATAACTAGCCACTCGTAGAAACCATCCTTGGATTTAAATGTAGTCTTTTATTTGTCTCTAGGGCGCATCTGAACCTGATGGTATCCACTCCTAAGATCCAACTTGGAGAAGAACTTTGCCCCATGCAGGCCATCTATCATGTCCGCAAGTCTCAGAATCGGAAACCTATACTTCACCGTAATCTTGTTAATAACTCTGCTACCAACACACATACGCCAACTCTCGTCTTTCTTTGGTGTCAGTAAAGCCGACACGGTACACAGTGACATGCTCTCTGGCCCGCAACAAACCTTTCTCACATAGCTCAGTGACCTGCCTCTGTAGTTCAGCATGCTCAGCAGGGGCCATGCATAGGGTAGGTTAGGCAACGGAGCCCCTGAGACTAAGTCAATAGAATGTTGGATATCATGCAGAGGTGGCAACTATGGTGTATCCGGCTCATAACATACATCATCATACTGTGTAATAAGAGGCTGTAATATATGTTGAACTAGATTGAGTGGAGCCGAAAGGGAACTTACCAAAGCATACGCGCAACCGTACACTCTCGCCTCGGCAAGGAAGCTGGTATATGTCTCTCTATGTAGTCCCACTGGAGGAAGGCAAGTCAACACTACCCGCCTTCCATTCCAATTGAAAGAATATGTGTGCTCTCTCCCTAAATGAACACTATTCCGCACATACTGCCACGGCCTGCCTAAAATTATGTGACATACATCCATGGGTACTACTGTGAAATTTATAGTCTCCTCATAAGATTCTATAATCTTGATTTTCAATTTACAACGATACAATGCCCTCTTCGTACCCCCTCGTTGTAGCTAATGAATAGTAAATGGTGTAGGATGCGGAGTAAGCTTGCAGCCGAGCTTCTCCACTATCTCCTCTGAAATAAAGTTTTTTGTAGACCCACCGTCAATGATGACCTCAAGTAGCTTACCCTCTGCTTTACATCTCGTGCAAAAAATGTTGTGTTTTTTCCAATACTCGTCATCTTTCTCTAACCCCTCTTCAGGTACCCATACATTGGACCCGCAAAACGGAAGAGTGTGCGACATTAAAACCTTCTCTGGTTTCTCGTGCAGAAGGGGGTCGATAACTGCGCTTTTTCCCACTACCGTTGGGTCAAGCGAATCCCATATCTGTGGATTATAATCAAGGAAAGCTCACACAAAGGTTGGTACAGTTTGAAAGACCTCCACTTGCTTCAGAGTCGTCGTAGATGGCGAAGCTATCGGCGAGCTTATTGGAGATGCTGTCACCGGAGCTCCGGTGGTCGTTTTTTTCAGTGGTAGCTCGACCAATAGAGGTGGTGTCGTCGGTGTTATCATGGCAGGTGTAATGGTGGTGGAAGAAAGCAAGATTGGGGAAGGAGATGAACTCGGGCTTGAGTTGAATTGGCTTGGGCCCGGCTTGACTTCCCTTGCTGGGTTTGTTGGTGCATGGGCTCGGGTCAGTTTGATCGGGCTCGGGTTTATTGGGCTGGACTGCTTTAAAGATATATGCTGAACACATGATATTACTAAAGGCATGCCTACCGCTATGCCTTGGGGCATGCCATTTTTGCCTGGGGTTGTCTCCTCCAACGTTGCAGACTTGGTTTTCCCAACAATCACGATTTTGGCCGGCCGGGATCCCTCCTTCGGGTTCCGAACTTGCTCTACCCAACTCTGATCGCTATGGTAAACTCCTTGGCGTGCTTCGCGCTCCTAACAAGCCAATCATCGCCGCCGTAGAGATCGTTGTTTTGTCTTCCCTCGGCTTCGAGTCTAGCAAGGTTAAGTAAAATGGTAAGGCTGGAATGGATAAATTTTTGCATCTCCGGAATTGCAAAGTAGCTTTGATACCAGATTTAATAGAAACAATAACGCGGAAGCTCATAAATTAAATTAATTTGATCTCTCTCTAGGGTTTTATGAGTTTTCCCAAAACTCACAAATCTTACGAATCTCTCTCTCCAAATATCACAACTAACTCGAGATGATCCCTGACTTAAGTAAAACAAAACAAAACAAAAGAAAAAACAATTCTTACGCCTGTTGGTGACGTGCGTAGTAACCGCAACCTACGTAGACAAGCCACGATCTATCAGTAACAATGGCACAACAATTTGTTATTATCATCCTTAAATCGGGTGGAAGAGCATAAAATGCAGTAATGTGTCATTGACTCATTAAGAAACCCGGACTAGAACGCTAACTACAAGATCGTTAATGAGAAAATTATAACAGAATCAAACAGTCGTACAACTTAAAAGATTTAAACAAAAAAAAGTTATATGGTGTCATCCTGAAGATTACTACGCTTGGTATGGATCTCCAGAAGCTATTCTTTTCCAAGCAAATGAGATTAGGCGACGACGTCGTTACATCCGTTCCGTGTGCAGCATTCAAGGTCGCATTTGCCTCTCACAGTTTCACCTCAAAGTAAGACACGATAATTTCTTCAGCACACACATCTTGCCATCTTGCTTCGACTTTATATCCTCTTCAGGAAACTTATCTCCACCTTCATTGTATGACTACTTGTAAAACAAAATTTACACAAGGATTCCAACTTCACTAGTGCTATATCAAAATGCTTGATGGCTCCTCCCCCCTTTACATAATGCTACAAAAAAATTACAAAAAAACTCACAAGGCATCATCCAAAAGACTACCCTGCATAACGTTGATCTTGGCCAGACGTTTCCGTTGCAAAAGCAGTTGAGTCTGGACTTCATCGCGACTTTTCCGTGCATTATTTAAAGCGTTTCTGGCCTCTGTCAGTTGCACCTTAAGGTCAGAAACTTTAACTTCAGCAGTTGATACAAGATTTTCCGTGACCTTGGCATCCTCCTCGATAGATGCTAACATCAGATCAATTTGTATTTTGTCATCCAACAACTTATGGATTTGGTCATAACGGTCACGCAGCCAACTGACATTGAAC
This sequence comes from Kingdonia uniflora, assembly GCA_014058105.1. Lineage (NCBI taxonomy): Eukaryota > Viridiplantae > Streptophyta > Magnoliopsida > Ranunculales > Circaeasteraceae > Kingdonia > Kingdonia uniflora. The sequence continues at coordinate 2,795,858 of JACGCM010001144.1, read as the reverse complement.
TGAAGGCCTTCCATCATTCGTAATTTTCTCCCCCAGAACTCTACCTCTACTGTGGAGATCTCTGCAAATTTCCTATTCTGCATTGATCTCACGAGATTAAGGAATTGGTGAATCGATGCACAGAGAAGGCTGGACGAAGCATCAACTAGGGAATCCTTTGCGACGTCCCCGTATTTAACACATATTTGCTTGTATAATTCCTCATCCCTTCCCATAATGCGCAACCCGTCTATTGTGACAAACATTGCATTGGGTTTGTGGTCAGTAGGTCCTTCGTGACTTATAGAACATGTGCATGGAGTTTGGTGCCTGGCAGGCGAAGCTATTTGAGCAGCAAGGGCTTTTTTACTTATGATCTCTGTAAGAATAGTTCGAAATGCTCTCTCAATATTGGATCGTCCCAATGCAGACGTCTCAATAAATGGAAGTCCCTCCTTCTCAGCCAAAACTTGAGCTTCTTCCTCTGTGACTTGTCTAAGGTGGTATAGTTCAGACTTGTTGCCAATCATCATAATAACAATTTCAGGATCTGCGTGAACCCGTAGTTCACGAAGCCACCTCAACACATTGTTAAAGGTTTGCCTTTTTGTTATGTCATAGACCAATATAGCGCCCACTGCACCTCTATAGTAAGAACTTATGACCGCCCTATACCTTTCTTGGCCTGCCGTATCCCATAAATTTGCCATGACTGTCTTCCCGTACACCTGTTATTTGCACACAAAAAAAAGGGGTTACTATTTTTTTCACCGTAGGTAATAGATAAATAAGTAAAATTATTAAACGACTGTAAGGGGGTGTTTTAGCACTAAGCAGCCCTAGAGCCAATTCTGTCACAGTATTGTGTGTTTTGAACGATCTTCTTCGCTCTCTATCACATTGGTTGTCCTACGTTTCATTCTCCTAGTGATAATATGCAATTTTTGATCTTTCAGCCGAAACAAAAGCTTCATAATAAGGAGAAACAATGTTATACTATTCATTAATGCATTAATGAAAATGGGGTCTATTCCCACTTACCTGCAATGACATTGTGGCAAACTCAACGCCAATGGTCGGTTTTGACTCCGAGAAGAACTCATTTCGTGTAAACCTCGAAAGAATATTAGATTTCCCAACACCCGAATCACCCAATAACACAATCTTAAAAAGATGATCATACTCGCTATCAATCTTATGGGCCATCACTGTTTCCTCCCTTCACAACCCTAAACCTATCAGTTAGTTGATATATACCAGCTCCAGAACAAAAACTCACTATTTAATCACGTATGAGATAAAAGTACAGTTCATGCAAACAAGGGTAATAAACTGTAAAAACTATTTTGTACGTACCTATTACTCTTGCTAACATATTAGAGGACATAACTATGAGATTACATGATTCACTAATCTGTACCTGTTAACGAGTAATCTAAGGGTATCCATTGTTTTTTTTTTCTTGGATGAAAATCTTGTAATAATCTTTGGTTTTTATGGCCTTGGATTGTGCCATGTTTTTCTCTACCAGATATATGCAAAAACGACTAAGGAAGTTTGTGTTGTTTAATAACAACTACATAACCATAGTGAATGTTATCATTTCATTGGGCAGATTTAAATACAATAATCTTTACTCACCTATTACGAACACGTAAATATGATTTAAGAAGATCTATCCTTACGTGATATGAATGGTATTGGTCGCCCCATACCATACATATCCCATTGCTAGGGACAAAACTACATAGAGCTGAGGGGTATTTGACCCTATTGGGCAAAATTCTTGGTTCCGCCCGTTGCCATCCGCATCCATATTTGGTAAGGGTAAATAGGGCTATCTGGTTGAGCTACTCACAGGCTAATCCTCCGCAAATCCCTGTCAAGTGTCAACCATTTATGCCAATTAACAAAGATTTCTTCATAAACGAAAGGCCCTTTACCTTAAATAAAAATTTGATCTCAACACCTCCGCCCCCAACCCCGCGGGTCTCATGTTCATTCGTCCTTCGCCGGAGAACGACATTTCAAATGCATGGTCACGTCCCCCATTTAATCAATCCATATCACTCATTTCGAGAATACTGGTATTAATCAACACATATCACAAGGTTAACGGACGATCCAATTTGTTTCCTATAAAATCAGTTTTTACAAATTCTATCCTTCATTCACAGTAGAGAGAGAGAGAGAGAGATAGAGTTTCAATGAAGAAGGAAGAAACAGTGAAGTTGATAAGCCAAGAAGGATTCGAATTTGTGATCGACAAGAAAGCAGCCATGGTTTCTCAAACCATTCGTAACATGCTCACGTCACCAGGTACTCTCAATTGTGATTTTTTTTCTTACATTTTTGAGCAAATTAGGGTTTCAATTGATCATGGGATCTGTTTGAAATTGGCAGGAAGTTTTGCTGAGACTCAGCATGGAGAAGTGACGTTTCCAGAGATTACTACTGTGATTTTGGAGAAGATCTGTCAGTACTTCTATTGGTCTCTCCAATTTGAAAGGTTATTTTTTTTTACCCCTTTTGTTACAGTTGTTGTTTTGTTGATTGTAACTTGTAATTTGATGCATAAAGGAGCAAATTTGGAATAAAATGGGGTTAGTGATTTTGAGAAAATGGGGGATTTGAGGAAATGTGGATTGAGTTGGGTTGGGTTTGTTAAGATTGGTGGATCAAAGTTAGTCCCACATTGGTTAAAGATGTGATTAAATTGCACCGAGGCCTTTTAAGAATAAAACCCCACACCTAGCCCATACTAGGTGATAAAGGTGGGGACAATATCGGTGCAATGGGGGATCGGGACCTAACAAATGGTGTCAGAGCCGTCGGTCCACTGTGATTGGTGATTGCTCAGGGTAGAACATGGATGTGCGGAGAAAACGCGGTGCTTGGGTGTAGCAGATAAGTCGTTTCACATGGATCTTAGGTGAGATGGTGTAGTTATGGGAGCTCAAACCAAGGTGAAGATTGTTGGTGGGCGTATCTAATCGTATCGGTGGCGGCGAACAATTGAGGACTAACGGAGTTTGATCAAAGGTGGAGATTGTTAAGATTGTTGGATCAAAGTTAGTCCTACATTGGTTAAAGATGTAGTCTAATACAAGGATATACGAAGATACGGACTATTAAATTGCACCGAGGCCTTTTAAGAATAAAACCCCAAACCTAGCCCATACTAGGTGGTAAAGGTGGGGACAATATCGGTGCAATGGAGGCTCGGGCCCTAATAGGGTTGGTTATTTATGATGTTGGGTTATAGGTCAATTAAGAATATATGGTGAGAATTGAAGTGTCTATCGAGTTAGAAATGAAAATGTGGTATAGTTTCGATGAGTGGGAATTGCTACTCTTTATATCTCGAGAGTATGTGTATGAGAGGCAGTGAGTGGGATTGAAGAGCTTTAAGTCAGAAGGATAATATGATTTTTAACATGGAGTAAGATTTGTATAATCGACCTTGAACAATGAGGGTACAATTTTGATGAGTATTTTTTGATATTCTTATATCTTGAGAGTATCTCTATGACTATGAGATGATGTCCTAAGTTATCTCATTTGCCAAGTTCTATATACTGCTGGTAGACATATTAATCTTATTATTTTATTTTATTTCATTTTCACTAAACCACTACATTCTGGAGAGATAGTTAAAGAGGGCAGGGGAGAGAAGGTGGTGGAAACTGATTTAGGGGAGAAGAAAAAGAGAAAGGAAATGGGGGGAAAGGTGGAGACTGCTTCAAAATATATCTTATATTGGGCCTATGCGCCTCAATGGATAAAACAATGCTCGGTGCGCAGTTTCATATTACTACTAGCCTATTAGTTTTGTGTGTTACTTATGTGATGCATTTTCTGCATGTGAATGTGTTTGATTCGCATCTGTCTGTTCAAAATATTTTCCGAACGTGCAGATCTCTTGAAAACTCGAGCAAGAAAGTTTCATTGTGTAATCAAGAGGGCGAAAAGCCTTATAATGAAAAAAAGAGGGCCCTAATATGAATTTATAAATGAAGATTGCATTCGTCTACTTTTCATCCAAAGCCCAAGACAAGTAGAGAAAATTGCTTTACATGTTTCTGGAAAGGGGAAAATAAACCTTAAGAAGAATCATAGAGAGCTCCATGTGTAAGATCACCCACTCATGACATTAACTTCCATTAACTTATTACTCACAACAGACGTGGAAGCATATTCAAAATTTAGATTGTTCTTCAATCACCAATGAAGCTAACATTTTTTAGAATAAAAGAAAAGCTCCTGTAAGGTTCTAATTCAAGAAAAACTCGAAACTGTCTCCAGAGTTTACTCTCTCTCTCTCTCTCTCTCTTTCCTGATATTCTATATTTCACTATTTTTTTTGTCTTTTTCTATATTTTTGCTCTCCCACTTTAGATGTATATTCTCTCATTTACTCTAGTTTCTTTCATCCAAATCCCCTCTATTTCTTGTTTTCCAAAATTTTATCTATTTAAAACTCTCTTTAACTTTTCTTTGTTTAGATTTATGTCCAGTTTCTCTCATGACCTCGAGGTAAAAAAACATTTTCTCAAGTCTAGAGAAAGTCTAGAGAAGCGCTTGAGAAGTAACGTTTCTCTAGACTTTATGTCCATGGAAGACTTTATCTCTGGGCATTAGAGCTTTTTTTTGTTTAGATTATGTCCAGTTTCTCTCATCCAAAACCACTTCCTGTACAGACACGCCCTTGAGAAATAATATCCAAATCCCCGTCCTATTCTCATTCTTTAGTGGCTTGTGCTCGAGGTCATTTCTTCTCCTCTTGTTACTGATTTCGATATTACAATTGACCTCGAGCACAAGCCACTAAAGAATGAGAATAGGACGGGGGCAATTGGGTTTTAATTCGAAGGAGGGGTTTTGATTTGAATAATAGTGAAAAAAGATAGAGAATTGTAGAGAGAAGAAATATAGGAAGAAATGATTTCAGATAAGTTAGGATTTCCAACGTATCTTAAGTGATGAAAAGTGTGGTGCCATTACTAAAAATAACTTTTTATAAATGGAAAAACAAATAGTCTTATTTGGTTATAAGTTAAATAAGTAAAAAAACAAACAGCCTCTTAGTCGTCCATGGACGAAACACATTATGTTTTCGTATTTGCATTAATTATTGGTCCTAGAACTCTATGAGAATTACCCCCCCCCCCCCCCCCCCCCACACACACACACACACACTCTCTTTGGACATTGGACATACGTTCGATAATGGTTTTCAATTTTCTACTTAAGGATAATGTAGCCTTAACTTGGAGTTGGAAATGTATTTGAGACTAATGCATAGGGATGTTCCCACTTTGGAACTCTACTTGCTTGAGATTCTTATTTATCAAAGCAATGAACTTGAGGTGAAAGTTTCGCTTGCTGACTATGTGCAATAATGAGCCACCCCCAGTATATGTCTGGAAAAGTAATTTTCGCTTTCGAATAGAGGCCATTTACTATAAATTATAAACCTTACACCTCAAAAAGGTTATTCAATTGGATCTATTGGATTTCCCATGTTAAATTGGTTGTGTTGTGGTTCACATGAAAATTTCCTGTTTTTATGCAATTTTTAGCAGCTGTTGTCTTTCTCATGTTGGAATATCTTTTTATTGCCAGTGGAAAGGAGACCGAATTCCACATTGAACCAGAATTGACTCTTGAGCTGATGATGGCTGCTAATTATCTCCATTGCTGAAAGGCTTGTTTGTTTCTTGGCCGATGTTGCCGTGAGAATTTCTCCATTCATTACCTTTAGCAGCCTCTAGATTCTTCTCTTTGTTTCTATTAGTTGCAGAGGGCTTAATGTGTGAGATTGTAGCAATCAGGAATTACACATTTTTTACAAGTTTTCTTTATTTTCTACAGGTATAATTGAAGGTCGACTTCCGGCCCAAGAAAACATTACAAGATTGTTGCATAGGTTTATCATATCTACTTACCTGAAGTGCCCTTTTAATGGGTATCATTGGGCCTATTATATATCTCATAGTGACTTTGTAAAGTGGGAACTACATTTAGAGATGACAAGCTTAATGCAGATATTTAATAATTTGACATTTGTATTTTCTGCTACTGCTACTGCTACTGCTACTGCTACTGCTTCTGCTTCTGCATCTTTCTGTTTTTGCTATGAACCATGTAAATTATCCGTTTCTTTTGTTAATGTCTTAAAGAATATTTTTTTTGCATAGTGTAGGGGCGTCAATGGGTTGGATATGACACTGTATTCGAGCCGGTCTGATTCATTAGCAAAGGATCAAAATCAAATTTTTTAATCATAACGGATCAGATCGGTCAAATAAAGATCTCTAAAATCCTTTCAGGATTGGGTCAAGATCACAAAATTAGTGATCTTTTAGAATTACGGATCGGGTCAGGATCGATTAAGATCCTAGCCCGATTTGGTCCATTGACAGCCCTAGGGCTAGTCATTAATAGTTTGTTTATATATATCTGGTGTGATTTGCCAATGTATCCCAAGTCTTTTATTAGAGCATCTGCAGCAGGGTGTGGGTTGAGTTGAGTTTGCCAACCCACACCCAAAATTACACCCAAACCACTCCCAGCAGGCACTGTTTGAGTTTGAGTTCGCTGAGCTGGCGCTACAGAAACTCAACTGAGTGTGGGGAGCTCACACTAATTTTTTTTTGAGTTTGGTGGTGTTTAGATCATCGCGCGGTGATCTAAACACCTCCAAACTCAATTATTTCTCTAGATCACTCCCTGGCTCCTTCTTCTCACCCAAAACCAAGAAAGCCTAGTATAGAGGAGAACATCTACGCTCTCCGCAAATGGCGAACTCCGGCACTAATGGTAATAGCTTTACACCGTCGAGCCCATTCTCCCAAAACCCACCTTCAACACCATTCGCTCAACACCCATCATCACAATTCACTCCATACCTCTACCAAAACCTATCGCAATTTCAACCTCAATTCCAATCACAGACCCCACCTCCGTTTACTATGTCGCAAGGGGATCCCAGTTATGGACAATATCAAAGTCCATTTACACTATCTCAACCGTAACCTCAGTTGTTTAGCCCGTACTATCAACCCTATCCGCTTACTCAACCTCAAGGTTTTCAATCGCCAAAATACTTTCAGAACTATCTATTCCATGGTGAATCTACTCAGCACAGTCAAAGTGACACAAATGCGTCAATACCTGTTGAAGCGGCGGCTCCCTAGAAAGAAAAAGGAAAAGGAAGAAAGAAAAGAGCACCCGCAAAATAAAGACCAAGCGTGCAAGTGTTAGAAGATGCTGAGTTTTTGGACGAGACAGATGATGATAGAATGCATTGGACGGACGCAGACTTTACGTGTCTCGCAAGAGTGTGGGTAACAACTTCTGCCCAAACAAATGGCCCCACAAAGGGTTTTACTTTCTATCAAAAGGTCAACATTGCCTTTAACAGAGACCCCGAGTGCCCCACACGACGATCATGTGGGTCGACCAAAGCTTAGTGGTATACCCTTAATGCACAATGCGTGGCGTACAAGGGGATAGTTGCTCAAGAATGATTTAGGAATAGCAGCGAAAAAATAGAAGAAGATCGGGTACGTTATAGTTTCCTTTAACTCAATTTCAATTATTTATCGCGGATATACACATTATTTATTTGTATTGGGTAATTTTGTGAATTGTAGAAAAATGATGCACACAAAATCTATAAAGGCTTGAATGGCGGCAATGACTTCAAACACCGTGAAGCGTATAAGATTTTGGCCCGGGAACCGCGATGGGCCAACCTAAGGGATGATGGGTTGAACCATGCGGTGAATATACCAAGAAATGTGGCCAGGAGAACATCGGACAATTCTTCTCCGGGGAACTCGGTTGGATCAAACAATCTATCGGAGGACCTCGACGGCCCACCTACACCTCAATCTGCAGACCCAAATTCTCACTTAGATGGTTCGTTGTATGAGGGTGGAAGCAGACCCATCGGCCAAAACCTCCACAGAAAGCACATTGCATCACAAAAGGCAATGGAGGGTGTTACTGCATCTGGTAGCGGTATCCAGACTCTGCTGGATGAACTACGGTTGGAGAAGATGCAAGCGAACCAAGAAAAGGAAAGAAGAAGAGTTGAAGCAATACAACACTGGCAAGCCAAAATGGATTTGGAGCAAGCAAAGGAAGATTGCAAAATTATGGAGAAAGACTTGAGTACTCTTTCTGGACATCAATTGCAATACTATCTACAAGGGCAAACTGAGATAATGGAACGTCTGGCCAATAGGGACGGACCAGGTACTTGAAGAGGTGATGAAATATAATTTAACTTTGCTGTATATTTGAGTTTTATTTCCAAGAATGTAGTTTACCTTCCAATAATGTAATCGTCTGAATAATGTACTTTGCTATTGAAGAATACAATCTTTTTTTCGAAATGTTTATTTCTGATAATATTGCGTTAAAACAAATACAAGATTAATGCAATATCAAAAACTTGTTTAATAAACTTGTACGACAAGAAACATTAAATTACATGAATAACACTCAGATAATACAAGAAATAGAGTACAAGGTTTGAAAATTTTCCTTCACGGCCCACAAATGCTCGATTAGATCATCCTTTAGATCAAAGTGAAGTTTTCGACTTTGAATCCGGTTCATTTTCGATATAAAAGATTCTATTGTTCCGCGTTCGCGTACAATATCAAACCGTTCGCCTTCGATAGTTGAGGGCTCGGCCGGATCGTAGTCTAAGTATGATGGGAATGCACCTCGTTCCTCTTCGATGATCATATTATGTATTATCACGCACGCCTTCATGACATTGCTCAAAACCTGGGGGTCCCACAATTTTAGCAGAGTTTTTACAATATTGAACCGAGATTGTAAAATCCCAAAACTTTTACCGCGCGACGCTCATTTCACCGCCAAATCTATGTTTGTATTCCTCAGTGACACTTTTGTTTGAATAGAATTAGGAACTATTCGAATAAAAGTACTCAGTGCCAAATTGTGCGAAATTGTTGAAATTTATTCGATGGGAGGTTGGTTTGTTTGAATAGACATTGAAAAAACTCTACCAAAAACCTAAAAACATCACCAAATAGTCTGTAGAAATATAAAACACCTCAGTGCAAATTTATTCGAACAAACAAATAGTCAATTTCAACAAAAACTTCAGTCAATTTCAACATTAGATAATAATGGCTAATGAACATTAAAAACTTCCAAAACATCGTCTACAAATATATCCTCTACTCCGAATCGTCTACATAATCAAAACACAACTTCTACATCGTCCAAAAAGGCATAAAAAATACTTATATCTACTCAAAATCATCTCCACTACCTCGCCCCCTGCGGCTAGTACTTCCCCCCTGGTTCGCAGACCAGATCCACGCTGCCTCGTCCTCGCGCCTCCTCCAGATGGTAGCGGCACCACCCGTACGCCACTCCCCCTCCTCAGCTGTAGGTCCTGAACGAGACAAATAAACTTTATAAATATTTTGACAAAATAAATATGACATTAAGAAAAAACACCGTAATAAATACATAAATAAATTACTTATATGGGCATATAGCTGATGATCTATACTGTCAATTTGCCTGCGGGCAATAGCAAGCTCTTCCTCCACCTCCTGGAGCCTTTGTGCGTCCTGCGCAGACTCTGCAAGGATGAGTCGCCGCATACCATGGGTCAGTTACCATAACTACTCTGCACCGTAGGATGAAGACATGGGTGGCGAGTCCCTCAAACGGGTGATGGGGAGGTTCTCACGCCGCCCTGTCTACCGCATGTGCCACCCCAGGTCTGGCCCCTCCGCCTCGCCAGGCAAACTGAAGTCTTGGGATAAGCTATGAACCGACGCTAACGTAACCACCATGGGTGTAATACCAGCTCTGAATGCACTCGGTCCGAACAGATCTAGATTCCCTATCCTCTAGGAATCTGTCAACATGTAGCCTACCTCCAAAGTTTGTTCAGCCCAGTATGAGGCGTAAGTCTCTCGCTCCTCCCCTACCACAAACTGCTCACAGTCAACGAACCCGGCCTGTCTCATCTCATGTAAAGCCGCTGGACTAATATGTGGCGACATACTAAGCGGAGGATCCAAAGGAATATGCACGAACGATAGTAATATCATCCTCCCGATAACTTTCGACGGTCAAGTACGTCATCAAATGTGCAATGCTGACGTTCCCACTCTTTATATGGCTGGAATCAATGTTGGAAAGCAATTGCCTCGCATTGGATAAAATAGACCATATGTCATCATATGGCACCTGTGTCGAATATCGGCCGATGGACAATGATGTCAGCATAGTAAAATCGAGGGGAGTGGCCCCTATCTCCTGAATTAGCCGATTATCCGAATTGCCCAAGCGTATATCCATAAACTGCCCAAAAATATTCACCACGGTGTCCCTTACAGCTGAAGTGTGGCAATATCCTTCCATACTTTGAACACCGTAGTGAATGTGCCGTGCACACTCATCGAATCCCGATTCTGTTCATTGAGGCATTTTGTCAAATACTTGATTTATGGAAAAAATAATTTCACAATTACACTAAAACTTATCGTGAGTTCCTTTCCCGTGTAATAAATGTGACTGACTCCGTCTGGGAGTTGGGTAATACACCTCCGCGGGAAGTTATCTTCGGTTGGGTTTGGTATATCTTGGGGTTGAACATCTTTAAATTCTACCCGCTTTTTCTTCCTTCCGGACCTTGAGCGAGTTACGGAACGCTCATGATCTCTTCTTCCTCTAAACCCAGGCAGAGTACTGGGGTGTGGGTCTCCCTCTGGCATTTGTATTTTGATTCTGTTGGAATTAAAGTTTTTTTTACCAAGAGATTTTTGAGAGAGAGGTAGATGTAAATTTTTTTACAATAGTCGAATTCACTTGTGAGTTTACAGATAATGGGGCAGTGTTTAGAACCCCGCGAGGTGTTCTTTTTACCACGCGGTAAAAGGAACACCGCGCGGTGTTTTAATCTCCTCTAAATTAAAAAAAAAGAGGCACGTTGGCAAAGTCACACTAGCTGCTGGGAAAGGTTGAGTTTGAGTTGTGGGTTTTGTGGGCCAGGGTGTCAGAACCCACACCCAAACCCACACTCGCTGCTAGAGATGTTCTTACAAAGCCATGAGGTTTCATATTTATAAATTTGCAGAGCAATATCTTTCTAGTCATTGATAGTTGTTTGTTTATATATATCTGGTGTGATTTGCCAATGTATCCCAAGTCTTTTATTACAAAGCCATGAGGTTTCATATTTATAAATTTACAGAGCAATATCTTTCTTTCGTACCCAGAACAGCCTCGACAAACTCTCGCAATCATATTTGTGACATTTACAATTCCGTAATTTATTCATTGTGATTCTCTGTAATATTGTTTTGTTCGATATGTTTGGATTATTACATAATCTAAATTAAAAAAAAGGTAACATAACTGCATTGGATTAAAAGAGGTTAGATTACAATCTAAGCAACTTGACTACTTGCTACGATAGAAAAAGAAAATACTATACTACCCTTAGTATTATACTAATACTAAATCTATCTCTAACACCCTTGTCAAACTTTAGATGATACAACAAGTAAAATCAAGAGTTTGTAAGTATAAAAAAGAAGCACTAACCCATATCCAAAGTTCAATTCTAAAGCAATGCCAAAACTTGAATGTGAAGCAGATGTTATCCACTAATGCTCACATGAATAGAACTAAAACCCAAAAATACTCTTATATTACCAATAGGAAGATGCAGCAAAACTACACGAAAGCCAAAAATCATATGCCATATCCAAACCAAATATTACCAAACCAAATCGGATCAGATATTACCAACAGGAAGATGCAGCAGTACAGAAGCCAAAAATCAGATGCCATATCAATCGCCAAACCAAATGCTACCAAACCAAATCGGAACAACTCAGAGCGAACTAACCACCAAATCCTAATCAGATGACAACTAATTACCAAATGCTAATCAGATGCGAGCTATCCGCTAAATGCTAATCAGATACGATTTAATTACCGAATACTAATCAGATGTGAACTAGCCCCCATATGTTAATCAGATGTGAACTATCCGCCATAAGCTAAACAGATGCGTACTAACGCCGGATCCTAAACAGATGCAAACTAATGTCATGTAATAACTTAATACGAGCTCTAACCGCGAACTACTTCACCAAATGCGAACTAAACCGTCAAATCTTAACTAGATACAAACTAACCGTGATACCATGCAAACAAAACCAAATCCAAAACCGATAAACCCAATCAAATGCTTATAAGCATTACCAAAAGTCAAGCAAACCAAGAGAAGAATTTCTTTCCATTATCCCTAGAAGACATCAAACTAAATTATAAGCACCACTACCGTAAAATCCAAACACACCACCAGAGCATACTGTGGCGTATGAAAATTGCTGCCATAGTACAATAACAAAACTGTTCTTCCTCTTAATATTTCTCTATGAAAAATATCATACTTCTGCCCTCTTCCATCATCTAGTCTCAGACACTACAAATCAGATTACTAAATGGAAGAAATAATAAGAGAGAACAAACAACAATGGCAGACAAATCATGACAAATTAACGCTACCACATCCAGCCCCAATAAAGATTCATATGAAATCCTACTCAACTTTAGAGAACAAATAGACAGATAATTATAAAAAGGGATGAAGCTCATTTCGAGACCAACCAATTACGCCATTGAGCAGAACAGTTTTGACCCATAAATCACTTCAAACCGAGGTCGATAAAACCCATCTTCACTAAACGAGCAGAAATCAAAATTACATAAATCAATTTAGCTTTTGCTTAAATTGGGAATCATCTTCAACACTCATCAACGCCCATTGACCAACACAACAAACACCTCCCAAATCAGGTTCGTAACCTTTGCTGAAATCGTGAACCAGAAAACCTCAAATAGATTTAAATCAATTCTAGAAGTGAGGTGTAAACCCTAAATTGATATGTAGCAACAACCCATAATTTAATTAACATCAACAACAATGACCCATTCAATGTCTTCTCCAACCAATAAACCCCAATCACAAAAAACCCTAAATAACAGAAAAGGCCTCAATTGGTTTCCCTAAATTTGTTATTCTTCTCCGGAAAAAGAAAAAAAAAAAAAAAAACCTAGTTCATAAGTGCAATATGTAGAGATTTATAAGATGAAGAGACTGTACATAGGGGCGGAGCCAGAGATTAAGGAGTGGGGTGCCGGGAATTTTTTTTTAAGGGGCATTTTGAAATTCATGGATAAAATGTAACCCCAAAATTCATAGAATTTCAAATGCTCGCTTGCAATTAACATTATAAATCAACTATTTTGGCAAATGACAATACTATAAGATCAAATTTGGAGTAGTTTACCTCCTATTGTTGGTTGCGTCGTAGTTGTCCACAACGATGTTCTGAAAAGGGAACATCTGGGAGCTATCAAGGGTTGAATAAACCATTTCTTCTTCAGCTGAGATGAAATAATTTTTGAAAATGGTAGAATGTTTATTTTTGATGAAGAGAGTGATGAGGATTATCAATAGACATGAGGTGTTTATTTGAATAAGAGAGAGGAGAGAGGAGAAAGACAAAGAGTCAGGTTTGATGAAGAAGTATTAATTTGTGGAGCAGTGCTAGTGCTGGAGTAGAGCTGGGCTTCAACTTAATTGAGCTTGAATGAGCTTGGAGTGGCTTCAACTTAATTGCGGAAATATTCTTTTTGAGCTGTAAGAGCATCTAGTGTAGGCTCTTTATAGTTAAAATAAAAATGAGAAAGTACTAAAAATCATGTTTTTAGCCTCCCCAATAGTATAATTTGTTTAAGTTTCAATACTCTCTTTTCAACAATAAGGAGAGAGAGAGAAAAATTTGGGTAGCTAGGACAATTTTATGACGTGGAAAACTTTTTTCAACTTTTTTGTTTACACGTCATATTTTTCTGTTGAAATAGAGTAGTTTTTGGACAGTATATTTTTTGATATAGAGTAGTAATTTTCATCTTGCTAGCTATACTTTGGCTAGGCTACACCCTAATGCACTAACCAATATTTTATAATTGGGGACTGATCTTTCATTGGTAACAGGTAAGAGCACTTAAAAACTCGAAGGGCCTGTTTCGGATTGTTCTCTTTGTTGGCGTTGACAACCAATATATAAACCCACATTTATACATGCATGAGCTGATCCGAAGTTGCTAATCCTGCATGGCTCATAAAACATCTTCTCCACGGTTCTTGCATTTTCTCATTCTAACCCTGATTTCGATCGCACTATTACGTTACTGCTCGGCTTCCAACGATGATAAGAAGGCACGTGATTGAATGGACACCATAATTTACTTAACTATAAGCGTAAGAGTAAAAATAACTACAGATAGTATGGAATTTGATTCAAGTGTCTACTCGTTTCCAATGCAGGTCTACATTGTGTATATGGGTCACATCCCAAAGGGTGATTTCTCTGCGTCTACAAACCATATCGGAACGCTTGAGCAAGTCGTTGGAAGGTTATAGTCTTCCTTCGTCTTAATTTGTGTTTTATCAAATTTGTGCAAGTCTATATCTAAACCGTAAACTTTTGTTGGTTTTTTTTTCTTCCGAGCAGTGGTGCATCCAAAGCTCTAGTCTGTAGTCACAAGAGGAGTTTCAACAGTTTCGCGGCAACCTTCACACAAAAAGAAATACAAATTATATCTGGTAGGAAAAATCAAATATCTAAAAGTTTTAGTAAAGAAATCGGTTTGACATATTATCATCAGAATGCTGAGAGTGAAGTTATCATCAGAATGCTCGATAGAGGAATCTGGCCAGAGTCCGAAAGCTTCAACGATAAAGGGTTGAGCCCTCCTCCGAGCAGATGGAAGGGCACCTGCCTGTCTTCAAACAACATGTATTTCCTGTGACGATAACCATCTTCCGCATGATACAAAATGTGTAAACTCCATTATATTTTGTGTAGGAAAAAAAGAATGATTTAAGTGCCATGTAAAATGCAGCAAGATCATAGGAGCGCGATTCTACCGAGCTCCAACGTAAAAACAACAGCTACAAATAACTTTTGGTCACCTAGAGATTCAGAAGGCCACACACCTCCTCTACAGCCGCAGCGCGTAAAGTAAGTGAAGCAAGCCTACTTGGTTTAGGCCTTGGTATAGCTCGAGGTGGAGTACCATCTGCCTGTATTGCAGTATACAAGGTTTGTTGCTCATTTGGGTGTTACGATGCAGACATTCTCGCCGGGTTCGATGATGCTATTGCTGATGGTGTTGACATAATTTCAGTCTCCCTAGGGGGATCTTACGCCATAAGGGTATTGGGTGGATCCAATTGCAATCGGAGCTTTCCATGCAATGAAGAATGGGATATTAACCTCGAATTCTGCCGGTAATGCTGGTCCTGGTTATCGGTGCCTTCGTAAACAAAATTAAGTTGGGCAATGGGAAGGTTTTCAAGGTTAGTATTAAACCTTGCTTCGTACAACTTATCGTAAATTTACAGTTAAAATTAAAATTGATAAACTGATTACAGTTCTATAAATGAAGGGAGTTGCAGTAAACACATTTACTCTGGAGGATCGAATGTACCCTTTAGTATATGGTGGCGATGTCCCAAATCCAGGCTTCCAAGGTTACTCCAGGTAAATACTAAAACTCCCAAATTTCCTTAAAAAAAATCGGATATTTTTTTACCCTTTTGTTTGTGGATTGATTTGATGAAGGTTCTGCGGGCAGAACTCATTGGACCCAAAATTAGTCAAGGGAAAAATTGTACTCTGCGACGAGTTGAGTAGCGAACTGTAACCATTATCTGCCAATGCGACTGGTACGATAGTGCAAGACGTACCTTATAGTGATTATGCTAGGACTTACCTGATGCCGGCAACCTATGTGGGTTTTGATATCAGTGGAGAGGTTTTAAAGTACATCAACACAACAAGGTATTATATTCTTTCTAATCCCGTAAATCTTTCTTGTATGTTTAGATACCATCGGAAAATAAAAGAACTAGTTTAACATAATTTTCGATATATTCTAACAGTGATCCAACTGCAACCATATTGAAGAGCAATGAAGATAAAGATAAGTTGGCTCCTTACGTGGTTTCCTTTTCTTCCAGAGGTCCGAATCCGATGACGAGCAGCATTCTCAAGGTAAGAAAAAACTGCGGTCAATACACTGATACAATCACGTAACATATACTTAGGTAAAAAAAGCTCAAAAAGATTGGAGAAAATAATAATGGAGATAAAATCCAACATAGTAATCAATTCTTACAGCTTATATTGATGATATTCGCTTAACTTGTTCTAGCCGGATATAGTTGGCCCAGGAGTGGACATTGTAGCCGCATGGTCACCTGTTGCTCCTGTCTCGTTGTATTCCGGAGATAACAGAGTAGTTTCATACAATATTATCTCTGGGACATCCATGGCTTGCCCACATGCAACTGCTGCTGCTGCGTATGCGAAATCTTTCCACCCAAAATGGTCTCCCTCTGCTATAAAATCTGCGCTCATGACAAAAAGTATCAATGGCAAGAATATTTTCCCACAATGAAAAGAGAGCACTTTTGACACGGCCCTAGCCGGGACCGACTCTACAGTGCCCGGAGTGCAGCGGAATAAGGGACCGTGCGGTGTACACGGACGCGCGGTCGGCGTGTACCAGCCATCTTCACGGGCGCGGCGCGCCAGTGGCATACAACCCACGGATGCTAGAGCGACATCCGGATAATCCTGGATACTCGTGAGGGGTCATTGAATATGTATTCAGTATAGGCAACAACGCTGAAGGTTCCCTCAATAATTCCTACAGCGTAATCCCTCGTGACGCGCGCGAGGTACGGAAAACACACCTGTCCTGTAGCGGATCAGGGTAGCTCAATATGCCGGTTTTCACATAAGGGACTCATATCTCAAGGGGCGACGAGCCTGGACTATTTATATTGTCCATCTGTAAGGGGCGGTGCGTCTCAGATAGCCCGCGGGGAATAGCGGCGCCATATGAAGCCCTTTATTGAAAACCGGCCCGCATTGCGAGGCAATGTCCCCTGGCCTTCCCTAGGCCTAAGAGAACTCATAACTATCCCTTGTAGATAGTCCATGAGCCGTGGTCCTTGATGACCAAGCATTAAAGCTCTTTTAGTAATGGGGAGGATGGGACCAAGGTTCCTCCTTAATATAGCTACTAAGTAAATAGTCAACTTCCAAAAGGAAACGTTAAAACATGAGACGAAGCGTACTGGACCTTTTCGCCCCCTTAACTGAATCCGATTGCGACGAAACTTGGCGTGGAGCTATATTAGGATATAAAGAACAAATACATTCGGACAGAACTCAAAACGCTTGGGTGGATTTGGCCGGCGTTCGGTAGGTCGTCACAACTTTTATCAAACAAACAAAAATTTGCTTTTGATTACATGATCCTTTTTCTTTTTCTGCAGCATATCCTATGAGCAATGCTACAAACACGGATGCGGAGTTTGCTTATGGGTCAGATCACATAAACCCCGTGGGAGCCATAGACCCTGGTTTAATATATGATGCGGGTGAAGCCGATTACGTTAGAATGTTATGTGCTGAAGGTTATGATACTAAGACTTTGCAAATTGTGACGGGTGATAACAGTAGCTGCACCACAGCTAACAACGGAACTGTATATGATCTGAATTACCCATCTTCTGCAGTTACAGTAGACATTGGAGAATCTTTCGAACAAATCTTTCATCGTACAGTTACTAATGTTGGATCACCGGTGTCCATTTATAAAGCAAGAATGTCTGCACCGTCTGGAATTAAAATAGATGTGGCACCAACCGTCTTATCGTTTAAATTGATAGGGGAGAAAGGGTTGTTTGTGGTGAAAGTGAGAGGGAAGAGCAATAGCTCTTTACTCTCTTCTTCTTTGGTTTGGAGTGATGAGGTGCATCAAGTGAGAAGTCCTATCGTCGTAAATATGTATATAAGTTAGAATGATGTATAAGGAAGTATTGTTTATCTTTATAGGAAATTTTATTCCAACAAACTCAAAGTTGCTCCTGCTCTTTTCAAATATTCCACGAGAAAAAAGAGAGAAAATGTCATAACTACAACACGAAGGTTTGCGTGAAAACCCCTAGTTGAAGGGAAGAGAATCAAGGGCAACATACGATCAAAGATTTCATTTAGAATGATAGATGGAAAATTGGTTAAATAAAGCTGAATTGGCGCAGTGGTGAAGTACCGTGCCTCGGAAAAAATGATCCTCAGAATGATTACCAATGCTGAAGCTAAGGTGATTAGTTAGTGGAAAAGGTGATAAATTATGACCCTGATTTACACCTTGACATCAAAAAATTTATGCAACTCTCTTAAAATACAAATACTACCAACACAAAGAAAAATAATTAAGGACAAAGACGAGTGAAGCAGAGTTATCAACTTAAGTTGAACTCATTGAGCCAGTTTTTTTTTTTCTTGGCATTTATATCGAGTAGGCTTGAAACTTAGACCATTTCGACATTTTAGCATCTAGACGTTTGTTATCAGATTTTGAATATTTGGAAATAAGCAAATAAAGGCTGCTATTATATTTTGCAGCCCAAGCTGTATTGACTGGCAATCATTTGTTTTAATCGAATGATCTGTTTGAATTACCAAGTTTTCGAATGAATGATTTGATTTTTGCATGAATAGTTTTTCCAGATACATCTTTTTCTTGTCCCAGAAGGTGGTGAATGACATCATGTAGTCATCTGCTGGACCTATTCAGGCCGGATTTAATATTTATGGTGGAAACAGCAAGGTCAAAACATTTTTTTGGGATTTGGACTCTATGATAATCCTTCGTCGTAAACAGTCAAACAGAGACATACAAAATCTGTCAATATTTGTATTACAGTCATATATGCTTCAGAACATATATATGGGATGCTTGAAAATTACAGAAGTTTCTGATTTTTATCTGGTTACGGGATTAGCAAAAAAAAAAAAAAAACAATAAAAAAAACAACTGTCACAGTTTGCTTCAGACGCGCAAAACATGAAGAAGATGAAAAACAAAGAGGCAATCAGTCAATCACACATACCAAATTATATGGCTGAGGGATATAATCACAACAGTTCCACTCCGGTTTGAGCCCTCCTCTATCTTGATTAGAACCATCACTCCATAGAACCTAACAAAGTTAAATACTAATAAATCAAAACAGAAAAAATATGGGTCTTCATTATACAAATAATCCTCAATAGTTCGAAAAACACATAATGATCTTACAGACTTCCAGTGGTTGATCAATGAATATTAGTTTACCATTTTTAACCAATTCGAATATAACATGTTACAGTTTATTGTCATTTTCTTAAATTCTTCGGATTATTGCAAGAGCTATTGTAATAAATCGATCCTACAGAAACATTTTATCTACATTGATAAAAATATGAGGTTTTAATCCAAAAGATGCAGGACTCAAAATGGCATTGTGAAAGCCGGCCTTAGACGGTTTTTATTTCTTGGTGAGGTTAACAATAAGAACTGAGAACTGAGAACCCAATGATTTTTATTATTTTCTCCTCCTGCATGCATATACTCATCTTTATAAGTTGCATCATCAAAATATTACTAAGTACTAGCATCCTTTACTTGGAAATTTGAACTTCTTCAATGGCCAAGCAGACATGGCTCCTCATTCTTGGCCTAACCATTGCCTTGCTAAGCAGCTACACTGGTGCTGCTTTCAACCCCAGCTCACTTTCCAAAAAACAAAGCTACACTGTTGCTTCCGATGTGGAACGAAAGGCAAGACTTTCAACTTTTCATTTGTTATTATCATTATCAATATTGTTATTACTATATATTTTCTGCACTGCAAACATTAATTCGAGTATGAAAGTTTTATGATTTTATTATTAAATTTATAAGACTTGCACATTTTCGAGAGTTCCTAAAATATAAGGTGATTCTACTAAAATGTATTATACACGTCCAATCTAGGTAATATTTCATTTTATTGGACTTTTTTAATATTTAGTTTTTGGAAATCAAGATTTTTAGTAACTTTCTCAGTTTCTGTTAGGATTTTAACATATACAAACTTTGTGTCAATTGTTGTTTATGTCCTGATACCCTGATAACCCTGCCTCTACTCTCTTAATGCAGGTCTATGTCGTTTACATGGGTGATCGCCCAAAGGACGAAGTTTCGGCTTCATCATACCACATGAGCATGCTCGAAGAAGCCGTTGACAGGTTAATTATCTCCATTGGCACTTCAAGTTTTATTTGAGCTCAGTACAAACTGTGATTTTAATGTGTTCTCTGGTCTTCATGCAACAGTGGTGCAGCAGAAGCTATGGTCTACAGTTACAAGAGGAGCTTCAATGGATTCGCTGCAAAGCTCACCGAGGAAGAGATGCAAAAGATAGCTGGTATTCAATATTCTCGAGAATTTAGATTTAACTTTTAACTTCTGTTTAGTTTTATATAAATAATATTACGTTATTCTAGTTAACTTCTGTTTAGTTTTATAAATAACATTCCTTTATTCTGGATAACTAGGCATGGAAGGAGTAGTCTCTGTTTTCCTTAGCAAACAGAACCAACTCCACACAACAAGATCATGGGACTTTACAGGCTTCCCTCAAACAGTGAAGAGAACAACGGTCGAGAGCAGTACTATTGTCGGGATGTTCGACACAGGTGTCTGGCCAGAGGCTGACAGCTTTGACGACAAAGGATTTGGCCCATCACCTAGCAAATGGAAGGGCAGTTGCCAGAGCTCCTCTAACTTTACTTGCAACAAGTAAGTCATTCATATTCTCGAAATAATCCCTGTTTTTGCATGAAAAGATTAAAACTTAGCTTAGAAGGGCAGATAATAAATCAAAACTCATTGTATTTTCATGATATGACCCATAATTGACTCATGTAAAGAATTATAAGAATGTGTCAAACAGCTCTGTTTATAGACTTTATCTAAATCACCGAAATTGACTTATGCTAATTTTTCGAATAAAATGCAGTAAGATTATTGGAGCTCGATATTACCGTAGTGGAGGAGCTGTACCTGCTACAGACTTTGGGTCTCCAAGAGATTCGGAAGGACATGGAACTCACACTGCTTCAACCGCTGCTGGGCTCGAAGTTACAGACGCAAGCCTATTAGGTTTGGGTCTTGGTACAGCTCGAGGTGGTGTACCATCTGCTCGCCTTGCCATATACAAGATATGCTGGTCAGATGGGTGTTATGATGCCGATCTTCTTGCTGCATTTGACGATGCAATTGCTGATGGTGTAGATATCATCTCTCTTTCAGTAGGAGGATCTTTCCCTTCTGATTACTTTGAAGACTCCATTGCCATTGGAGCTTTCCATGCAATGAAGAATGGGATTTTGACTTCAAATTCTGCTGGGAATTCTGGTCCATTTGCTGGATCCGTCTCAAACTATTCCCCTTGGTCTTTGACTGTTGCTGCTAGCACAATTGACAGGGAGTTTGTGGCAAAGGTGCAGTTGGGTAATGGGAAGGTTTATGAGGTCAGTCAAGCTTCCTTTCTCGTGCTGAATTTTTTTCCGAACACTAACACTGATCATGTTAACTAGATGATCTTAGCCATTTGTTTTTAACTTGATTTCTCTGACCTTCATGCTATATAAGAATGTAGGATATTTCCTTAACCATCAGAAATTTAGGAACATTATTTTACCCTTAAAGTTACTAATAGTATAATACACTAATACAAAGATTATCTATTTTTGTAAAAAGCAACGGTTGAAATAGATGCAGTGCTCCTTTCAGTATCTTTATAGCGAAACCGAATTTCGGGCACTTACTAACATTTGCAAGTAAATTTTTGAAACAGTAATCAAGTCATTGTGCAAGTTATAAGACCTTAGTTAGCCTGCTCTGGAAATCTCCCAATACACTTGATTGTGATGCACACAGTCATATACAGCCCACCTCCTGACATCCTAAATTAATAGTTGTAGGATTCTACGACCAGATGCAGTAGCAGAGTTGTCTAACTTTAGAGTAATTCAGACAGGTAAAATACCTTGTAGTGCATGTTTGGACCCACTGATTATACATATTCAGACCATCCGTTATTGGCTAAACGCACAAGTATATGTAATATGGCACATGTACCTGAAAAGAAGTAAATCCAACCATTAAAATCACTCTTAACAAAAGAGTAAAAATGCCATGACTAGGGATAACAAAATCGTGCAATATAGGTCTACCAAGGGATAGGCCACATATTCATACAATCAAAATGACATCTAGAGCTTCAAAGTGAAAATAGATTGGAACCTTAGTTTATCATAAAAGCCTCCAAAAAAGTTTCACAGAAAAAAAGAAAACGTTAATGTTGTTGCACTGAATTGAAATACAGGATAGGATAGTCAGTACCAGATTGTGCCATAGATTTTAGAAATGAAGAGTCATACAAGCCTCCTATTTCAATATTTGTGTTTATATCTAATTTTTGGCATTATATGTTGACCAAAATGTTTAACTAAAGGTGTTTCTCTGTACATGTAGGGAACTGCCATTAACACCTTTACGCTGAATAAAACTTCATACCCTATGATATACGGTGGAGATGCCCCAAACATTGCAAAAGGTTTTGATGGTTCTATATCCAGGTAATTCCAATGGATTCAAAAAGTAAAAAAGAAATAAGAAACTACATAGATCAAAATTATAAATGACCCTTGAACTCGTAAATCCAACCTAACAAATGTTGGAATCAGAGGAAAAGGATAGGCTTAATCAATACTGAACACTACTTTTTGTGTATTATTTATCAATGAAGGTATTGCTCTGAAGAATCCTTGGATACGAGTAAGGTGACTGGAAAGATTGTTTTCTGCGATGAGATAAGTTCAGGATCTGGCTCTCTGTTGGCTGGTGCAGTTGGTACTGTAATGCAAGATAGTGGCTTCGAAGATGTGGCCTTTAGTTTTCCATTATCTGCAACTCACTTAAGCTTGGAGGATGGTTCCACTGTTTACACTTACTTAAATACAACAAGGTACACTTGTATCTTCTTTTTTGCAATTCCATACTGGTAATCAGGTAAACTTTTGGTAAATCAAACTATATTAGGTTTATATAAGAAAGGAATGGGAGATCTAAATAGTATTGCAAGCCAAATTCTACCAGAAATATTAGTTTGAAGTGCTTATAACCCGTGATACGTGAATTTAATCGAACCCACCTTAATTTTGTTCTTGTAGCCTGTGGCCGTAATCCATGAGGCGAACCACCTTAATTTCGTTGTATTTCATGTGATTGATATATTTTAAGTTTTGTCTATTTGTTTGTTTGCTTTGTGATTGTTAAAAATCCACAATCTGGAACTACTAAAGTAACGATAATAAAAACACCAGACAAGGAACTAAAGTACTGAAATTAATGTAAACAGAGGTTGGAATGATTACTGAGTTAATGAGAATTTTGAAATTTGAACAGCAACGCAACAGCAAACATACTGAAGAGTAATGAAGTTAATGATACATTAGCACCATTTGTGGTATCATTCTCTTCACGAGGCCCAAACCCAATCACAAGTGATATTCTCAAGGTAACTTGAATTGTTTCTTCAGTTTGTATGTCCTACTATTGATTCTTAATTAATTTTCAATACGATACTTTGAATATGATACAGCCCGATTTGACGGCACCAGGAGTTGACATTCTAGCTGCATGGCCACCGATTTCAAGTGTATCAGGATCCGAGCTTGATACACGGTCAGTAAAATACAATATCATCTCTGGCACATCAATGTCTTGCCCACATGCCACAGGTGCCGCTGCCTATGTTAAGACGTTTCACCCTTCATGGTCTCCCGCAGCTATTAAATCTGCTCTAATGACCACTGGTAATGATGTTCTCTTTACTAAGTCGACTCTCAAGCTTTCTGACTCATTTCAACAATCTCAAATTTTCATTCCAAGTTTTGGAACCTTACTACATACTAGCTAATTCACTTCTCTTCGTGTTGTTTTCAGCTAACCCTATGAGTACTGCCACAAACACTGATGCAGAATTTGCATTTGGCGCCGGTCACATAAATCCAGTAAAGGCCGTGGTTCCTGGTTTAATTTATGATGCCGGTGAAGCTGATTATGTGAAAATGCTATGTGGTTCAGGCTACAGTACTAAAAATCTAAGACTTGTGACGGGGGACGCAAGCGCTTGTTCTAAAGTTAATAACGGAACCGTCTGGGACTTGAACTACCCTTCGTTCGCTCTCACTCTTTATAAGGAGGGATCTTTCTCAGCAACCTACCACAGAACAGTCACAAATGTTGGATCACCTGGTTCTGTGTATAAAGCAACTATTAATTCCCCATCAGGAATCAAGATAAAAGCTATACCGAGCGTTCTATCTTTCAAAACCTTGGGACAAAAGCTATCATTTGCATTGACTGTTGCAGGAAGTATAGGTAACTCTGCATCTTTGATATCTTCTACTCTAATATGGGATGATGGTGTATATCAAGTTAGAAGTCCTATTGTTGTGAATTACCCCACCGAAGGGTGAAGAGTGATTCAAGTATGTAAAACGTTTTTTTTTCCCTCTTGCCCAAGAGCCAACAAATAAAATTCAAATTGTCTTTTCTATGTCATTGTCCGTACTTATGCGTATGTGCTGTTGTGGATATGCCTAAGTGTCATATTAGATATTGAGACACTCTTGAAGTAGCTCGAATAGAGTAAACATCCACTGCAGATATGCGAACGGTAAATTGATGATTAACACTGTCAAAAGCTTTCATCTATAAATGTCAAAAAGTGTATGCCAAGGAAATATCTGGTCATATGTAGTGTCCCCACTAAGATTCACCCCGCCCATTCAGAGAGCGTGATCACAACATCTTTTGATTAGGTGAAACTATAAAATGCCTTAACTTCTAGGGGTGATCTAATATGTGATAAGCCAAACTTCCCTCGTCGTTAGAAAATTACCTGAAGAACTGATTTTAAGCTTCAATTCATCCTACGAAAGTTGAGATTAAGCTTCCAAGCATCAAATTTTGGATTTCCGACTTTCAAACATGGTCTTACTCTCCATAACTTACCTAATTTGGCTTCTGTATAAGATGAGTGAAACCCTAATTTTCCCGTTTTTGATAGTTTTATTTTGGCGCCAACCCAATTTGTATTCCAATGGAGGCCTTTCAAACGGACAAATCTCCAGCGGAGACTCGTAATTGGGACTAAGGAGGTTTATGTCAGCAAAACCTCTCCAGCAGCCCACTTGTAAATCATAGGAGGACCCTGGAGCAAGACTTAACCGCACATTAGTCTTTTTTTGCCGCTACAGATGTGCCCAAAGCATAGGCACATACAAGCGCTTAAAGCTTAAGCACATGATTACTTCAATTTCTACTTTTGAGCTGAACTGATGAGACTCTGTTACAGCATTACAGAATCCAGTCTGATCCCTGCTGCTTGAAACCATATGCTGGAAATGTCTAATGTTTTTATAAAGACTATTGTAGTACCCTTACATTATACCATCTCAAGCAGACCATGAACTATGCCCCCAGTACTTAAATAGATACCCCATTGAAAAATCTTGGACCAAATCTGAAACATCCAAAAAATAGATACCCCCGTACTCAAAATCTCAGATACATACCCATCTCAAGCACACCATGAACTAGTTTTTAGGCTTGTGGGGTTCGTTTATAAAACTTAGACGAGCGTCCCTTAAAATAGATTCTGATATCTCCCAAGTGCTGGATGAGATGGACAGTTGATAGCCTCGGTAAGATATGCCATTTATGAATAGACAACCCCGTTTTCTGCTAGAAATGCTCTTACAACACACACTTATCCATCGCAGATTTAAAACAATGCTTTGGCCTCAAGCTACCCATAAAAAGTTTCAATCTCGAATTGGCATGCAAGTCTTGTGGTCTATCATACAACTTTTGTCCAGTCCAAATTAGCCTTCTTATCCTATGATTCTCTTTTATAAAGATGGATGCATATAACCAGCTGGTTCCTTCTCTTTTCAAGTTCTTCATGGCAAGCAATCCAATCAGACATGAAAACCCGAAAATCTTTTTGACAATGTACGACCATTCCCCACGACAAAATTACAATAGCTTGCACCATTTGAGACGTAAAAGTTCTAACTTGAAGCTGGCGACAGCGTCAATAAGTAGATAAAATGTGATATGGTGAGATCATCCATGAACTATGGTTTACAGATCAATTTATAGAAATTCCTTAATTCTGTGATTTTATCCCATGCCCATGATTCCCCTATATAAGTTAGGATTCACGCCTTCTTAGTTATCTGTAATATAAATGGCTTCTTCTCCTATTTTTCTAATTTTATCTCCTCTGATTTCCACTGTAATCATCGGAATTTCTAACGAACTCCATGAAGATAGAAAGGTAAGTCAAGATATATGGATTTACGTTATTGATTTATATTTATATGCGTGTGACTATAGGATGATAATGTAGGTATACATTGTGTACATGGGAGCGCTTCCAAAGAGAGAATACTCCCCTTTGAAGCACCACCATAGTATCCTACGACCAGTTGTTGACTGCAGGTACACTTATCCTAACTTTCCATACATATTTTCCCCTCTAGCTGTATTTATTTGCATGTCATTTGAATGTTTTTGTTTTCTTTATAGCTCAGTGGAAGAAACCTTATTTCATAGTTACAAGAGGAGTTTTAACGGCTTTGCAGCAAAACTTACTGCCCAAGAACAGCAGGAGTTGTAATATAGGTTAAGGTTGTCGTTGCATATATAGAATCGTGTTTCTCGTATCAAATTAAGTAAATAGAAATATAAATTAATACAGGAGTTGTAATATAGGTTAGGGTTGCCGTTGCATAGATAGAATCGTGTTTCTCGTATCACATTGAGTAAATAGAAATATAAATTAATACGAAGAATTGATCATTGATAAATAAGAACTTACATTGATTGATCCCCAAGATTCTCCAATAATACAAATCTCTCTGGAAGAATACAAAAAAATAAAGCTATGGTGGTTCTAGAGAAAAATATAACTCTCCCCTTTTCTCCTCTATCTCTTTGAACTAACTAAAGTCCTCCTCTCTGGAAATATTTTAGCTAAATATTGACTACTAAGTCTTCCAGCAGTTATTGACAAGTGGGCCATCTCCAGCAGCTCTTGACAACTAGGCCATCTCCAGCAGCTCTTTAGCTTGTAAGAGTTGGGCTTTAAGAATGGTTTGGTCACAAATGTCTCTTACCTGCAATAGTAAAAATATAATTCAATTAGGCCCAGCAAAACAATAAATAAGGTTCTAAATTACGTAAATTTAAGGACAAAAATATGTATTTTTCATACATATCAAATACCCCCAAACTAACATATTGCTAGTCCATTAGCAAAAGAAAATAAAACTAAACTCTTTCGTGGTTTCTTACGATTGCATTTAGCGTATGCAACAAGCCTTTCAACCAATAGGTTACCCCTATATGACGAGTTTTGTCTCGTGAAGGTTTTCAGTGAATATACTACAAAATTCTATCATAGACGTTCTGGTATTATAAACAACTAATAATTGTTGCTCCTGGTAACTCTTAAATGGATTAAATTCATCTCAGAAATATAACACTTAAATAAGGGTTAACCATTAGATACGTTTAGAATTTATCAAGTCAATTTTACTACCATCAGATTAGATCAAGTTTTAGAATTTCATCCTTTTGTGTAGTGAATTTAGTTTCTGGAATCAAGGTGTTTGATAATCCTTCCAAATAACATTAGCCTTGCCTTGAGTATGATGGAAAAAATCTAAAAGTTTGTTCGACAAGTCCCCTAGTTTGTTTGCTCTCTTTTATGAAAAATATATATCCACACAAGCTTTTCAAGGTAAGACATTGCATTTGAGTTTTCATTTGCTCTTTTTATACTTACAACTTGTCTTCCTTCATATAGTTCTCAACTATACTCGTAGATACTCGTTTTTTTAAAATCTTTTTTTGGTCTCTTACTTTACATTGATTTATGGCTTGCCACGAGATTGGTCAAAATTCTTCCTCTTTCGTTCTAAATCTTGCGAGGGGACTTGAATTGTAATTTTTTTTTAATCTGAGTATGTCAGCTTCGTGAAGGGTGAAGGAGCCAATAACTTGTGAAAATACATACAAACCCTTAGTATGAATTTATGAGAAACGAAATTTTCCTAGGTAATTGTCTCCCTCGTTACATATTCTTCCTAACCTAAACTGTTAATTAATCAAAATGTGATAGTTAGTTTTAACAAAACCTTGATAACATAACTACATAAAGTACAATTATAAGGGTGATTTTCTTCAGAAACACATCTAATAGAATGGTAGTACCAAAAACTTAAAAATTCTTAATGCACTAACAATTTAAGGTTTAAAATAAACCATAACCTTATAATTTTATGCCAAGTGCAACTCTTGGATTCTAAGAATGTCCAAAGATCAGAGTTATACAAAAGATGTGTCTACAATACCAGAATACCCGAGAATAACACATTTTTTTGGAGAAAGTTATGAAAATCTTATTTACCCCCACCCTCAAACTGAATCAGCATGTGTCCCCACAGTTGCCAAAAATGAAAAGACCAGGAGAAAATCTAAAAATATTACCTAAACATTATAAGTGTTACCTCCCGTAAGCGCTAAGTTTAACGTCTTTAGCCAGATGATGGTAGGTACTCCCAAACTAGATAAGACTATGGGTAGAAATAAAGATACCTATGTTGCATATGATGGGTCCCGAAGGTTCATATCCTCACTCGAACCCGCAAAGTACTCGTGAAATGGTTTAAGTCTCTGTCCATTTACCTTATTAATGTTACCAGTACGAGGGTCAAGAATTACAATAGCTCCATGTGGGGAAATAGTTTTGACAATGAACGGCCCGGTCCAACGGGATTGAAGTTTTCCAGGAAACAAATGAAGACGCGAAGAATACAGTAGAACTTTTTGATCAACTTCAAAGGTCTTTCGCAAGATATTATTATCATGGAAAGCCTTGGTTATTTCTTTGCGGATTCATATGCATCTTTTCTGAGCTCATCCAACTCATTGAGTTGAAGCTTACGGTGGGACCTAACCGTTGAAGTGTCAAAGTTAAACGTTTTTATTGCCCAATAATCTCTATGCTCAAGTTCAACAGGAATATGGCATGCCTTGCTGTAAACGAGTCGGTAAGGTGACATTCCAATCGGGGTTTTATATGCAGTACGATAAGCCCAAAGAGCATCAATTAATCTTACGGACCAAGCTTTATGATTTAGGTTAACCATCTTTTGGAGAATATTTTTGATCTTACGGACCAAACTTCGACTTTCCCACTCGTTTGCAGATGATAAGGTATTGCCACCTTATGGGTTACACCATACATTTTGACAAGGGCAGCAAAACTTTTGTTGCTAAAATGTGACCCTCCATCGCTAATGATGGCTCTAAGTGTTCCAAATCGAGAAAAAATATTTTCTTTTAAAAAATTAAGAGCAACTGCACTGCTATTCATTCTCAAAGGGATGGCTTCAACCCATTTTGATACATAGTCCACTCCAACTAAGATGTACTCATATCCAAAAGACTTGGGAAAATGGCCCATAAAATTAATGCCCCAAACATCAAAAGGTTTTATATCTAAAATAGAGTATAAGGGCATCATATTTTGTCGAGAAAGGGCTCATATTTTCTAGCATCTTTCGCACGCTTTGCAAAATGCATACGCATCGTGAAATAAGGTAGGCCAATAAAAACTATACTACAAAATTTTTGCCGCGGTCTTCTTAGAGCTAAAGTGGCCTCCACATGCTTGGGTATGGCAAAATGATAAAGTATTGGTAAACTCAGAATGGGGAAGACATCTCCTAAGGATTTGGTCAGTACAATACTTAAACAAATCTGGATCATCCCAAAAGAAGTACTTCACTTGACTAAAGAAATGATCTTTGTCAGATTTAGTCCAATGATCAGGAATGGTATCCGTGGCTAAGTAATTAGCAATGTCTGTAAACCACGACAACTCAGGAACTAAATTCACAGCCATAAGCTATTCATCTGGGAAGGATTCCCTAATCAACAAAGACTCATTAACAGACTCAATCACTATACGAAAAAGATGATCGGCTACTACATTGTCTGACCCCTTTTTATCTCGAATCTCGAGGTCAAACTCCTGCAAAAGTAATACCCACCGGAATAGTCGTGCC
This sequence comes from Kingdonia uniflora, assembly GCA_014058105.1. Lineage (NCBI taxonomy): Eukaryota > Viridiplantae > Streptophyta > Magnoliopsida > Ranunculales > Circaeasteraceae > Kingdonia > Kingdonia uniflora. The sequence continues at coordinate 2,765,691 of JACGCM010001144.1, read as the reverse complement.
TTAGCATCTTTTTGACAAAAGATGTCGAAGTGCGACATGATCTATGTAAACAATCACTTTAAATCCAATAAGATAAGATCTAAATTTTTTTAGCGCATAAATAATGGCTAGGAGTTCTTTCTCGGTGGTTGTGTAATTCAATTGGGCATCATTTAACGTTTTAATAGCGTAGTAGATGACATGGGGACGCTTGTTAATCCGCTGTCCCAAAATAACGCTAACAGAGTAATCAAAGACATCACATATTAACTCAAACGGTTCACTCCAGACATGTAGTCTAATAATAGGTAATGTTGTGAGTTGGGCCTTAAGTTTATCAAAAGCTACACGATAAGGTACATCAAACTCATAGGCCACATCTTTGGCCAATAGGCTACTTAAAGGATGAACAATCTTACTAAAATCTTGGATAAAATGATGGTTGAAACCTGCATGTCCTAAAAAGGAGCGGACGTCCTTGACATTTCATGGTGGGGGAAGGTTAGAAATGACATCTATTTTGGCCTGGTCAACTTTTATTCCTTTCTCAGATATGATATACCCCAGAATTATCCCCCTTTTTACCCTAAAGTGGCATTTCTCCCAGTTTAAAATAAGGTTCTTTTCTTGGCATCTGAGTAATACTAGGGAAAGATGATGAAGGCACTGGTAAAATGAATTGCCAAATAATGAGAAGTCGTCCATAAAAATTTCAAGGAATCGCTCTACTATGTCAGAAAAAATGTTTAACATGCAACGCTGAAACGCCACAGTAACATTGCATAAACCAAAAGCCATGCGATGGTAGGCGAATGCACCAAAAGGATATGTAAAAGTCATTTTCTCCTGGTCCTTCGGTGCGATGGGTATTTGGTTATACACAGAGTAGCCATCTAAGAAATAATAAAATTTGTGCTCAGCGAGTCGTTCGAGCATCTGGTCAATGAAAGGTAAGGGAAAGTGATCTTTCTTAGTGATCGAATTAAGCTTCATGTAATCTATGCAGACTCTCCATCCAGTGCTCGTTCTAGTGGGTACGAGGTCACTATTCTCGTTCTTTACAACGGTGATTCCTGACTTTTTCGGGACAACATGGATCGGTCTAACCCAAGGACTATCAGAAATGGGATAGATGATCCCAGCATCAAGGAGTTTTAAAATCTCTTCCCGAACTACTTTGGCCATTGTCGGGTTCAATCTCCGTTGTCCTTCCCTTGACCTTTTGGCATTATCTTCCAATTTGATTTTATGCATGCAAACCGAGGGACTAATTCCTTTAATGTCCTCTATACTCCAGCCAATAGCTTTCGTATTTCCCTTAAGAACACGAATAAACTTATTTTCCTAAAGGGGTTCTAGGTCAGCAGTAATAATGACGGGCATAGTTTCATCTGGACCTTGAAAAGCATACTTAAAGTTAGAGGGAAGAGGTTTAAGCTCAATCTTTGGGGAGGTTACTTGAGCCTCCAGAATGGGTTTCTTAACATCTAAGATTTCATGCTCACCCTCCGGCTCTGAATTTTCTAAAGCCGAATCTAATAAGGCTTTCACCTCATGGATGTACAAATCATCTTCACAATCTTCATCAAAGTGGGCCAAGAATGCCCCTAAAGGATTTGAGGTGCTTGACCTCTTAAAAGTGTTACTTATAAGACTCTGGATCATATTACATTCAAGTGGTTCAGAATTAGAAGGGGAATACGACGCATTAAAGATATTTAATTCAACTATCATGTTCCCGAAGCTCAACTTCATAATTCCATTGCAATAATTGATTACTGCATTAGCTATTACCAAAAGGGAGCAACAAAGAATCACAGGGATTTCATCTTCAAGGTTTGCCACTGGTTCAGTATCTAACACAACAAAGTCTACTAAATAAACAAACTGCTCAATTTGGATCAACATATCTTCAACTACACCCTTAAGAATCCTAATGGATCGGTCCGCTAGTTGTAATGCCCAATTTATGGGCTTAAGTACTTCGATATCCAATTGCTCATAGAAAGAGTAAGGAATGAGGTTCACGGCGGCACCTAAATCAAGTAGAGCTCTTCCTATCTTACGGGTCCCACTCGAACATGAAATAGTAGAGCATCTCGGATCCTTGTACTTGGGAAGGAATTTATGCAAAAGGACAGAACTAACATGTGCATCTAAAAGAATAGACGTATCACTCTCGTGAACATGAAAAACATTTTTCGAGACATGTATGGGCCGCTTTAAGGTACAAAGATCTTTGAAGAATTTTGTGTAATTAGGAATATGCCTTATGGCCATAAGAATAGGAATGTTAATCACGCAATGCTTAAAAATCTCTAAAATCTTCTCATAGACGTTGTCATTCTTAGCCAGAATTAATCGCTGAGGAAAAGGAGTCAGCGGCTGATCATGTGTTATCGCGGTTTCTTCCTCACTCACAGGATCTTCTATGGGTTTACTTTGAATTTCCAGCTTGGGTTCCTTAAGCATTTTTACCAGATTATCCACTTCGTACCACTCCTAAGAGAAATGATGGCGTTGACTCCATCACGATTAGAAGATCTAGGATGTTTAGTATTCCCTTTAGAATTAACTTGAGTTTGACTAGGGAACGTTCATTTATCTCTCGTGGTTATCTCAGTTGCCATTTGACCTATTTGTCCCTCAAGTTTGGCAATACACGAATGGGTTACTTGCATAAATGCCTTAAGAGTATCTTCTAAGGATGTGGTTGGAGTAGGCAGATTTCTATTGTGCGGAGGAACATAAGGCACATTAAGGGGAGCTTGGTATGATAGATTTTGTTGCCAAGAAGAACTAGACAGGTGATGGTTTACTTGGTTGTGCGGTTGATAGGGGGTGCTACCAGAAGAACCTCTTTGGTAATTTTTACTTCCCCGAGAATTGGAGTTCTTAGAATTATTATTCCATCCACCATTGAAAGGTTGGCTATTGGGACATTGATACATAACATTAACATGGTCTTTCCTACCCTCTTTTAAACTAAGTACGTCAGGGCAATCTTGAACCAGATGGTCCGAACTCTTACAAACCACATAAAGTGGCATCGCCACATGGTTAATAGAAGAAATGGTAGGGTGTTTCTCCCTTTTTCCGATCTCTAAGTTCTCGATTTTATTAAGAATGGTTCTAAGAGTGGCATACTCTAAATTTGAGTCCACTTGGTGCACATTTGCATTGTGACAAGATCTTTCCTCTCTCATCGTTTGCCATTGGTAGGTCTTATCTGCTACATCGTTTAAAAATTTCCAAGCTTCAGTGTCAGTTTTCTCATCGAATGTACCTGTGCACATAGACTGAACACGAACTCTAGTGTCATAATCTAGACCTTTCATAGAGAGTTTGAACTATATCAATTAATTGAATCCCGTGATGTGGGCATCATTGCTCTAAATCCCTAAACCTTTGTAGGTAGTCATATAATGACTCTCCTCGGTTTTGCGTGAAGCTATATATACTTTGTTGTATCTTAGCAGTTCTATGGTTAGGGAAATATTTTTCAAAAACTCTTTAACAAGTTGTTCGAATGTGTTTACAAAGTTCTCCTCAAGAGTGTACAACCAATCGCGTATGTTTCTCATAAGAGAAAAAGGGAACACACGTAATTTTAGAAAATTCTCTGTAATACGTACAAAGTTTAATATAAGCATATGATCCTTAAAGTCCATAAAATGGTTATACAGGTTTTCAGTGGGACTACCATGAAATTTAGGGTGCATAGACAAGAATCTTGGTTTTAACTCAAAGTCTCCTACATTTTTAGGAATCACAATACACGAAGGTTTACTAACAACTGTAGGATACATTCGATTGCAGAGAGTGATTCTCTCTGTATCAACAGGTTCGGGACCATTCTTAGCAACAACAGGTTCGGGACCATTAATCCCATCAGTCCCGCTCATATTAATTCTAGCAGCATTCTTAGTTCGAGTTTGGGTGTTACCCCAATTAAGCATAGAACTCAATCAATAGATGCGAACACATTAAAAGACCTAAGAATGATGAAAGCACTCAAGAACGTTTTACTGGTCTTTTTTTAAGTTAAGTTGTAAACCCAATTTCAGGGATCAATGCTCCTACTCTTGACAGTAGATCGGCTCGCACTTGAGTTGTTTTTACTTGTTTTGGCGATAGCTCGCGTGCTTTCTGGTCACCTAGATGCATCTGCGCAGGAAGGCGGGGGAACCGCTTAGAATCACCTATCCACACTAGCTATGCCAGGGAACGTACGTCCTCCAGCAAACGTAACCACTTATCAGGTTTTCCTGTTGAGCGTGTTGCTCCAGGTCCGAGCGAAGCTTTTTAATTAAATATGTTTTTTATGGCTTCTTATCTTAAAATATTTTAAAGTGGTCGAGACTGTCGATACCGAAAAGATTAAAAATTGGCTAATGAGCTCCCGGGGTCCTAATGCGTGGGCACGCACGGGTGATGAAATCCTATTTTGGTTCACCCTTATCTATTCGTTGTTGCAAGAATTAAACATTTAATCAATCAAAATAATAGCTGAACAACGGTGTACCGCGACAGGGAGGGTGCGGTGAAAAGATGATTAACTACAGGGCGGCCTTTTTAGGGGCACGTTTGGTTACCCTGGTGAAACCGTTGAGAATTCCCACTCAGGATCGTTGGCAAAGTACGCGTTGAAATGATTTCTGGCCTGAGTGGGGGTTCTGAAGCTGTACTTGCAGCAGAGTACAATTTCTTCACCTTACAGAGCGTCACTCATTAATTTTTACATAAATATTTTCTTAATCCTTACAATACTAAAAATACATAAAAATTTAAACAACTAGAATTCTTCTTGGCTTTGTCGATTTTCTTTGATGTTGGCTTTGTCGCTTTACTTTAATCAACTATGTCCATCTCCTTTAATAACTTGAAAAATAGTACTTATGTATGTCTGTGTTCGTGAACCAAGTATGTAGCAGAAATGCTACCCAACTGTCTAGATCGAGTAATAGATACCGTCATTTCCATAAAAGGAATACCTAGGTAGAGCTTTTGAACAACAGTTGTTGAATCAGACTTGTCCTTAGCAAAAACAAGCTTTATAATAATACTTGGTGGATACGAACAGAGTTATACAAAAGAAACTGTATGGCAACGAAGATGATGATAACAACCCCTGATTAAATACCAAAACAATACAAAATTTTAAACTTTATCTCACAGTTTCAATAAAATAAATCAAAAACAGAAACCCAAAAGCAAAGTAAACTACTGTAGCAACAGAGTAAACAAAGTAAATTACTGTAGCAGAGTAAACAAAGTAAAAATCTGGAGATTGTGATACGATTTACCCCAATGAAGAGAACCCAATATTCTCCAAGAGCAATACAACCTTATCACCTGTAATAAATCATACACTACAATAATTCCAAAATCTGTAGGGGCTGTTATTTCAGACTCTGTAAGAGTAGAAGATCACAGAAACTTCTTCGTTGGAGAAGATACAATTCCAGAATCAAAGAAAAACAAGTTCAAACTGAGATCATCTCGTAGATTTTATACCAAAATCAGTCAAATGCGCAACTCAAAAGCTATATATCATCACAAAACTAACCATAATCAGTTAAAAACACGAATCACAAGCTAAATATCATCGCAAAATGAACCGAAGTGCCAATCTAACCAAATAAAATTCAAATCGATGAAGAACTAGCCAAGATCATCTGATATATGACAACCCAAAATCAGTCAAAAGACTCAATACTACTCACACGAATCATAAACTCAAATCAGCGATTCTACAAGTCTAGATCGATGAAACCAAGCTTAGATCATAAAACCTTGAGACAGAGAGATGGAGAATTTTTGTGGGAGATGGGCTTGCGAATTTTGAGAGTCTATTGTTTTGAGGAGTAGATGGAGTCGATCACAGACCAATCACCTATTTTGAGAGGCTGCTTTTGATCACCTGTTTCACGGCACTAAGACAAAGTAACTTCAATCACAGACCAATCACAGACATTCAATTAGAAAACTTCAATAGGAAACCCTAGTTTGAAACCATCGATTAATTTAAGATCTTCAATCGATATTGGACAGCTGTAAATCGAAACCCATATATGAAATCGAACCCCAATTGCAAAGGAAAGAGAAATAGAGAGATTACAAAGCAAACAACTGTAAATCGAAGCAAAGCAAACAACAGTAAATCAAAACAAACAACTGTAACGAGGGAGAGTTTAGTGGAGAGTTTAGAGAGAGAGAGTCAGTTTTGGAAAGAGATGGGATGAGGGATTTGCTATGATTTGAGAGAGATTTTGTGGGAGATGAGATTGAGTTTGTGGTTGCTGCGATTTGAGAGTCTGTTTTTAGAGAGAAAGAGAATTTTGAGAAGTGAGGAAATCTAAATCTTATTTATCTGATTTATATAAAACAAAGTAAAACAGAGGAGGCGTCAGGAAGTTATTGGGAGAGAGAGAACGGTAATTTTTGTTGCCTGTTGTCGCCGCCTTGCTCTGCCTTTTCCTACACAACACATAAAACAAATACCTTAAGCGGAACAAAACAAAAGAAAAATCACTAATAAAAATAACGAAAAACACGTCAAACGGAACAATAATTTAATAACAGAAACACGATTTTAAAATCGATTGCATCCCCGGCAACGGTGCCATTTGATAGACCGTATCAAATCGGGTGCTGTAATATAGTTTAGGGTTGTTGTTCTTCAAAGATGCATAAATAGAATCGTGTTTCTCGTATCAAATTGAGTAAATAGAAATATAAATTAATATGAAGAATTGATCATTCATAAATAAGAACTTAGATTGATTGATTTCCCAAGATTATCCAATAATACAAATCTCTCTGGAAGAATACAAAAATAAAGCTACGGTGGTTCCCAAAGAGAAAAATATAACTATCCCTTTTTCTCCCTTATCTCTTTAAATTAACTAAAGTCCTCCTCTCCCACAACAACCAAAATTTGGTGGAGACATTTTAGCTAAATCTTGACTACCAAATCTTTCAGCAGTTATTGACAACTATGTCATCTCCAGCAGCTCTTGACAACTAAGCCACCTCCAGCAGCTCTTGACAACTAGGCCATCTCCAACAGCTCTTTAGCTTGTAAGAGTTGGGCTTTAAGAAGGGTTTGGTCACAAATGTCTTTTTACTTGCAATAGTAAAACATACTTCGATTAGGCCCAATAAAATAATAAATAATATTCTAGGTCATGTAAATTTATGGACAAAAATAGGCATTATTCATGCCTATCACCTTGTCATGTTAGCTCCTTTAAACATTTTTAGCACGTTTAAATGAATTAGGTCACGTTTGTTCATATTTTCTGAAGGAATGGAAGGTGTAGTGTCAGTGTTCCTATGCACCAAAATCATATATTTGCCACAATCTACTTTTATAAAAAGGAATTGTCAAAATAATTGCAGTATTCCGTTAAGTATCTTTATAGCGAAACCAAATTTCGGGGACTTACTAGCATTTGCGAGTAAAATTTTGAAACGGTAATCAGTGGAAATTACTCGTAACAACACATATATTATAGCCAAAATCTCTTAAGAAGATTTGATGTCTGCAACATACTTCGCACCATATTTATAATAGTGTGGTTCTTTCTCTCAGCTACTTCGTTTTGTTGTGGCATCTACGATGCCGTTAATTGTCTTTTGATTCTCAATTTTTCACAAAAAATTGAGAATTCGTGAGAATTATATTCTCCACTTCCGAGCGAAGAATCTTGATAGATCCTCCCTACTTCCTTCTCAACAAGGGCCTTGAATGACTTGAAAACTGAAAAAACTTTAAATTTTTCTTGTAGAAAATAAGCTCATATTTTTCGGTTGTAATCGTCAATAAAAGTAATAAAATATATTTTTTCTATTGGATTGTGGATCAATTGACCCATATATATCGGTATGGACCAGCTCCAGTGTCGATTTGGCTCATCATGCTTTCCCCTTTAGAAATGAATCTCATACCCTACCATACGTTGAATTAATTAAGCCTGACCCGATCAACGATAACACCTGAGATTGCAAATACCATACCCTACCATATGAACTTTTGTAGAGGTGTGGGTATGACACAAAGATGCATTTCCACTCTATAAACCAAATCGAGTGGTCGTAACTACATCGGGTTCTAACTCTCTCCGCGGCTACAATGGTCGTAACTACATCAATCCCCTTTAAGTAAATCCGACTAATTAAACCAGACAAATAATTGTATCTGTAATCAAACCCTAAAAACCTTAACATTAACAAAAATCGAACCAAATCATGAATAAGGGAGTAGACCAGATACAATACATTTAACTTAAATGATTCAAGCACTCCCAATTTGCATCTTCATTTATTCAACAGTAAGGCTGAATTGAGATTGGCAGAAGATGACAACTACACCAACAAAAGTTACAAAACACTAACCCTGATTTGAAATTCGAATGGCGTTAAACTGCGAGTCTTCTTAATTGCAAACTGCGAGTCTAGCTTTGGATGCCATCCATTCCCACCACTATGCAGCATAAATCCAAACTCCAAACTCCAAACTCCAAACTCCAAACTCCATTAGCAACATATCTACTTACCCCAATGATTGTAAGAAGATATTGAAACCCATTTGGGGATTGGACTATTAGAGTTTTTCCCATTTTGAAAATTTGGGAAAGATAACTTACCCCTATTATTTTGTTGGAGAGACTAAGTTACCCTCACATTATAGCTTTGATTTAGTGAGAAAAACTTCATCCGGGCCATCCAATTTTCTCGATTGATGAATACAATGCTATTTAGTGACATGTCCGATTATACTCCTAATGCCTTCTTGTTTATCCCTTAACAAATATACCTTGTTGTGTTTTCTAGCATATAAATACGTTAATATGTTGATTTTGCGAGATAGTTGGAGTTGAAAGGCCGTTGTGTTAGAGCTCAGAGGCTCTCTAGTAGCAAACAATCTTGATCTGCATGGAGTCGATTCTAAGTTCTAACTATTATTTACAGCATACAAATGGATGTCTGTGTTGCTTACACTCAAAGTATCACCATGCAAACTGAACCTGATACATATATGCAAAAAACTTTCGAATCTCGACACATTGTATCAATACAAGTGTCATGTTGATAGTCGGATGGTTAGAATGAAAAGGTGGCTTTTGAGTTGGATTAGGATTAGATCAATCTAAAACAGGGAGCGACTTACCAATCTAATACGAAGTTTGAATCATATGGTTGATAAATATATAGGATATGGGTGGCATTGGTTTTTCAAACTGCAGTAGTCACTTCAATTATGGTACAACGAGATTAGTTGGAATCTTCAAGCCAGGCGTAAAGTCGTCAAGCCACTTCAATTATTGTCCAAATTAAGAGAGTAGCTCACAGATGAAACACATCTAATGAGGCTTCTTTCTTTCATCCAACTTTCGAGAGATTGGAGAGAAAGAAAGAAGTAAATCCATGGATGTAGGGAAAGTTGTGTCAGTTCTCACTCAAGAAGCAGTTTTTTTGAGTAGTGTGAAAGACGAATTGGAATGGATCGTAGAAGAACTTTGGCAAATAAAATGTTACTTGAAAGGAGCTGATGCGAGAGAAGGAGATGAAAACATCAAGAACTGGGTCAATGATTTAAGGGACTTGGCTTTCGATGCAGAGGATGTTATAGAAGATTACATCCTCTAAAGAAAACTAGGAGAGGAGAAAGCATTCATTAAGAGAAATGCTTTCGTGTTCAATAAAACGTTCATTCTCCATAAGCTGGGAAAAGATATTGAACAGATAAGAAAGAAGATTAGTGATATCTCTGACCGTCGGGCAAGGTACGGCATTGAGAACATTGCAAGCGAAGCGGGTCAATCATCAATATCAGCTAATGAAAGGCTAAGTTTGTATCGACAAGTTTCCCATGATCTCGATGAACATGATATTGTCGGTTTCGGAGAAGATATAAATGTCTTGACAACACATTGATTGAGCAACCCCTGCGCCGTTGTGTAATATCCATCGTTGCTATGGGGGGATCCGGTAAAAGCACACTTGCTGATAAAGTTTACAACGTTGACACGGTGAAGAATCATTTTGAAGCTCGTGCTTGGATCAATGTATCTCAAGTATACGACCCGAAAGTCCTTTTGCAGGACCTAGCAAAGGAGTTCATGGATCTCAAATCAGAGGTCTCCGGAAAAATGACTGTAGAAGAATTGAAGGAGAAGCTGCGCGAGTTCCTGATAGGGAAAAAGTTTCTCGTGGTCATGGATGATGTTTGGACCTCTGATGTCTGGAAAGTTCTAAAAGCTTCTTTCCCGGACACAAAGAATGGTAGCAGAATCGTCATTACCACTCGCATCATGGAAGTCGCCCAACAGGTTGATCCGGTAAGTCCTCCGCATGAACTCAAACCTTTAAGTAACGACGATAGTTGGGATTTATTTACTAAGAAGGTAATTATTGCACACGATAGCACTCCAAGTTCCGAGAAATGTTCTTTCCCAATACAACTTGAGGAAGTTGGGAGAAAAATCGTTAAGAAATGCGGGGGATTACCTCTTGCAATTGTCCTACTAGGAGGTCTTTTAATCGGAAAACTTAAAGATTGTAAAGCATGGTCAATCTTACTCAAAAGAACATATTGGCAACTCAGCCAAGACTTAACACCATGCACCCAAATTTTAGCTTTAAGATATAAAGACTTGCCTTCCTACTTGAAACCTTGTTTCCTTTATCTCGGTATTTACCCTGAAGATTATGAGATAAATACAAGGAGATTGATTAAGATGTGGATAGCAGAGGGATTCATTGTGCAGCGTGGCAATGAAATAGTTGAGGATATCGGAGAGGAGTACTTGGAAGAGTTGGCGGGTAGGTGTATGGTACAAATTACACAAAGAAGACTATCCAAGTACATAAAAAAATTCCGCATTCATGATCTTTTAAGAGATCTGTCAATCTCAAAAGCAAAAGAAGCCGGATTCCTTCAGATTCAGTCCATACCACAACTTCGGAGCCAATCACTCAGAGCCTAAGGGTACGTCGAGTAGTCTTAAACCATAATTTGGGCAATATTTCTGTTGATCCTTCTTATTGGCATATTCGTTCTGCTTTTCACTTTGAAGTAATGAACCCAAAAAAAGTTTTATTCTGAAACAGTGATGCTTTTGGAATGCTCAGAGTGCTTGATTTATCTTATTTGTCCTACTTTGTTCTCGATGAAGGCTTGCATCCTATCGTGCCTAAATCGTTGGGAAAACTAGTCCATTTGAGATACTTGTGGTTAAGTAATGTAGATGTCTCTAACTTAAAAACAATCATAAGGAATCTACGGAACCTAGATGTTAGATTTAGAGCATCCACAGCACTCAAGAGGGTTGATTGGATGAATTTTAAGGTGAATCCAATCCACCTCAATCCACCCCACAACAATTTTCAATCCATCCCAAGGTGAATTCACCCCGCGCACTTCTGAGCTGCGCGCTTGAAATGGACGTCCCAGATCCTCCCATGTGTATCAATCTCACGAACCAAAGTCCCGGAGAAGTTCTAAACCGCGCGTAGAGTTAAACCAATAGGAAAATGCCACGTTTTTTATTTTTTATTTTAATAATTAGCCGCTCGGTTCAGAACCGCGCGGCATCACCATGAGGTTTTTAGGCTTATTTTGGTTTCAAGTCTTTTAGGCTTATTCTTTTAAGGCATTGGCAATAAGGCATTAGCATATCCAACATATTAGTATATCCAAGGCATTAACTTGGCATACCCAACCTTATTCCACAAGTTTCCCAACCCATTTCCTCCGTTAATCACTTCAAAATGTCAGGTTATTCTAGTTCGTGACCGAGGAAAAATACTTTCAAAACTACATGTAGCTCTAACGCGGAAGTAAAACGAAGGGGGAACGCCGACATCACAAATAATTGGCCGTTACAATTGACATCGGACAACGATCCCACCCCATCGTACGATGAGTTGAACCGAGTAGATATCCTCCCGGACGGCTAGGTCCATATTTCTACTGGATCGGAGGAAATACCGGTAAGTTTTATATAAATTTCATGTGTTATTAACGTATATTGCAATGTGTTCGATAAAATGCCCGAATGAACTTCTAACGTGTTAATGTGTTTTTTTTTGTCAAAACCGAGATGAATTACAGTTTAGGGGATCATTGGATAAGGTACTGAATGGTACCGATGGATTTCCGTGTACCCGACGTTGAAGAAGTTGGTCGACGGTATGGGTTTTGCGGACTTTTGCTCGATTAATGCGGGAAACTCGGATAACCGTCTCATTCATACTCTCGTAGAACGGTGGTGGCCTTCCACCCATACCTTTCACTTCCCTTGCGGGGATCTGAGTTTCACACCGTTAGACTTTGCCATGCTAACGGGCATATCTTTTGGGAGGGGTCGCGAACTCCCGTACGACGAGGGGTACTTCAAGTTAGAGGAAGCATAAAAGATGTTCCCGGGAATCACAATCTCTGACATGAGGTACGATAACATCACTCTCTCATATTTAAAAAAGTGGCAAGAGCCTTTGAATCCAAATCTCCACAATTACGACTCAGAAATGGATATCGTGTATACACGGGAATTTATTGCCTATATGATGGGTAATCTCTTCTTCTCAAATGGTGTCACTTCCCTTCGGGCGGGTTATCTGGCAGCCTTGACAGACTACGATATTCTTGGTGCGTCGGGTTTTGACTGGGGTACGCCGATTATGGCGGCTTTGTATCGGGGACTTGATGAAGTCTCAGTTCTGAGGCCCGGGAAGGTGAAAAAATCGATCACCGGATTCTATACGGTGTTGGAGTACTGGTTCTTCGAGTACTGTCGGGTTGGAATGTATCTAGTTAAGGTACCAAACTTTAACCATATTTATCCTCGTATTTCTAGGTGGAGAGATGAAAGGGCGAGTACCGGGGCTGAAATCCATCGCTCTTTTGCTGTGATTAGAGATATGATAGAATGGAACGACAAAACCAACATAGATTGGCAACCATGACACAGGTCTACAAAATTGAGACGTCCAGAGGTAAGAGTTACTACAAAGCTGAGCACCCAGAGGGTTCCATTGGTGTCAGTCCCATACGACCATGGTACGCTTTGGTATTTAGGAGATCGGTGTATGCGTCAGATGACTGGGCTTGATAGTGTGACCTATGACCCCCCTCAGGAGATTATACAATTCCCAAGGTACGATCGAGAGTTTTATCAGAGTCTGAAGGATGTGGACTTCTATGATGGTCATGATTATCTTGTTCCCGACGTAAATTACATGACATATTGACGTCTCGTTCATCCAAATCCCAAGATCGGTTACACTTTAGTAAAAAAGACGGGAAATATTTGGTCGGTCGGGCGTGATCTAGTGAGTCCCGATGAAATCTTGCCGCCTACATCGAGTTTAGCTACGTCTTCACAGGTGCAAGACTATGGTGTTCAGGCGACCGACGATCCACGTCATATGGGATGGTTCATGGATGTAGCGGGACCAAACAATCAACGTAGACGGATACCGATCCCGTTGATGCAAGTATCGTACCCGTGTCCACCTACGTATAGTACGGATGAGTTGTGGCATCAAACCAAATGATTACGGCATGCGGCATATGAAGACTCGAGGCAATACGTTGATCGCACGACCGAGTTAGAGGAACAGCTGAGGGGGAGGGATGAGATCATCCGAGAGACCTCCGATAGACTAGCTGAGATCTCCATTTCATACCAGACAGAGCCGGTTGTGTAATGTACCTATGACGAGAGTCTTGCACGTGGCAGACGCACCCGCCAAACGAAGAGAGGTCGTCCTAGTTAGGCTATATTTTATTTAGAACTTTTATTTATGTTTTGTTTAAACTATGTTGTGTATTAATATTATTTAAACTATGTTTTATTCAGACTATTAATATATTTTTTATTTTGAAAATTATATTTTTGGAAACTGATTGTACAAGTTACTCAACAGACATATTAACGGCTATATTTTTTTTAGAAACTTGTTGTACAAGTTACTCAACAGACATATTAACGGTTATATTCGAAGAATAGAAACTTGTTGTATAAGTTACTCAACGGCTATATTAACGGCTATATTAACAACTATAATTTTGTTTTGGAAACTTGCAGTATAAGTTACTCAACGAACATATTAACGGCTATATTTTTGTTTTGGAAACTTGCAGTACAAGTTACTCAACGAACATATTAACGGCTATATTTTTGTTTTGGAAACTTGTTGTACAAGTTACTCAACGGCCATATTAACGGCTATATTTTTGTTTGGGAAACTTGTTGTACAAGTTACTCAACGGCTATATTAACGGCTATATTTTTTTTGGACACTTGTTAACGGCTAGTTTTTTTCATCTATAAATGTCATTCATCTCCTACACTCTCCTCCCATCTAATCTTCTACACTATCTTCCCTCATTACCTTACAAACAAAACCATTATGTCTTCCTCAAGCTCTCAATCTAATTCTCAAAACCACTCTCAATTCTCCAATACGAACCAACAAGGAAACGTCTTTCCTCATCAATTCGGTACATTTGATCCGTCGCAAATTCCTAACACTTCCCAAGGTCAGAATCACCATGTTCGCCAACTATTCCCGCCATCCGACAATCAATTTCAATCTCAAACCCATGTATATTACCCTTATTACCCAAACCAAGGATATTACCCTCAATTTGATGGGTATACGGGCTCGTACCCTCAACCGGGAAATCCATATTATTCATCTCAAACTTGTTTCGCCGGTGGAAGTTTGAGTGCCACACTGATGTAAGGTACATGGGGTTTAAATAATTTAAATCTTAATACGTTGACTCAATCCAAGGAACTCAATCCGATGCAAGGTACGCCGGTTGCATCTCCGGTTGTCTCTCCGGTCATCTCCAAGGAACTTAATCCAATTCTCACGAGAAGTAATATGTGGACTCATGGGAAGGCAAAGTCTACAAGAAAAATGGCATCGACACCTATTATAGTTAAGGACGTAGCTCAGGCTGAGGAACTCAATTCTGTTCTCACGAGAAGTAATACGTGGACTCGCGGAAAGGCAAAGTCTAAAAGAAAGACGACATCGACACCTATTATAGTTGAGGATGTACTTGAGGCTTCGGATGATGTTCATAATGACAAAGAACAATACTCCAACTCTAAGAATTGGTCGTCCGATGACTTCGTGAATTTTGCATGCGCTTGGTCCCAAGTGTCTCAAAACCTTGCTACCACAAACAACCAAAAAGCCGCTACATTTTGGTTCAAGGTGCATGATCAATTCAACTCCTTCTATATTGACCAATCGATGTGGCGATTGAATAACAGTGTCAATTGTGCGTATAAGGGGCGACTCAATAAGGAATGTTCAATTTTTAGAGGTATCATTCAAGACCTTGAGAGCCGACATCATACCAGCATTGGAACGGATGACTTCGTAAGTATTTTATTTATTTTTTCTCATTTCATTAATGTTCAAAGGTGAATCATACTCTAAAAGATATTTTTACTTAATTTCTTGGAACGTATGGTAAACGATACATTTTTTCAAGTACAAGGCAAACTATTTAAACTTGGGGAAGCGTACAAAGTTTTATAAACTTGCCCAAAATGGTCTCAAATTCATCACATCGGCCATCCCGGCTGCAACGTTGCTAGGAAGTCCAACTTTAACGATATCCCGGGTAACTCCACCAATATCGATCCTGAAACACCTACATCCGACACTCCAAATATCGTAATTCCAGATAGTTCTATCAACGTGGATGCGCCACTATATTCTTGTGGAGATGTACGACCGAACGGCCAAATAAAATATAAGGCATAAGAAGCGGCAAAGGAAAGTATAAGTTTTTGGGGGAAGATGATGTTTGAGACAACGTCCAGCATGATGAAGTCACGGAATCTGAGAGACGAGCAGAAGAAAGAGGAAAAGGAAGCTAAAGCTAGACGTCAAGCAGAACGAAAGATGATGAAAGAGGCTGAGTTTCAAAGGAGGCGTGAAGCGGAGCTAACTCGAAAAAAAAACTTCAATGACTCGCATATGTTAAAGGTGATGACAACGGACTCAAGTAACCTACTACCGGCACAAAAGTGTTGGATAAAGAAGCACATTAAAGAATATTCGAAGAAGTTGAAGGAGTAGTGTCCAAGTGATGACGACGTTTCTAGTGATAAAGATTGATGTAATCCTTAGCATTAATAGTAGTTATTACGATCTATATAATTTTATTATTTCAATAAAATTGTTATTAATGGTTCGTAATCTATAAAATTGATACAAAATTAAAATGCTGAAGCAATAAACTACGTTTCATTAAAGTGTTACATAGATGAATACTTGGAAACAAAAAACATTAAAACTTCAACGTTTAACTTGAAAAGAAAATACATTACTTTAGAAAATAAACAAACAATGATGAAGACTACAATTATTCTGCCCCTTTTCGACTCCACAAATGCGCGAGAAGTTCATCTCGTAATTGGAAATGAGCTCTTTTATTTCTAATTTCACGAACCATCTGGATGTACTCTGCCATAGTGTTGATCGCGTGTCTTGGATTTAAGTCCTCCTTCCAATTATTCACGGCTTTTCTAAATTTGAGATTAATGTCCATTTGCCAGATGTAAGTATGATGCTCATCTTCCACGATCATATTGTGCAAAATTATACATGCGTACATAACATTTCCTAGATCACTAGTTTTCCAAAATCGCGTACCGTTTGTCAATATTTGAAACCTAGCTTTAATACCCCAAAAACACACTCTACGTCTTTCCGACATGATTCTTGCATCTTCAAAAAATGTCTTTCGGCATCGTTGGACAGATTTCTTATGGTTTGAACAACTGTTTGCCATCTTGGATAGACTCCATCCGCTTTAGTAATACCCCATAGTGTGCGGTACCGTACCTATATTATAATTGTATGGCGGCGTACTCTATTAGATTAGTTGTTGAAAAGCTGCTCTTGATGCAAAATGTTCACGTTGTTGCTAGAACCGGGTACCCCAAAGAATACATGCCATATCCAAAGATCTTGGGATGCAACCGCTTCTAAAATTACCGTTGGGATTTTCTTATGCCCGGTATATTGTCCTGCCCACCCTGTAGGACAATTCTTTAATTTACAATGCATACAATCTAAACTACTTAACATCCCCGGGAAGCCTCGCGATCCATTCACTTCTAACAAGTGTAATGTATCGTCTTTATTAGGAGATCTAAGGTATTGAGCTTTGAATTGTGTTATAATAGTTTTACAAAATTCTTTCAAGCACAAAATAGCCGTAGACTCCCCAATCTGAAGGTATTCTTCGTGGGCGTCTGCGCTCATACCGTAACATAACATGCGAAGTGCGCACGTTATCTTTTAGTGCGAGGATAAGCCCATAGTCTTGGCGGCATTTTCTTTTTGAATAAAATAGGGGTTAGAAGAAAGTATTTGATAATAAATACGTTGATACACATATTCGCTCATACGAAATCGACGACGAAATGAGATACCTTTGAATCTTGGGTTTTTACCGAAGTAATCCCGGTTAAGGCTATCCTCCCCCAATTTATGCTCACGGCTTTTCCGTTTGTCAATCCGTCCCCTTTTACTACCTCCCCGCCTCCGTGATGATGTCACATCTTGCTCTTTTTTTTCTGTTTATCCCATCTCAATCATCATCTTGCCATACTCGTGCAACAATTTAACTTAATGTCGGAATAGTTCTTTGTCACTGGACGATGATGAAGAGGATGACGAAGACGATGATGAGAGTGATGTCTCGGTCCTGAGCAGGTCAGCAATGATTTCGTCAGACATGATTCGGCGCAATTGATAAGAAATGAAGAAGGTTGAGTTTTGAGATATAAGATGAATGAGTTTATTGTAGAAGAGAGTAGGAGATGAATGGGGGTTATAAATAGAGGGAAAAAATAGCTGTTTATAGCCGTTGAGCATCTTGTTGAAGAAGTTTGACCAGGAAAAAACTCAGGTGAAATAATGGGGAACTAAAGATATTTTTTATGCAAGCTTATGCCGCGCACTTCTGAACCGCGCGGCAAAAACTAGCCGTTTAGAAATCTTTAAATCTCAGCCGTCCACGTGGTCAAATCCTAGACGTTGAAGTTACGCGTAATTCAGAACTGCGCTTAATATGAACCATTGATAAGAGGACACGTGTTATCATCTTAGGGGAGAAGTGTTGCCGCGCACTTCTGAACCGCGCGTTATGGCTGCGCGCACTTCAGAACCGCACGGCGTGAATTCACCCTCAATCCACCCTCAGGGTGGAAAATCCACCCAAATCCATCCTTGGATGCATTTTTCTCTTGCCACATCACGTATTCACGTAGCTGCTGAGAGACGAATTGGGTGGAAAAGAGGGTGGATTTGGAATTCACCCTGCCACGTCAGGGTACACCTAGCTGTTGTGGGTGCTCTTATATCATACAGCGAAGCCTAGGTCAAAGCTAAGAGGGCTAATTCGCAGTCAAATTTACACCAACTGCGACACTTGAGTTTATATGGATTAGCTTTTAATCCACCGAATAATGAGGGGTCCACCTCAAGGAACCTTCAGACGCTGAATCAGCTAGCTATAACGAAGTGGAGCCGTGTGAAAGAAGGTTGGGACAAGTATACTAACCTTTTGTATCCAAACAACTGGGTTTGTTTAGTGACTTACACTTGCATGAAGAAGACATTCTAATTGGATCTCTAATTTGGATAAGCTTGAATGCTTACTTTTGTATCCAAACAAAACAGAGGAAGACATGTTGAAGAATCCAATAGAAAGATTTAGCATTTTCTCCAAAAATCACACCAATCTCTACAAGCTGCTGTTAGGTGGAGTGTACATAGAGAAGCTTTCTGATCCGTGATTTCCCACACAACTTCTCCAGCTTTACCTTGGCGGAATCCACAATAAGGGGCGACATCATATCAACACTTGGAAAACTTCCAAACCTTGTGTTTCTTAGTTTATTAGAGTGTTCACTCCATGCAAAGGAAATGGTCTTCTCTCATGGAGGTTTTCCTAATCAAGATTTACGACTCAGGGGCTTGGAGGATTTGGAAGAAATGCATGTGGAAGAAGAATCTTTAAAAAGCCTCAGGGTTTTATATATTGTTGAATGTTCAAATCTAAAGATGCTTCCGGATGGTTTGCAGCATGTCACAACCCTTGGGAAGTTATATTTAAAGGATATGCCAAAGGAGTTCAATGGCAGAGTAGAGAAAGGCAGATAAGATTGGGAGAAGGTTGCACATGTACCTACAATCATTACCAGGTGAGTTCAGTTATATTGTTACGAGTCAAATCAGTAATTTGAGTTTTAGTACTGAATTTGGTAAGCTTGCTTAATAGTGATTGTTTAACTGAAGTTTCATGGGGTTTGGACTTGCAGGTAAATCATGCGGTGTTAGGTGAGAGGTGGCTTCCGGCGGCAACGTCAACCGTCAAACTTGACGCACTTTTATCTTGTGTGCTTTCAGTTTGCTTCTATGTTGTATTTCTGATTGGTATTGAAATAAATGTACCTAATTTGAACACTACTTGTATACTTTTTAATAACTTGGATCACTGTAATTTTATGTACGTTGTTTGGGGATGAACGTGTCGATGATGATGTTTTATAGTTGCTGCAGACCTTTCCTTCTTCTTCGATGTTGGTGATGAAGTAGAGGATGATTCCACCTCTTCATGGTGAGGATCTTGTCGTAGTGGGAGATTATCGCGAAGAAAAGTTGTGACGACCTACCGAACGCCGGTCAAATCCACCCGAGCGTTTTGAGTTTTGTCCGAGTATATATGTTCTCTATATCCTAATATAGTTGTACGCCAAGTTTCGTCGCAATCGGATTTGGTTAAGGGGGCGAAAAGGGCCAGTACGCTTCGTCTCATGTTTTAACGTTTCCTTTTAGAACTTGACTATTTACTTAGTAGCTATATTAAGGAGGAACCTTGGTCCAATCCTTCCCATGACTAAAAGAGCTTTAATGCTCTGTCATCAAGGACCCCGGCTCATGGGTTATCTACAAGGGATAATCATGAGTTCTCCTAGGCTTAGAGAAGACCAGGGGACATTGCCCCGCGGGATATCCGAGACGCACCGCCCCTTACAGATGGACAATATAAATAGTCCAGGCTCGTCGCCCCTTCATATATGAGTCCCTTATCTAGAAACCGGCATATTGAGCTACCCTGATCCGCTACAGGACAGGTGTGTTTTCCGTACCTCGCGCGCGGCACGAGAGATTACGATGTAGGGATTATTGAGGGAACCTTCAGCGTTGTTGCCTATACCGAATACATATTCGATGACCCCTCACGAGTATCCAGGATTATTCGGATGTCGCTCTAGCATCCGTGGGTTGTATGCCACTGGCGCACCGCGCCCGTGAAGATGGCTGGTACACGACGACCGCACGTACGTGTACGCCACACGGTCCCTTATTCCGCTATGCTCCGGGCACTGTAGAGGCGGTCCCGGGCTGGGCTGTGACAAAAGTGTAGTGGGAGATTATCGCGAAGAAAAGTGCTTAGTCGTTTCTCAGGGGTGTTAAGGCTTATGTTAGTCCTGGTGTTTGTGTTGGTGGTAGTTTTGGTGAAGGGGAGGGGAAGTCAGAGATACAACTTTTGTCACTGTGTGCTGCAGTACCGGTGTGGAATTTTCTTGATGGTGGTTGGAGAAGAGTGAAAGAGGGAAATGATGAGCAGGGAGAGGGCTTGATGCGTAGTGCTGGGCAAATAGATCCTGTGAAGGCTGTTAATCCCGGTTTAATTTTGATGCTTATGAAGATTATTACGTGAAAATGCTATGTGGCATTGGGTATAGTATGAAGAAAATTAGACTTGTAACAGGCAATAATAACAGTTGTCCGAAGCATTTCATAGGAGCTCCGAGAGATCTCAATTACCCCTAAATGGCATCTTCTGGCATTAGAAAAACAACTTTTTCGAGGACAGTTGCGAATGTTGGGTTTGCGAATTCTACCTACACGGCAACTATCAAGTCTTATTCTAAGATGAATGTCAGTGTTAGTCCAAATGTTCTTTCCTTCAAGACCTTAAACGAGAAGCAGTCATTTGTCGTGAGGGTTTCTTCAGAGGAACTGGGAACTATTAAATTTGCGTCACTAGTTTGGTCGAATGGTGTTCACAGTGTAAGAAGTCCTATAGTTATCTTCCAAAGCACTGATCCTTCCAATGTCTAATACTAGATGACTAGATATTGTATATCTATGTAGTAAAGAACAGATCTATTGTTATTACTGTTAATAAGTGTGTTATTGCTTAGAATTATGGTTGCTTATGCTATTGCCTTCTTACATTCACGAGCAATGTGGCACGCGCTAGCGCGTGCAAACACATTATTTGTAAGATTTAAGTTGGGTTTGAGTGTAATTTTATAATATATTAAGGTTTTTTTTTTTTTCTTAGGAACACCATATTATGCTCACCTTTTTAACTAAAATTTTGTGCCGGATAATACTCATCCTTGGATATAGTTTTTGCAATAAGATGATAACTAGATATTTGATCAAAGAAGCTTGCACTATGTTTTTTTTTTTCTTGAGGTACCTTGAATGATGTTCTCATTTGCTAGTTATTAAGTTTGTTCTTACTAAGTTTAAAAATCTTTGAGGGAATTGAACGACAGCTTACGAACTATTGTGATCTTCATATCCAAGTGGAAACACATAGCTTGTTGGTTCTATATATAGGATCTCAAAGACAACTATCAAATGACTTTAATGTACTTAGTATTATAATTTGTAGTTTTGAATTAAATCTACCTAGTTTGGTTTAATTTTTTTAATATAGCTTCGTGTTTCAGATCATTGACTTCTTTATTTTAATTTTTGTGTTTTTGTTTTTGTTTTTGTTTCAGATTACCGAAGAATAATGCCCTTCTTGTTTATAAGGGGATATGGTGTAATTATGGTTTCACCGCCATTAATGACTGCTTGATCAAGAGAGAGAAGGGTTGAGTCAATGGTTTATATTGATTTCTTACCATTATTTTTTTCTATGTGTTAATCTTACTAAGGCAGTCCTATTCTACATGGTTTTGCATATATAGAGTTTTTTACTGAAACAAATATGGTACTCAGAATCTGTAGGAACAGGTCATTCCAAAAAAGTTGGATTATAAAGATTTTGCCAATGAATCAGAGACCTAGTGCATGAGTAACAGTTTATAAAAATCTCGACCTGTTAATTCAACATTGAATTTGACGATTTTTGGTCCATAATATTCCAGATATTGGTTATATTGTTTTTTTTTACTTCCCTCATCCAAAGTTAAAATCACATTATCGATCATCTCCGCTGCAATAACTATCACATCTCTCCCAATTAATGTTATAAGAGAATATACCAGGCAAGTTCCAAAGTATGTTGCAGGTATTGTAGATTGTGGAGACCAAATAAGGTTTTCTAGTAAAAGTATAAAAAAAGTTGCAGGTTAATAGATATTGAGGGTCACCAGAGATAAAAGTAATGTACTCAACTTAGCAAGCAATCAAACAATCAATCAATGTCAAGACAAACATCTAGCAAACAAAAGACGGTGCGAATAATTCAAAATAATTTGATTACATCTATGTAATTAAAAACATCATTTAGCAAATAAAATAACATGTTCATAACATAAAGAATTCTAAACACATTGCAAAAAGGATTCTAAGTTTAAGCAATTTGTTACTTAAAACTAAAAAATATTTAAAAGGTGTGATACTTCTAGTCACTTTGAGAAGGTCATAATCTATATATAATCACTGTCTAAGACTGCTGTTTTGTACTATGGATTTTCTGCAACCTTGATAGTAGTATTCTCCTCCTGAAAGTACAAAAAAAATTCAAAAAATGAGAAACTTAAAACATTTCCACATTTAATTCAATATGAATACAGAATTTGAAGAACAAATTTTAAAGCTGAAGTAATCGAATTGAATAATTCTTTATACAAAGTTCAATTAACAGTGTAACGAAACTTTAGTGTTTATTTTTGAAATTATATAACAAATAAATAAACTTTCCTTTAAGAAGAGGATTGGCTACATCTAAATATATTTCATATCAATATAGGTTGCTAAACAAGTAACTTAGAAAGAACAGTTTAGAAGGCCTAATTTCTTTACTGTACTACTATCCAGTCCATCAAAGCTCTTTTTCATACCATACTGATGGCTCTTTTGACACCTATCCCACATCTCCCCCTAACCTAGCATTGCAATGGTAGTCTTACTATCTTGCTGCAGCTAGACATCGTCGTTCTGAGGTCTGAGTGCTTCATCCTACTAGACCCGGAATCTCCCTCGGAACAGATCCCACCAATGTTCTATGTCTAGGCTACAGAACTATAGGTAAGGTAGCTAAACTTAGCTTGCTCAAGTTGGTCCTGTGTGACCTGAAGATTGTACAATTGTTGTATTTAAATATAAAGAATATTTTATTTTTCATGTAGTGCAACCCAGATAGGTTAAAGAGTGGAACTTCCTTTCGCTTCCTATAAGTTAATCAAGTCTTCTCCTCAGGTTGAGTTGTCCTATCTCTAATCTCTTTGTTAGAATACTCATAAGGTTTAGTTCACAGTTGAACGCATGTCACCTTGACATTGAATTCCATAAGGCCTCAGTCTTTCAATACTAATCAAACCTCATCTTCCCTCCCAATAAAAAAAATCACGATTAATTTAAAGTCCTACTCATCTGGTTTAAAAAATCAAACAAATTAAGCCAATTAAGAATAGTCATAAAAAAATGCATTACCTTTGTTGAGTAGCACCAATTTAGGTAAGAATAAAATTTTTATGGATTTCCCCTAAATCTTTCTCCCAAATCAAGAAATAAATATTGTAAAACTCGGATTTCCCCCAAATCAGTAAGAGCAAATCTGCCCAAAATAAAACTCTACCAGCCTATCTTTCTCGCCAATTCCTCCAAACCTCTTGCGGGAAACACAACATATCAAATTCGAGTCCAACCATACCACCCCCATTAGCTTGATTTATTATGGTTTCTCATGGAAGGACCCAATCTCTGGCTCCCTTCGGCCTAAATTGATATCCCAAGTTGGACTTGTACTGAGAATGCCATGATCGATCTTCTGCATCATGGTACTGGAGATTTTCATCACTTCCATCGTCACTTTCTGTAACAGAGTGGTGTACTGCTATTAGAGAGGGAGAGTGGGAGAGAAGCTAGACCAAGGGCAAAGGGAGATGGAGAAAGAGAGTGAGAGAAAGACAGAGTTGGGGAGGGGGTATAAATATGAGAGATACACAATTTATAGAGGAGAACCGGAGAAGGATTTGTTTAGAGAATGAGATTGAAAGAGAAGGAGTTTAAAACCTAAAACTTCCATCCAAATGGGCAATTTAGGGTTGGAAGCCCAGATAATTTCCATGGTACAGAAATCATTTGTTTGGTAGTTACAGACGTTACTCGTATTTGAAAGAACATAACTGGTTACATGGTCTCTACTGTGTGTGCCTTGAACCAAATAGTATTATGCTATGAAATGAGAATGGTACCATGTTTTAGATCAACTGTTAATTACCGTGATCAAACCTTTACAATTTATAGAATGTCAAGGACAAATTCTGTAAAAGCCTACTGTTTGATGTCCAAAACTAAATATGGCAAACTAAAATGGAGTCTATGAAATGTTTCCAGCTGAAAGTATATAATTTTGCAATTCATCTGTGATCTGTAAAAAAAATCTCACTCTCCAAAATTTCCTATCCTTATGAAATCTTATAAAAACTGCCATAGTTAGAAAATATAAGAGCTTCACCATCACCACAATACCGTGAATAACTACAAAATTTCTTAATCAAGTCGCAAGCATAAACTTACAATTTACAACAAAGAGGGTTGTCTGTTTCTTAGTTTTTACTATTGTTTTGTTGCAGGAATTGAAGATCTCTTGATATCTGTCTTCCTCGCCACCTTCAGCCACTTTATTTGCCTTCTCACTAACAATTCTATCCATCTCAGATTGTCTAACAGTTGGGAATACTGCACGAAGCATGACACGAAGTACTCTCTTATCGTCTTCTTCTATGGGGTCTTTTTCTGTTCTAAGCTCCATGGTCATATCTGGGGCTGCCACCTTCAGCTTTGCTCGCCTCTGCACTCGAACATAGCCTTTTGTCAGCTAAGGATTCATTTACACGTGAATGTAAAATTAAAACTAAACTAATGACATGAGTACAAGTTCATGGCTCCTACGGGAAAATAAGTATGTACGATAAAATACATAAAGACTGCACATTAGCAACATCGCTCTTAAAGTGCTAACCCAATGGTAGAGAGAGTCAGAACTGCCTTTCATGTTTCACAATGATCTTTAGGGGTTCTAGTAAACCCTTATAAATTGTTAGATCACCTGAGACCTTCACCTAAAATTAGAAGTTGTACCTGAGACCTTCACCTGATCAATCAGGCATCCAAAGACTAGAAGGTAAACAGAGATCATACAAGTAGCACAGTACAACTCATCACAAAGCACTCTATAATGGATATTCTTGAATTTGACTAAATGTGTAGATATTTTGAGCATGCATATTAGCATTCAGAACAAGGGACACCCTTCAAAATTCCTCATGACAACTCATGTTGAAATTCTTATTACACTCAGCTTTCTAATTCATTGGTGCCATTTCGAAACACAAGTTGCCAGTGAAACTAGAGGACATCAGATTCCTTATGTCTCCCCTTATTTACCCAATATATATTTGGTCATAAGGAGGAGACTCAACTCAAATTCCCTTCAACATTCTAGAGTTTACCCAACGTGAAATTGATTACATTTATATTTCAAAAGATAATACAAAACCCCATCTTATTACACTCAGGCCTTCCAAAGCATGCCTCGTCATATGCAACAGTGGAATGGACGTCTGAAACCAAAGAAAAAAGATGGGTTGTTTTATATATATATATATATATATATATATATATGATTCACGATTCAAGCGATTCACGATTCATCGATTCTTATAGAAACGTTTCACCTTACGATTCATGATTTTACAACAATGATCATAATCAAGATGATAATTAGAAAAATATAATACAGTTACCCACCTTGGGTCTTTCCAAACACTGTGGAAACTGAAGCGTGGGATGACAAGTACTACGTTCAAAATCTCTGCTAGAGCCACCACATTGCAGATCTGCAAGGAAACAGTTAACAAGTATAAATAACAATCATATACATACTTTACGTGAAGATCATATTCTTGTAATGTTTGGCACACCTAGAACACTTTCAAAACATTAACCTCAATATCATAAATTCATAACTAATGCTTGAGACCAATTGTAAAATTACTTGCGACATTCTTAGAAAATTTGAATTACTATTTCTACACTAATTTCATTTAAATATTGCAATGTTACATCATCCAAAGGTATTCAGTCCCTGGTACAGGCATAATAGGCTAATAGGTTTTCTTTATTACTTTCATACACAATTATGATAGTTTTGGAAATATCACGATGATTTTTGGATTAATCATGAAGATTATCGAGGGCCTAATCGCGAGATAGAAAGCCATTAACGGCCTACCATGAACCAAGGTAATTGGTACAAAAGTCTTGTGATGGGACTAATTAAAGTCATAATAGTCTAATAGCTTTCTTTATATGGGTAGGCCTTGGATGGGAATTAATAGCTCAACTGGTAAATATTGATCATGATTCAAACAATGAAAGCAAAGAAAATACATGAACCAAGACGGTGAATGATGCACTCATGCCTATTAGAAGGATATCACATACCGAAAAACGTTGCTGATTAAGACCACCATTAGCTTCCACAGCCAAGTAGCCAGTAGGACTAGAGGATCCTGAAATTAGTGAACCAAAGTCAGTTTCCTGCGCATAGTAGCTGTTCTCTTTCTCTTCTTCATACTATGAGAAGATTCCCCCAACTCCGTTCTTATTAATTTCTTTTACTCATTTTTGAAATAATACATTACGTAAAGGATGATAAAACAGTTTTAAGATAAGACTGTACCGGAGAGTTTTCTGCAAATAGTAGTTGCACAGGGTTTCTGTTCTTTACGCCTTCTATTGTATGTCCATATGGAAGACAACTACAAAAGGCGCAACACATATTTTCAAATCATTACACCCACCATAGTACAAATATATTAACGGCAAATACCAGCAAAATTTTATGTATAGCTTCGTATATAATAATAGACATTTCCTTTCAACCTACTGAAACATGAAGTTGATCAATATGGATATAGCAATGTTGTATTCTGATGGAATCAAGTTACTTAAGAACAATGCGGAGGCAGCTTCCAACTATCTAACTTGGTAGTTGGCACGAGTTAACGCTTATTGATTATATCTCACAGATTCTGATACCGTTATATTTTGCAAAGACTCAGTTCAGTTAAGTTTAAGAAATTAGAAAATTTAGGAAACCGTGGATGACAAGTAGAAACATCTGTATCATATAATCGATACACAAAAATATAGAGTGAGTTCAGAGACACCATTAAACTTGACCACAAATGTCCCAACATTTATTGTGTTGCTTTATTCATTGGATTATTTGGACAACATAAGGCAACTTGGAGATACTAATCACCGACTAACCAATTACTACCATGTTAAGATGATGCCTGTAATTCTTCAAAATTTTAGCGATTTTCTTGACGTTGTGAGAATACCATAAAAATATCACATCCCTATCATAAAATTAAGAACAACTGATATTTCTCCGACGTAATCTCACTAGAATTCAACGAAAAAGCTTACGAAGAGAATTTTTTTAAAATGGGTACCTGTTTCGAATAAATGTGTTAGTTACTTAATGAAACAAAGAATGCCAGATTCCAATCTAATAAAAAGCAATATACATCAATTAAATAAGCAGCCATTGTTGATATAAGTAAAATACAACAATCCCACAAATACTAATTAATTTCACAATCAAAAACTAAAATGGGGCAACCCCAATGTAGTAGAAACAACACAAACCTCAATTCCAAAAGCATTATCAAACTGAATAACATTCCAAAGCTTATAAAAGATCTCGGGACTATGATAAACAGAGCCCGGGAGAGGGCGAGGAGCAACAATACCAGAGAAAGATCCCACACACATGAACAAACCCAAGATATAAAACAATGGGAGTATAAGAAAAAGGCGACAATTGCGCCTTAAGAGCAATCAAAACCCTCAACTTGATGTACAACATGAAAGAGAAGGAGATAGAAACTCAAAAATGCGTGAGTATCGATCTATATGGTTATCTATCTCTAAGTTAAGTTTTTTGAATTGATCTCACCTTGCATTGTTATCTATAGTATTTACTACAACGCTCTTCCTCAGAGTTGCACTTGATGCCTCAGACCTCAGTTCTTATGCAAACTTTCGAAGTAACAGTTTTCTCCTCAATTCGATTGAAGAGAAATAAAAAAGAAAGTTTTTTACTCAATCAATCAAAAGCGCCAGGGATTCATATAAAATAAGAAATCAAAAAGAATTTTTTTTCTTCTATCGATTGGAGACTTCCTACCTAACTAATGTTAATGCTACGGTGAGGTTCTTGCCTTTTTACAAGTTTTCGAGTGTTGTTCCATAAATTCTTTACAGATTCAGCATTTTATTTTTCGATCTCATTTTTTATAATCAATTGTTGACGTTAACTTCAAGTTCAAGTTATTATAATAGAACAGTCTTTATACTTGATTCGAGATGAAAAAGATACTATGTGAGACCGAAGATATGATAAAAGACATTTTATTGTTACACATTTTTGGCATTCGTCTGTACTTACCCATAATTTTATCCGCTTGCAGCCCCTTATGCCTTAAAATATGCCGTTCATTTTTCTACCCAAATCTTTTACTAGTTTACCCGTTTGTTTTGAGACTTTTCAATGAAAAAAATAGGGAAGAAAGAAAAAGGGAAGTGATTTTTGGGGGAAAGATGAATATGAGAATAGAGTTTGTATCCCAAATATGGTTTTAGTGGGAGAGATTGATATAAGAAGAGGATTTTTCCAATGATTTTATGGTACATCATAGTCTATTTGTACTCGTTGCATGAAAATAATAAAGAGAGGTGAACTCAAAATGAAGGAGAAGTATGAGTAATTGTTACTCACTAAAGAAAATTGTGAAAGAATGTGAGCTCAAAATGATGAATGAGGGGAAAAGGTGTTCTATTCCATGTGTACTTCATAAGATAGGGAGTTAGTATAACTGTTAGTCTCAGAATGCCAGCAAAACACCCAATCCGTCACGTCTATTCTCTTGCCTACATTATAGCATTTTCAAGACTTGTTTGATCTTGAGTTTAGCATAGTCAATTTAGTGGAGATGAGAGATAGGGATTCTATGTTAGTTAACTTGACACCATCTATGACAATTGATTTTTTGTCCGTGAGATCTTTCAATTTACAGTACGCCGTTTATTTGATGAAATTAAAATTTTTCTATTCACATACTCATATTCATATTTCACATAGAGTGTTTGCTACTCAATTCTCAGTAATTTTTGAGTGAACAGCCTAATGAGGCCTAAGTTAAAATAACTTTCCAATATAGTATTCTAACTGCGGCTGAGTAATACGTTGAAGACGAGAGAGTATCCTTTTGACTATGCACGCACACACACACATACACCAAGTAATTCATTTAGTGATTATTTTATATAACACATTGGCAATGTCTTGGTCTTTATAGGATATTCTAGATTCATTGTCTTTCTATCATGCCTTGCGTTTAGGGGGAGTGTTGTCTTCTTTTGCTTACTTATTTCAGATACACTCCCCATGTGTGTTTTTCATTTATCTCATTTTACGGGGGTTACCATTATTTTGAGGGAGAGATGCATATTGTGTTGGGGTATTGGTTTTGACTTTTTTAGTATCATAATAGTCTATCTTTTCAGAATATTTGTTTTGACAATTACTAGTATATATTTCTCATTTATTATGTGTTTAACTCACTCAGTGACTGTTATACATTGTGTTCGATTGGTTTGTTTATCTTTTTATTGGCTATTTACCCGTTGTTCATCTGTGCCAAAAAGGGAGATAGATGATCCTGACAGGTAAGTCAGGTAAGTTATGTTATTTTCTCTGGATCCCTTATATTATTTGAACAGTTACGTGATGTATCTTGTTTAGTGTGCAGGGATTCCAGAGTATATGCTATAAGATGAAAGTGGAGCTTTGAGTATGGATGTTCAGTAATTGAGTCAATCCATCGAGTTGTATTTTTATTTTTTATAGTTCTTGTTTTTATAGTTCTTGTTCAGTAATTGAGTCAATCCATCGAGTCAATCCATCGAGTATATGCTATAAGATGAAAGTGGTGCGTTATCCGAGGCAAGGCATTGCAAGAACGTGGAATTGATTGCAAGGAGTTCAATTAGAAGAGAGGTAACCACGGGATGTGTTTATCGAGTCTGTAAGGAATTGAATACTTGTAATTTGATTTCAATAGTGAATTGTTTAGCTGTCGGGTGATTCGACAGCGCCTGTGGGTTTTTCTCTTGAGAAAGGTTTCCCACAGGGTTAAAATTGTTTGGTCTTGTAGTTATTTTTCAATTGCTTGTTGACACTAGATATTTGAACCAATTTGAATTAGGTTAAGGTTAGAACATTAATTCAAAGGAATTCAGACTTATTTGATTTTGATCAAAAATTAATCGAAATCGGTTAGTCTCAAGCGTCTAGGAATTTCATACAACACATATAGGATCGATGGTCAAATATCGGCAAGGGATGTGGATGGACATGGGACCCACACTGCATCAACAACGGCAGGAAACAAAGTAAGTGGAGCCAGTTTCTACTGTTTGGCTAGAGGAATTGCGAGGAGAGGGGTACCATCAGCCAGGATTGCAGTTTACAAAGTTTGTGGTCAAAAAATGTGCTTTGATTCGATGTATTGGCTGGTTTCAACGACGCTATTAGCGATGGAGTCAATATTCTCTCTATCTCTTTAGGAGGATTAAAGGCAAAAGATTACAGTAAAGACTCTATTGCCATAGGTGCTTTTCATGCTATGCGGAAGGGTATACTCACGTCGAATTCTGCTGGTAATCGTGGCCTTAAGCTAGTATCATTGGCCAGTGTTGCTCCGTGGTTGTTAACGATGGCAGCAAGCAGCACCGATCGCGGAATCATCGACAAAGTTATTTTAGGAGATGGCACAACTATTGTGATGAGAACCCGGCCAATCTTTCTTTCTTTTAGTCTCATGCTAGATCCCACACCGTGAAGAACACGAGGGTGGAATTCTCGATCATACAACACTATATTTTCAACGTGGTTCGCCTTATGTCAGAATCCACTCCCTTGTTTCTATGCGATTTCTCAGTACATATTAACTCAAATGATGCTATTTATTAGAGGAAATACCTGAAATTATTTTCTACAAGAATATTACGTATTAACCTAACTAATCGTGAATTTGTCATCAGGGAAATGCTGTAAACGAACAAAATGTTACCTTTGATTCGTGGAGAAGATGCAAGTGATTTCTGCAAAAGACATGACGCCCGGTAAGGCCACCCTTTTGGTACAAACCGAAAATCGTTTCAGACTATCAGTTGACTGCCACAGAATGAGCTAATATTTTTCTCTTGACCTTGCAAAAAAAAAAAAAATTCTCTTGGAACACACATGCAGATTATGTACTTTTGGCTGTCTAAAAAGAAGTTTAGTTCAAGGGAAAATCGTGTTCTGTGAAAAATCCTCCGGTGGAGACGAACCCATGAGGGCCAAAGCTGCTGGAGTTATAATGGCAGATGATGAAGATAGTGATGTTGCTGATACTTACTGTAGCGCCCCGTTATTTTTTTTTGTATTCCAGTTGCTATTTACTTAGGTTGCACCTGTATTACATTATTTTGTTCTTGATTTTGTTTAATTATTTGGAGAACCCAATCAAACTATCACCACCGATTTCCCCAAACTTCTCCTCCTCCTCCTTCTTCTTCCTCTTTCTCCTCCATTTAAATCCTTCACCATTAAAGACTCTTAGAGTAATTAGTTATTCCCTAAACTCGTTTACCTTCTAGCTCTTTTTTGTGCCTGTTTTGGAGTGGGCTGAATTTATCTTTCGTTGGGCATTGTTAGGTTGATCTTCGCTCCTCGTCTTTAGCAAATTCTGAATTAAGGCAAGTACCATTATTGCTCGTCGTCGTTCTTGATTGAAATTGTGTATTAATTATAGTTAATATGTCATGTTTAGTAGATTATTAGTTCATATATATTTATTGTTTGCTCGTCGTAATTGTTTCGTGACTATATTACTGTGGAATTTCAGAGCTTGATATACAATCCTTTTTGGAACCCATTATAGTAGTTAAGTTAGATTTAACTTGAGCATATCAGTAAACCCAATTTAGTGAAGAGTTGCTCCTGTGGGTATTTATATGTGGGTAATTATTTAAAGTACTATAACAGTTCTTTTACACACAGTCGATGGGTTTAGTAATATATATATAAGGTGTATATATACTAAAAAAAACAGATTTGTATAACATGTTTCATAATGCTTATATGTTTAAAAAGGCATATTGTATATTATAGATACAGAATGTATATATGTTTATAGTAGGGCAGCCTATGTATATATATATATATATATAGCTTAGGGCAGACCTTAGTTAAATGTATACTTAGAATATATATAGTTATAATATAAGGTATTTTGTATTGATATAAATTAGGTCCATATCAATAGCGTTGGTAGCAGTAATTGGTCCATAAGTTAAAGTGCCTCATGTTCGGCACTTTAACTTATAGATGTTCAAGTTGGACCTTGATGTTAAATCAAGGGGGTACTAGCCTAAGCCTATTTTAATATTCGACAGTGTCCCCACTTGTATATCTGTGAGGGTAAAAAGGTCATTGAGCATAAGATCGTCAATCATATTATATAGTCTCATTGCCTATAGAGCAATGACATATAGGTCATTTTTGATTGAGTATCGGTCTCTTAAATCATTCATGCATAAGATAACTTAGAGTCATGTACACAGTAGGGCTATGTTGTCAGGGTCCTTGGGTTCGAGTCCCTAAACAAAATATGAGGTAACTGTTTATCAGCGTTCCCGGGTTGCAAGTCCCAAAATTCTTTCCCTGTTACTTCTCGGCTGCATGCTACGCGAGCATCCCGTGGGCTTAGATCCCTGAAAGTGAAAATAAAATAGGCTTTAGACCTGTAGGTTGAAAATCTTTGACCACCTTGATCCGGTGATTTCCCCGCTAATTCCTGGCTCACTAAAAAGGAATCCGCCAATCATTGGCTCGCCAATAAGGGATACGCTTCTGTTGAGGACAGAAGGGTACGAGAGTGTGGTCCCACTGAATTAAAAGTGACCATGTGTACATCGTCTGTTAGTTATCTCTCACACCTAATAATACCTTATAACTATTTTATAATACCGATTGGCGCCGACGCTTAAAAACGACATTAATAATTGAACCTAATTTCCTCAATGCATTGCATCATTTATATATAATTATAGGGTATTATATCACACTAGTACTTTTGTATAATAGATCGGTCTGTCATGTTCAGTGACCGGTAATAATTGTGCTTGCTTGACGCCCTGTGCGCTATATTTTTCAGGAGGTCGAGCACGGTAGGATTTTGCTTAGTGAGGCTTGGCTGATCAGTTTCAGGATTCTTTGGAGTTCTTTGGATCGCTGAGCTGTCGTAGGGTATTTATAATAATAATTTCATATTTCATCGTCGTAGTCTAATTCTCGTTTTTAGAGTTAGTTGAGAATTTTATTAATTTCTATTCATTTTAATATAATTGAGTTATTTTCCGCTGCGTTTCTTTAGTAAGTAGATGTAGTTAATTTCGTTAGAAATATAACACATCTGCGGGGTTTCATCCGTGGGATGCCCGACTTGTTAGGCCTTAAGATTTGCTTAATAATTTTTATCAGAAGGTGGATTTTGGGGCGTGACACTTATCCTCTGCCTGCGTCCCATTTATGTGTTCAAAATGGCAAAAGGATCAAAACCTACATAAACAGCACAAGGTAAGTGTACTTGGAGGAAAACTCTAACAAAACTTGGGGAAAACAATGGTTTTTGCTACAGATATGGGTTCTTAATTATGATTTGTGGGAAACTCAAAGATTTTAAATTTGAAAAATTAGAAGTTTCAAAGCAAAGATTTTGAAGAGTGAGGTCCTTTTTGACACCACAGCGCCAGTTGTTGCTTCATTTTCCTTAAGAGGGCCAAATACAATTATAAGAGACATTCTCAAGGCAAGTTTCTCCGCCCGACTCTTACGAAGTTATCGTGTTATCATATTCTTGAAACACTCATTTTTCTGTTTGATGTAAAACAGCCAGATTTAACGGCTCCAGGAGTCGATATATTAGCTGCATGGTCGCCTGTGTCTCCACCATCAGGTATCCAAGGAGACAAGAGGTCTGTGAAGTACAATATTATCACCGGAACTTCTATGTCATGCCCACATACCACTGGCGCAGCCGCTTATGTCAAAACTTTTCATCCTGATTGGTCGCCTTCTGCAATCAAGTCGGCTCTTATGACTACTGGTAATATATTATATAACCATAGCACATCTAGGTAATGTACTACATGTATCGTAACTTCTTTTTTTTCTTTCTTTTTTTGTTTCCTTAGCTTTCCTGATGAATGCTACAAAAAACCCTGATGGTGAATTTGCTTATGGTGCTGGGCAAATAAACCCTGTCAAGGCTATTAATCCCGGCTTAATTTATGATGCTTATGAAGATGACTATGTAAAAATGCTATGAGGCATTGGGTGTAGTAAGAAGAAAATTAGACTTATAACAGGCGAAAATAGCAATTGTTCAAAAACATTCACAGTAGCTCCGAATGATCTGAATTACCCTTCAATGGCATGTTCCGGCGTTACACAAACTAGTTTTTCAAGGACAGTTAGGAATGTTGGGTTGGCAAATTCAACTTACAAGGCAACTATCAAGTCTCATTCCAAGATGAATGTCAGTGTTAGTCCAAAGGCTCTTTCGATTCAAGACCTTAAATGAAAACCAATCATTCGTCGTCAAGGTTTCCGCGGAGAAACTGGGAAAAAATACTATGATATCTGCTTCACTAGTTTGGTCGGATGGTGTTCATAGCGTAAGAAGTCCTGTTGTTATGTACTAAAGCACCGATCCTATAGTTATTTACTGCTTAGGATCTGCTTGTTATCCCATTTATATCTCCATGTTTCACACAATCTTTTTACTTAATTACTACAAAGTTTTCCAATCAGTTGCCCAAAAATTTAAAATGGCACAAAAATAACACACA
Source organism: Kingdonia uniflora (assembly GCA_014058105.1). Taxonomy (NCBI): domain Eukaryota; kingdom Viridiplantae; phylum Streptophyta; class Magnoliopsida; order Ranunculales; family Circaeasteraceae; genus Kingdonia; species Kingdonia uniflora. The sequence continues at coordinate 2,730,423 of JACGCM010001144.1, read as the reverse complement.
TTATGTGTAACAGAAGAAAAACTGATTGCATTGATTTCTTTCTGATACAACGACGAGATATACACCATTGTTATATCCAAATACAACAAAGAATATTGGTTTGGCCCGAGCGACGCATGGGGCAGAAACATTACGCTTGGAGTGATTAAGTTACCATGTGAGGTATTTCAGCTTCGTATGCTTGATCCTGGTCTAGAGCATTTGTACTCTCCATAGAACACTGTCCTACAATTATATCAGACGTCCCTGTACCGGTACCTTCCAACGTTCCATCCGGCTCAGGGCATGTATTCTGTAACCTTGCTGGAAAAAAAAACATGCCCGAAAGTCGATATTTTGCCTTTCTAGGCTCAGAATTTATGGTTTTATTGTTAATGATATTTTCGTAGAGACCGAAAATAGCTTTACATCACAAAATTTTGAATGATATGAGAGTGAAAGTAATAGCAAACACAAAGATTTAGCTTGGAAAACCCTTGAATAGGTAAAAAACCACGACCTCTCATAAGGATTTGAGAAAGAGTTGTTTATAGATTGCTAACTATTACATGGGAGAGAGAGATATTAGAAAAGGTCTCTCAGAAGCTATGTCGCGAAGGTGTGTCAGTCAAGCTCCCTCTGGGTCCTTTTTCTTTTACCTCTCTAGTCCTATTTATAGGTTTTATAACATAACCATTATTTGCTTTAATGAGGAACGTTACAATATCAAGTCTTTTCTTCTTTGTAACCACTCTATAATGTGTCATAAATGTGTCATGTGTTTGTTGACGAGGTCGAGTAAATGCGTGATGGTCGTATACTGAGGTCTGAGCTTCAGAATCAAAACTAGCCCTTACATCCAATCGCATTGTAGCAGTTCGAAATTACTGTTGGTATTCGAAGTTATGTAGTTGTATCAGTTCGAAGTTACTTTACCAGTTACCGTAGTTGTAGCAGTTCGAAGTTACTGTAGCAGGTTTAAGTTACGTAGCAGGTCGAGTATTGGAAATAAGTCACCACACGTACTACTTGGAAGATGATATTAGCGGCCATGAAGTAGTCAGACTCGACAATAACTGAAGCCCTGTAACGTTCCTGTATTGGGCAGCTTGGGATTATCCGGTTTCAATTCATAAAACATAACAAATGGCTTCCTCCGATCAACCGTTATTTTCTCATAATACGTGCCTTTACCAATCCAAATGATGGTACGTCTAGTATTCCCCAAGGCCAAGGGGATACTATTAAGGGCATCTCTCACCTTTACCATTAAAACAAGGAGATCATTCAAACAATTCGGCCTTTCGGGGAAATCATTCAATTCAGACAAGTCAAATTTTGGCTTTTAACCTAAACAAGCCCAATAATTTGGCAAAAAATAATTCGCATTCAAGTAGCCAAATGATTTGGATTTTAAGTCAAAATATGCCAAATAAGTCGGCATTTCCGGAAAAGCAATTAACTCAAAATTGCTGACTGATTTGGCTTTTAAGTCAAAACAGGTCAAATAATTGACCATTTCACAAAAAAATCATTTATTGAAAATAGTCAAATGGTTTGACTTATTGGCTAATAGCCCAATAATTCGGCATGTTCAGGAAAAAAAAACATTTAATTTTAACTCGCCGAATGATTTGTCATTTCCAGAAAAAACTCATTAAATTTAAACTAGCCAAATCATTTAGCTTTTGGCTAAAACATGCCAAATAATTCGGCAGTACCAGAAAAATGCATTCAATTCAAAGTAGCTAAATGATTTGGCTTTTAATTTGAAACATGCCAAATAATTAGACATTTCTAGAAAAAAAACTATTTATTGAAACTAGCCAAATGATTTGACTTATTGAATAAAACTAGCCCAATAATTCGGCACTTCCTGGTAAAAGCATTTAATCTGAACTAGCCGAACTATTTGGCATTTCTGGGAAAAGCCATCTAACTCAAAGTAGCCGAATAATTTGACTTTTATGAAATAACATGCTAAAATGATTGGACATTTCCTGAAAAATCCATTGAATTCAATCTAACCAAATCATTTGGCTTTTTGGAGAAAAATAGCCAAATAAACACGGTCATTATTTAACTAGCCGAATGATTTGGCACTTAATCTAAACAAGCCAAATAATTTGGTTGTTTTTTTTTAAACTTACCAAATAATTCAGCTTCTCCAAGAAAAAGTCATTTGATTCAAACTTGCCGAATGAGTTGGCTTTCGGCAGAAACAAGCATGACATAACTACGGATAAAGTTTTCAAACAATGTATTGTAGAATTTTTCCAAGAAGAGATTAAACACATGGATTTGTTACACATACACATGGTAAGTGTTACCCGTTCCCGTTTTACTGCTGTGAACGAATGAGAATCCACTATCTTCCTCACTAAGGGTGTTCCTCGCCTGTGCTCGTGATTGCAGAATTTGACAGGTCCAAGGACAAGGAGGGTTCTTGACTCATTGTTATATTTGTCATATAGGTCATCATAGCACGGCACTGGTCGAATATAGCATGTCGTAACATAGGAACCATGCATGATCCTTGATTTACAGAGCTTTGAAGCAAGATTTGACAAAGTACCACTGATTGAGATGCATAACAATTTAATGGTGCATGTGGGATGATTTTGGACTAGTAAAAATATTTCGGGACCAAGTTTTCTTCACTTGCATTAGTATATATGATCCCCTATATATATGTTTTACTTCACGCCTTCTGTAGTATCAATGGCTTCTCCTCCTACTTCTCTCATTTTATCTCTTCTCATTTCCACTGTAATTGTCCAAATCCTTTCTGATAATCTCCATGAAGATAGAAAAGTAAGTGGTGATCATATTTGGTGTTTGCGCGATATTTTTTTTACATTTATGTGTATGCATGTGATATACGAGTACAATGTAGGTGTATATTGTGTACATGGGAGCACTTCCAAAAACAGAATACTCCCCTTTGTGGCACCACCATAGTGTCCTACAACAGGTTCTTGAGAGCAGGTAAATTTTATAGTAGTACTTTTCCACATTTTCGCCCCTCTTGTAGTTGAACTTATTTCTCGTCATATTGTACTCTTATCGTATTTATAGCTCTGTGGAAGATACTTTGATTCGTAGTTACAAAAGGAGTTTCAACGGATTTGCAGCGAAACTAACTGGCAAAGAACAACAGAAGCTCGCTGGTTAGTAGTCCTTAACAGCCTATTTTCATTCTTTTTGCACAATTTTGAGTGGAATATATAAGGTCATGTCACATACGTGTTCAGGAATGGACGGCGTAGTGTCTGTATTCCTGAGCAGAACTCTGCATCTTCAGACAACAAGATCTTGGGATTTCATTGGGTTGAAGGAGGCTGCGGAGAGAGTGCCAACAGTCGAGAGTGATGTTATAGTTGGTGTTCTTGATACAGGAATCTGGCCTGAATCTGATAGCTTCAGTGATGAAGGCTTCGGTCCTCCCCCGGAAAAATGGAAAGGTGCTTGCAATGGTGGTGAAGATTTCAAATGCAACAAGTATTACTTCTTATTCTCCTTAATTATATCATAAAGTTAGTCAATGATGGAGCACGTTTTTAGCTAAACAACCTAAGTATATGTATGACAGCAAAATCATTGGAGCTCGATTTTACAACTCAGACGAAGGGACCAATGTTCAAATATCGGCAAGGGATGTGGATGGACATGGGACACACACTGCATCAACAGCAGCAGGAAACAAAGTGGTTGGCGCTAGTTTCTATGGTTTGGCTAGAGGAAATGCAAGGGGAGGGGTACCATCGGCCAGGATTGCAGTTTACAAAGTCTGTGGGAAAGAAGGGTGTTCCGAATCCGATGTATTGGCTGGTTTCGACGACGCTATCAGCGATGGAGTCGATATTCTTTCTGTTTCTTTAGGACAACTATGGGCAACAGATTACATTACAGACACTCTTGCAATAGGTGCTTTTCATTCTATGCTGAAGGGTATACTCACATCGAATGCTGCTGGTAATAATGGCCCTTACCTAGGATCAGTGAGCAATGTTGCTCCGTGGATGTTAACTGTGGCAGCAAGCAGCACCGATCGACGAATCATCGACAAGGTTATTTTAGGTGATGGAACGAATATTACGGTGAGAACCCAATATTTATGCGAATTTTCCCTTAAATACTGCCTTAGGATACTATTTTTCAGTAACTAATTGAGAATTTGTTATCAGGGAAATGCTGTAAATGCATTTGACATGGAAAGAAATATGTTACCTTTGATTCTTGGAGAAGATGCAAATGATTACTGCAACAACTATGATGCCCAGTAAGGCCACATGATTACCTTTGAATCGTTTTTTGTTAACTGCCAATAAATGGGCTAATATATTTTTCCTGGAACACATGCAGAATATGTACAGATGGCTGTCCAGATCCAAATTTTGCACAAGGAAAAATCGTTTTCTGTGAAGAATACTCCTTAGGAGATGGACCCTTGAATGCCAAAGCTTCCGCAGTTATAATGGCAGAGGACATATATAGCGATTTTTCTTTTACTTATCCTTTGCCTGCGTCACTTTTAAGTGTACGAAATGGCGAAAGGATCAAAACCTACATAAACAGCACAAAGTAAGTGTACTTCAACGCATATTTTGCAAGCAAACTGAGGGTTGTGTTACATGTTATGTGTTACTATTTCTGATTTCAGAAAAAAAATAATCTATGATTAATTTAAGTTTTGACATCAGAAATCCCGAAGCAAAGATTTTGAAGAGTGAGGAATTGTTTTACACCAATGCGCCTGTTGTCGTTTCATTTTCCTCACGAGGGCCAAATATCATTGTAGGAGACATCCTCAAGGCAAGTTCTTACATATTATTTATCACGAAGTTTTTCCGGTTCCTGTTATTTCTGAAACACTCATTTTGTTCCAAAATATACTATAGCCAGATTTAACTGCCCCGGGAGTTGAAATATTAGCAGCATGGCCACCTGTAGCTTCACCCTCAGAATTCGCAGATGACAAAAGGTCTGTGAAGTATAATATAATCTCTGGAACTTCTATGTCATGCCCCCATGCCACTGGTGCCGCTGCATATGTTAAAACTTTCCATCCTGATTGGTCACCTTCTGCGATCAAATCTGCTCTTATGACCACTGGTAACTCATTTTCACCATCACTTAATATATCTCAAATAGTACACTAGATACCATAACTATTTATTTATTTTTTTGGGTCTTTTCTTAGCTTTCCCGATGAATGCCACAAAAAACCCAGACGAGGAATTTGCTTATGGTGCTGGTCAAATAGATCCCATGAAGGCTGTTCATCCTGGTTTAATTTATGATGCTTATGAAGATGACTACGTAAAACTACTATGTGGCATTGGGTATAGTACAGATCAAATTAGACTTGTAACAGGCGATAATAGTAGTTGTCCAAATGACTTCTCAGAAGCTCCAAAAGATCTCAATTACCCCTCAATGGCATCTTCGGGCGTTAGAAAAGCAAATTTTACGAGGACAGTTACGAATGTTGGGCCGGCTAATTCTACTTACACGGCAACTATCAACTCTCATCCTAAGATGAATGTTAGTGTTAATCCAAATGTTCTTTCCTTCAAGACCTTAAAGGAGAAGCAGTCATTTGTCGTGATGGTTTCGGCAGAGGAACTGGAAGAAGATCTTATCGTATCTGCATCACTTGTTTGGTCGGATGGTTTTAATAGCGTAAGAAGTCCTATAGTTATGTACCAAAGCGCAAACATTTCCGAAGTCTAATACTAGGGGACCAGATACTGTCTTGTTAATAATTATGTTATATAAACCATAGGTATCTCAAAATTTCAGAGAAAGAATTTTCGTGTTCGACCAAATAGCAAAACATCATCATTTTTATAAGAAGAAATTACAAATACATTCTCAGTATTCCAGCATCCCGGTCAAGTAAAAACATAATCATAAACCTAGATAAACAACAGCCACAGCAAATTATATTGCAACAACATAAGTAAAAAACGGAGATGGTTGAGTACCTGTTGTTCGTGAGATAAACTCTTTATCTTGCTATGTTCCTCACAAATTCCAGCAACTTCTCCCGTCGTGCCAAGTGTTCTCTCCTTCAAGTCCTTGAATGAAAACCAGTCCTTTGTCGTTATGTTTTTCATGAGTGAACTTGAAGAATATTCTATGATCTCTGCCTCAGTGTAAAATGTCCTATAGTTTTGTACCAGCAATGATACTAGAGTTGCATTCTAGTGGTGGTATGCTTAATCAGATGTAGAAGCTCAGAATCAAATAAGATTTAATGTTAATAAGGTCCAATCCAATTCTTATACATCTTCCACGAAAAAAATACAGATTTATGGGGTATCTTAGTGGATTTGAACCACCATCTTTTGAGATATTGCGAGTCCAATCTTATACCCAAGCGCTCTACCATTTTGAGCTAAGATTACGCAAAAGTAACAAAATGTGCAGCTATAAAAAAATACTCGATCAAACTACTGAACTATTGAGGCATTTGGGATCCAAAATCATATGTTTCATAAGACGATAATATTGTCACACCTGGAAACCATGTACTCTGGAAACATTTATTTCAAACAAACAGCTCCGGAAGGCCGTATACTCTGGAAACCATTTATTTCAACAGTGAAGGGGAAATTGGAAGAAAAGATGGAGGAAATGCATGATGAAAATAGAAGTAACAGTCTTAACTTATGAAAAGCAATGTCTCTCAGACAATCACACGGATCTTCAGTCATACTAACAATCTCTTCTCAGATTAATTTGATCTTCTCGACAATTCACAATAGTGTGTGTTGTCCGCTCTATAGTTCTACACTCCAAATTAACTCTCTTGTCCTATAATTCTCTGGAAACCATCTGGCTCCTACGCCCTTCATTTCTTCCCCAATTTTGACAGTGTGCATTTAATTTTGCTAAAATGACCCGGGGGATATACTTCCTCGGGTATCGTTCTGTCTAAATGCAGGTGTTCCTCTAGAAATTTTCAGAATTGGCTTATCCGTAGCAAGCTCTCCATGACTCCATGTCAACAGAACAATCTACAGAGGCATCAGAATACATAAATCTTGTGTTTTACTGTGGTCCATCAATTCTGTACCTTTCTTGCAATGTACGACCATCACCCACAAACAAACTTCTTATTGTTTGTCTCTACAGACATGGAAATTCCAAAGCTTTGAAGCACAATTTGACAAAGTAATACGGATTGAGTATAAATGCGTATGAGATTGATGATGTATGTGAACTGATTTTGGATCAGTGGAAATATTTAGCCTTAATTAGTGAAAACACATTGTAGTCCGATGCGATTATGTCATTCTATTTATGTCATGCCCCCATGCAACTGATACGGCTAGTTGTCTTAAAGGGAACTGGTATTGGCCTGCCGGGTATTGGGTATGAACGGGTCTTTTAGTTGATGGCGGGTCTAATCACCTGCTTTCCTTTTGGGAGCACTCCCCAAATTCCTCTAGATTTGAATCGGGTTATTAAGATCAAATTAGACTAGAGGCACTCCAATTAATTCTCACCTCTCTCACAACCAAAACCCCACTTTCCCTCTCTGCCAAAACCCCACTATCTCTCTCTACAAATTTCATGGTTTTTCAGTCTCAAGAGTAGAATGGGTAAGGATTCGAAAACAAAGGTGAAGACCATGGGTAAGGGCAAAATTTGATGAAGACCAAGGGTAAGGGTTCAAAGAAATCGACGCAATCGTAGCGCGTAAGTGAATCAAAGCCAAAATTATTTAACAGTCTGTTAAAAGTAAAGCTATAATTTATTGACGTAAGTCTCCAGTTAAGTTGAATTTATTTAGCGTATGGGACGGGTTAAGCTGAATTTTTTATTAAGGTTACAGCGTAAGAGTACTCAATGAAGACTCGGTCCTCTGTTAAAGGATAAGCTGTAATTGTTTGGCGTGAGTTTGTTTAAGTTGAATTTTTATTTAGTTGTCTAGCGTAACTTATTCACTGTTATGCTATAATTTATTGGCGCAAGTGTCTAGTTAAGTTGAATTTTGTTATCTATTTTCTAGCGTAACCTTTTGCAGTGAAAACTCACTAATCTGCTAGAAGTTAAGCTAAACTATTTAAACGTAAGTGTTTGGTTGAGCTAAACTATTTTACCGTAAGGGTTTGAAAGTATATTTCGTAATCTTCCATCATTCCCAGAGGAGATGACTCATTGACTCATCGTTGGGTTGTGGAGGGCTTCTACGATGGCAGTCTTTTTGGCATGTTCGTCGTAAAGATTGCATATTATTTCCGTGAAAGGGGGGGGGGGTAAAAATTAGGAAAAAGTAAAATGGGATTGGCCTTGGGATACTTATTCAGTTGTTTTGACCTATTTTTTTCAACTCGACCCATTTATACCCAATAAACAACGTGCTAATACTATTCCTTGTCTTAAAACCTTTTTAATGTAAATCTGAGTCGGGGAAGCAAGAACTCGGATGGATTGATAAACGTTAACCTAATTAAAATTAGGGTTTTTCTAAACTCTAAAACTCTTAACATAAAACACAAAATAATAAATAAACATTTTAATTCTCTCAGCAACAAGTAAAATATTACACCACCTACTCCTATATATCCTAGAACCCTAGGATATCTCTCCTAGAATATCTCCCCATATTTCTCCAAATCTAAAACCAGCTCATTGTAATAGCCAAAAGGCATGTAGTAAACAAGCAAAGATGATGTTCACATCACTTTCATTCTGATTGGTCACCTTTTGCAATCAAGTCTGCTCTTATGACCACTGGTAATTCACCTTAAGTATTGTATGTATATCATTTTATTGGTTTTGTAGCTTTCCTGAAGAATACTATGAAGAGTCTAGCAAAAACTATGAAGAACCCCAACACAATTTATGATGCTTATAAAGATTACGTAAAAATGTCATGTAGCAGAGCTTTCTGTGCCCTTGAAAGAGAAACAATCACTTATCCTGATGGGTTCTGCACAGATGAATGGGAAGATGGTGCCTGCAATATCTGCATCCCTGGTTTGCTCAGATAGCGATCCTGTAGTGTTGTATAGTATGTTAAAGCACCAAAGCTTCCAAATTCGTATACTAGTTATGTCTTGCTATTTAGTAACAGAGTTACTACTGACATTGTGGTTACTTATAAAAAAAATAGTGTTACTACACGGTTACTTACATGGTGGCTACTAATAATAAAAATCCCACAAAGCTACATAACAGCATCAACAATAAAAAAGAATAAAAAAATAAATTAGGAGATGGTTAAGTACCTGCTGTTGGTCAGAGAACTTTTTACAAGCAGGCAACATCTTGAGATAATCACAACAGGCATTCTAACAATAGTTCATCTGCGGAACAACCACATTTATGAGCTTGCTAGAAGAATCATCCTGCAGGATGCTTAGAGTACCATCTATTTGAGATAATTACATTAGCTATGCTTTGAATATCATTCCCATGCTTATTTAATGAGATAAGCATAGAGTAAATGTGATTATTGTATAACCAGCTTATATGGTCCATATAAGCTGGTTATACAATAATCACATTTACATATAATATGGTGAACCACACTTTATCATAAGGACTTTCTACCAATCTATTTATAGAAAACAACAATAAATATTTTTTAAATTATACTTTAATGGCTTCCCTACAAATTTAAGTTCACCGCTTTCTTTTTCTATTCATCAGAGGCTACAATGGGAACTCCTCTTCTCATTTACTCCATTCTCATCTTCACCTTAAGCACCCCACTCTACAGTGCTCTCCTTAAAAATGATAGGAAAGTAAGTACTCTCTCACACACTCGCTCATTCATAATTCTCAAGGTGACTATAATCAGTGATCATGTTCTTAGTGTTGTAGGATTACATTGTGTACATGGGAGCACACCCCAAGAGAAAATATTCTCCTTTATCCCATCTCCATAGTATCCTACAACAAGTTCTTGAGAATAGGTAAAATACTTCAGTGTGTTATATTTGATTTTCCTTATCTGTTTTCCATTGTTTTCTTATTTAATTGTTTTCTTTACAGTTCGTCATCGGATACCAACATTTATAGTTATAAAAGGAGTTTTAATGGATTTGCAGCAAAGCTCACTGATCAAGAGCGACAAAAGCTTGCTAGTAAGAAGTTATTAACATATTTATCTTTACCCTGATCAAGCCAAAATACTTTTGTTGCCAAGGGGGCTTTTACTTTTGCCAAGAATTTCTCATAAACCATCCAAAATATTTTTGAGGGATATTTAGCATGGTCGTGTTTTACAAGGGAATCCTTGTAAGGCCCCGATAAATTTTGATTATATTTTGGTCATTATAGTGATTTCTTTAATTTATATTAGGATTTATATGATCATACATTAATGGTAGCTTTTTAGTAGTTAACAACCATAGTATGGAATCTCTCCTTAGGAGTTTGGTATTTTAGGACTTGTGTTGTTTAAATCCTAAAGGATCAGGGTGAGTGAAAGAGGTTGTTGAATCGTGACCTACTTGTGGAAGACCTAAACCCTAGCCTCCACCTTATAAATAAATAATAATAAAAAAGAAGAAGAAGAAGAGATATAACCCAAATATACCACCTCAAATAATCTAGAGAGAGAGAGATAGAGAACCCCCATACTCTATCACCACATTAAGTATTAGATTGGTAACTGGTGGATTACTGTTATTGATAAGGCTAAGGGTCAGCGGTTCAGTGCAGACCCACCTGGACCAAAGGAGGCAGAGTTTTGGTTGAAGCATATTGAGAAGAAGATGAGATCGATTGATTGTCCTGAGGATCAGAGGGTTAGAGTGGTTTCACACTTGTTGGATGGTAATGCCAACAACTGGTGGGAGACGACTGAGCGGACATTGGAGGGTCAACATATCACTTGGGCATTGTTCAAAGAGAAGTTCTTCGATCAGTACATTCCAGAAAGTTATCAGGATGAGATGGCTACACAGTTTTTCCAGTTGGAACAGAGGAAGAACATGACAGTTACCGAGTACGAGGCAAAGTTTACCGAGTTGTCTCGTTATGCAGCTTTCTAGTTGCTGATGAGGTTTGTAAGGCGAAGAAATTTCTTGGACTTATAGAGCCGATAAAGGGAAAGCTTACAGGACAGATGATTAGGTCATTTTATGAGATGGTGGTGAAGGCACAGTTGATTGAGAGCAGCTACAATGAATCCAAAAGAGCTAGGGAAAGGAAGGTTGAGAAGAAGACTGAGCCAAAGGGCAAATAGATTATTACGACCGCGACTGGAAAGGGTTACCAAGGGAACCAGGGGAATCAGGGTTATTGAAAGAAGCTGAGGATAGAACAGGGATCAGGTAATACTAGAGCGGTTACTTCTGGTGGAGCTCAAGGTATACAGATTTATGGGAGATGTTTTGTATGTGATGAAGTTGGGCATCAGGCTCGTCTTTGTCCTCGTCGTACTGGTCAGCAGCAGCAGCAACAGAGACAGAGAATACAGGGCCAGAGACAGGGACTACTTCCACAGGGCAGAGTTTTTGCTGTAGTGCAGTGTGAGCAGCGAGGTGGCAAACCAGTGGTGGAAGGTACACTTCTTGTATTTAACTCACCTGCTAGAGTTTTATTTGATACTGGTGCTACGCATTCCTTTATATCTTATATTAGTATGTGTTCATTTGACTTAACACCTGAGACACTAGAGAGGGAGTTATATGTGATTACACCTATAGGGAGATCAGTTACACTAAATCTAGTTTGTAGAGACTGTCCTATTACTGTTGGTCACCTCGTGTTTCCAGCGGATCTTATCGTGTTAGCGATTCAGGAGTTTGATATCATTCTGGGTATGGACTGGTTATCGACTTATCATGCCTGTGTCGACTGTTTTGAGAAGACAGTAACTTTTTCTATCCTGGGTAGTAAACCGTTTCGATTCCGAAGTTTAAGTACTGAGGACTTGATTTATTCGATGATTGCACATCTTGAGCTTGGGCCTCTAGGGTTAATGACTATTGACCAACTTTCAGTAGTTTCTGAATTTCCAGATGTTTTTAAGGAGATACCAGGCTTTCCGCCGAAGCGAGACATTGATTTTTGCATCGATTTGGCGCCAAGGACTAAGCCCATTTCCTGAGCAACTTATCGTATGCCACAAGTCGAGCTTAAGGAGTTGTATGCGCAGATTGAAGAGCTGATGAAGCAGAGTTTTATTCTTGAGAGTGCTTCGCCATGGGGTGCACCAGTTCTGTTTGTTAATAAGAAGGATGGTTCGATGAGGCTTTGTGTTGATTATCGAGAGTTAAACAAAGTCACGATCAAGAATCGTTATCCGATGCCTCGAATTGAGGACTTATTTGATCAGTTGCGAGGAACACAATACTTTTCTAAGATTGATTTACGATCTGGTTATCACTAACTCAGAGTTAGGGAGGAGGATATTCCAAAGACGGCATTTCGAACTAGATATGGTCATTACGAGTTCAGGGTTATGCCTTTTGAACTTACTAATGCTCCAACTGTATTTATGGACCTTATGAACCGGGTTTTCAAACCGTATCTGGATAAGTTCCTTGTGGTGTTTGTAGATGATATCTTGATATATTCTCCTTCGAGGGAAGAACATACCAAACACCTACGCATTATTTTGAATATACTTAGAGAGCATAAGTTGTATGCGAAGCTCGAGAAATGTGACTTTTGGCAAGAGGAGGTCAAGTTTCTAGGGCATGTTGTGTCAAGGGATGGGGTAGCTGTCGATCCTTCCAAGGTTGAGGCAGTTCTTGATTGGCAGAGGCCGTCTACAGTTGCTGAGATACGTAGTTTTATGGGATTGGTGGGTTATTATCGTAGATTTATATTAGACTTTGCCAAGATTTCTGCTCCTTTGACCAACCTGACTAGGAATAAGGTCAAGTTTGTCTGGGATGACAAATGTGAGCAAGCTTTTGCTGAACTCAAAAGACGACTTACTTCAGCTCCGGTGTTAGCTATTCCATCTGAGGGAGGGAAGTTTGTGGTTTATTCTGATGCTTCAATACGTGGGTTGGGTTGTGTACTGATGCAGGATGGTAAGGTTATCGCTTATGCGTCTAGACAGTTGAAGATCCATGAGAAGAATTACCCAACTCATGATTTGGAGTTGGCGGCGATTGTTTATGCATTGAAGATTTGGAGGCACTATTTGTATGGGGAGAGATTTGAGCTTTTCTCAGATCACAAAAGTTTGAAGTACCTCTTCACTCAAACAGAGCTAAATATGAGGCAACGCAGATGGATGGAGTTCCTTAAGGATTACGACTATGAGTTCGTGTATCACCCGGGTAAAGCTAATGTTGTAGCGGATGCCCTAAGTCGCAAGCCGCGTGGCATTGTGGCACAGTTGATGATTAGGGAGTAGGAGATGTTAGAGATGATCTCAGAGTTTGATCCACAATTAGGTTCTCAATCTGCAGGGGTATTCTTGTTTGGAATTTTAGTTCAACCTTCATTGATTAGTAGGATCATCAAGGCTCAGCAGGATGATGGGGAGCTACATACTAGGGTTGCAGATAGTGGTCAGTCTGACTTGGTTATTAGTACCGATGGGAGTATTCGTTTTCGAGGTAGATTGTGCGTACCAGATATTGTAGAATTACGACGCGAGATTCTAGATGAGGCTCATCGATCTAGGTTCACCATTCATCCGAGAGGTACTAAGATGCATCGTGACTTATGTAGGCACTATTGGTGGAACAATATGAAGCGAGAGGTTGCTGATTATGTGTCTAAGTGTCTGACATGTCAGCAGGTGAAGGCCGAGCATCAAAAGCCAGCAGGGCCGCTCCAGCCTTTACCTATAGCAGAGTGGAAGTGGGAGAACATCTCAATGGATTTTATCGCGGGGTTACCAAGATCAAAACAAGGTTTTGACTCTATTTGGGTTATTGTAGACCGCTTGACGAAGTCGGCTCATTTCTTAGCTATTCGTAGTACATAGTCTTTTGATGACTTAGCACGATTGTATATCAAGGAGATTGTAAGACTTGTAACGTATTGCAAACGTTTAGATAGTTACTGTACTTGCTTGGTTGTGGCTTGCTGACGCCTTGCGCGATAATATTTCAGGACCAGGTCATTAGCAGGCGTTCAGGATCACGAGTAGTATCTAGGAGCGTGCTGTGGAAACATCCCCCTAGTTGTTTTGTTTATTTTCATTGATGTGAGATTCTATTTTATTTCTTTAGTTGTAGCCAAATTCATGGCAGACTTGTAAGAGTTGTTGGGCAGATGTTTATTTTTAATTGATATTTTCGTTGCGTATATCTGTGTGGATGTAGTATTATTAAATATCTTTTATTTACTACATCGTTGGAGTTTATCCCTTTGAGGATGCCCGACCTGTTCATGGCCTCGAGAGGCATAACAATCCTTGATCTGAGCAAAACACCTTAAGAACACTTTTTTTAAATGAAAACAAGATAGCAGGTACAAATAAATAGGTTTGGTATTAATGAACTATATTTGATACGATGGCCAGACATTGAAAGCATAGTGTCGGTTTCCAAAGTAGAACTTTCAAGCTGCAAACGACAAGATCTTGGGATTTTATGTGTTTGAAAGAGACTGCGGATAGAATGCTAACAGTTGAGAGTGAGGTCATAGTAGGAATCATTGATACTAGAAAATAAGAGAATCAGAGAGCTTTAGCGATGAAGGCTTCAGTCCTCCCTCTGCAAAGTGAAAAGGCACCTATAATGGTGGCAAAAACTTCGATTGCAACAAGTATTTATCCTTCCCCGTCTTGATCACTTTGCACATCCTGTCATGTTTATCATATTTTATAATAGTAATTAGTTTAATCATCAATTAAAATCATATCTCCAAATTATAGGAAGATAATCGGTGCTCGAAGTTATAACAACTCTAATGACCCTTTCCCAGCCCATTCTACAATGGAGTCTTTTGACAGACCTGAGTCACCTGATCAAACTACAGCCCGGGATACATATGGACATGGGACACCCATTGCATCTATAGCCGTTGGAAAAAAAGTGAAACAAGTCAGTTTTTTTCGGTTTGGCAGAAGAGAATGCAAGGGGAGGGGTGCCTTCAGCTAGAATTGCTGTTTACAAAGTCTGCTGGGAGGGTGCCTATGATTATAAATGTTCTGATATAGACGTACTGCCGCATTCGATGATGCCATTAGTGACGGTGTGGACATTATCTCAGTTTCAGGGTTAAATGATCCCTCAGATTACAGTTCTGATGCCATTGCCATTGGTGCTTTTCACGCCATTCAAAAGGATATCCTCACGTCGAACTCCGCTGGTAATTATGGTCCTAGGCAAGCAACATTGACTAATGCAGCTCCATGGATACTAACTGTTGAAGCAAGCAGCATCGACCGCCGATTCATAGGCAAGGTTGTTTTAGGGAACGGCGAGACTATTGAGGTAAGATATTATTTAGTTTTCGCTGATTCTCTTATTTATTTTTTGTTCCATTCTCTAATAATAGAAGCTCTCAGTTATATAGCAGAGCAGTAGGAGCGGCATAGGCAGTTCAAATAAGAACAAAGTAAAACTGAAGCCTTGACCTGAAAACCATCTAATATATCTATTAACATCTCCCCCCATTTCGTTGCAAAGTCCTCAAAAGAGGCACCTCTATAAAGCTGTGTAAGTGCTGCTCCAATAAAACATATGCCCTTTGAAATTGGAAATTTGGAGAACCATTTTAGGCAATTTTACTCTAGCCTGAGAAAACTCTATAAGGGTATAATCGAAAGTTTCGTATCAGGGAAATGCTATAAATGGTTTTGGCATGAGGGCACAAAAACTTCCGTTGATCTGTGCTGAAGATGCAAGCGCTTGTGAGATAAGTCAGATGGTAAAGTCACTTTTTATCAGTTTCTGTAACAGTGTAACTCATTTCAATTGGCTGCTACACCTTAAGCTAACTAATTGTTCCAATTTCAGGATATGCGATGTTAGCTGTCTAAATCTAAATGAAACCTTAGCTGAAGGGAAAATCATTTTCTGTGAAGAACTTATCATTGGTATTGATTCCGAGATATCCAAAGCTGCCGGAAAAATATTTGCAGATGATGTTGATTTCAATTTCGTGTATCCCTTCCCTGCTTCTTGTTTAAGTGTTCGTAACGGTGAAAGGGTCAAATCCTACATAAACAACACGAAGTAAGCAAATATTAGTAATTCCAGAGAAAAATAAATTTCACTCGAGGCAGTTTTTCAGAGTTTTTTTAACAGGAATCTTGAAGTAACCATTAAAGAGAGAGGCTTGCAAGATGCCAATGCACCCGTAGTCATTTCTTTTTCCTACCGGGGACCGAATTCCCTTACAGGAGACATTCTCAAGGAAAGTTTTAGCTTGTTTCTTAATTTCTTTTCTTTCTTTCTTTTCATTTCTTATGTATTTTACATCCAATTGCTAGTAACAGTCACATACACAAATTGTTCAAAATATATTACAGCCAGATATAACGGCCCGGGAGTTGATATCTTAGCTGCAAGGTCACCTATAGCACCACCATCAGATGTCCGAAGGGACACAAGGTATGCAAAGTATAGTATTGTCTCTGGAACTTCTATGTCATGCGCTCATGCTCTACCCAGATGGAGATTACGCTTGTGGTTCTGGCCATATCGACCCTATAAAGGCAATGAATCCAGGTTTAGTTTATGATGCTAATAAAGATGACTACATAAAATGCTATGCAGCATAAACTACATTACAGAAAAAGATCAGACTCATATCAGGCAATAACAGTAGTTGCCCGGAGGATCTTAGAGGGTCTCCTAAAGATCTCAACTACCCCTCTATGGCATCTTATAATGTTAGCAAAGCCAATTTTTCAAGGACAGTTACAAATGTTGGTTTGGCGAATTCCACATACACAGCAACAGTAACCTCCCCGTCAACTATGGAGGTCCGAGTCATACCAAGTGTTTCTTCTTCAAGTCCTTGAATGAAAAACAGTCCTTTGTCGTGATGGTTTCCACAAATGGACTAGAAGAACATCCTATGATCTCTGCTTCACGTGTTTGGTCAGATGGTATTCATACTGTAAGAAGTCCTATAGTTCTGTACCAGCAAAGATACTAGAGTTGTATCCAAATGGCCTTGCTTAATTTAAGAAACTCAGTATCAAATATGTATTAATAATAACGTTCGATTACATAAACAGGTTCATGAAGGTCTTTATTTGTTGTAACTTCACTACTTAAGCCAGATGAGAGGAAACACTCGCATCCGATTTTTAAAGACAGAACTCCTATAGGAGCATAGGCGAATTTTTCTTTTACTAGGCCCCTAACTTAAAAATCTACTTTCTTACGATTTGAGAAAGAAAGTAGCAAGTCCAAAGTCAAGTTAAAGAACTTCTATATTTCTAGGCTTAATTCACGAATAAAAGTGCTAATGCCATCACCACTCCAGGGAGATCTTCACTCAGTCATACCAACAATCTATGTTGTAAAAGTACAATAACATTAGAGATATCCATAACTCTGATTCGTCTAAACTTGTAAAAGTGAAACTAGAAAATCTCAATGGAGATGTAATCCATAGAGATATATCAGCTTTTAAAGAGAACCCATATTCACATTATGTTTGTGATCAAAGGTAACCAAAAGCTTGCAACCCCAGTTAATAAAGTCAGCTTATCATAGATATATGCGATGTATAGTCTTAAAGATCGCTAACAACAACCAAAAGAAAATCTAACCAATGAAGAACAGTTGATTGACCCCATTAAAGCTCATTTTCAGGAGGAAAAAAGTGGCATCCGAAAATTAAAGAAAGAAGTTTGGGAACTTTTCACAAAAAGGGAAGAGAACGCCATGACCTGTTTTCGACCAACTTTAGAAGAAGGAAAAATTCCTTAAGCAAAAAATCGCGTAATGGAAACTTACTGAATCTGTCATATGATTTAGCAGCTATATACCTACCATGTCATTGATCTAAACAGATCTGCCGTATATTTTGACATTACTAACACGACCATCTTCATTCTTCACTAACTGCCACATCATTCGCCGTGCTTTACCTGGCGTAAAGGGAGTTGCCGAGTTATAATTAACCTGACTGTTATTATAGAAGAGGATTCCATGGTTTTATTAAGCGCTAACTCAGTTGAGGAGATTGATCAATGATCATTTCCCTCTAACGGAAGACTTTGTACTGGAAACATTCTTTATGTTGGATTTTTGCTGGGCTAGCCTTATGTTATGAATTATCCTGATGACGTATATATACGTGAACGTAGCACAAAAAGTACTTCAGATATTGAAGTGTGCAATGACAGAGAAATGCAACTATTTGCATAAACCAATACAAGCTTAATGGTCGGCAATTGCAAAATCACCAGAATTATTTACAGATATTCTCAAGAACCTTAATTAGAAAATAAATGGTGCCCCCCATCTGTAAAGATTTAATAATTACCATGTTTTTAAGGACAACTTTTATGACGTTTTAAATTTTTTAAAAGTAAAAATGGTAATAAAGCATTGGTATATATTATTACAATTGGCTGTATTACACAGAGTATCTCATAATAATATTTACAAACGTTTAAGGAAATCTGGTAAATATTTTCTAGATTTTCTTTTTCGCCTATAATTTCTACTCCATCTTCAAAGGTTATCTTCTGTAATTGTTTAAGGCTACAATGGCCCCTCCTGCTGCTACAGTTTTGATACTTCTCATTGCCACTACCATTAGCATAACCCTTTGTAGTGCTCTAGATGAAAATAGAGATGTAAGTCTCTCTCTCATTTCTCTCTCTTTCTCGCTCTCTCTTTAAAAAAAAATTGATATGTGAATATATATATGGTGATGTAGGTGCACATTGTGTACATGGGAGCACTCCCTAAGGGTGAATATTTCCCTGAAGTTCACCACAATAGCATCCTACAAGAATCCCTAGAAAGCAGTAGGTAAACACTAATACTAATACTCTTATTTTTATATATTTGATTGTTTCATTTGGATTTTTAATTTTGTTTCTAGTTTTTTCATAGTTAACTTTGTGCAAGGTTTTCTCTGTCAAATATTTTCATGATCTTGGTACGTATCATTATCTTTGACTAAATTGCTAAAAAAAACATATATTGATTCATAGCTCGGCAGCGAATAACTTGGTTCGTAGTTACAGAAAGAGTTTCAATGGTTTTGCAGCTAAGCTCACTAATCAAGAGCGAGAAAAACTGGCCAGTAAGCACTCCCAACAAAACCATATTATTTTTTTGATTATAACTAAAATTGAAATGTCGTGTCTTTTACATATGTGTGTGATATGTAACTTTTATAAACGCAGAAATGGAAGGGGTAGTTTCAGTGTTCCCCAGTAGAACTCTGCAACTTCAAACAACAAGATCTTGGGATTTCATGGGGTTCAAGGAGACTGTGCAGAGAGTGCCTACGGTCGAGAGTAATGTAATAGTTGGTGTTATAGATAGCGGAATCTGGCCTGAATCGGATAGCTTTACTGATGAAGGCTTTGGTCCTCTCCCGCATAAATGGAAAGGCATTTGCAATGGTGGTGAAAACTTCAAGTGCAACAAGTAATATTACACTTTTCCCATTCTGAAATTTTTTTCTCGAACTAAAATATCAATTCTTTCATTATTTTTTAAGTTTAATTTAATCCTGGTAGGAAACTCATCGGAGCTCGTTTATACAATTCCTATAAACAAGCCAATGCGACAGCAAGAGACACTATTGGACATGGCTCCCACACTGCATCAACAGCTGCTGGTAACCAAGTGAATGGAACAAGTTTCTTAGGTCTGGCTGAAGGAAAAGTTAGGGGAGCCGTTCCATCTGCTAGGATTGCAGTATATAAAGCATGCTGGGAAAAGGGATGTGAAGACTCCGATATATTGGCAGCTTTTGATGATGCAATAAGCGATGGGGTTGACATTATCTCTCTATCGTTAGGGGGAGATTCTGCACTAGATTATAGTGCTGACGCCATTGCTATTGGGGCATTTCATGCCATGCAAAAAAATATTCTCACGAGTAATTCTGCTGGTAATAATGGCCCGTTTCAATCGACGTTGTCCAGTGTTGCACCCTGGTTGTTAACTGTTGCAGCAAGTACCACAGATAGGCGAATTATAAACAAGGTCGTTTTAGGAGATGGTACAACTCTTGTGGTGAGCTCAGACTCATAATCTTAAGTCATATAGGGGCTCTTCTTTCGCGATGGTTCTCAAATACTTCCAGTTTAAGAACTTATTACCGATTGTGCTTTTGTTTCAGGGAAATGCTGTAAATAGCTTTGATTCCAAAAGAGAAAATAAGCTTCCTCTACTATACGGAAGAGACACCACGAGCACTTGTGATGAAGTTGCTGCAAAGTAAGGATTATTCCAACATTCATTTGATCCGTAATTAAGTAGTAATTGTTAACTTCCGCAATTGCTTTCAGGCAATGTGTTACAGGATGTTTAGATGAAAGTCTAGTACAGGGGAAAATTGTTTTGTGCGATAGTAAATTGATGGGGAAAGAACCCCTCAGAGTCAAAGCTACTGGAGTAATAATGGTAGATGATGATGGAGTCAGTGATGTCTCTGTAGTGTTTCCCTTGGCGGCTTCTATGTTAGATATGCAGAGTGCCGAAAAGGTCAGCTCCTACATAAACAGCACAAGGTAAGCATACTAGCAATCCCAAAAGACTTTAAATCCCACAAGATATCCATAGGTGCATTCTAATATCTTAATTTGAACAGCAGAAAGCCTGAGGCCTGCATTTTGAAGAGTGAGTATCTGGTAGGCACTGATGCCCCAGTTATCCCTTCGTTTTCCTCTAGAGGACCCAATGACATCACAGGAGACATTCTTAAGGCAAGTTCTCTGTTGAATATTTCGGGATTTTTTTGTTAGGTTTTGTTGCCACAATTTTATTTGTTTTGTATTGTAATCTATTTTCTGTGATTATCAAATATTACAGCCAGATATATCGGCCCCGGGAGTCGATATTTTAGCTGCATGGTCGCCTGTAGCTCCACCATCAGATGTTCAAGAAGACAAAAGGTCTGTGAAGTACAATATAATTTCTGGAACTTCTATGGCATGCCCTCATGTTACTGGCGCAGCTGCATATATCAAAACCTTCCACCCCGATTGGTCTCCTTCTGCGATCAAGTCTGCTCTTATGACTACTGGTAATATCTTTTAACGAAAACTTAACACCCTTCTCTAATATTATTTACAAGACAATTACTATTTTGAAAATTTAATCTGAAAACTGATTTGTTATTTTCTTGTGTTCATAGCTATCCCCATGAACTCTTCAAGAAACCCAGACGCAGAATTTTCATATGGAGCTGGCCATATTGATCCTGTGAAAGCCATAAATCCTGGTCTTGTTTACGATATTGTTGAAGACGACTACATAAAAATGTTGTGTAGCATAAATTATACTTCAGCGAAAATCACTCTAATATCTGGAAATAAGGGCAGTAGCTGCCCGAAAGGGTACAGAGGAGCTCCAAAAGATCTCAACTTGCCCTCCATGATGTCTAATAGTGCTCAAACACTCTTTTCAAGGACAGTGACAAATGTTGGCTCAGCCAAGTCAACTTATAAAGCAATTGTGACCTCTCATTCGAAAATGAAAATCACTGTTACGCCCAATGCTCTCTCTTTCAAAGCCATAAACGAGAAGAAGTCCTTTACGGTGAATGTTTCTTCAAAGGAACTGAATACGAAAGGACTGATGTCTGGATCACTTGTTTGGTCCGATGGCGTTCATATTGTAAGAAGCCCTATAGTTGTTTACCGGAGATAGATCCTAATCTTCGTGTACTTAACCTCTTTCTTTTTAATTTTGTTAGGGTCCAACAAGGCCCTAGCTTCTATCTAAGCATATCAATTATAAAAAAAAGTATGCATTATGTCATTTAGTTTTGTTATAATGTTTTCCTCTTTGTTTTTATCCTTTTATGATGTATTGCTTTTAATCCCATATGGTATATTGTGGTCTTCATCATAGTATGACTCGAATGAACCTACAACCATTTACTCGGTTTTTTTTACTAGTATGCCTATTTTAAAGCATGTTGAAGCATATCAAATTGGTAAATTACTACAAACACAATATTTATTTTTTCATAACTTAAACGTGTAATTACTACATACATTAGAAAAAACAAAATTGGAGCTTTAGTTGATATTTAGCCAGCATTTTACAACTGAAATTATAAGTTAAAGCCAGTTACTATAAAACATAATCAAATTCTATTTGGTTGTTGGATTTGGCAAACTCAACAGCAGCATTCCAAAGGACATCTTATACTATTGAATGAATCTCCCACTAATAGATCTTTAGCCGAAAAATTCACAGTCCAAGTGTCTGAAAAGTGTAAATGTGTTATGTTGCTTCATCTGACTCAAAAAATTACAAAATGAAGTTATTTACCTTAAGGTAGAACAAGAAGTGAAGTTTGTGAGTCTCATAAAACTTATGCAAACACAAGGACTAGCATTATGTAAGATGGTTGGATTAAGGATCTTGGTGAAATCGAATCACCGTCTCCTTGGGATATAAAACCCATGCTTACAAAACATACAAGTCTCAACTCTGAACTAAGTAGACTCCTAAATTTCACACAAACTAAAGGAGATAAGATCAAATTATAGCTAATCACAAGTTAGAAATATCAATTATAGGCCAAGTGTTACAATAGGGAAGAAACCCTAGATATCAAAAACCATTAAAATTAGGTCTGACTGTCTCTCTTTTAACCTAATTTTACAAATCAAATTATATACAAGTGATGATATGCAAACCTGAATCTTGATTACGAATTAAAATTGGAATAATTTAGGTTAGGGTTACGAAAGTAGTAGCAATAGTTGGAGATTGCAAAATTTTGGATAAAAATGGTTTCTTGGATCGAACTCGTTAGTTTCCACGCATTCAGACAAGTGTATTGGACTCGTTGTTTGTTAAAAAAAATGTATTGGAGTTGTAAAATAAATTTGAACAGCAGTACACTAAGCACCAGTGGTCTAGTGGTAGAATAGTACCCTGCCACGGTACAGACCCGGGTTCGATTCCCGGCTGGTGCATTTTGAACAAGTTTTAAGCTCCCTAACTAAGAAGATCACATGGGCCAGGGACAAGTGGCAAACCTATCGTTTTAGGGTAGGGGGCTTCATTATGAACATGTTTCGAGTTGGATTCCCGGCCGGTGCATTTTGAACAAGTTTTAAGCTCCCTAACTAAGAAGATCACATGGGCCAGGGACAAGTGGCAAACCTATCGTTTTAGGGTAGGGGGCTTCATTATGAACATGTTTCGAGTTGGATTCCCAGCCATTTTGATCTACATTTGTTTGACGTTTGGAGCTTGTCAAACAAGTTTTGAGCTCCCCAACTAAGAAGTTCATGGGCCAGGGATCAGGAACATACCTATCGTTTTAGAGTAGGGGGCTGCATTATGAACATGTTTTGAGTTGGATTTGGGGGTCCCCCAAAAATATTTCCCGTCTCTTTTAATACTATTTTATATATTTTATGTATCAAACGCCCATAACACATATTAATGCATATCATACGATTAATTAGTCGAAATATACTACGAGAATATTACAGAAGTACAAGTGAACCTTGACATAATTGTGTAGAGAAAATATAGATCATCATATTAACGTCGACTAAACATCATCTACGTATAATTCATAAAAATCGGGACTTCCATATTTTAAGGTTAGAGAGCGAGAGTTTGAGCTTTTTTGTGTGTTTTTGTATTAAATTTAATTAAGGTTGTAGAAAGAGGTCGAGGGGATAGAGAGGGTTGGGTCAGGTTGGGCTGGTCTTAGGTATTTTAAAGGTTGGGAGTTGGGAAGGATCGGAAGCTGGGCCGGGATTCTGGGTTAGCTTTATGTATAGTTTTTTTTCAATTTTTTTGTTGTTGTTGGTACTTTAGAGCATCTTTAGCAGAGGGGCAAAGGCATCTCAAACCCACTAGTTTGGTGGTTTTTGTCTTTTGATAAGTAGTATTGGGAAGCCCAGCAGAGGGGCATAGGCTGATGTGGATGCCTTTCCATAATTAGGGTTGGCCCTGAGGTTTAGGGGGGACCTAGGCGAGGTCCAAAAATATGAGGCCCCACCGAAGGAAAAAAATTTGGTAGTACATAATTTCTTCTATAAAATGAAGAAAATTATAAATGACGAGATCAATCAATTATAACCAACAAGATAACTTCACTTTATATCACTTTAGGGCCCTTTATTATATACTATTTCACCCTTTCGTGGCCCCAAATTTACATTAAAAGTCGGGGCCCTAGGTGGCCGCCTTTTGTGCCTATAGCCAGGGCCAACCTTGTCCACAATTTTGGGGGGCAAATTTTGTCCCAAAGGCATTACGAGGAGCTGCGATAATTAGTTTACCGTAACTATTTGATTACTAAGATTAATAGTTAAAAATCAATCCGACGGCTACCCAAATTTCTCTCTTAACACACTTTCTCTCCTTTTGTAACTCACACACACTCTCTCTCTCTCATCTATTTCGCTATAAATTGAAAATGAAATCGATCACTCAAAGTTTCCCCCAAAAACAAAATCCCCAATTCGCCTCAAAGCGATGAGTAGTTTTGGTGAGATTTTACCAATTCACCTCAAAGCGATGAAGCTAACATGCTTTTAGCCATCACTTTCTCACTCTCCTGATCTCCCATATCAAAAACTATAGTTATCAAGGTTTTCAATCCCATTTCTACTTCTTTATTATTATTTTTTGGGAGTTTATTGTGTAAGGAGATATATATAAGTTAATATTGGAGGAAGAGTGTAAGGTTTTGAATGTTCGATCAACTTGTGGTAAGCGAATACCGCGGCTACCTTTTTTAACTGGGGGCAAAAAAAGGGACTGTTGGGACCTTGGGGATGCAACTGAGGGGCATCCGACGTGGCAAGCCAAAGGTAGTTTTTGGATGCCCTTCTGCTGGTTATGCTCTTAAGCTTTCTTGAAGATGCTTGGAGGGATACGCACTAATGGTTTAGGAATAAATTCATTTTCAATTTCAAGGTCGTATATGGCCTGAAGGTCTTCCTGTTGAACTTGGTTAGCCATATTAACTATTTTAGGAATCGGTGGTATATCAATGTGTTTCCTAATCCAATTGTACTTAGGCATGTACTAATAAAATTAAATATAATTGTAAAATTCAACAGGAATTTAAACTAAACACATCAGCAGTTTTTAAAGTTAAATTAACTAAGTCAATCATAATCTTGATGTTAATCAAACTGGGTAGATCGGGCTGATGTGTGATTCCTAACACGAAAGCTTCACTATGCTAGCAACAGTCTTAGTAATTGAGCATCAGTCATCACGCCCGTGTGCCTCGCTTTATCGTACGCGACTCACACAGAACGGTGAAGTCGCTTAACAATCGATGGTTCGTGGCACTTGGTAGAAGTGGTTCCTATGAATCCGTGTTGGTACCCCGGTCAGGTACCTCCTAATTCCTCAGGTGATGAAATCCCTTGGAAATCTTACTAATAGCTTTTTAAGTTTTAATTAAATTTAAAGGTTGGGACAGTTAGGAACGTGTTATACAAATTTCTCCGTATCCCTAAGTGGGAGGTTCCACTCGCTGGAGATTCCTTTGAGTGATGAAATCCCGCGGAAGTGCCCAACTTTATACTTTGTAAATTTCTCATGATCTTTGAGTACCAACTTTGTGACTATCCTGCCAAAACAAGAGAAAAAAGATTAGTGAACTTACGACATCAAAAAAAAATAAAAAATTCTAAGTTTATTGCAGTCTATGATGTCCTGATTTTCAAATGCGTATATTGTTCAGATCAGTTAAGATAGGGCATTAAATAATATCAATTTAGAAAGGAAAAACATTCAAGAAGAAAGTTTTCTAGAATTTAGCTTCCCTACGCTCAAAACAAGTGATTAATGAACAACAACGTCCTTAACTGAGACTGTTTTTGCTGTTGTTTCAAAAGGTTGTAACTCTTATAAGACTAAACAGAAAAATATTATCTATCGTAATTGGGAAAGGGTTTTGAATTATTTGAAACTTTCATAGCAAACGTATTTCCTTGTTGTGAAGTATAGATGGTCAAAAACTGTGAAACATTTAGGAACACACTTTTCGTTCAAAACTGAGTATGTTTCTTCCAAAATAAATATTTTCGAAACCACTTATCAGAAAATGTTGAGACTAATTTATTCAGAAAGAAATATCAGAGATCCAATCATAAAATAAATTGACAAACTTAACAACTGAAAATAAGATAATAAATGAGCTAAAATCAAAAAGCTATGATTTAATAGACCGTTGCCTCCCCGACAGCGGCGCCAATTTTGATACGAGAAAAACTTGGTCTTTAAATACCTCACTCAAAACTACGGGTATCGTAATATAATAAGGGCAAACGGGGGCCGAATCCACAGGGAGTAAACGTATTAAAAACTAATTTTACTGATCTAACTAATAACGTTTATTAAACTAATTTTTGGAAAATGTTTTATAAACTAAAAATCAAATCTAAATTACTAACCTAGTAAAAATATAGAGAATGGAACCTAGGCTTTGGATCACCTCTGACTTAACTTACTAAAGTAATAATTATAATATAAAATTTATCTGTTCGTAATAACCATGGCTAGGTCTATTCGGGTCTAGAATCTAGGGTTCGTGGCTAAAACCCTACATAAGAACTTAATCATTCTTGGACAATCGGATTTAGGTCTTGTACATTTCCTCCATAGCTAGGCGGAGTGTCTAAGTTCCTAGTGATCTAGTAATCTCTTTGAACGTGGAGACCACCAAATATGTCTAATTTGGCATCTCCTTCATCTTCATAATAGATCGGGGTTATCATGGCTAGATCAACCCTTCTCTACTATAAACCAGAGTATTATAGAGCAATACTAGATCTATTCTATTAAATAACTAGTATACTTAGCTCCCAATCGCCAGAGGTTCGATCATTAGCCTAAGCTAAGAAGACTAGCTCTCCATTAATGACATTGATCACATCTTATGCATAAAGTAAAATAGAGAGAGAGAAAAAAAAATACTGAAAAACTCCAAGCTTTATTCCTTCAAAAATTGAGATAAAAAATACATAGAATTGCTCTCATATTTATAGAAGATAGGAAAGATTGTTTACATTTCTGAAACTCTATCTCTAAGTAAAGATAAACCCTATCTCAGATAAATCATATCTCATTTATATTATATTTTATTTATAGAAGATAGGAAAGATTGTTTACATTTCTCAAGCTAATCCTTGTAGAGTCCTTCGTCATTTTTATTTCTAGGAGTAAATCTACAAGTACATTAAATGTAGACATCTTCCTTATACTTGAGAGACTGCTGGAAATGCTTCAGCGCTTTGTACCTTTTATTAGATGTTTTTTTCTACTTATTAGCTCTAACAATGATAATTGCCTGAAAATAAGAAAATGCTACTAGCATTAAAAAATAATAAATCGGGATTAACAAAATGATACTTTTAGGCGTATTAATCCTACGTATTTCTACGTCTATCAATACACTGCTTACATTGTTACAAAAAATGCATTAACTAAAGGCAACTAATAACACCCAAATTGGAAAAAGAATGGATACCAAAATTTCATTCACCACAAACTAGAGTTACATCTCCAATAATTTAGATGAATCACAAAATAATCATATCTCAAAAAAGAAAAGAAAAAAAGCTTCAGCAATTCATATAAGGGTCATATCTCTTTAAAAAAAAGTATGATATTGCTTAAACCTTCCACTTCAGCCTAAGTGGATTAAAAGTCTTTATGTATGGATTAGACTGACTGGATGGCATAGGAAGAGTGCTCTTTGATTGTGCTTGATTGGAGTGTGTAGTTTTGGTATTATTTGAAGTAGTTCCTTTACTACAATAAAACCATTGAGCAAATCTACTTTTATTCTTCCCTTTGGCATTATTCCTCCCACCTGTTTGAGTTGTTTGTTATGTAATTCTCCCACCTGTTTTAGTTGCTTGTGGTATAGCCCTTCCAGATGCTTTAGTTGCTTGTAGTGTATCCCTTCCAGCTGCTTTAGTTACTTATGGTGTAGCCCTTCCAGATGCTTAGTTGCTTGTGGTGTAGCCCTTCCAGATGCTTTAGTTGCTTTTGGTGTAGCCCTTCCAGTTGTTTTAGTTGCTTATGATTTAGCCCTCCCGCCTGTTTAAGTTGCACTCTGTTGGCCAGAAGTAGAAAAACCAAACTTAACTTTCATCTCTTCGTGACTTCTTGGAGTATCTACCCTAGTAAGTTTCTTCTTTTGGAGAACAGTCTTATCAGGCACAGGGGGACCCTTGCATATTTTTTTAAAATGTCCATATTGTCCACACTTTACACATCTCCTTGTTATGCCATTAAAGAGTTTATCTTCATCTTTTTTCCTTGATTTCCTAGGTCTACCAGTTGGCCTCAGAAGTGGGAGTTGTAGAGACTTATCCCTCGATCTAACCCAATTCAAACTATTTCCAATTCGAACTACCTTCATATTAGACTCATGCATTTTACACGTGACATGAACAGTCAACAGTGTCTCCTAGCATACGAACTGATAAAGAAAGTGGATCGAGCATAAACAGAAAAGCATGATCAAGTCAAAAGCACCTGTCTCTCATAAACTCAGCAGTTATTTAGTCAACCATCACTTCCCACATTGTTCGGAGAACGTGCTTCACCACGATAACAAACTGCGGACAAAGCTTATATAAAGAAAAAGTTCCAGAAGAGACAAGGATCAGAAAAAGATACAAGAAATCACCAAGAAAATAATATTTTCTAGATTCTCAAACACCAAATTTCTTATTAACAAGATCAAGTATTTCTAGTTCCAGAGATCACTTGTAATAAGATATCAGCCTAGAGCAATAAATGTCACTGTTACTAAAACCCTCAACCTGAGGTCGTAGTTTTTTACATATTCAAAGGTTTTCCACGCTAAATCACACGTGTCATTTATTAGTTTACATTAGTTTTTGTCACATGAACATTGGTGTAAGAGCTATTTCCGAGTCATCTTGAGCTTATGGAATTAGGTCATTACATTTGGCGCCGTCTGTGGGAAATAAGACATTTCCATGATATCCAAAGGTATACATTCACTCTACTATTAATTTCAATTATGGTCACTTCCAGACAACCAGCAACCGGGATCCAGCTCGATCTTTCAGTTGTACCGGAGCAGCTTACAAAACTACGGGCAAATCTCTACGCCGAAACAGAGAAACATAATGAGCTCGAACGTCAATTAACTCTTGACTAAGAGCTCCGTGAGAAGGAGCTCGAAGCTGAAAGACAAGCTCGTTTGACAATGTTCAAGCAACATAAATACTAAATGACAACCATGAAGACTGTATTACAACTCCGCATGATACTCAATAGGCTCCTCAAACCAGAGATCGTGATCAAGCGCCAGAGACCTCCTGGGTTTCTACGCGGGACAGATTGGGATCTCGAGGAGCCACCAGCAAAGCTATTTCCATAAATATTCAGCATGAACATCAACCTTCCATTCATTTGGGTGGTAAAGTTTAGTCTGAAATCAGCAGAGGTCACCAATTTTCTAAATGTCAGGAGGAAAAACATTGACCTTAACCTCGAATTCCAGTACGTGATCATTTGAGTGAGGGTACCGGTACTCATAATCCTTAACCTCCTCGTCAAGTCACTTAACCGACACGTTAATATGTCACACAAGAGCATATGGATTAGCGCATCAAGGAGTTGATTGAAGCGTAAGATCTCGGTACTACAAACGGCCTTACCAAGTTACTAGGAAGTCTGATTGCCAAAGAACTATTCGTTATAGTAATACCGAAAGGCTTCCATACTCCAAAAATTTGTAAATATAAGGGCACCGATCCAAAAGAGCGCATTCAACAATATCGTGATTCATTGGGGTTGCATTCCAATCTCAACCACATCCTCTGTCGTTTGTTCGCAACAAGTCTATAGGAAGAACCGCTTCGGTGGTTCCACTCTTTACCTGAAGATTCTATACTCATATTTGATCAGCTGCAGAAACAATTCATCAGGACGTATGCTCAAAACAGAGACAAAGAGGAGAATTTATATTATCTTATTAGTCTTAAACAGTCATACGGAGAGAAGCTCGAGGCTTTTGCAAAGAAGTTTTTGGAGCTCACACGTAAAGTAGACAGTTTTAATTAGAAAACAGCTGTTACTGCATTCACCAACGCGCTCCAGTACGATTGCAAAGCCAAAGAGCATCTCTTCCTCAACAAACCTGCGACCTTGGAGGATATGATCACTAAGTTCAATGGATATGTTGACCTGGAAAGGATAATGTTCGGAAGGCATAAATCTACTAAATCCGTCCTAACCACAAAAAGTTTTACTATAGATTGAAATAATAAACCGAAAGAGGATCAGGGTGATCAAAAGCGTTCCCAGGGAAACACCGGTAATTCTCATAAAGGTAGAGCATTACCCAAACAGGTCTTCCCGAAGATGAATGTTCGAATCTCTACAATTTTTCCAATCTTCTCCAAGGATATGCTATACCGTCTCTCTCAACCATTAGAACAAATCGAGAGCCGCCCATACTGCATGCATCACAAGGTAAACCATCATTCTACTAATAACTGTTATGCTCTACAGAGGTTGTTGGAATTCATTTCCAAGGAGGGAGGGATGTACGAATACATTATCGATTTGGAATCATACAAGGATTGCAGCTATAAGAAACACCTCGAAGTCATCCAGGTCGAAGATCAAGTTGAGGAAAAACATCTATACCATATGTACCACAACAACATGATCAAAATTTATCAGATCAACAACTCTTATCGATTCAAGCGCAGGAGACTGTCAGAATGCTGCAATCTCACACCTCAAGATAAAGAAGCCAGGCTTCTACCTAAGTTGAGCAATCGTCGGCTTAGGATCTCATTCAAAGATTAGGACATTAGTCATGTAAAATTTCTACATCATGATGCATTAGTCATAATGCTCAAGATGAAAAAGTTTGTCATGCATACAATGATGATCGATATTGGAAGCGGTATTAAGATTTAATTTCAGAGCACAATCGTCCAAATGGGATTGGGAAATCAAGTTATTCCAAGTGACACCGATATCAGTAGATTCAATAGTTCTAAAGAAGAGCGAGTAGGCAAGATCATCTTACCTATTACCACAAGACTAGCCACCATCGACGTCGTCTTCTACGTCATCAATGCCAAATCTCGTTATCTCAGGATTATGGGCCACTGCTGGATTCACAACATGGAAGTAATCGCTTCCACCTATTATCAAGCACTCCGCTTCAAGCACAATGATGGTAATTATGAAATCAAAGGTAGTCAAAAGCTTTCTTGAGCCTGTAAAAATACTGTCTCTGCCATTTTAGATACCTCAGACAGATATGCCGCATAGCAATTACAGAAAGCTGATCACCTTGATGATCAGAGCCTTCAACAGAAGAGCCTAAAAAATACGTCAACATTGATGGACCTAACAAAGGTACTTTTATCGGTACTAAGCTGGTCCAGCACGATAAAGATGTTTTTATTCAATTCTTACGACTGAATCGAGATGTTTTTGCGTAGACTTTCGAAGAGATGCCTGGGGTCAATCCGATCAAGGCATGTCAAAAGTTGGCCATCAACATCAATGCCACGGTGGTCAAACAGAAACAACGACGACTGTCACCTCGTCTTCGAGATTAAGTTAACATGAAGATTGAGAAATTGATCAAAGTGGGATTCATTTGAGAAGCCAAGTATCCAGATTGGATATCCAACATCATCATTGTACCGAAGAAGAATGGAAAAGTTCGAGTTTGTGTAGATGTCACAGATTTAAACAAACACACTTCGAAGGATAGTTTTCATCTTCCCAACATCCATCAAATTCTTGATTCCACAATAGGTCACGAACTTCTATCTATGATGGATGTTGATTCTGGATACAATGAGATTCCACTCTTGGAAGAAGATAAAAAAAGACTACTTTTATCACTGAAAGTGGACTTTATTGTTACAAAGTCATGCCCTTCGGACTAAAAAATGTAGGTGCGACTTACCAATGGTTAATGACTACTATGTTTAAAGCACATCTTGGGAAAATCGTGGAAGTCTACATTGATGATCTCTTGTGCAAGGCATACAATCAATCAACCACATCACATATCTCAACACAATATGCAACATTCTTCGATCTTACAGGATGCGACTCAATCCTGATAAGTGTCAATTCGGAGTACATTCAGGCCGATTCCCCGACTATCTCATTAGCAAGAAAGGGATTAAGGCTGATCTAGATCAAATTCGAGCTCTCTTTAATATGCCATCTCAAAAGATGGCGAAAGACGTATAAAAGCTTGCCGGCAAGATTACCGCAATCAACTACTTCGTTTCAAAATCTTTAGATCCCTGTCGTTGGCTTTTCCTACTACTCCGTAATTGTACCAAACGATGAAATGTTCAGCCCAATGTAGATATCAAATGGACATTAGAATGCGAGGCAGCTTTTTAGGATCTCAAAACCTATTTAGGGAAGTCTCCCATAATGAGTACCCTAGTAGATAATAAGGAACTGATCATCTACCTAACATTTACAGATAATTCTATTAGCTCGATTCTTATTCAACTTGAAGGGAAGATCGAGAAGCCAGTCTACTTCATCGACAAAACCCTCACTCCAGCGGAAGTGAGGTATTTTAAAATCGAGAAACTCCTTATAACTGTTGTTTACACTTCACAGAAGCTTAATCACTACTTTCAAGCTCATTCAGTCAAAGTCATGACGAACTACCCACTCTGGAAAGTTTTGTCCACGAATGAAAAATCCAGGAGAGTACAGCAATGGTCAGTAAGTTTGTGAGAACATGATATCAAGTTCGAACAATGACATTCGAAAAATGGTCAGGGCGTTGCCAAATTTCTCGTGGATTTTCTAGTGGAAGATCCCGAGTGGAAGGAGCACGATCCTACTTTGCAGAAGAAATTACAGAAGATCCACCCACCAAAGCATTTGACGAACAAGCTGAATGGATTACAAGGAATGGGTGAAGACTTCTTACAGATGGTTTAGCAGGACCCGCAGGGTCAGGAATTTGAATTGCATTGATTGCCCCTTTCAACGAAAAATCGAGAAATCATTCTGCTTGGATTTTGAAGCCTCCAACAATGTCACCGAATATGAAGCTCTTATTCATGGACTTGACCTCACACTTGAGTTCGGCGTCCCAGAACTCCCAGTCTACACAAATTTTCTACTCATCATCCACTATTACTCTTAGTAAAATAAGAAGAATGGCAAGATGATCGAATATGTAACCCTCGTTACAGATAGGATGAGCCAGTTTTACGAAAGTAATTCTCGATTATCTTCCTCGAGGTGAAAACAGGCATGTCGATTCCTTGTCTTATATAGCTGGGGTCTTGGGTACATAAGTTAGATATCTCCAAATTGAAGTGGTATCAACCCCCAACATTTTGATCGTATTTCTATATGCACGATCAACACTGGGGCCGATAAAGAGGAGGAGGACGATTGGCAAAAATCCTTCCTTGCCTACCTTGGCACCGACAATAAATGCAAATGACCCCTTCCAACAGATCCAAAAGAGCGCCGACAGCTGATCAAAAACTCGAAGCCCTACACAAATCAAAATAGTTTTTATATCGTCGTTCCATCACGGGGACTTATTTCAAGTGCCTCTCCAGAAAGAAAGCAGACAAGATGCTTAGAGATTTACATGAAGGGACTTGTGGCTCTTATGCCGCAGACCGATCACTCACTAACAGAGCCATTATACAAGGAGTATTCTGTCCAGGCATGCGCAAGCAAGCAGAAGAGTACTCACGCAAATGTGATACATGTTAAAGACATGGACAAATAATTTGTGCCCCTGCGCCCGAATTACATGCAAGTAAAGTGTTCTGGCCATTCAAGTGGTGGGCACTAGATCTCGTCGGAGAATTTCCTAATACTCTAGGTAACCGACAATACCTACTCATAGCTACAGATTATTTTATAAAATGGGTAGAGGCAGTTCCACTCTATCAAATTCGTGAAGAAGATGTCATCTATTTTATCTGGGAACACATCATTACTCGGTTTGGATGCCACTACCTAATTTGTATCGATAATGGGACACAATTTGTTAGAGAAAAAGTGGTAGCTTTCCTCAACAAGCACAACATCATCCACTCTCCATCCAATCCCTACTACCCTCAAGGAAATAGCCAAGCCGAAATCACCTACAAAACCATCGTGGATGGACTCAAAAAAAGGCTTCACTCACAGAAAAAAAGAAACTAGATACGAGTGCTTCCTCATGTCTTATGGGCATACCGTACAACTCCATATCAATCAACCGGCTATACCCCATTCTTCCTCACCTATGGCACCGAGCCGCTATTCTAATAGAATACCATCATCCAGTCAAAGATTATAAGCTAACTGGCAAAGAAAATGAGTTTAAATTGGCATGCAACATTAATTAGATTGATGAGACTAGGGAACGCGTTATTGATAACCTAGGTCAATATCACCATATGCTGGCCAGTTCGTATATCAGGAGAGTCCGAAGCTGCACTTTCCAAATCGGTGATCTCGTCCTCAGAGAAATCCCTCAAACAAAAAAGAAGCACATGCAAGGAAATTGGCAAAAAATTGGGAGGGTCCATTCCTGATCACTGGTCTAACTAGCCTGGGATCATAATATCTCTTGACCGAGTAAGGAGTTCATATCCTAAATCCTTATAACTGACTGAAACGATACTATCGTTAAGTTCCTCACTACTCTACTTCAAATTCTCGCTCTTTCCATTCTAAAAGTGAGTTAATCTCCATACAATGTATATTCTATTCTATTCAAAGAAAACTTCTAAGTTTTTTCCCGCACAACTCTATACTTACGTAGACAATACATAGATTAAAGCAAAGGTAATACTAGCTTTCAATCGACCTCTATTTCGGTTAAAGCAAATGTAAAACTAGCTTTCAAACCGCACTCTATACATACTCTGCAATTAAAACGAAGGTAATACTAGTTTTCAATTAAAGAACTCTACCAGACATAAGATAAAGCAATGGTAAAACTAGCTTTCATCTCTCAATATGTCTGCGACAGATACTTTTGCATGTTACACATACAGCTACTACAGGGATTCTTTTTTACTGATGGAAGGTCAACTACGCTTTCCCTTGCAATAGAAGGACGATCAACCATAAATTCTCAAGCTCGAGCAGCCATAGTGATCATGCCTTGCTCTACCAATTCAGCAGGTCAAGAACCTAATTCTATTTCTATAGAGTACATACAGTTTTCTTGATCTATATCAGCTCTACAAATACATTATTTATCTGACAAACAGTCGTGCAAGGTATCCCTCTCCAACTCGAGCCTTCTAATTTCCTCAACAAAATAGGCGATCACTGCCATTAACATCTCTAAGCATGATGCCTTGGGCATGACAGCCTTAGAAAAATTCTCTTTCGCCGTTT
The DNA here is from genome assembly GCA_014058105.1 of Kingdonia uniflora. NCBI lineage: Eukaryota > Viridiplantae > Streptophyta > Magnoliopsida > Ranunculales > Circaeasteraceae > Kingdonia > Kingdonia uniflora. The sequence continues at coordinate 2,694,997 of JACGCM010001144.1, read as the reverse complement.
AAAGGCGTTCTATCAACCTTCTATTTCGTGCTTCATTCCATTCTATCCAACTTTCTACGCGGGACATAAGATTGATATGCTCCCTTGCTTTCTCATCTGCTTTATCTGACTTAACCTAGTTCATCGTCCCTAATTCTGCTACCTAGGCACAAAGTTCCTTAAGCTCTTTGTCTACACTTACCCCAGCAGGGGATATCCTTAACAAATTATCATTTTTCCTTATTAAAATTTCCTTACTTCTAATAACCTGCTCTAACTCTTGTTCCCTGGCAAGAATAACATCCAACTTACCTTGACACTCCCTTAACCGCTCATTTCTCTTTTGTACGTGACCTTGAGTTCAGGCTACATTTCCCTCCAGCTCTCTGATTCGAGTTGATAGGCTAACCACATCCCCTTGAACAATAGAGACCCTGACATCACCTTTATTCTTCCTCGGGCACTCTTTAGCCTTGGCAGTTTTTACGCGCGAATTGACCTGAGCCAAATCGGTCTTCAATTGTGCCACCCTCTCATTCAACTCATCACATTTTCTTTGTACCAACGAAACTCTATATCTTTAGCAGGTAAAACTGTAGTCAACTGCTCAACCGCAATTTTGAAGTTAGATAGGCCATCTCGAGCTCTCTTCAGCTCGCTATCTTTCTCAATCATTTTATTCTTCAATCGCTCTAGTTCGTTCCTGGTATTCACTAAATCAGCTCAAGTCTGCTCTTGTACGTTTATTTCACTGATCATTTGGTCCTTCATACTAGCCACAAAATGGCATAACTCTTTCTCTGACATTTCTAACAACTGGGTACAGTTTCAAGCCATGTCAGCCTCCTTACTCTTTACCATCAGCGCATCATTGTGGCTTTTAATTTTCGTTATCTTTTTTATCTCCACGAGCTCTTTTTGCCCTTTACTAATTTCGGTATCCTTCTCCTCGATCTTCTGAGTGAGGTTATCAATGGTTTGTGCTGCCTCGACAAATTTGAAATGTACCTTTACATGTTGATCATACATATCATCATTTACCTCTCTCATTCTATCAAACTTCATCGCAAACTCTTGGTCACATTGGCGTGTGTCTTCTTCACTCTAACAAGCTGACTCTAATTCGACCTACACATCACAAATATAATACATTAAGTTCGATTCATGATACTCACTTAATACATACATCTTATTTCTAATAAAATTTCTATTTGTTGACATCTACTATGTGAAACTGCTTCTAAACTTAAGGTCAAAGTATGATCCCAATTTGATGAACAATAACATATACTTCCAATTCCAATGTACATATTCTCTATATTCTAAATTTTTTAACGCTTTGATATTATCTATACACAGTTTAGTACCATTGCCCTTAAACTGTTAGCAACTTTTTGGTTTATCTCAACGCTTTAATTTTTACTTTATAGTTCTAGATAGTTCTAGAGTAATGAAGTATACAAGTCAAATATTTCTTGCCCTTTTCTAACATGTAGCTCCGGTTGCGAAGTCAACAAGGACGTTGAGGCATTATCTCCTTACCAAGCTCATTCTCTAATTCTTTTATTTTGAGGCGTATATCCTTACGTTCCTACAAACAAGGTTTACAAACATAACTTAGCCTACACAAATTTATCCTACATTGATCCATGCAGTTATAGTTCACAAACCCCTCATAATCATACAACCAAATAGTCAATAATTCTAATCTACCTTCTCATTCACATTCTCTGGATTGACATCATCATCCCCTTCATTCTCTCAAACAGTCTGGGAGAAATTCCATTCAACCCTCTCACAATGCCAACCCCATCATCCTCAGCCTCCTTCTTTTCAACATTGGTATCCTCCATAATGTTATTCACCTTAGTTTTAGAGTACCCCATTTTCAGAAGCTGGCGCCCAAGTTTATCACGTTGGATTGCTACCTCTTCCAGATTCTTCCCCGCTTCTACTGTCAGCTCGCTAATCTCTACCTCTTGAGCAGCCTTCACAAAAATTAGTCGCTTCTCCTCCTAAATAAAGTCAGATTTTAATCGAGCTACCTCCTTCTCAAGTTCTGTCTTCCCACTTTTGAGTTCAACTTTCTTCTCCTCCATCCCGAGGCAGATCCCCTTCATCAAATGAGCAGCCTATTAGCAAACAAAAAAGAAAAGAAAATAAATTTTTGGAGATACATCACTATAGAGAATTCAGAAAAAACTCAAATCATCAAACTTACCAATTTTCTCATCTCCTCCACACCCTTGCGAGCTGCAAGCCTCACCCTATCCTCCACAGTTTTCAACTCATCTTCCATACTAGGTTGATTCTCTGACACCTTTACCCCAATCAGTTTAGAAGAATGATCTACCCTTCTCTTCTTCGCCTCTCCCTCGACCTCACCATTCCCCGTAGTACCAGAGGTCGAGCCACGCTTCAACATCTTCTTCTTCAGAAACACCCGGGCAAGCTTACTTGACATAGTAGACTCTAGCACATCCACAAAATCCACTCCAGAGGCCTTTGGCAAAGCCACTCGTCTCTCTCCATCAGCTCCCTTCTTCTTATTGCCGCCAACACCCGTCATAAGTCTCGTTGCTTGAGACTTTTAAATTTTCTCAGACCTGCTATTAGCACGTTTATTTCTATTTATACCGAGGTCTTTCAGCACCGCCTCGAACTCAACCCCTTCTTGAGCAACAATATCTAACATGGAATTCTTCTTCTTCACATTCGATGAATGACCTGTCAAGCAACAATACATTATCAACAACAGAACAACATTTGATTTTAGCAGTTCAATATTATACATTATTACACCTACTTTGCTTCATAATTTTATATAGAAGTTTCATGGGTTCTTCATCATCTCTCAGAAGGCAATCACCTTTCACCCAGATGACATTATCATTCCACATTCGACCTACTGAATTCAGATTGAAGAAAAGAGGTCGAGATGAGCTCGCAAAGAAATTGCCCCTCCACTTGCAGAATAATTCTTCACTCTAAAAAACTGCAACACATCTTTAGAAGAGATTCTCCTCTCCACCTCATTCCCCTCCCACAGTTTATCCAAATACTCATAGACATTAATTACCTCCCACATATTTCTGCTCAGCTGGGTAGGACATGCCCAAATGATATTCATTATCCATTTTACAAGATTGCCCAAAGGCAGACTTAACCCATACTCCAACTGAGACATGTAACACATAAAACCCTCTTCCAGGTTACCCTGGGCATTCTCATCATAATACTCCAAGGAGATCGATTCATCTATTCCCTTATCTGATTTCTCCTTCTCTAAATCCGCCAATATAAAGAAATGTTCCTCCCTAGATCTTACTATACATCTTTTAAATAGCCTACCGGCATGTTCTTCAAAATTCAACCATTTCCCCTCTATAAGAGCCTTAGATTTAGAAAACTCTCTAAACACATCTGAGTTCGGAGGGTATGATATCAATTGTCCAAGGAAATCTGGAAATTGAACTACTTCTACTTCGTTATCCCTGTCAGACTCTACATTTGTAGACTCAACCGAACGACCAGAGATCGAGGCCTCCATAGAAGGTGAAGACACCATATCAATTACGACACTGATGAGGTATGAATCTATACAAATAATCCTCACGCTCAACCTACATCAGGTCTAAGTATTCTATCATTATCTTTTACACATACATTATACATATATCATTCACAATTTTTATATATATACACATATATCAAACATATTTTTATAAATTACTATAAATAGTAATTTTTTGAAATTTAAAAACCACAAAAATCTTTCAAAAACACACATCAACGATATCACAAAAACTTCTACTGACCTTCAACGTCTGAAAATGAATCTGACGCAATATCAAATCTTTCCTTCACAATGCTGCAATACAACCACCTTTGTGGCTCAGGCTATCTAACTTTATCTCACCTTGATTGTTGATTACTCTGGTATAATCTCTCACAAGAATCTCTACTATTTTTCCTCTTTCCTCTCTCTCTGTTCTTTAATTTTCCAGAAGTTGATAAATGTTTTAATGAAGGAGATGAAGTATTATTTATAGTCTTTCTCTCTAACTTCTGCCATTTATTGGGCCTCGTACGAGCCACCATTAGTTTTGGAACCAAGGCATCCTTTCCACAATTAATGTAAGACGTTTTGTACCTTTTCAGTGAAAATACCTTCCCATCATTGCCCATGCCCTATATTTTATTATATTGTCATCCCTATTATCCAAATCATCCTCTGACCTCCCCACACTCATGATGACTCAACACTTATGCGCAATCAAACTTTCCATGTAATAACACAAGAGACAAAAAAACTAAGCTACATTTTTTTCTATTCTGCTTTCTACTACTTATAGAAGTACTGACGTCATTTCCAAAGCTCTAACATTTCAAAAAAAAATTAAATTCTTTATTCAAAACAGTCACAACAATATTTGCAACAAAATGGGACAAATTCAAACTTAGTTCTAATTATATTTTCTTGGCAGTTATTCGACCTCATACAATTCACTCCCTCACATATAATTACACCTGAAATATCCTAGATATCCAAGGGAGCCATACCTAATCAGTTTGCCTCCAGCAATTCTCGCATCTTCCAACTCGACCTCTTCTTTAACAATTAGTATTACAACCTCTTTTCGAGCTGAGGGTTCCACAATAACTTTTTGAAAAAGCTCCTTGTAGTGCAATGTCCTAACTCAAGTTCCCTACCCATCCAATCTAAACCTTTGAACTGATACCGGGATACTGGCAAGTCAGAATCTTAATCTAGCAAATCAAAGATCTGTTCTCGCATTTTAGCTATCTTAATCAATCGTCCCTCAGCGGCATAATGAATTATCTCAGATCGAGTCCATACCATATTTTATGCCTTACTCCTATCTACACTCATTCCCCTCTATTTTAAGCAATTTTTTAGATTATTTTAAATCCCCCACAATTCATATTTGTATTATGTTCTTTTATAACAGAAAACCCTAGTATCATGAGTATAAATTATTTGAACTTATCTATCCACATCAACCTTAGTGAATTCAGCTTTCCTCATCTTAAACTTCTTTACTCTAAATATAATATTTCAGAGCGACCTCCCTGAGCCCGAATTTGTACTTCCTATATATTCTAAATCTTCTACAGTTATCTCCCCCAATAATTCTAAGTTATTTAGTTTAAAAATAAATTTTTAACACATCTTTTATTTTACAAACACATTTTTTGCAGCTCGATTGCTATCATATACTTTCTAGTTCGATTATATATGTTACATTTCATCCTCTATTCACATCTTCGAATTACGCATAGCTTAATATATCACTAGAGTTAAATTATATCTATCAACGTAGAGTTTGAATAAACATGTTTTATTGAGCTCGAGTATAAATTATAGGTATTTTACAGATAATAAGTCTTACATAAACTCTACATATAATAAGTCTTTCAGGTACTTTATAGATAACAAGTCTTTCAGGTACTCTGGAAACATACAAATCCTTCAGTTCATATGCCTTCAGTGATATTTTACTCTAAGAATCTTCTGAAACAAAGCAAGCATTAGAAATCACCAGACGTCATTTTACCTTCACACCATGTTACTTTGACTAGAAACTGGGTTTGGGGAAAGTCTGGACATGAAGATATAAAGAGTCAGTGCTTAAACCAACTCTTTAAACACAAGGTCTTCTTAGAACCAAGACACAATGATGGTGTAGAAGCAAACTTCTAATCTCTGTCTCCCTTCTCCACTACTACCGTTGCCTCCTCTATAACCACCAGTACCATTAGAGAGTTGGTGAAGATGAAGAAGGCCCGACCATAGAATCCAATCCTTTGCAAAATACCAGTAAAACTACCCCGCTGTTACACCGACCCCTACATATGTCTCATCAACCTTGTCCTTCGCAAGGATGTAAAGACACCTTCAACGTTGCTCGTCTGTCAAGATAACGTAATGAAATCTCCACATACAGTAAAAATCTTCTTCAACTTCAACTGTTTCTTCATCCAACATACCCTGATACGTCGGTAGAGCAGGAATGGGGGTGGGCATCTCTAATGATTGGTCACCAAAATATCTCATCTTAAATTTGTGTATCTCCGTAGAAACTCTCTTTTCATAAACCATTTTTCGGGTCTTCACCATTATCAATCTAGACTTCCAGAGAATTTTTCAACAAGTAGCATACTTTGCTAGAATCCTCAGTACAGGTATTATTTATATAACCCTCGTATTTAATGCACAGGTACGCTTCCAAAGTAGTCATCATTCAATACAGAACTACTCTCAGAATCCTAAGTGTCGCGTACATCAATACTTCTAACATTATTCAATACAGATACATCCCACCACATAAAACAAATACTCATTTTCCATGCCAATCAAATCAACATTAATATGTAATTTCTTTTCAACTTCCAATGATACAACTTCACAAATTCTTTCTCAACCAAAGACACTTGTGATTTTAGTTGTGAGGGGGCGATTGCAGGGACCTATCCCTCGATCTAACCCAATTTAAACTACCTCCATATTAGACTCACGTATTATACACGTGACATAAACAATCAGCATTGACACCTACACCACGAACTGATTAAGAACGTGGATCGAGCATAAATAGAAAAACATAAACAAGTCAAAGATACTTGTCTCTCACGAACTCAACAGTTATTCAGTCAACCATTACTTTCCACATTGTTCGAAGAACGTGCTTCAGCATGACAATGAACTGCGGACAAGGCTTATATAAGGAAAAAGTTCCAAAAGAGACAAGGATTAGAAAAAGATACGAGAAATAACCAAGAAAACCATGTTCTCTAGATTCTCAAACACCAAATTTCTTATTTACAAGATCAAGTATTTCTAGTTTGAGAGATCACTTGTAATAAAATATCAGCCTCAAGCAATAAAAGTTACTAGTACTAAAACCCTCAACCCGAGGTTGTGGTTTTTTACCTATTCAAAGGTTTTCCACGCTAAATCATACGTGTCATTTCTTACTTTATATTAGTTTTTGTCACATGAACATTGGTGTAAGAGTTAATTCTGAGCCATCTCGAGCTTGCAGAATTAGGCCATTACAGAGGAGGCCTGACTTCACTTGGTGGTTACAATTAAAGTGCAGCTCCAATGAGATGAAACAAAAAAAGGAAGAAACAATTGAAAAATGTATATCTAAATAACATACATACACCCAACTTGTTTCATTAGCCACAAGATAAACTGCATTAGCATATGCTTTCATATATGTAGATACCCAATGATACTCACTAGAATATTTACATATAAAGTATCAAAGATATAAATGGTTCACATCCATGCATAATTAAGATATGAACAATTAATGGTGTATACATACTTACTGCTTCTATGGCCTTCTCTTCCAAATAAGTATGCACACTGCATGTGCACATGATAAACCAGAAATTTGCCACTCTTTACATTTACATTCCCAAGCATTTAAGTTAATTATCCATCTTTATCCATCTTTTGTAGCTGTAAAACAATTCTTATCAGCTCCTGCAAGATCAAATTTGCCATACCACTTCTTCAGTTTTGCAATATGGCCAACTGCCATTGGTACTAAACCATCTTGGTTCCAAGTACTTATCTTAGTTCTTCTATCATACATTAAAGTCGTCGTCATCATATTCAACTTTTCTAATGCCTTGTGGAGTGGTTTGTCCCTTATCCTCAAAATCTAATTGTTAAATGACTCTTTAAAATTATTAGTGATGTGCTCACATTTAGCTGTTGAGTCAAAATGAGATCTACACCAAGTTTTAGGAGGTTCCCTCTCTAACCACATCTTAGCAGATAAATGGTCTTCTCTTAGCTTAGCAAGAAAATTGCCTTTATCAATAATTTTGAAAGCTCTGGCTGCATTCCAAGATAACTTGTCCAAATGTGTTCCCATATAAATCTTTTTGAAATTGTACATGTGCCTAAAACAGAACCTATGATTGCAATGATGGAAATTATCTGTAACTGCTTTAATCTACCCTTTTTTGCCTATAAGAAATGAAAGTCAATTTGGTATATCAAGATAAACAAGCCATAGCTGCAGTATTTAAAGAAAGGTGTTCCATGTATCTTAGCATTCACTCCTTGATGGGCATATAAAAATGCCCATTTTACCCTACTTATTTTATTGTTAAAAAGATTAATTATTAATTTAATATTGTTTCAGGTTATGTTAGATAAGAGTGCATAAAAAACTGAATTTGAGTACTAAAACTACAACTGTTGGAAAATACCACCTATCTAAGATATAACTCAAAGCATCTCCAATAAAAAATAAATCTTAAGAGAAAATTAAGATAATATTTAACATATTGAGGATATTTTATTATGACTAGGAAAATTTTATTGAGTATAATGAATATTTCACTGAGAATAAAATCTTTAAGAAAATAACAGTTGTGGAGATGTGACAAGCAGACAGATTTATATTAGTCAGAAAATTCTGAAACATTTTGGAGAAGTTTCCAATATGTGAATATATTTTATGGATTTTTTTTCCGAATTTTTAAAGTGAGTATATATTTATGAATAAATTCTAAAATTTGAATATATTTGATTTGGCAAAAATACTCTCTTACTAAATATGTAACCCTCTCTTTCATCTATAAAAGAAGAGGTCTTGATCATGAATGATTATCCAATTTTGAGAGCTTGAGAGCATTGCTTAGAGAGCAAAGAGATTGAAGTTCTTGGAGTTGCTTGTAACCTTGGAGCATCTTCATTTTGTAAGTTCTAGTTCAAAGTTAATAAAAGTTTTTTTTTTCATTATCATCATGTCTTTCTTTTTACTAGTATGTTGTATTTTAGGATTCATGTCTAGCTAAGCCATCCTCTAGGGGAGAGGATGGAGCCATATTCAATATATATTTAATGTGATCAACTAAACGTAAATTGTTCATTTTGTTTTAACGTCAAACCATCTTTATGTTAACAATTTTATTATTGGTTCATGATCAAACTGATATGAATCAAGTTTTATGAATGTTAATGCAGTTGATTTTAGTTGCACAATTATTATTAACATTGGATTGTGAATCAAAGATTAATAGAACGTATTTAACTTGCTTTAACGTTTCGTATTTTCACATATAATTTCTCATCTAATGTATTTTGATAAATTTGCTTCTTAAGAGATAGTAAATAGACATTTGGTCAAAAACATTATTTCTTCCAAGAGCAATTTATGCTTGTATTTATGTTGGGTATATATTTATGGTGAATCGCCGTTTCCCCTAGTCTTTAATCTATTTGTAACCCAAAAATCTCTTAAAATTTTCTTTAGTTATTTTATTTATTAGTTTAGTAGTTTGATTTAAAAACATTATCTAACGATTGTTTGGCTAAGTAAACGACAAAACCCAAAACCTATATTAACAAAACCCGATTTGATATGGTTTTATCACTCTTGCATAAGTATCTAGCAATTGGAAATAAACCATTGTTCCCATCAAGACCTATGATAGATAAATAAACCCCCCCCCCCTCTATATTTTCCTTTCAAGAAACACCCATCTAATCCAAGAACTGGTCTGCACCTTCTCAACCAACCTTCATAAGATGCCTTGAACATTACCACAGTTCTTATCCACTGCAAGGTGACATTATCTCTGTTACAACCTATAATGTTCCCAAGATTTGCAATAAGGAGTTCTCTGACTAAAGAAGGCATCTTAAAGTATCCATCATCATATGAACCAACAATCTTTTCCATACATATAGTCCACGCATTCCAAGCAGTCCAATAGGATAAATCAATGCTAAATTTTCTCGTAATTGTTGTCAAGACATCAATGGGCCTTGATAGTTTAATATTTCTCAGTCCGTCCTCACAGTAGTTGGCAACCCACGAAACATTTACTAACTTATTTTTGTCTTAACAATCACCTTCACAAGTATGCTCTAAGCAACTACTTTTTCTCACAGACATGGCATGTTGATCAGGGGATCTTCTAACAACAGTATCCACTTGCAAGTTTTATTAGTACACTTAAATCTTAGCCTGTAACTTTCATTATTTATTTGATAATATGTGAACTTGTTTTGGATAGACCATGTCCTTATGTAGCTTCTTGCCTCATTGACAGTTGGTCACTCTATCCCAATCACAATAAGATCAACACAATTGTCTACTGTCCAAAATTGCCATATTTTCTTATTTCTCAAAAATATTGCTATTCTCCCCCACAAAATCTTTAAATTCTTGATATTTTCCAATATCTTCAGCTGTGGGTACACCATCTCCATCCTATGAGGAGTGACTGTTGTAATAATGTTCTTCAGCATCCATATTATTTACATCAATCTTTGCTTGAACATCATTTGTTTAAGTATCAATTGGTTTTTAATCAAATTGTTGGACATCGTTTGGTTAGAAATCATTTGTTTGAACATTACTTGCTTAAACATCAATTGGTATCTCATCAAATTGTCGGACATAATTTGGCTGAAAATCATTTGATTGAACATCACTTACTTGAACATCAATTGGTATCTCATCAAGTTGTTGGACATCATTTTACTAAAAACCAGTTGCTTGAACATCAATTGGTTGTTCATCTATTTTTTGAACACCATTTGTTTGGATATCATCTTCATCTAAGTTCATCATATCTGCATCATTACCACTGCCACTAGAATTTGGTAGCTCATCTAATTCCTCCTCTGAAAGATAACTTGTTATCTTCCTTTTATGTGTTGGGGGAGCAGGTTTGACTTTTTTGATTACAGAAGCATAAAAATGTACAGTTCCTTTACTTGTATCATCACTATTTCTTAACATGTCCTTCAAGATGTGGTTAGCATCCACTATTTTCTGTTTACCAAGAAATAAGTAACATAGTTGAAGCATTGACCCTGTAAGAATTGAATGTGTAGCTTCCAAACAATAATCATTCATCTTCTCCAATAATCTAATCAATTTCTTTAGTGTAGGGGAACGTTTAGATAGTTTGTCAACTATGTAATCTTTCCCACCAACATAATCCAATTTGTAGTACTCAGTGGCCCCTAGACTTTTCCACTTTCCCTCAACATGGATGACTAAATCCAAATCTTTAGGTTCCAATCTATAATTAAGGTTAAATTAAACAAATAATTAGGGCATATGATGAATAAACATTGAGTTCCGTCAATATTATTTCTATCATATCAAGTCACAAGACATCGTAACATTGCTTATATACTACACAACATTAACAACATAACAAATAAAATAGACTAGAGTAAAATTATCAAAATGAAGTGATAAAGACATACAAACATGACAATAAGATAAAAATAAGAAGAAACAATCAAACTAAAACGAATTAATCTGGAAATATTTATCATCACATAAAAGAGAAGGAAAAAAATATACACAATATCACTGAAACAAAACATCACAGTAGTTGGCAACACTACACAATATCACATAAAATCCTTACTTCTAAAGGAGAAAATTGTAATGAAAAGAAAATTGAGAAAATCCATACATACATACATTGATTGGGTGAAGAAAATTGAAAAAATGTCAAAAAATAAAATAAAATAAAATTAAAATGAAATTGAAGGAGATAATAACATTTTTTTTCCTGGAATTTCTTCATTTTGGGGGTAATGACATCACTGTTAATTGAAGTTTTCTTCATTAATCAAATTAAGTGGAAAAAAATTAAAATTAAAACGAAATTGAAGGAGATAATAACATACCTTTTTTTTTTCTTCTGGAATTTCTTTATTTTGGGGGTAATGAAATCACTGTTAATTGAAGTTCTCTTCATTAATCTATTGGGTTGAAGATCTATCACCTTCGATTGGGAGAATTTTTGCTGGTTGTAGGTATGTTGGCGGGTAGAAGTTGTATTTGGGTTTTAAAGTTAGAGAGAGAAAGTCATGTCTTCATTAAGTTAGGTTAAGGCATACCACACACTATCAGGGGTTATTTAGACATTTAATAATTTAGACTAAGTAAAGATCAAGTTGACTCCGCCGGTAGATGATGAAAAATCAAAATTGGGGTTAGGGGGGTCCAAAGTCTAAAAAGCTCTTAGTTTTAGCAACGTGCATAACTTTGATACAACTTCTAATTAGATGAGGCACACCTTTATTTTAAATGTCTTTTGCCAAAACGCATAGACAAGCCTCAATCTCAACCCCAAAACAAGATTATGCTGGACCATAATAAGTGACGTCGAGCTTATGCCATACATTAAAACCCTGGCTTCAACGTTTTGTTGGAAATGGTCTAATAACATCTTCAATGAATGTTCAATCTTTTTAAAAATTACTTCAAAAGAGACTTGCCCTCATCGAAAGTGGTTTACAGAGGGGAAAATTGACAAATTGTAGATGAAGAGAGAACTCAAACTGATTTCATTACTTATCAAGCTCAAAGGACAAAGCTATTTATAGGAGATACAGTTACATTCTATTAGTATTACAGCTGTCTACAGCTGTAGTAACAGAAGTGGTTATATTAGTTACATTTTGTTAGTTATTATTATTACACCCCCTCAAGCTGAAGGGAGAGGATATGACTGAGAGCTTGGACTGTAACATTGTAAACTTTTGAGTAGAAATGCCTTTTGTAAAGATGTCTACAACCCGGTCTTGAGTGCATAGGTACTTGATAAGAAGCAGCTTTAGAAGAACCAGTCCCCTTATATAGTGATAATCCACTTCAATGGAACACAGGATTGGAAGAAAGTGCTATGGCACTAATGTTGTCACACCAAAGAAGAGGAGGTGAAGATAAAGGAAACTTCAAATCTTTGAAAACTAAACATATCCAAGTCAATTCAGCTGTTGTATGGGCTAAAGACTTATATTCAGACTCAGTAGAGGATATAGCTACTATAGGTTGTTTTTTTGCGCTCTAGAAGATAGGATTATTCCCAAAAAAAATACAGTATCCACTGGTGGATCTTCAATCATAGGGGCATCCAGCCCAATCAACATCAGAGTATGCAGTAATTGAAAGAGATCATTTTATGTAAGAAAGTCCATGTGATAATATACCTTTAAGAAACCTGAGAATTCTTTTAACTGCCGTCAAGTGTGTTGTCTTGGGAGCATGCATATGTTGGCAGACCTGATTCACAGCAAAGCATAAATCTGGTCTTGTCCAAGTGAGGTATTGCAGACCTCCCACAAGTGATCTGTACTCTATTGGATTATATAGTAATTCTCCACTAGTTGTATCTAACTTGAAACTTGTAAATGCTGGTGTAGAACATGGTTTGACACCCTCTATGGAAGCTTTTTGTAGAAGATCAAGAGAGTATTTTGATTGTGAGATGAATATACCCTTGGATGTTCTCTTTACTTCTAATCCTAGAAAATAGTGTAGATACCCCATATCTTTCATTGCAAATTTTAAGCTGAGTTGTTGAATTACTTTATTGCAATATTGGATAGAGTTGCCAATGATTATAATATCATCCACATAAACTAGGATAAAAGTTAAATGACCTTCATTGTGTTTTGTGAAAAGGGAAGGATCAGAGGGGAATGTAGAGAAACCTAAAGCTAGAAGACCATGGAAAAGTTCTCCATACCATACTCTAGGTGCTTGTTTGAGTCCATAGAGGGATTTGTATAATTTGTAAACATGAGTGGGGTTATTAGCATTAAGGAATCCTAGTGGCTGGGACATGTATATATACAGTTTCTTGCAGATGACCATGTAGGAAAGCATTACTCACATCTAGTTGCTTGATAACCCAGTCAAATTGGATAGCTATAGAGAGAACAAGTCTAATGGTTGTTGATTTGACCATAGGACCAAAGGTGTCCATAAAATCAATTCCTTGTTGTTGATGGTATCCCTTAGCTACTAGCTTTGCTATATATCTTTCAATAGTACCATTAGAGTGTTGTTTCACTTTAAATACCCATTTACATCCAACTATGCGATCTGTAGGAGATGGTGGAACCAATGTCCATGTACTTGTTGCTTGTAATGCATTGTACTCATCTGCCATTGCCTTTCTCCAATTTTTGTCTTTAATAGCTTATGAGTAACAAGTAGGGACAATACTAGATGTACTTGACATGGGTAGGTGAGAAATAGGGTGTTTTGTGGCTAGAAGTATTTTAGGCTTGTAGATCCTATTTTTGGATCTTGTGAATATGTGATGATTGTTATTGGTAGGTGGTTTTGATGGATGTAGTGTATTAGGTAACAATGTAGGCTTTGTAGGTATGGGTACATGTATTAATGGAGTGGATAGAGTATGGTTTTATGTAGGAGATTGTGACTAAACATTATTAGGTATTTGATGTGGGGTTATAATTGTTGGGGGAGTAGTATGATGTGAGTGAACAGAAGGTGATAAAGATGAATGATGTGAGTTAGGTAATGTGGTATATGTATTTGGAGCTATAACATTTATAGTAGAAAAAGGGGATAAGGGTAAAGTGTATGGGGGTGAAGCTGAGGTTTGTGGTGATATAGTAGCTGGTTCATGAGAAGTTTTAAAAGGAAAACATTCTTCATTAAACACTACATGTCTTGAGATATAGATTTTATCATTAAGCATATCAAGGCATCTGCAACCTTTATGAATGTTACTGTAACCTATGAACACACACATCTTACTTATAGGTTGGAGTTTAGTTTTGGTATAAGGTCTTAACCATGGGAAGTAGGTACAAACATAGACTTTAAGAAAATAGTAATCTGGTGTGTGATTAAAAAGTTTCTCCCATGGTGAGATATTGTCAAGAGATTTGGAGGGTAGTCTATTGATGAGAAAGACAGATGTGTGAAAAGCCTCTACCCAATACTTGAAAGGGATATTGCTTTATGAGAATAGTGTTCTATTGAGGTCTACTATATGCCTATGCTTTCTTTCAGCTACTCCATTATGTTCAGGAGTGTGTGGATAAGAAAACTGATGCAAAATACCATGGTAAGATAAGAAGGTTATGAATACTGAACTTGTAAATTTACCCCCTGCATCTGATCTCAAGATCTTTATTTTGGTATCTAATTGATGTTCTATTTGAGTCTTGAATGTAACAAAAACACTATAGAATTCAGCCTTAGTGGAAAGTGGATATATCCAACAATATTTAGAATAATCATCCACAAAACTAGCATAGTATTTGAAACCTGATACAGATTGTTGAGGTGAGGGACCCCACAAATCAGTGCGAATAATATGTAAAGGAGATACAAATCTAGATAGTGATAGATTAAAGGGAAGTTTCTTACTTCTACCACATTGGCAAGAGTTACAAAAAGATAAAGACTTTGTTGAACTAGTATTAGGCAGTTTATTATGAGCTAATACAATTTGTAAAGTAGAGGAGGAGGGACGACCTAGTCTTTGATGCCATATGGTAGGGGATGATATTACTCCAATGAAGGCAGTTGAAGAAGAGTTTATCTTTATTACCTTGGGAAGAGTATGAAGGGGAGAAGATAAAGCCCATTCTCATGATGTCCTTGGAAAAGAATCCTCACTGAATTGTTGTCCTTGACAAAAAAATGAATTATAGGCAAAGTCAAAGAATAGTTGTTATCATTAACAAATTTGTGAACTGATAATAGATTTTGTGTAATGTGTGGGACATGGAGTATGTTTTTAAGATGAAATGTAGTGTGAGGAGTGGAGAAAGTAGAAGAACCAGTATGAGAGATTTTTAAACCATGTCCATTGCTCACCATGACTGTGTCTGTTCCTCCATAAGTAGAGTGACCATTTAGGTTGTTGAGGTCAGCAGTAATATGATTTGAAGCCCCTGTATCAGCATACCAGTTGGTAGTAGATGGTTCAACATTAAACTCTCTTGTACTGGCTACCATTGCTGTTAACCTTGAAGGAGCAATTTTGCCCTGAAAGGCATAATTCATTCTATGATGGCAATCAATAGCAGAGTGACCTAATTTATTACAAATTTGACAAGTAGGCCTCTATTGATAACCACTACTGGATTCTCTTGAATAGGAGTGAGACTGAACCCTGTTGTTGTTGTTATTATAGTTTCTTGAACTATTGCCATTTGATGAATTTTGAGGCCATGAGTAACCATTGTGGTTGTTATAACTTGGTTGAAAACTCTAATTAGGAGTTCTTGTTGGATATCTACCAAATCTTCCTTATCTACCTCTGTAGTTTTGGAAAGTCCTAGACTGGACATTTTGTTGAACACCTAGTATTCTTTGAGCAGCAAAGGCTTGTGTTGTTGTTTCAGTATAAAGATGAAGTTTGTTTCGTGTTTTTAAAGACAGTTCTGTTGGAGTACAATCTGTGTGAATTAACACGGGATAAATCCTTAATTTATTCTATGTAACAATCTGTCTCAATACAGACTGTATATGCTGTATAATAATGTAAAGTCTAGAAAAGACTTAGAATTGTCACTGTAATCTTACTATTTTACAGTATGATTAAGTAGAAATAAGAGAATAGTACAGTCTTGTAATGGAAATAAAATATGAATTAACTAATGAACTACACTTACTGTTTACCGAAAGTTAAATACGAATTAGGATTAAGGAGGATGACTGAGGCTTGCTAGGCAATCTCCTTAAAACAATATAGCTGCCCTATTTACGTGCAAACAAATCTCTGGCAGGTAGTCTCCCAAGATACAACAGTCGGTACAGACGTAACCTGCACTGGAATATGCTGTCTCTAGCAAACAATATGCAAACTGCTCTTCAACAGTTTAAGAGGAGGAGGAGATTCGAGGGTAAGTCACACGAAAAATGAGTGAGTGAATTGATCAGATTTAACACTAATTTATAGGCTAAACACACCTGTTCACAACAGGTGCAACTACATGAAAAGGTACCTTTAGAACAGTTGTATTTGATTAAAATTAACGGAAGGAAAAGGCACGCACCTTTTCACTAACAGTTTTCAAGTAGCTGACTTTGGAGACGAATTACTCATTCATCTGACAACCATTTTGGTTGTTCGAATATACCGTTGGAAAGCCCTCGAAGAGAGCTTCGCAATGGTACCGGCAAACATGCGTTTCGGACATCAGGTCCCACCTCAAAGTGGGCCCGAACAGGCCATGTCAAACCTGTAAAAAATCTGATTGTTTTACAAAACTGTTGTCCAACAAGTTCTTCACTGAGGAGCAGACCATGTAAATCATCACTAGTTATTGGTGTTGATCTGACCCTGATAGAGGTTGTAAAAACATCAAATTCTGTTGGCAAGCTATTTAAAATGTGAAAAGCGACATCTTCATCATCAATTATAGAGCCTAAAGTAGCAAGATTATCAGCTATCTGCTTGATGTGTTATAGATAATCAGTGATTGAGTCAATGTTCTTCTTGATTGATTGTAGTCTTAATTTCAGCTGCATCACATGAGATCTTAAGATTGTGAAGAATCTTCTCTCTGAAGTACGCCACAATATCTCCGAAGTAGGTAATCCCACAATATACGCCAAAAGACTCTCAAATATGGTAGCATTCAGCCAGATCAAGAGCGTTTGATCATGCCTCGCCCAATCAGTAAAATTAGGATTCGAATTGAGTACCGAAAGTCCTGAATCATCAATTGTAGTGATGAATTCAGATGGAAGAATGTTAAATCCATCAACAAGGCATAGAAGATTGAAACTGCGCACGATCGACAGCCACAATGATTTCCACAAAACATAGTTATCTTTGGTGAGCTTTATCAGAACGAGGTTGGCGATGTTAGAAATCGCCATTGTTGGACTTGAGGAGGTCGTACCCGAGCTTGAAGAAGCGAAAGATGTTATTAGAGAGCTTAGAAGTGAAGGATTGATGGAGATTTTGATGAGGTTTTGATGAAGATTGATCTTCAAAGAGAGAAAAAGTTAGGGTTTTGGATCGAAATCATCGTTTGATTGGTAGCTCTGACACCATGACAGATTGTAGATGAACAGTGGACTCAAACTGATTTCATTACTTATCAAGCTCAAAGGACAAAGCTATTTATAGGAGATACAGTTACATTCTGTTAGTATTACAGCTGTCTACAGTTGTAGTAACATACGTGGTTATATTAGTTACTGTTATTAAAAATCACTTCAAAAAGAGGTGTTCATAGTGTTAAAGCGACCAAAAATGCGTTAAGTGTATCTTAGGGTACCGTGACAATCAATAAGCCTTGCCGCTACAATTCATCGGTCTAGATACATGACATGCTGGCTAAACCTCAGTTGTCGCGACCTTTCAACGACAAAACTTTAATTCTTCAGTACCACTTTGTACTACTAGAGGTGCCTCCTTTTTGATGACGACATGACGTGGAAGTAATTTGAATGAAGAAACTTGACCCTTTGTTGGTCATGCCATAACTACTATCTTTGGCCCTCTTAAACGAATAACAACACCGCCATCGTACTTCCGATCGTTTCCACCGACGACAACGTTATACGTTGTCAAAATAAAAATCACCCTAATAAGTACACCTTCCCACGTGAGAGCACTCCTTAAACACGTACACAATTAGGGCAATCTAATTTCCAACATTATAAATTCGATCAAAGACTCGCAACTTATTCGTTCTCCCCCAATTCTCAGTCTCCTTCGTTGCAGACTAAACCCTAATTCTTTTCCTACTTCAATCTCATCTTCACCAACAACAATGGTAATCTCTCTCTCTCTCTCTCTCTCTCTCTCTCTCTCTCTAAATTACTAATTTTGTCTCTGTTTCAGACTGTCGAAGCAGTGAACCCTAAAGCATACCCATTAGCTGATGCTCAGCTAGCGATAACGATAATGGACCTAATTCAACAAGCTGCTAACTACAAACAGCTCAAAAAGGGTGCAAATGAAGGTAAAGTTTTGATTTTTGGGTCTTAAACCCCTCGTGCATTTCAGATTTTATACCCCCTTCGTTTATATTGTTCATTTCTTGTAATGGGGTTTGCTTAATTGGTTTGGTTTCAGCGACGAAGACGTTGAACAGGGGTATTTCGGAGTTTGTAGTGATGGCGGCGGATACTGAGCCGCTCGAGATTCTTCTTCATCTGCCATTGCTTGCTGAGGACAAGGTACTTTGTTTGTTTGAATAAATGCCATTTGGATAGCTTTGATATACCTGCTAGAAATTGGTATTTGTTGTAAAGCGCTAGGAATTGCTTGATTTTTTTTTGTTGGGGTAGTTGGTGTTCTCTAGCGATTTGTAGTTTTGTGAAGTAGAGACTTAGTATTGTACAAAACCCAGACGGGGATTGTAGTTGTATTAAGTAGGGACTAAACATTGCACAAGATTCTGCCCTTTGGTAGAGATTATTGGTTGTTTGTAGTGATTTATAGTAATGTGTAGTGGGAACTAAATGACTTGCAAACTCGTACTTGTTTGAAGTGGGGTTTTTTTGTAGGAGTGATTTGTAGTTATGTGAAATGGGGTCTAATTGTTATACAAATTGTACTATTTTCTATAGAAATTACTGGATTTTGTTAGGGTGTTTTGCAGTAATTTATAGGTATACTTAGTTGGGACTATATCTTGTTCAAGCTCCTACTTTTTGATAGGCATTATTGGTGTTATGTAGTGATTTACAGTTGTGTATAGCAGGAACTAAATATTATGAACTCATGTAAGAGTCAAGTTGGTAATTAGTAGACCAAATAGAGGCCTCTATTATTAATATATCAACAAAGCTTCACTGAACAAATATATTCTCACTCATTGATAATCTTAGTCACATTTTTGTGCACAGTACTTTTAATCAGGAACTTGTGTTGGATTAGTCATAATTCTAATGCACTTGACACCAAATGAGTTCTGTGTGAATGAATTGGAAAAGATGATTAGTTGTATTTCAGTACTGTTGAAATCTCAATAATCATCTTTTCCACCTTTCCTATGTCTCTGATTGTAAAATAATTGAAGGTGTAACTATCTCAGATTTCAAACTTGATGATAGCTGATACTTACGCATTTTTGATTACCTTAGTATAAGCTAAGCAGAAATTGTGTGTATCAGATTTGTGCTTAATCCAATGCACTTGATACTGAAAGAGTTTTCTGCAACATGGATATGGAAAAGATGGGCAGTTGTGTTTCATTACTGTTGACATCTCAACAATCATCTTTTCCACATTACCTGTCTCTAAACCAATTGTAAAATAATTGAAGGTATAATAAACTTTGATTTAAATTGAATGATAGTTTCTATAAACATCTTTTTTAAGTATGTGTTTTTGTTACCTTAGAAAATTACTCGGATATTTTGTGTATCGGAATTGTGCTTAATCTAATGCATTTGATACCGAAAGGTTTCTTTGTAACATGGATTTGGAAAAGATGGGCAGTTGTATTTCATTACTGTTTACATCTCAACAATCATTTTTCCACATTGTAGAATTAACTAAGATTTCAAACTTAATGATAGCGTATACTTACATATGTTTTTGGTTACCTTAGTCTATTAAGCAGAAATTGTGTGTATCGGAATTGTGCTTAATCCAATGCACTTGATACCGAAAGAGTTCTCTGCAACATGGATTTGGAAAAGATGGGCAGTTGTGTTTCATTATTGTTGACATCTCAACAATCATCTTTTCCACATTACTCAGGTCTCTAAATCAATTGTTAAATAATTAAGTTTTAACTGCGTCAGGATCAAAACTGAATAATGGCTTATATATAACACTTATTTTCCATATGAATTTTTTTTGTTACCTTGTAGTATGTTAAGCAGAAATTGTGTGTATTGGAATTATGCTTAATACAATGCACTTAATACCGAAAGAGTTATCTGCAACATGGACTTGGAAAAGATGGGCAGTTGTGTTTCATTACTGTTGACATCTCAACAATCATCTTTTCCACATTACCCATGTCTCTAAATCATTTGTAAAATCATCTAGGTTTAACTACGTCGACTCTAAACTGAATAATAGCTTATATATAACATTTATTTTCCTTATGTATTTTTTGGGTACCTTGTTATATGTTAAGCAGAAATTGTGTATCAGAATTGTGCTTAATCTACTGCACTAGACGGAATAGAGTTCTCTGCAACATGGATTTGAAAAGATTGGCAGTTGTGTTTCATTACTGCTGAATCTCAACAATCAGTCATGAATGATGTTATCAGTTTTGTTATAATTCTCTAAATTTTTTGTATGTACTTGTAAGGTATATGGCTTTGTTAAGGTAGTCTTTTGCAATCATGGACTTAACATTGTGAAAGTTGGCTAGAAATTACGTAACAAGGTCTCTTTATGTTTGTATAGAATGTTTTGTTCTGGCCTATGTACAATGTTTTTCTTTCTGAAAAGCTAGGTTATTCAATCCATGTCCCTTTTATCCATTTGGTTAAGTTTTTTCTCTTCCTTTTTTCTTGTAAATTGAAAAAAACTTTTTTTTTTTTCAGAATGTTCCATATGTTTTCGTTCCTTCAAAGCAAGCCCTTGGCCGAGCTTGCGGAGTAACTAGACCTGTCATTGCTTGCTCTGTGACAAGTAACGAGGGCAGCCAGTTGAAGTCTCAAATACAGCAACTCAAGGTATATTCTGCCAAATTTTGTCAAAACATTATCTCACTTCTGTCCTCTTTTGTGGCCTAAATATATCTGTTTTTGGAATGCAGGACGCCATTGAGAAGCTACTTATCTGAGAAGAACACTTTAAACTCATGATGGGTCTCATGTTTTAAACTTCAAGGGGCTTTGATTACTCTAGTTTTAGTGTTGCTAGGGAATGTATACAACGCCTGAATTTATGATACACCATAATGGTGGTCAGGAATCATGATGGTTGATGAAAATTAACTATGTACGTGTCGTTTGAGACTGATTATTGCCAGGCTTGTGGAATGCTATTTAAATTTTTATGATTGAGAAAATATATTGTTATAGGGTATGTTAGTTATTATTGGTATTTTATACGTTTTTGCATCTGTTGTCTTCAAAACTAAAGGTGGTGGTGTACATAACAATGTCTCAAGTCTCTTGTGGAGATGGTTACAACTTGCAATACAGACTGCTTTACGTAAATAGTTTCTGATTATTTGTTTTCTTGTGGAGATGGTGACAACTTTGGAAGTGACATCCTAATCCCTTGAGAGGAAGATAAGTGCGTCATAGCTGTAATAACTCTTTTATGGTGCTTGTGCTGAAAAAAATGCAGGAAAACTAGTTCATGTTGCAAGCTTAATTTCGTAGTTTGTTGGTGCAGTGGTTGCTCCAATTTCTTTTTAGCAGATCATGCCCTTGATATATGCCTGCCTCTGATGTCTATGAAGAAGAGAGCCGCAAATGTTTCTGATTACGCTTTCTGCAATATAACAAGCAACTAATGGACTTGCAAAAATTTATACTACTGTATTTATAAGCATAAGAAGCGTCCTCTAAGCTTTAATTTGCAAGTCTTCAAAAACCATGAAGCTTGAGTAATACCGGGAACTAAATCCTTCTCAGTCCACTCCAACTTTTTATAACAGAGGTTTATGACATTCCGTTTGTGAACCTTTTTCTTAGAATTATGGTTTATTGAACTCGGTTTTTGGAAAGAATTCGTATGGGAAATATATATAAGAAAGAGACTTATAGATT
This sequence comes from Kingdonia uniflora, assembly GCA_014058105.1. Classification (NCBI taxonomy): domain Eukaryota; kingdom Viridiplantae; phylum Streptophyta; class Magnoliopsida; order Ranunculales; family Circaeasteraceae; genus Kingdonia; species Kingdonia uniflora. Next base: position 2,672,510 of record JACGCM010001144.1, on the reverse strand, counting down.
ACCCAACAAGTACAAAGACTGCCCAAGTTGTACTTTGGAGAGTAAAAAAAATTAGTCCCACATCGAGTAAGGAGATATAAAAAGCAAAGATACAATGCCAATCAAAAACTTAGTTTGCGAGCTCACTAGCAATTCGTTGTTACCTGTTACCGAAGCAATGCGAGTAGACATAAGTGTTTTTAGACTCCTTAGAAGACTTTCTAACTCGGGCGTGATTACTAATGCGGTCGGACTAATAAGTATGCATTAATATTTGATTAGGGCTAGGTGCATTAATAGTATATTTGCTCAAAGAAATCTGCATCTCACGCAAAACAGTTAAAAGAGACAATTAAATTTCGCTTATCTCTTCAATTTTAGATTGCTGAATAAATAGTCACTGAAGTGCTTTTGGTTAGTGTTGAAATATATTTTTTCGGCTAAAGTAGTAAAAGAAATGTTAATTTTAGATGGAACACAATGTTTACGCTCAAATATTTAGTCCCACAGCAATAGAAAGGCAAAAACATTATGTCGAACAAATCTAAGAAGTTTACCGAGCTCACTAGCAAGAGCTTGTTACCCATTGCGGGGGCATTAAAGTTGGTAGAAGATTTCAGAAGTTTAGGGGGTGTTTGTACTATGTGTTTGGCCTCTCTTCAAAACCATGAAGAGCTTGGCGTTTGTACTAATGTTTGATCTCACTTCAAAATCAAGAAGCGGATTGTTTAGTAATGTTTCCCTGGCCATGTATAGCACCTGCCGTGAGGGACCTCTCTCTGTTGCTCATCTCAGAGCAATGTATCGGGGTACAGACACTATAACTTCTAAATCAAACCCCATCTTTTTTATATTGCTATGCCGAAATTTTAGTTGAAATTGTTTTTAGTTTTAAGTTCAGAATCTCACTCTTTTTTGCTTGGCGTACCAACAAGAAGGTGAAAACAATTGTAGGAAAGGAATGTATGCTTCTCGTGACAAAATAATGTACTGTTGATTGCATAAATAAGTTTACAACTCTCAAGGGAATTGCCTCTAAATGTAAGATAGGACGATTTGAAAATTACCGTGGCGAAGGGGTGCTAAACACTAGGTTGTTCAAGAAGTAAGAGTAACTTATTTCACAAGCACAAAATATTTATGTCACAAGCGGCAAAGACACAATGCTTGCGGACTTGCACTTAAAATTGTAGTCCCAAATTGAGTAAAAAGCTTCAAAAAGGCGAAGACACAATGCCCATCAAATCTCTGAACTTTGCCGAGTCTCTACGGGCTTGTCAGTTGTCACTTATTATGAGCACTAAAATTGATGGATATTTAGAGTAGTATGTACACTCACTTTGTTGGAGTAAAGTAGTATGCTATTCCGGGATACTAGGATCCAAAACCGGGATCGCATAGAATTATGTTGGAGGTGCTCTAAATCTAAGGGATTTACCTCTATGCGACTTAAAATATTGCTATGAGTAGTGTGGCACTAGCACCTCGAAACTATCTAACTACCTGACAAGCTATTCATTGAGGAGCATTACAATTTGCGAAAAAGTTTTAGTCCCACATCGAGTGAGGAGATATAAAAGGCAAAGACACAGTCACTCAATGCCAAACCAAATCATAATATTCACCGATCTCACTAGTAACCTATTGGATGGTTTTACTCAAATCTTTTACGGCAAGCCAGCCTTGAGTGTGGGTGGATTATAACAGTTATAAATAAAATGTATATCTTCACCTATGAATTGAAAGATATCTACTTATATATGGTTGAGAGAATATGGGAGGAAGTGTATGTGATGCTTGTCAGACAGACTTGATCCAGAACAACCAATAATTGAAAGAGTATCTGTAGTCTACTCCTAATAAAAGTCAAATTTTTTTTTACTGTATTAGACTCCTCAAAAAATAAATATTAAATTAGGTTTGAAGAGTGAAAGAAATAGTCAAATTTAATGACATAATATTACTTTAGGTAATTTGAATTTAATTTGGAGAGTCAGATGTAATTGCTTTAGAGAGATTTGGCTCACTCCGTTTGACTTTAAGCAAATATAGAAAGTCAGACTACAGATGATGCGCTAAGACACTTCTTACATTAGGCAAAGTTAAAAACTACAAATGTCACAAAAACTCCATTTTTTTCAACTTATTGCATCTCCCACTTTTTTATTTTTCTCCAATCTCTTCTCCTTACTCCTCGATCTCCGATCTTTTCTTCTTCATACGCTTTCTCTCCCTCCCTCCCTCTCCCTTTCCACATCCTCTACCCATTTCCTTATTGGTTCTTCTTCTTTTCCTTTTTCATCAATTTCTGTTTCTCTTCCTTCCAACCTAACTCACTCTCTTCGTTTTCCCTCTCTTTCATCTCTCGGTTGTTTGCAAGCACCGTCGGTTTCCTACTTACAATATGTTTTGATGCGTTGAATAAAAATAGTTGGTGATATATCTTCATTCTCAGCCAAGGGAAACAAAATCAAAATGGAACCCCAAAAAGTCCCGCACGTTCTAATCTTCCCGTTTCCGGCCCAAGGCCATGTCAACTCCATGCTCAAACTAGCCGAGCTCCTCTGCCTAGCCGGACTCCATATAACCTTCCTCAACACCGAACAACACCAGCAACGCCTCGTCAAGTTCACAGACGCAAGTTCCCGGTTCTCAAAGTTTCCTAGTTTTCGTTTTGAGACGATCGGTGATGGTATCTCAAATGATAAATGTCGTGAAGATGACAAATTAAAATCAACGTTCATGGCGATTGATACAGTTATAAAGCCTGCTTTAAGAGAATTGCTTATTTTAAGTAGACAGAGAGCTGAGGAGTGGCCACCAGTAACGTGCATTATAGCCGATGGGCTTATGAGTTTTAGCATAGATGTCGCGAAAGAGTTTGGGATACCGAATATAAGTTTTCGGACCGTAAGTGCTGCTTGTTTCTGGGCTTATTTGTGCATACCAAAACTCATCGAAGGAGATGAATTGCCATTCAAAGGTACTTTCAGTGTGAATTTTTCTTAGATTTTTGGCTTTTCCATGTTGACATTGTCGACAAACTATTAAGAGCATCCACATCAGGATAGCAACGTTATATTGCCACCTCAGTTGTTTTTTAGACATGTAGTGAGCCAAAAGTCTTGGTTTAGCCTCTTAACTTACTTTTGAATATTGTTGTAACAAAAATTGCTGTCCCTTGATGCCGACCCTTATTAGAGTATACGACTTAATATTAGCAGATGATGACTTGGATAAGCAAATTACATGTGTGCTGGGGATGGAAGGCTTTCTCCGGCGTCGAGATCTCCCAAGTTTCCTCCGCGCGAAAGAACTCACCGATCCTTGGTTGCAAATTGTGGACAGTCAATCTTCCAAATCAATGCAAGCATCTGCTTTCATACTCAACAGCATTGAGGAGCTAGAAAATCCAATGCCCTCCCATATCGGAACTCTAGCATGCGCAAAAGTTTACACTATTGGACCCCTTAGTGCTCTTTTAAGCTCCAAGAAAAACTCAACTTCCTCCACAAGTTTAAGGGCAGTTGACAGGAGTTGCTTGACTTGGCTGGACTCACAACAGCTGAAGTCCGTTTTGTATGTCAGTTTTGGTAGTATTGCTGTGGTGACTGCAAAACAATTGTTGGAATTTTGGTATGGGATTGTAAACAGCGGGAAACCGTTTTTGTGGGTCATTCGACCGGATTCTATCATTGGAGAACGTCAGATCCCGGAGGAGTTAATGTTGGCTACGAAGGAAAGGGGGTGCTTGGTTGATTGGTCTCCACAAGAGGAGGTTCTTGCGCACTCGTCCATAGGTGGGTTTCTCACCCACAGCGGTTGGAATTCGACGTTGGAAGCTATAACTGCTGGAGTGCCGATGTTATGCTGGCCATGTTTTGCAGACCAACAAATTAATAGCAGGTACGTAGACGCGGTGTGGAAAATCGGACTAGATATGAAGGATATGTGCGATAGATCGATAATTGAGAGAATGGTGAGGGATCTGATGCAGGACAGGAAAGACGAGTTTAAGAAGTCATCCGAGAAAATTTCAAACATGGTTAGGAGTTGTGTAGAGGAAGGCGGGTCTTCTTTTCAAAACTTTGAGCGTCTAGTCGAAGATATAAGTTCCATGAGCTTATAAATGTTGTAATATGAACAATGTTTGCTAATAAACTCAGACAAACATGAGGAATTAAAATCTCATTTTTTAGGAAAATGAGAAATATGAAATTATGTTTGCTCGTATTTAATGTATTTCGAGAAATTAAGTCAAAATTATTTCTATCAATCAATGATCTAGGAATAAACAAAAACAATCAATAGTTATAACAAGGAAATAAAAGACACAAAATATTTTTTACCCTGTGGAAACTCCTTACTCAGAAGAAAAACTACAGGTCGTTGTCGGTGAAATCGACAACCAAAAATCCACTAATCAGAAAGAGTTGCAATCTCAAATACACTTACAGAATCGATAACTTCATTTCCTGATTAGCTCTCTTTTGATCCAAGCTTTACGCCCTATCTTCTTCGTTCTTACAACAACGCTCATTGATCTCACTACAAAGATCACCCTTCTCGAATCACTCTAAAAAATTGACTAATTCAGCATCAGCCTCAAGGTTTTAGGTTTTTGATTGATATTGATTAGTCTATCTGATAAAAAATATAAAACTCTCAAATAAAATTGGTGAAAAACTTAGCGAAAGGAAAAATAACGCAAGGTTTGCTTAAATACTGAAAAATAATTTTTTTCTCGAGATTCGTTCGAACGAGACTCAAAGTCGTTCGAACGATATGCCCAAATAAGCATACAAAAAGAGGTAGTTTGAAACTCATTTTAAAATGTTGTCTTTACCTAGAGGTCGTTCGAATGACACCCGAAGTTGCTCGAACGACATACCCAAATAAGCCTAATAAAAGAGGCAGTTTAAAACTCGCTTTAAAAGGTTGTCCTTTTCCAGGAGTCGTTCGAACGACACCCAAAGTCATTCGAACGACACAAAAGCAAAATAAGTTTTAAAACAAATTAAGGCAGTTAAAACGTTTTTGCTTTTCCTTTATCACAGTTCTACTTACCAACTTACCTTTTCGGTCGTTGGTTATAGAAGACTTGTCCGGCGGTCTTAATTATATCACCGTCTTCGACTGAGATAATCACATGATTTTACATACACGAAATGATCAGACAAACCAAAACCTTTCAATCTCCCCATTTGGTTCATTTCATGACAAAATAAAAATTAAGACCTAAACATCACTCTATAGTACTTCCCAGACATAGAGACAACCTAGACCTTATAAAGACACTACCTCTTTCACCAACATGTTCAATCTCTGGACCTCTTTCACAGATGACATCTTTTACACCCCAACACGTATCAGATAATTATTATTTAATATCTGCACACTCACCAAACTAGTTTATGATACGTGTGTAAAGAAGAACTTAAAAAATATCTAAAAATTGAAAAACATAATCATAAAAGAATTAGGCCAAAAAAACATAATCATATATCCTTTTATTGTACTATCTTGTCAAGGATACTCATTTATCCCTAATTTTTGTCACGGAAGAAACAAAACATACTCCAATACACAACTCAAGGCTACGGAGTCGACAACAACAAACTCCACAATCTGCAAAACCCAATACCACTAGCAGAAACCAACGCCGTAAATTTGTCAAGTAATCACCACCTCAAACAGCACAACGACAATTAATGCAAACCACCAGCATGTAACATCATAAACCCAATCACCTGTATGAAACACTTATGTAACAAAACTCTGTAACAATTTAGGCACAAATAACATTCTCAATAACACCAATAATCACCCCGATCACCACAAAACTAAACCCCAATCACAACCTGCAAATTCCCATTCTCAACCAATCGCCAATGCATAAGAATCACACCAGTAATCATAAGCAAAATCAAACCACAAACACCTACAAGCACCTAATCTCAATCAACACAAACCCATACGACAACCCATCACAAATAAAACACAAACCCATATAATTATCAAAACAAGCTTAGGTAGATAGAGAAAGAACAATAGAATAATTACCGCCTTGTGAGAGTAATGAGAACCAGTAAAATTGCACCTTAAAAATGCGAATCCAAGCCCCAAGTGAGATTAAAGAGGAATCAAACTCAAATCAAACCTTAATTTGTCACAATTAATTAGTATAGAGGAGAATATGTTGGTTGTTTAAGATAACCAATGTGAGAGAGAAGAAAGGAAACAATTGGAGGTAATGAAGAGAAATGACGCAAAAGACAGGTGGGAGATGACCAAACCTCAATCTCGTTCGAACAAAAATAAAAGTCATTCGAAAGAAGAATCAAATTTTGCCTAAAATCAGTGCAGCTAGAAAGAGATGAAATGAGACCAAAACTCTTTCGAACGAAGTATCAAATTTTGCCCTAAAACTAATGCAGCCAGAAAAGATGAAATGGGACCAAAATTCGTTCGAACAAAGCATCAAATTTTGCCTAAAAACTAATGCAACTAGAAAATAATGAAACAAGACCAATCAGTCGTTCGAACGAACATGAAACTCGTTCGAATGAATGGACAAAAATAGGTAAACTCAAAGATATTAACCAAACACTCAACAACAACCAGACACGAGAGGCATAAAATAAGACCCATGACTTTACTAGGTAAAATGAAGACTACCAAACATACTCTCCCTTAAAACATGCAAAGTCAAATATATAGGCATAACGGATACATGACATATCAGAGAATATTATTAATCTATAAACTAAATAATGCAATAGAATTCGGTGTGTGTGTGTGTGATAAAAGTCTTGACATTTAGACGTATGAAGATCACTATATCAAAAAAAAGATTCAACTTAGACCTCTCATGGTTGGTCCCTTAAAATCACTGAGAATTTTCTAGGAATCACTCTAAAAAATATGAATATGAGTAAAATGAAATTAAAAATTCGCATTTCAATAAAGCAACAATATTTAACTGAAAGATCTCACGGAATGAATATTAATTGTTATTGGTGGTGTCAAGTTAAATACCATAAATTCTTCGACTAAACCAATTGTAATAGACTTAAAATCAACTAGGAATTTTAAGGCTGTAAAGAAGGTAAAGGTAGGCTAGTGATGAAGTAGGTGTTTTGCTGGAATTCTGAGGACAAATATAACTACCACCTCCGTTGTAAATATCGAGACACCTCTTTCCTTCAATTTTTTTTTCAATGTGATGTTTCTAGAGATATACTTGGTTTTCTAACACTATTTAAATTTACGCTTTGAACAATCAAGTCACGCAAGTAGCACTAATTTACACAATTCCTTTCATACTTTATCACTTCCTGTCCTCAGAATAAAAAGTTAAACGGGAATTGGCGTATACAAAGAAATGACTTATTTTAGGCTCAAAGGGTAGCAAGTGATTATGCTTTTTGGGTAAAATATTGAAAGGCCAAAGAGGGTACAATAGAAATGCCTAAAGAAAATTTCTTGTTTTGCCTCGAATTAAGTAAAGAAAATGCTATAGTATTTTAACTTTAAATAGATATCATTACCAACAATTGATTAATGTATAAAATAATGAGATCATAAACAAAGAGAGATTTTCCTGGAAATAATTTATTTAATAACACTCGAAGCTTGCACAAAAAGTTTGATCCTCATATAATGTTAGGTAACGAAGTCTCTACATTTATCCTCAAGGTTTCTACTTACGACTAGATTCATAGACTGTGGCTCTGGCGAAAAGCAAATTATACCAAGTAGCTCAAGCATTATATGAATATATCACAAATACATAAATCCTGATCAAACATGTATATGTTTAACGAAGACAGACTCTGATACAAAAATAAGGGGAAATAACAATAAAAACAAAAACAAAAAGACACATACCTGAAGCTTTCAACAAAAGAACGATGCAAGCAGTCAGGATGACCGGAGAAATTACTCAATAGAATAGACACCAATAGTGTTAATCCAAAATTTATCAAATAAAACATTTTTCTCGTTGGTTGGTTCAATCATCGACCCATACACAAACTCTTCGCCGTCTCATATATCGTAGAAGAGGTTAACAGAGTTTCTGCTTGAACATTACTATCTCCATACCACTAAGTTGACTTAAAATTAGTTTGAGCCATTATTGCAACATTACACCGTAATTGTGGTAGAAGATCATTCTTCTGAACCCAAACGGGTTTTACTTTCTTTCGTACTTCCGTCGCTTGAGTCAAATTCCTAAAAACATTCAAAGAATTTTGACAAAAGAGGGATTAACAACTGATTGGGCATATGGTCGATAGGGTTTCCCTCTTTCCCTGGGAAATTCATTCCTATCATAGAATTTAAGAACATATTTGCAATAGGGAGCAAGATGACCATTTCAACCACAAACCTGATAATAAAACACATGAAAGATTGAAGGCTTCTTAGTCTGCATCTGAGGAGTATTAGTAACGCTTTGATTGGGCAAATATGGCACTGGAGTAGCTTTAGCAAACTTGGTGATTTGAGGTGTAGTAGAACTTAACATTTTGCTAGTCAATCCAAGTCCCCTTTTGTCAGTACCATCTTATACTTAACATTTTATCAATATTTTTTGCTTCATAGAGAAGAACTTCAAGTTTCTACTTAGTGAAAGTCAAGTCAAGTTTAGTTTCAGTCAATTTTAACTTCTCCACAGCAGTATGTTTTTCTTTTTCACAAATATCAAGTTTAACAATAAGAAGATCTTTCTCATTCTTAAGTTTCTCAAGTTGGGAAAAAGGTTGAGAATACAAATCTTTAAACTTGGATTTTTCACAATTATCAATTTCATAATCATTCTAACCTTCAATAGAGTTTTCTAACTTAAAAGGGTTAAAATAATCATTACTATGGTTTATTATAGTAGGAAATACACAATAGTTGTCATTTTCATATTCTTGGGGATGATCATTATTAACATCAAATTCATCATTATCATCATCCCAAGTAACCTTAATATTCATAGCATTGTGGTTACTATTAGAACTCTTAGTGGGACAGCTGTGAGCATAGTGACCATATTTGTGAAACCTATAACATTCAACTTTAATTAAGTCTTGTTCAAGATTGGTTTGTTTGCCATAAGACTTAACACGGTCATGAGGAAGTGGCTTGTAATTCATATTTTGCCCTTGTTTCTCAAATTGCCATTTTTTCAAGAGTTTTCTAAACTGTTGGCTTATAACAACAATCTGTGAATCGAATTTCAATTACTTATTATTGTCAGAGACACATAAGTTGTCAACTTCTCTGGTTCCTTGAGAAGACGAAAAGTTGGAGGAAGACTTAAAAACCACACTCTTATTCTTCTTAGTATTTTTTATTTCTATCTTGAATTTAAATATTCACAATTTTCTAGCAAGTGTGTTTGGTTTCATAGTTTTAAAATTTTAAACTTCTTCTATGACATCATATCTGAATCTAAAACTCTTAGGGAGAGATCTTAGAATTTTATAAACTATTTGAACATCACTGCTCCTAAAGAGGCACTATTGTTGACAATGTCACTCAGTCTGGCATAAAACTCACCAAATGGTTCATCCTCACTCATTCGAATATTCTCAAATTGAGAGGTGAGTATTTGAAGTTTGTTTTCTTTAACAGTATCATCACATTCGTGAGTGCGTATTAAGATGTCCCAAGCTTCTTTCGAAGTGGTACATGCAGAGATATGCCTATACTCACTTTGGCTCAACGCATTAAAAATGACATTAAGACCTTTAGAATTATAACCAGACATTTATTTTTCATCTTTAGTCTATTGATTTTTAGGTTTAGAAATTTTTATAGCTGTTACCAGCTCACCCTGTATTAAAGTCGGGGTCACCCATCCATCTTCAATGGCAATCCAAACATCTTCTCTCATGGATTATAAGAAGGCAATCATTCGAACCTTCCAGTAGGAAAAGTTCGTGCCATCAAAGAGTGGTGGATGATTTATAGGACCTCTAAAAGTTTCGGAATCCACTAAATTTAAGCAAACACTTAAGATAGGATTACGGCTCAAGATATAAAGCCCACAAACAATTATGCTCTGGTACCAATAGAAATTCTATTTGCTTGCATTTAATGTATTTTAAGAAATTAGGTCAGAACTATTCCTATCAATCAATGATCTAGGAATAAGCAGAAACAATCAATAGTTATAACAAGGAAATAAAAGACAAATCATTTTTCACCCTTTGGAAACTCTTTACTCAGGAGAAAAACCACATGTCGTTCGATAACCAAAAATCTATTAATAAAAAAAAGTTGTAATCTAAAATATACTTATAGACTCGATAACCTTGTCTCATGATTACCTTTCTTCTAATCTAAGCTTTACGCCCTATCTCTTTCGTTCTTGCAACAATGATCCTTGATCTCACAACAATGATCACCCTTCTCGAATCACTCTAGAAAATTATGTAAGAAGTAGAATTGACTAATTTAACATCAACCTCAAGGTTTTAGGTTTTTGATTGATGTTGATTAGTTTTTCTGATAAAGGATATAAAGCTCTAAAATAAAATTGGTGAAAAACTTAGCTAAATGAAAAATAATACAAGGTTAGCTTAAATACGGAAAACAATTTTTTTCCCCGAGGCTCGTTCGAATGAGACCCAAAGTCATTCGAACGAGATACCCAAATAAGCCTATAAAAAGAGGCAGTTTGAAACTCATTTTAAAAGGTTGTCTTTTCTCAGAGGTTGTTCGAGATACCCAAATAAGCTTAATAAAAGAGGCAGTTTGAAACTCGCTTTAAAAGGTTGTCTTTTTTCAGAAGTCGTTCGAACGAGAAAATAAAATAAGTTTAAAAACAAAGACAGTTAAAAAATTTTGGCTTTTTTTCTTTATCACAGTTATACTTACCAACTTACTTTCTCGGCCGTTAGTTTTAGAAGACTTGTTCGACGGTCTTAATTATATCACCATCTTCGACTGAGATAACTACGAGACTCCACATACACGAAATGAAACAAACCAAAACCTTCCAAAATATGTCTAGGACGATTATGGAACAAATTATTCGCCTGCCCAGCCAGTGTAATTGGCATTTTGTGCCTGTATAACAGGCATGCACCATTTATTACCTATGAGGGTATCCACCTTTCTAACCAGTGCCTGTTGAAGATATACCTGACAAGTCTCGAGTTTAAAGGATTGCCATTGAAATATGAATTATGTTCTGGTCGATTTATTTATAATTATCGTCCACAAATAAGCAGATTATACCTAGATCTGAAAATCATTATTAACTTTAAAAAATAATTTCTTCTAGATAGATTAGCAGTTTAGATAAGTGTCCCAAAAGAGAGTGTCCACAGATTCGCTCCAATCTATCTATCCATACTACTAATGGAAAAGCCATAGAATGAGAATACATCTCTACCGTTGATCAAATTCCCCCATACAAGTTTAGGAGTTATCAAAGGCTATATTTATGACCTCAATATGAGGTTGTGTTGTACCCATTGAATATTTTCGACCAAAATTGACTAAAAAGACTATTTTTTCGTCTGATATACCTCTTGTTAAATACAAACATATAATCTAAAATAACTTTACACATTTTTCATATTTCAATTGTTAGAGGATAGTATTAGATTCCTGTCATTACCCCTCTAAAATACAAACACTTAAAAATGGTAGTAGCCTAATCTTGTATTCATCTTTAATCTAAATTCCATCTTCCTTGTAACAAAACCCACATTCAAATTTGTGAGGAGGAATCTTGCCCAAACATCTCTTCTCAAGGTTAAATTTTTGATTATATATGTTGTGCTTGGTTTGCTGCATTGCGGTGCAAATGTACGCCCTTGCAGCAGTTTGGCTTTACCAACTGATTGGTTGATCCAACCACGGCGATGCATTGCACAACCTTGCAGGGGAATACAATTTTCTTGAGGAATTGTTTGCAGCAGAGAATGGTCTGCAATGGGTTGTAGCCATAGTTAAACCTATATTTTAAATCTACAATCCCTGATAAAATAATATCTTCAAACTCTCCAGAAATCTTTTTTTTTTCCCATTTCAAATCTATATCCTCGAAATTTCCTCTAAAAAAACTCTCAGATGTCCTTAAAGATAAAATCTCTCTCTCTCAAAAACCTAAAATTTGATTAATTTCAATTCAAATTTCTCCAATTTCGATTTTATCACTCTGATTCGAATTGCTCCAAATCGATGGGCGAGTTGAAGACGGAAGAGATGTCTCTCCCAGCTTTGTTTGAAGAAGCTCGATCGATATACATAGCAGTATCTGAATCCAGTGTTGATCAAGTAATTTCATTGATTACTCAATTAGGGTTTATCAAATTTTAAGTTTTGTCGAATTGGGGTTATTCAAATTAGTGTGTAGGGTATATATAATTTGGGTTTTTTTTTTATAGGAAACATCGAGGAAGGGATGCAAATATTTGCTGCACTGTGAGGAGATGGTGAGCATGTTGGGTTTGTTCTTGACGAATGAAACTAAAGAGGATATTAGTACAACTAATCTCAAATATTTACTGGTAAGTTTTTATTTTTCTTTGCTTAATTTTTGTTGTTGTTTTAAGTATTTGGTTTTTTTTTCTGGGTTTGTTGAGAAATATGTGATAGTATAAATTTGAGGTTTTTTATCTTACAAAAGTGTGCAAATTGAGTTCTTTGGAATGTTAATTAAAGAAGTTTAAGCTAACCCTATTAGTTTTACAGGATGTTTAACAATGGGTTTGGACTCATTTGGATATAAACCATAACACATTGGTCATACTAGTCGAAATCGAGTTTTTGTTTAAAGCTAAAGATCATACCCGTTAGCATGGTGAACTTTCGGACTTCTATTTGTGGTTGTTGTGATTTTTGGTTTGTTGGATGTAGCCCATTGGTCTTAAATCCAACATGAATAAAACTATAGAAATTGCAAAAGTTGGGAGAGAAGGGGCGAGTATTAAAGATAAAGAAGAGCGGAAAAACAAACAATAGTATTCGGCATTATATCGATGCTTCTGGCCACTTCATTCCATCGATCGAGATCCAAGTCAACAGGGGTGGGATAGACGTCAAGTTGAAAATAGGGAGTTTGCAAAGAGGAACTGCTTGATGTTGATTAGAAGTTCGCATAACATATGGAAATGCACTCAATACACTCATAGGCCGTCTTAGATGGATAATTAAGTTGGTTTTATGGCTTAGATAAAAATTTATCCATGACTCTGTATTGGGGTTTTGAGTTTAGAAATCAATCAAGTTGAATCTTCCACTTTAATGGGTTATGGAACTCTCACTCTCTAAACATATATCTTTCATCTATAATACGTCTAGGAAATTATGGGTGAGACATATTTTCATCTTAATCTCAGTTATCTATGTGATCTCTATATCAGTTTGGCTTATGTCAATTACTCTAGATTACTTATAGGTTTATAACTATATATATCTTTAATACTTCTGTCATCTTGCCTATTTTATGGAGATTAACATTCGAGAGCAATGTTCTTATTTTTTTCTTGATAACTGTTTTCGTATTCTGGAAAATCTGTATTTTACAGAATTAGGGGAATTGGTCAAAGCATCTTTCAATATTTGTAGCAATCTGTAACGTAAGTAAGTTACTAATGGTTAAAATTGATGTTTTTGTCGATATATGGCATTTAGTCATCTATACTTTAGTATGATTTAGTCATCTTCCCCTATATTCTCCTCTGTTTGCAGGGAACGATTACCTTATCCCAAAGCTACGAATCCAGGGCTTATCTCGCTCTTGAGTTCTTCCATCCCTCACAATGTTTATGAGTCTGTGTTTTGATGATGAGAGGAAAACCAAAGCAACTGCAAACACAAAGTAGACGAAGATGAAACTCTCTTCAAACCCTAATCGTCTCTCCTCTCTTGGCACTTGCTCGAAACCATCATACACCAACGTTTCTCTTCTGATTTTGATGATTGTTTTCTTCTAACGTGACCTTTTTGCACTCAATTATCTCCAATTGCGTAGAATTTGATTAGAATCTCAATCAGTTATATGTTATTTCTTTTATGCATCGAGCTTTCATCTCCGACTATATATATAGGTACGAATTGAAGTTTCTCTTTTCGATTTACTGGAGAATAATTATCAGCTTTGGATCAATACCACTGTAATTTATTTTCCCATCAGGTCATTGCCCCTAGCTTAGCTCTTTCTCACATCTTTATCTCTTCCGTCGAGGATGAAGAGATGGTATAAAGAATCTGCATCCGAAGCTGGGCACTTGCTCGAAGCCATCATACACCAACGTTTCTCTTCTGATTTTGATGATTGTTTTCTTCTAACGTGACCTTTTTGCACTCAATTATCTCCAATTGCATAGAATTTGATTGGAATCTCAATCAGTTAATCTGTTATTTCTTTTATGCATCGAGCTTTCATCTCCGACTATATATATAGGTACGAATTGAAGTTTCTCTTTTCGATTTACTGGAGAATAATTATCAGCTTTGGATCAATACCACTGTAATTTATTTTCCCATCAGGTCATTGCCCCTAGCTTAGCTCTTTCTCACATCTTTATCTCTTCCGTCGAGTATGAAGAGACGGTATAAAGAATCTGCATCCGAGGCGCAAACCATACCCAATTGGTATGTCTCTCAATAACCCATCTCCCATTTAATTTACTCAAAAGATTGGATTTTTATCACAGTTGTGAGAAAGTTGGGTTGGGGAATTTGTATTGGCTTCCTGTGCTACAGGTGTTTCGCAGTTTGTGGATTATATCGGTTGAGCATGTCGTATCAGCTCCCTCTCCTCTCTTCAAGCTCTCTGCTCTCAAATTAGATGGCTCTTCCTTCGGTAATCTTTCTCCTCTCTAGATGTCGTCCTGTCACTAATGGGGTTTGATTTGACTGTGTAGACGTTCAAATGGAGGAAATAACGACGGTAGCGGAGCTGGATCAAGCAGGCAGGGGAGGAAATCTTTATTCACTCGCCGAAGGAGGATGAGGGGAAGATTTCCTGGTATGTGATGTGTTTGATTTAATGTTACGCGGCATACATTGTTGGTTTATTATTGAAACAAAGGGATTTGTGTTTTTTTTTTCTTCAAATTTTGGAATTTGTGGGAGAATCTATATACATTTTGGGTTAAGAAACCACGAATAAATATGTCTGTTTTTGAACCCATTTGTAAATATTGTCTAAAGTAAACCAATTTAGGAGCTAATGTGAGATTATGTACATGTATTTTACGTTCTCCTTCAAAATTTATGTGAGATCAGACTTTGTTAGGCTATTTAATATGTAATGTTATGCTATTTTCGAATTGTTTTTGTAAAGAGGGTGAAAATGTTTATAAGTCCTTAGTTTAGCTTCTTTTGTTGATTATCATGCTTTTTTAGAACGTTTCGACTACGCATTTTAACCAACTTGGTATTCAAAACTCGGGGAGTTGATTTTTATTTATCGTTTTTTGATTTAGTGTTTTAAGAGATCTATTTTCATGAAATTATTTTCCATAAAAACTGTTTTCCAGTAAAAGTTTTTGATTTTTCTTAGAAGAAAGTATCTTTACATGGTAACACTGTTTTAGTTTTCGGAGAGATAATTCACGACAGAATGATGATCACGTGTAAATAACATTTTTAAATATTCTAAATGAGTAGTAGAGGGAGCACAAGTTCAGTGCAGAAGTCTACCAAGAGGTGCAGTTTAATCTCATACCCCTTCTTTTAGATGGTATTGGGAAAATTGTCATTTTTTTGAAAATCCAATCATATACTTTTATACAGGTTGCCACTTTTGCCAACTTCACCGCATGGCAAGACATTGATATAGGCTACCCGCGTCTTAATGGCCAGTGACCACAACTCTTGGGAAGTCAACACTCATGTAGGATGAAGTAAATCCATCTCCAACTATCATTAAAAATTTCCTGATCATAATATCCAAGCTTTTTTTTGCCTATTTCAGCTGGAAAATCTTCAAAGGGATCCTAGGGAAGAAGGTATGTCTCGGTTATCAATGTTATTTTCTTTTTTGAAAGAAATATATGTTCTTTGTATGGTTTTGATTTATTCGTTTGCATTTATAGAAATTTTATTCGTTTTGTATAGGACGTCTATTTCGAGTACGTTATGTGCAATGATCTTATATATTTGATTGTCGATGTGGTTTTATGTTTGGATATACAGGTATCTTAAGATGTTACAACTAACTGCAAGCATGTGTTGCCATCTCTACCTTTGATGAGAAAACTCCTTACTATGCAAGATAAAGTAAGTTTGAGTTTTTCCAATTTAAATTTTAGGCCATGTTTCAATTTTTTCCCCATTTGCAATGAGTGGACCATAAGCTGTGTTGGTGGTTGGTCTTTACTGAAATGACTACTTCACCAGCATTATCAATTATATTCGAGTGAGGAGTTTATGATGATCTTAATATCACTATGTACTTGGTGGTTGGTTTTTGTTAAAGTGGCTACTTTGCCCATCTCACTATCATTATTTATCTGGACAATCCAGCCTGACTGTCTTGCACCCTGCTATAGTGAAGTTACAGATTTTAACCCTGCACTGGTGGCATTTAAGATTGCATGGAATAACTTTGTTTAGTTAGGGCAGGAAAAATACTAATAAGTCAGAAGAGAAGGTTGTTATTTGGCTCAAAATTCAGTGGTGGTGAGACGATGAGATATCCACATCTCCTTACAGATCTTAGTCATCTCTACTGTTTTCATATCGTAAATTAAAGATTTGAGAACACCACCACCCATATCTTTGTGCAAATCTTTCTTATTCTAATTTTTTTTTCCTTTTATGTTCATAGATTAGAGATATGAGAACCGCCATGGCTACAAGATCTTTTCTTTGTTCTTTTTGCAGACTTTAGCGGATATTCCGAAGATGAAAGCTAATAATTGGTACAAATTTGGGGTTTTCTATTTGAATTTTGGGAAAAAATCACTATTGGTGCAATCCACGATGAAACTCATTAGCAATTGGTCTGATTATTGATTCCTCATCTGATAATACCAATCCAAGTGTCTTTTTTGAAAGGTACAATATTTCTCCTCCCATTTTTTTAATCGAAATGTTGTTAGTTTCTTATGTTTCCAATTGTTGCATTTTCGGGCAAATGTTGGTGGTGAATATGATGAAGATTTATTGTAGTTTGGGTTAGGGAAAGTGTTGTTTTGTTATTTAATTTGGAATACCAATGAATATGGTTAGTTGTCAAAAGGACCATTCTATTGATACAGATAGCCTATGATTGCGTTTCGTGTGAATTTCCATGGTATTTCATGTATGATGGTTGTTTTGTATATATTAGAACCATGGAAAAGAAAATTCAATAATGCTGAGATTTCTTCTAACGTGAGTGAATGGATTTGAACATTTACATTCAATAGAATTAGTACTAAATGCCTATATGGTATCCATCAGTCCGTTGAAGATTGTTTTCTATGTATTTCCGAAGTATTTATTATTCATCATGTGATTCTTTCTTTGAATTTATTTTCTCTCCCGCACCCACACCCCAAACATAACATGTTTTTCTTATTTTATTGGATACCCCTAAATTCATCTTTGAATAATTTCTTCTTTAATAATTGTCCTTTATTTCTTGGTTGCTTATCTTGGCTGTTTCTTTGTTTGTATAAAAACGAGGTTGAACGTTAGATTCCCTAATTCTTTCAAAATCACGAAAGTGTTACTAGAAAAACTTTGCCACTACAGAATTACATGGAAAATCATGCTTTTTGATGTTTGCATTTAGATTCTTCAGTCAGAGAATCTAATATAATCTTCTTCAGTAACATCTTGGGTAGAAGTTAATTTCTTAGTGTAATCATACTTTTATTTTCCATTTCATAATAGATTTTAGAATTATTATCTTACAATCTTATTGGCTTTAACAAGTGATTAATTTGTTGCTTAGTTGGAGTTGCTTTAAGGTATATTTTTGTATGTATTTCTATATAAGGTGAATTTATGTTTTGATATTTTGAAACTTATGATAGCAAGAATTCATGCGGATTATATTGTTCTTATTCGTACTAGGATCTTTAGCTCAAATGGAAGAGCGCTTGACAATGTGAGTATACATATCAAATACCTCAAGAGATGGTGTTTCAAACCCACCAAGATCCCATTGTCTTAAAATGTTATACAAGTAAAATAAAAATAAATGCAAGTATTGCTGTAATGAAATCCTATGATGCTATAGAATAAAAGTTAGATACTCAAAAATATTATTGCATATTTGCATTCATTTCAAACCTCATGAATTTCTCGTGAAATGAGACCCAATAAATGCTCTATTTGTAACTTGATATATGTTGGGAATTGAGATGCATTATGAGTAATGCGTTTTTGATCTATTTGCCTTGGTGAGTTGCATGTGCTTTATGTTATTAGTTTGAGAATTGGATTTTCTTAGATGGTACTGCTGTTTAGCATTCCTTTATTTTGGAAATCGTTTTATAAGTAAAAGAGGTTTTAACCAATTGTGAGTAAATATCTTATGTGGTTAAAATGTTTCATGTTTTGTTTTACCTAAAGATAAGGATATATAATTTACTTATATTTTTTATCTAAAGCATCCATTGTATTGTAAATTTTTGGAAAGTTACGCCTCAAATAAAATAACAAACGACCGTTGTAGGAAAGAAGCATGTTTTATTAGCCTTTGGGCTGTGTGTGGGCCTTCAGTCTTTGCATTAACTATATATTTTGGTTAGGGGCTCTTCTTTAACCCTGTTTTAAAGAGGGCTTGATTAGTTCTGGACTTCGAATGCAAGTTGGGAATGGATAAACTCCCAAAACACAATAATTTTGTAATCATTACTTGTGATGAAGTTTTTAAATCAACTTCTAGTAAGCAAGCGAAACAACAACTCTGAAGATAAAGAAAGTCACAACATTTTTAGGGATGAAAGCAATGAAGAAAATGATAGCCACAATGATAGGGAAGACCCAAAAAATGGAGATGTGCTATAAAGTGATGCAGAAAGCGAAAATACCAATGGAGCTGAATGATAAACAAACTTACTATTTTTTTCAATGCACACCTTAGTTTTTTGTTTTATAGCAACTTATTATTCAACCTTAAGCCATAATTTATTTAGCACTCCTAATCTAATAAAGATATTTAATCCATGTAATAGAGTTTCAATACTTAGATTAAATAGTTGTTGATCAATAGATAGAAACATGCATAAAGCCATATGATGAAACATACACAGAAATGTTCAGTTGTTTCACCACTCACGATCCAGACCTAGTTGTCCATCTGGAATCAAAAGAATGGTCAACTCTCCAAAACGAGTGGAGATATGTAGTGGCACTGAAATCCATCTCCCCAACCCTCAAGGATTATGTGCTCTCCAAAGGTATAAAAAAGGAATGGGCCAAGTTCATCTCCGAGGTTCCACCGTTATACTACGACCAAGATACCAAAGTTTTCACGGCAAAATTTCAGAACAAGGCGGACTACAAAACGATCCTTACTATACCCCCAGTAAACATTTTTGGATTTTCTATTTTACAACAACCACTCGACTCGCTGCTTCACCAATCTGAGTTAACCTTTCCACGTTTTCTGTGTTGGGTGCAAGTATATGGTCTACCTATTTGTCTGCTGGACAAAGCCATGTTCAAATTGATAGGCAATAAGCTAGGAGAGTATGTCAAGGATGATTTTAAACCGGGTGTCGCCGAAACCCACAAAACAAGCTTCGTTCGCATACAGGTGAATTTATTTACAAACAAACAGCTTGTTATATCCCTCCCCATACACCGACCGGGCAGCTAGGAATTATCGAACTTCGGATTAAGTATGAACGCCTTGAAGGCTTTTGCGCTCATTGCGGTATAATATCGCATTCATTGGTTCTATGTGCGAAATACCGAAGCACTCTGAGCGAGAGAGAACGGCTAAATATTACAGATGACTATGTCTTCCCTTTCGGGAAACACATTAAGGTGAACACCCAGAAATACTCGCCATATAATAGTTCCAAACATTATGGGAGTGATAGGAAAGAGGAAGGCAGCACAAAGGAACGGTTTGATCATGTCAGGTCTCCCTCGAACAAGGCTGTCTCGGCAATTGTCCCTACACAACAAACCCAGCTCGGCAACGACGAAGTCGGACATATCCTCAAACAAGCTATGGCGCATCTAAGTAAATGGTCTGATGACTTTCACTAACAAGTTTCAAGCTCAAGGGCAAACAACCCACCTTGTACAACTCGGACACCGGAAAATACCTTCACAAACCTTGTCGCTACAGGGAGCCGAACACCGGGATTCACTATAAGTAATAGTAACCAGCATTCCCCAATCGTCCATAATACGCTTCTACCAACAGTAGACACTATTAACATGCAGGGGTGGTACGGCCCTGCTTTCAAAAAATCTCTGAAGCTGCTACAAAATCATACGGAGACAGCTGCAGATTATAACATTAATTAGAAGCAGTTGGTGGGCCCCTCTAAACCATCAAATCCAACCTTTTCTCGTTTCAAGTCAGCTGTCAAAGGAGTTGGTCGGCTACCGTTAGAGGAGCGTCAAAATTGTCCTTTGCCACAACAGAAAAAAACCCAATAAACCTTGAGATAGGCCGGGCCTCGAATCTAAATCTGGATCTATACTGCCTTTTAAAGCCCAACTCATAAATCAAAGGTAAAAATTCTCCTCTGGAAAGAAATAAGAATGGGCCGTCTAACCTTGGGAGCCCAACACTGTACCCCATAGCCTTGAACTTTGGAACCGATTGTACCCAGCCAAACCCAGCCCGGTGTACTCAGCTAGGTGTACTCAGCCCAACCCATCATGGTGTACTCAGCCCAACCCAACTCGGGGTTTCCAGGCCAATAAGATTATGTTCAAGAACCCACCTGCATCCATCTTCATCGACCTTACTCATAGCCCACCTTCTTCGGCTCTAGGGCCCAAGCTCAAAAGCACCCACTCCCATACCAATCAACCCAACGCAGGCCATCCATCAACAAAGGTCTACAGTCTCACACCGAAACTCTGCCAGCTCTCTCCCGTGTCATCACAAGGCAACACGGAACCGTTGGAACTCGGTTACACAACCTCGGAAGATACCGGCTGGCACACACTGGAAAAGGAAGACCTATTCGATTGTGATTCTAGTAGCGACCATACAAGCAAGCCCAATCTGTCAGGGTCCAAAACCTTGAACAAACGAGACCGCATGTGCTTTGAGTCTGGAGATGATATCGGGTCTTTCACAAGACCCGCTAAGGTACGCATTTTACCACAATTAACACACACACACACACGAGATGTCGATATTAGACACCGAAACCCCTATTTCTACTAGCATGCTGCCATTCTACTTTCCCATTACTTTGCCTATTGTCGTTAAATGGAAATATAAACCAAAAAATGGATTAGGAAATGTTAGGAACGCTAGACTAGACCCACTTCGTTCTTCCACCAGGATAGTCCGCACACAACTATCACACACCTTGGCTAGGCCACATAATACTATTCGCTCCAAGATGCCTCACACCACGACACTTGGCCTAGCGTGACCCTACTCCTCTAGAGACATTACAGCTTGGCTCAGGAAGCTATGGGGGAGGAGAAATACATACAATAATAGGAAACATTGCAGGCGTGATACGCTCAACAAGGTGTATAGGGATCAGGATAAGTGGAATTTCAACCTGAGGCATAAATTCTTACTAGCGGCCCGTGCCCTTCTAGCTGAACTGGGCAAAGCTACTTTGAACGTTATGTTGCGCCTCACACACACCTGTAGATGCGGGGCCTTAATACAGGTCAAGAACCAGAACCACACTAGTACCCATAATATCCAAACTGCGAAAGCGGGCCTGACACCAGCTCTTAGTTATCCATGATTGTCCTCTCCTGGAACTGTAGAGGGACTGCCAAGCGGTCCACCCTTAGGGAGCTCCTTACCCACAACTCCAAATTTCACCCTGATATTATCTTGCTTTCTGAGACCAAATCCCCTAACCCTAACATGCTCAGGAAATTCAACGCTCTGGGTCTCACCAACACTTACTCGGTCAACGCTTCTCAGCAGCACGCGGGTGGGCTGTGGCTGGCCTGGAGCGCTAACATCGACCTCACTATCCTCGCTTCCACACCTTATGGTATTGACACGCTTATTCAGACTCAAGCTCCCCTTCAACCTCTGTCGGCTGATCCAGTTCCTTGGTTATGCTCCTTCACCTATGGCCCCCCCGACGCCCAACATCGCGCCTCATACTGGACTTCTATAGCTAACATGGCACGCTCAATCTATATTCTATGGATGATTATTGGGGACCTGAACTGTATTACTTGCAAGGAGGACAAGTACGACAAAATTGCTTTCGACCATACGAACCCCAACCCTCTGGAGAACTTTATTTTTGATGCCGCCATGGTCGATCTCGGATCTAGCGGTGCCCCCTTTACTTGGTCAAACAAGAGGAGAGGCCATGACCTGGTAAAGCAACGCTTGGACTGTATGTTGGCATCTATTCCTTGGCGCACTACCTTCCCCGATGCCACCATCCAGAATTTGCCTTTCATAGGCTCGGATCACGGGCCTATTGTCCTTAACACTAAACCTACTAGAAACACCCTGCCCAAACAGTTTCACTTTCAATCGGCCTGGTTTCAAAGTGAGGAATGCCACCAGGTCATCGCAAATGCCTGGGCTGAGGGCTAGTACAGTTCCAGGCAGCTGAGGCTTTGTAAGAAACTTTGCCACACTAAAAGCAAGCGCATTGCCTGGAATAAAAAGGGTTTTAACCGCAACACCATTACTATCCAGCATATCATAAACCAGATTAATGAAGTTCAACAAAACCCCACTTCGGAAGGCAACTCCGCCCAAGAGAGGGAGCTCCAGAGCAAGCTGTACCTCCACTTAGAGAAAGAAGAAGCTACCTGACGTGACAAATCCCGTGAGCTATGACTTAAGGCAAGGGACCGGAACACCAAATTCTTCTATATCTCCACCATTTGTAGGAGACGGCATAATGAGATCAAGAGGATTCGCCGGTCCGACGGTACCTGGGGTCATAATAGACAGGAGATTGAGGATACCTTTTTAAAATTCTACCAAGGCTTTTTCACCCCCTCCCACCCGCCTCTTAAACTCCAGGACCTGAACATTATGGAGAAGTTGATCACTCTGGAGGATAACGAGATGTTTATTAGAGAACCCTCTATGGAAGAGCTCAAAGAAGCTCTGTTATCTATAAACCCTCACAAGTCCCCTGGCCCGGATGGCTTTACTCCCTTGTTTTACCAAAAGTCTTGGAACACGGTCAAGCACGACCTCTTCAAAGCTGTTCTCGCATTCTTCTAGACCGGAAACCTCCTTCAGGAATTCAACCACACCAATGTTACCCTAATCCCAAAGAAGAAAAACCCTGACTCCCTTGACCATTTTAGGCCCATCAGCCTTTGCAACGTTAAATTTAAACTGATCACCAAAATTCTTGTAGCCAGGCTTAGACCCCTTCTCAATAGGATCATCTTTCCTGCATAGAACACCTTCATCATTGGCCGCCAGACTTTTGATAACATCACCCTGGCCCAGGAAATCCTCGCAGCCTTCTGTAAGAAGAAATGCACCTCGAGCTGCATGGCGGTCAAGCTCGACCTGAGCAAAGCTTTTGACAGAGTAGAATGGGATTTCCTCCACGATACCCTTACTTCTATGGGGTTTTGCCCAAGATGGTGTAACTGGATTCAACAATGCATCTCCACCACGGAACTCTCCTTCAACTTGAATGGCACCCCTTATGGGCGTCTTAAGCCCGGGCGTGGCCTCAGACAAGGGGACTCTCTCTCCCCTTCCCTCTTCCTTATCTACTCTGAAGTGCTATCGCGGATCATCCCCAATAAGGAGAACAATGGCACACTCCATGGCATCAAAACCGCTAGAGGGAGCACACCTATCTCCCACCTTCTCTTTGCAGATGGCAGCTTCATCTTTTACAAAGCCAATCTGGAAGAAACAGGGGCTCTCAAGGATGCCCTCAATACTTTCAAACTTGTTTATGGCCAAGAGATAAACTGGGACAAATCTTGTATCCTTTTCAGCAAAAATTGCCATCACCGCCATCACAAGCTTATCCAGAAGATTCTGCACATCAAAAAGGATACCTCTGGTGATAAATACCTAGGAGCCCCACTCACTTTTGATCGCTCTAAAAGCCATAACTTCCAAGAGATCATTTCGAGAGTTTCCAACCGTATTGAGGGCTGGAAAGCCAATAACCTTTCCCAAGCCGGAAGGCTTACCCTTATAAAAGTTGTTAACTCAGCAATTCCTTCTTACCAAATGACCGTGTTCTCTTTTCCTAAAAATATCTGCAACAAGCTGGATTCTCTTAACGCTAGGTTTCTCTCGGGAACCAACAAGGATGGAAAGTCCAAAACTCAGCTGATCAAATGGAAGCAAATTTACAAGTCCAAAAAAATTGGGGGCTTGGGAATCCGCACAACTTTCTACCATAACCAAGCCATGCTTGCCAAGCTGTTCTGGCGCATTATCAAAGAGCCTGATAAGCTGTGGGCTCACAACATGTGCACAAAGTATACTCCCAAAGAATCCCCCATGCTTGCTATTGCCCAGCCAACGGATTCCTGGATCTGGAAAGGGATTATAAAAGCCAGGAACCGTATTTGGCCTGACCTGTGCTGGCACATTAGTACAGGTGTGAATGTTGACCTCTGGCTTGAGCCTTGAATTCTAGGCATTCAATTTGGTAGACCGGCGGGCTCGGCCCCGCTCCACCGCCCCTTCAACCGGGTAGCCGACTTGATTTGCCCGAACAGCCGCACCTGGAAAACTAATCTGGTTCTCTCTATTTTCCATAAAGACATAGCTAACCTCATTACGGCTATTCCGCTTAGCAGATACCTTGCAAAGGACACTCTCAGGTGGAAGCAGGAAAAGAATGGTATTCTTACTATGCTCTCGTTTCACAACTATTCCCTAATGAAGCAGACTCAGGTGAGGATAACTTCTCCCAACGCGGAAGTGGACACTGATGATTTCATATGGAATACTATTTGGAAAATGAAGGTGCCTGCCCGCACCCAGCTTTCCCTTTGGAAAACCATCCAGAACGGCCTGCCTACAAAATACAGACTCTGGAATGATAATGTGGATTGGGATACCAACTGTCCGAGATGTGGCAAAGAGACTGAGACTACCTCGCACGCCTTTTTTTTTGTTCAGAAATCCGTGATATCTGGTCTCAATCCGAGCTCTTGCCGGACTTCAGTAACTGGACCTTTTCTGACTCTATTAGCAAGACCATTCTTCGGTGCCACCAACTTAGAGGCGGCACGTCTGGCTTATCAGCTTTTTGTAGTATTCTCAGCTCTATTATGTGCATTGTTTGGTTAACCCGTAATGAGCTTATTTTTGATCAAAAGCGCACACAACCTGTAGAAGCGCTCAAGCGGGCTAAACTTTACATGCTACCCCAAGCCAGGGATCAACCGTTACCTTTTACCCATTGGCCCACTCCTACCATTAAAGAAGGATAGCATACCATCCACGTGGATGTTGCTTGGACCAAGCATGACAACCCAGGGGGAACTGGTTTTATCATTAAATCTCACTACGACTCTATCGTCTGTGCAGGTTATGACTCAGCTCGAGCTGCGGACCCCGAAGAGGCTGAGACAATCTCAGTGATCCGAGGGATGGAGGCAGCCCACAGTTTGGGGATTGACCGGGTACTTCTCCTCACGGACTGTCAGAGGCTGGTTAGCGCTTATCGAGACGGTTAGGATGATCTTTCTTGGGGCGCGCTTACACTTGCACCTGATATCTGCTCTCTCGCGGCCCAATTCCAGGATTTTCTTTTTGCATATGTGGAACGCTCCAAAAAATTATGTTGCTCATTTACTTGCCGCCAGGGGGGTTGGTTCCCCGGCTTTTGTTTGTTCGGAGCCCATTGAGGCGTCTATTTTTGTAAACTCTTTGATTCCTCGCCGCTAGGCGTGCTTTTTGTATATTGTTCCTTTGCTTTAAAAAAAGAAGATGAAGTATCTGGACCATTAATTAACACTCCTATGACAGAGCACAAATGACCTCAGTCTTCTTTTCAAAATAATCTACCACTACATGTATAGTCAATACTTAGTCACACTATTTGAACATGTTTTAATGCTATATTCATTGCAATCAAGTTAAAGAAAGTAATAGTTTCTTTGACCCTGTATAATATCAGAGATCACCAACAAGATGCCCATATAAAAGCTTCTATAACTTCTAATTCGCGCGTGGCCCCCTGCTAGTTAGTTTAATAAGATGGAACCCAAACAAGTGCCAAGCGTACTAATTCTGCCGTTACCGGCGCAGGGCCATGTCAGCTCGATGCTCAAACTAGCTGAGCTCCTTTGCTTAGCCGGACTGCATGTCACGTTCCTTAACACCGAGCAGAATCACCAACGCCTTGTCAAGTTCACAGATGCTAGCTCACGGTTCACCAAGTTTCCCGCCTTCCGGTTTGAAACACTCCCTGATATTCCCAGTGATATACAAAACCCGGAGAACCTCATTAAAGAAATGTTCGCGGGGATTGATAGGGTTATAAAGCCTGCTTTTCGAGAATTACTTATTTCAGGCAGAGAGAAAGCTGAGGAGTGGCCACCAGTAACATGTATTATTGCGGATGGGGTCATGAGCTTTACGATCGATGTAGCGAAAGAGTTTGGGATACCGAATATAGCTTTTCGCACTATAAGTGCTGCTTGTTTTTGGGCTTATTTGTGTATACCAAAACTCATTCAAGAAGATGAATTGCCATTCAAAGGTTAGTTCCTTCCAAACAATTCCTATTTTTTGTGAATTTTCATTAGAGTTATCTTGATTTAAACGTGCGAGCTTAGTGTTGGCTTTGTAATGGCCCCCATGGGAGTAGTTGGAACCAACTACCTTGTGCTCCGGTGGTGATGATGTGTAAACAATCATCCAGAGGTCAAGGGGGGTTGAATCTCACTACTAGCCATGTTTGAGGTCGGTATAATCCCGTCAGTCTTGTGCTAGTTTGCCCGGTTTGTGACTGTGTGGTCTGTGGCTATTGCACAAGCTCTAGTATGGGAATCGACGGTGTAGCCAAATGACCCGGATACCACTAGCTTACTAGAAAGAAAGAGTCGTTGAAAATGATGAACGTGGTTGGTGAACCTGTGGTAGCAAAAAAGAAATTGATATTGTCCACAAACTATTAGGGCCCGGTTTGTTTTTTTTTTGTTTTTTGCTTTTTGCTTAAATTATAAGGAGAACTTGTCACAAGTTCCCCCTTTTTGGTGTATTTTTTTTAAAATTTGTAGAAGATGGCCGTGCAATTGAAAAAGTTTGTGCAAGTGAGAGCTTTGGCCACCGTTTGCGTGATTAACCTATAGGGCAACTATGCGCCTACAGTAACCACACCTAATTCGCCGGGTTAGGGTCAACCAGACTAAAATTGTAATTTTAAGGTCGAGAGAAGCAAATTACATGTGTGTTGGGGATGACTTAATTAAGTAAATACATTTGTTGTTAGCAGATGGTGACTTGAATAAGCAAATTACATGCGTACCGGGGATGGAAAGCTTTCTCAGACGCCGAGATCTCCCAAGCTTCCTTCAAGCGAAGGAATTCAGTGATCCTAGTATACAAATTGTGCACACTCAATCTTCCAAATCAATGTCCTCATCCGCCTTCATACTCAACAGCATTGAGGAGCTAGAAAATCCAATGCCCTCTCATATAGGAACTCTAGCATGCGCAAAAGTTTACACTATTGGACCCCTTAGTGCTCTCCTAAGCTCCAAGAAAAACACAACTTCCTCCACAAGTTTAAGGGCAGTAGACAAGAGTTGCTTGACTTGGCTGGACTCACAACAGCTGAAGTCCGTTTTGTACGTCAGTTTTGGTAGTATTGCTGTGGTGACTGCAGAACAATTGTTGGAATTTTGGTACGGGATTGTAAACAGCGGGAAGCCGTTTTTGTGGGTCATGCGGCCGGATTCTATCATTGGAGAACGCCAGATTCCGGAGGAGTTAATGTTGGCTACGAAGGAAAGGGGGTGCATGGTTGATTGGTCTCCACAAGAGGAGGTTCTTGAGCACTCGTCCATCGGTGGGTTTCTCACCCATAGTGGTTGGAATTCGACGTTGGAAGCTATAACTGCTGGAGCGCCGATGTTATGCTGGCCATATTTTGCAGACCAACAAATTAATAGCAGGTACGTAGACGCGGTGTGGAAAATCGGACTAGATATGAAGGATATGTGTGAGAGATCGATAATTGAGAGAATGGTGAGGGATTTGATGGAGGACAGGAAAGACGAGTTTATGAAGTCATCCGAGAAAATTGCAAACATGGTTAGGAGTTGTGTAGAGGAAGGCGGGTCTTCATATCGTAACTTTGAGCGCCTAGTCGAAGATATAAGCTCCATGAGCTTATAAATGTTCTAGTAGCCATTGTTTGTAATTGTAATGTGAATTGTGTTTGCTAATAATAAACTCAGACAAATATGAGGAATTAAAATCTCATTTTTGGGGAAATGAGAAATATCTCTGGGACGATTATGGAAAAAATTATTCGCACCTGGCATTGTGTGCACAGGCATGCACCATTTATTACCTACGAGAGTGTATGTCTTTCCAACCATGCCTATTGGAGAGGCGCCTGACGAGTCTCAAGTTAAAAGGATTGTCATCGAAATGTGAATTATTTGTAATTATCGTCCACAAAGAAGCAGATTAGATCTAGATCTGAAAACCAATATATTAACTTTACAAAATGATTTTTAATAGAGAAGTGTCCACGGATCCCTCTCCCATTAGTTTAATAAGATAACAGGCTTTATTAATAATTGGCAAGTCTCCACTCTCAACTAAGGGGAAGAAGAAAAAAATCGGATGGAACGCAAACAAGTGCCAAACGTACTAATTCTACCGTTTCCGGCGCAGGGCCATGTCAGCTCGATGCTCAAACTAGCTGAGCTCCTCTGCTTAGCGGGACTGCATGTCACGTTCCTCAACACTGAAGAAAACCACCAACGCCTTGTTAAGTTCACAAACACTACTTCAAGGTTCTCACAGTTTCCCGCCTTCCGGTTTGCAACACTCCCTGATATTCCGAGTGATACACAAAACCCAGAGAACTTCGTTAAAGAAATGTTCGAGGGGATTGATAGGGTTATAAAGCCTGCTTTTCGAGAAGTACTTGTTTCCAGTAGAGTGAAAGCTAAGGAGTGGCCACCAGTAACATGTATTATTGCTGATGGGGTCATGAGCTTTACAATCCATGTAGCAAAAGAGTTGGGGATACCGAATGTAGCTTTTCGCACTATAAGTGCTGCTTGTTTCTGGGCTTATTTGTGTATACCAAAACTCATTCAAGAAGATGAATTGCCATTCAAAGGTGAGTTTCCTCCCAAACAATTCCTATTTTTTTGTTAACTTTCATTAGATTTATCTTGACTTAAAAGTGCGAGCCAAGTGCGGCTTTGTAATGGCTTCGAGGGGAGTAGTTCGAACCAACTACGTTGTGTTCTAGTGGTGATGGTGTGAGGAGGTCAAGGGTTTGAACTTCGAACCTCACCACTAGTGGTGTTTGAGGTTGATACGAGTCTGTCGGTCTCGTTCCGGCTTATCGGATTAGTGGGGCTATTGCACGGGCCCTAGAGGATGTAGTTGGGAATTGACGGTTTGGCCATATGGATGGCCTGATACCTCTATCTTACAAAATAAAATAAAATGATGAACATTGATTAGTGAACCTGCAGTTGCAAAAAAGATGTTGATATTGTCCACAAACTATTTAGTTCACCTTTTTCTTCTTCTTTCTAGTAAGAGCATCTTTAACACTTCGTGTAAGTTGGGTTGTCTGGCCCACCATATTAGGCCCTGCTGATGACGTGACAAGTCTTTATTTAATGAAAATAATTGTTTAATCTGCGACGGACTACTTTACTCCGCACAGACTTCTTTACTTTGCACAATTATTCATCTCCTCTCACACCAATAAATAAATATTTAATTTGCGCGGTGTTTTAAACTCCCTCAAACCTATATTTTTGAGTATGAGCTCCTCACACCTGGTTGAGTTCTGACAAGGCCACGCAAGCAACTCACACTCATTTTTTGGGTCTGCTGGAAAGGAAATAGTGTGATCTGACACCAAAACCCAACACATACTCATTTTCACAACTGCTGGAGATGCTTTAAGAGAAAACTTGATCCAAGTTCTTACTTTTGGCGTGTTTTTTTGTTTTTTGTTTTTGACAATTCTCGTGCAAACGAAAAAGTTAGTAAAAGTGAGAACTTTGGACCAAATTTCACTATTTGCCTGATTAACCTCTAAGGCATTATACGGCTCGTGTAGTGAGCCGGGTTAGAGTAAACCAGGATGAGTTGACTCAAGTTTTTTCTTGACCTGCTCTTGTCGAAACAATGTCTGCTTGGCGCAAAAAATTTGGCGATTAACTCACCGTTTTGCTTCGATTTCTCTTTCTCTCTACCCTTTGCGATCTTCTTTTCCCCTCTCCAATTTTGCTTTTCTCACCTCTAATGGCTTAATTCGACCCACCTTCTAACCTTTCAAATGCATCAAATGCAAACCCTAATGCCCCAATCCCTACTCCTTCAACTCCAACGACAAAATCATACGTCTCCGTCGTTAAAGCTCCAGGGGTTTCAGCAACAAAGACTGTAAGAACATAAATTTGTAGCTCGAATGGCCTCTTACACCAAATATACTTGTGACACAAATAGCAGTGAACAAATAATATAAAATGATACAAGTTTTTGCGTTGAAACCTCTGAATAGATAAAAACCATGACCTCGGTTCGAGGATTTAGTAAGAATAACTTTATTACTTAAGACTAATGAATGTAGAATACAATTAAGCTCTTTTTAGTAAAAAATCCTTGGTCCCTTCTCATTTTTCTATTCTCCCTTTTATAGGTCTTATCCTCAGTTTGTGTGTGTATCAACACGTTCTCCTAGATTGGGGGAATAGTAAAGGTTTTTCCTGTAACTGCCAGTTCATGGGGGGCAGGTGTCTTTTACTCATTTTGTTCTATTTAGAGTGTTTGAGCCACGTTCCTTCTTAGTTCATGGTCCAGGTGTCAATTTTGATAGGGTGCATGTCATGTAGATTTTGTGTTAGTCTGGCATTGCATTAGTTTGTTGTTACTCTAGTTCGAGGGACATGTCTCTACAATCGCTCCATCTCAACTTAAGGCATGAGTGTCTTGAGTTGAGAAGTTCAAATCGAGTTCTTTATTGGAAATTGAACTGGTCTATTGTCGAGTTAAATGCTGGATTTGCTGACGTATAATTCTTCTTTTTTTGGAATTGTTATAGGCTGTTGGAGACTGGAGTTATGGCATTTAAGTTGACTGTTGGAGTTCCCAAAAACTGTATTGTTCTATAAGTATAGTTAAATGTAGTCTTGGTTATAACTACCTGTACTGTTCTTCTTACCATTATTCTTCTTTAAGTACATTTCTATCTTCTGATATTCTTTTATAAACGACAATGATGACCACCAGAGGCCAAACCCGAGAGGTAAAAATCTTAGCAAAGATACAAGAGCTTTAACTCCAGTATTTTGGGACTCAATCCCTTGCTAACCTGACTCCTATCCCAATATCTCCTACGCGCCATGACATCACGGATGAGGAGGTGGAAGAAGCTGATGAAGACTTCTTCTAGATGGTTCAGTTTTATTACATCATTATTATGGCGCAGCAGCACAGGGACAGTTTGCATTGTATTACAGAACAGGTGATCTTGGAGGAGGACGAAGCTGCTGGTGTCCTTCCCAAGAAGTCTCGTTGCTGCCCTCTCTGTGATTAGTCTCTATTTTATTTTTTATTTTTTTACTTTGAATTGACACTTGTATGGATT
Organism: Kingdonia uniflora; assembly: GCA_014058105.1. NCBI lineage: Eukaryota > Viridiplantae > Streptophyta > Magnoliopsida > Ranunculales > Circaeasteraceae > Kingdonia > Kingdonia uniflora. The sequence continues at coordinate 2,640,639 of JACGCM010001144.1, read as the reverse complement.
GAGTTTCATTCTGTACGAACGTAATATGTTGAAGACTATATCGAGATATGCAATATGATCTTCCTTCTTTAGGTTTTTTGATCCAGGAGGATCTAAGTCATTTTTGACCCTTTTTTAAAAGTCTATTTTAACATACGTTTAGGTCTCTTCGAATAAACCAATATCTGCGTCTTTTTATTCGAATACATTTTTAGTCTGTTCGAATACACTCAATTATGTTCGACTAGAGTATGTTTATGCTTGAATAAAGTCGCGATTTAGCATAGTTTATGTCATGAAAATGACATTTTTGTCCTATCTTGTAACCCTCATAAATGGACAAGGCTAGACAAGATGAGATCATCTTAGATCAATCTAAGTTTTTTAAAGATAAACTTAGGGTTTAAGAGGAATTCAATTAAAATTAAGTAATTCAGCAATTGAAGCTCTAAAAGGAAAATTTTTCTACCAATTTGTTTGTTCTTCCTATTATTCTTCAAATTAGGTTAATCTCAATTCGATTATGGATTAAGTGGTATCAGTTTTTAAGTAACGATTCTCGGGGGGATTGCGGTTTATGGTCTCTACACGTGACCAACTTTAAGTAAACGAAGGAGAACCTAGTGAGTCCGTTAAAGATTTACCGAAAACCTAGCTCGAAGAAGAAGGCAATTTAAAAGATATGCGATTCTGAAGATCGACTCACGAAGTTAGAAATGAAAGTTTCTAACCTATCTACTACTCTAAAAGAGTTAGCAAAGCAATTACATCTCGCGAACCTTGCGAAAGCTTCTGCTTCGACGAAACGACGAAAGCACAAGAAGAAGAAAGGGGTTGCGGTAGAGGATCGGGACAGGGGTACCGAGGAGGTAGATAGTGATTCTAGTGATGTTAAATCCGTCAAGGAGCAATCGATTATTGGTAAGCCAATAAATCCTATGTTTAATCTTCGTATTGATTTTAAAATTGAAATTTAGGCATTCGACAGTTTAATCGATGCCGAGAAGTTGGATAATTGGTTAGATAGGTTAGAGACCTATTTTTCTGTTTATGAATATTCCAATGCTCAAAAAATATGTTTTTCTACATTAAAATTCGTAAGTCATGTACTCACGCGGTGGAAGTTCTATCAGAAACATCACAAAGTAGGAAGCTTGATTTTGTAAAGAGTTCAAGGTGTTGGTGATGAAACAATTTTATCCGATTGGGTATGACCAAGAAAGATGGTTCAAATGGCATAATTTATACCAAAAGTATGGGTAATCCGTACAAAAGTTCACTACAAATTTTCATAGCCAAGCTTTGGCTTTAGACATTGATATAGACGAGTATGAGGTGTTCATAAAGTATATTAGGGGTTTGTTAGAGTCTATTAGAAAATAGTTGAAGCTCTTTACTTTGGAAGGCAAATACTGGACGAGTGACAAAGAAGACGATAAGAATAAGTCGGGGTACAAGTCTAGTTGGAAGAACGAACATAAATGAGAGTCCAAAGGAGAGGGGTATTTGTCCAAGGAGAATTATTGCAGTTATTATAAGGCGTGTGGGCATATTTCAGATAAATTTTGGAAACTTCACCCAGAGATTAGGCCGAAGGAGGAGAAGAATAAGAAAGAGAGATATGCATTAGCCACAGTGGTTGTTGGCCTCCCAGATTTAGATAAACCGAATCCTAACTTACTCTTATATTTTAGCAAACTATGGCTACCGAGGAGGAAAGTCAGGAATAACTTTTTTATGTCAGTATTCAGGTGAAGCAAAGCTTAATAAAGGCCATTATTGATCCAGATAGTTAGATAAACTTGATTTCTGAGGTGTTGGTGAAGAAGATGGGTTTGAATACTACAGCTTATCCTAAGCTGTATGGTTTGGGGTAGATTCAGAAAGATACGGATTTGATGATCAAAAGTAGTGTACATTCAAGTTTGCGATCACTGAAAGGTTTACTGATGAGGTAACGTGTAAGTTGGTTCCTTTAGATATGTGTCAGGTTATCTTGGGTAGCCCTTATCTTTGGGATCGAGATGCGGTTCAGTACTGTAACGCTTGCAAGTATCGTCTTGTAAATGAGGGAAAGAAGTTCCATATCAATGCGTGTAAGGAGCATGTCACCACAAATTATTTAGTAACGGTGACTCAGGTGAAGCGGTTGGTTAATACGAACGGGAAGTTTATGTTATTGGTGCGACCGGTTCAAGAGGGTGCGTTGGCTAAAGTACTGTCTACGATGACAAAGTCTCTAAACCAACAAACTGAAATAGGGAAGTTACAACAAGAGGTTGTGATACATTTTAATTACAAACCGTTCCAGTTTTTAGCTACACAGTCCAAACTACAGCAAGCTCGCCAGATGAGGTGGATGTTGTATCTACAACAGTTCGCCTTAATTATCAAGTATAAGAAGGGAATGGATAATAAAATGGCTGATAGGTTATCTCGACTCCCATTACCAACTATTTCTGCTATGTTGGTAGCTATGCAGATACAACCTATTGTTTTGTCAGAGTATGTTGCAGGATATGATGATCACAAAGGGCGTAGTATGATTCACCAGAAGTTGCTGCAAGGCACAACATATGAGTATGAATTGCAGGATGGTTTGTTTTAGAGGGGCACTCTTCTATGTATTTCGGGGGGTGGAGACCGTTTGCACTAGATTATAGATGCTCATTATTCTTAGGTTGCAGGTCATTTTGAGATTGAGCAGACTCTTTTGGATTTGTGGCGTTATATCTATTGGCCGAAGATGCAGGGTGATATTGTTCGTATGGTTCGTGGTTATGTTTTATAGAATACATTTTAAGTGAAGTATAAAGCTCGACACGGCAAACATTGGGTTGAGTGTACTTCTTAAGAGGGCAACCTAGTTTGGTTGTATTTGGGTAAGGAATGACTAAAGGGAAAAGGTAAGAAACTCAAACTTATCCGTTATGGTCCGTTCACTATACTCAAGAAGATTGGTGACAACGCATTCCAATTGGATTTGCCAACTTTTATGAAGATATATTCGGTGATTATTATCGAGCATTTAAAGCTGTTTGAGCCGTCTCTTTTAGATAATGACTCTACAATTGACACTCGCCTACCGTCAGTTGATGACTTATGGATTGAAGGAGAAGATCCGTCGCAGGAGGATAGTATTCTAGAGAGGAAAGTTCATGCTACAAGACGGGGTAGTATCAAGTCGTTCTGCGTTGGGAAGAAAGGTCAACTGCCTAGCAATTCGAAGTGGTACAACAGGAAAATGGGTACGGCTGCATTCCCACATCTCCAGGTTTAGCTTAGTTGGAGCTCAAGGTTTCTAAAGGAGGGATCCATGATCTAGGAGGATATACGCCGTTTATTTTTTTTAAAGTCTATTCGAATAGACTTTACACAAAAGTCTATTCGAACAAACTTTTAGGTCTGTTTGAATAAACCACTGTCTGAGTTTTTTTATTCGAATACGCTTTTAGTCTGTTCAAATACATTTAGTTCTGTTCGAACAAAATATATTTCTATTCGAACAGAGGCGTGATTTAACATAGTTTAGGTCGTAAAAAAGACATTTTTGTCCTATCTTCTAACTAGAAACTTATAACCCTCATTAAGGGGCAAGGCCAGGCAAGATAAGATCATCTTAGAACAATTCAAGTTTTTGTAAGAGAGACTTAGAATTTTAGAGAAATTCAATTAAAATCAAGTAATTGAGTAATTAAAGCTCTTAAAGGAAAATTCTCCCGTCAATTTGTTGATTTTTCATATTATTCTTCAAATTAGGTTAATCTAAATTCGATTGTGGATTACTTTTACAGAAAATATCATCAATATATACTTTAACGGTCTTTCCCATATGTTCTTTGAAAATGTTTGTAACTAACCTTTGGTAGGTTGCTCCCGCGTTCTTCAGGTCGAATGATATGACTTTGTGGTAATTTAGGCCTCTTTGAGTGATAAAGGTGGTCTTCCCATGATCTTCGTCTAAGAGAGGTATCTATTTGTATCCCAAAGCAAAGTCCATCACAGATAACAGCTCGTGTCCCGCTGTGGATTCTAAAATTTAATAGATTATAGGGAGAGTAAAACTGTCTTTTGGCGTGTATTTGTTTAGATCGGTGAAATCTACACAAACACTGACCTTCACATTCTTCTTTGGAACTGTTACTATATTCAACATCCAATCCGGGTATTTAGCTTCTCGATTGAAACCTACTTCAATCAATTTATTAATTTCTTTGTTGACTTCATCTCTGAGTAGAAGCGCGAGCCTCCTCTTCTTTCGTTTGACTGCCGTAGCTTTATCTCAAATGCTTAATTTGTGGCAGGCTTTTCCTAGGTTAACTCCTGACATTTCTTTAATAGTTTATCCAAACATGTCTCTATTAGCTTGAAGGAATTGTATTAGAGCTTCATTTTTCCTGTTGGATATGCTCGGTACCAATGCATGTTCCCTTGCTATGTCCATCGATCTCAATGTACTCTGTGGGCTCGACTGTGGAAGGCTGATCCTCAACATGACCAACTTTCTATAATTATTATGAAGCAAATTTCTTAGATGTATCGAGTATGATAGATACTGTGTTTTCGTAAGCTCGAGCGAGCTTCTGACTTCTTTTGATCTCGTAGATGCTCTAATTGTATTTAAAATAAAGTATCTGATGGTATGTGGAAGGGATTGCTTGCATGTTGTATAACCAGCAATGCCCCATAATCCTCAAGAATCAAGAATTTGTATTGATTACATAGAATGTCACGTCGATGGTTGTGGGTCTGGCTGTTATTGGTAGGATAATTTTTCCTACACTTTCTTTTTTAGATCCATTAAATTGACTGATATCCACGTCACTCGGCTCTACTTTTTCTGCTAATCCCATTTACTGATTGTGCTCCGGAATAGAACATCGATGGCGTTGCCAGTATCTATCATCATGGTATGCATGACAAAGTTTTTCATTTTTAACATGATGACCAACGTGTCATGATGTGGGAACTTGACATGACCTATGTCGCAATCTTCAAATAAAATACCATTTCACCAAAGGCTAGATTCGGGTAGGAGTTTAGCTTCTTTCTCCTAGACCATAAGGTCTGGTATTGTATTAGCCTTATTTTTTTAAATCTGGTCGAGTTATTCATCTAATGAATCTCGATCATGTGGTTTATGCAAAGGTGATACAAGTACTTTTCCTCTGATTATTCTTCGACTTGAATGACCTCAACTTGCTTCTTGGGCATCCCCATTTTTATATCCTTCTAGATCGATGATATACTCGTGCAGTCTTTCGTCTTACAAAATATATTCCAATAATTTCTGTACAGCGTAGCATCTCTTAGTTTCGTGATGTGTCACCTTGTGATACTTAAGATAAGGTTTTTCTTCAATTGGCTTTAGAGGTTGAGCCACACGGAAGAATTTGTCTTTCGCCAGTATAGGGTAGATTTCTGAAAGTTTGATATTCAACTTCGAAAGGACGGGTTTTGGTAATAAATTTCCTTTATGGGATTTTTCTATATCTATTTTGGCTCGCTTCTTGTCACCCTATTCATTATTGCGGCGTTCACAATCTCTATCCGTGGTTGGACCCTTCGTGGAAAGGACGCTTTTAGTAGATTTATGCCTTTCAAACATCATCTTTTCCAGGTCGATATACCCATTTACCTTTTCAATCATTTTATCTTAAGTTGAGGGTTTGTTTAAGAAAAGATGCTCTTTTGCTTTACGATTGATCTGTAGAACATTAGTAAACGTCGAAATGGCTATCTTCTGATCAAGATTATCAAATTTTTAGGCAAGTTCAAGGAACTTCTTGGTGAAAACTTTGAGCTTCTCCCTTTGAGACTGCTTGAGACTGATAAGAGTTTGTAGGTTCTCTTCCTTATCTTTGTTGTGAGCATAATTCTTTATGAAGATTTTTTGCAACTGGTCGTACATGAGGATGAAATTTTCAGGTAGAGAATAAAACCATTGGAGTGGCTCTCCCTAAAGAATTGTAACGAATAGCCAATAAAGAATGTGATTTTAAGTTCGAATATAAACCCAGTGTATCTCAGAACTGTTGGATGTGTTTACTTGGATCAGTGCCTTTATATTTGCATATTTTTGAAGTATGAAATCCTGTTGAAACTTCCATATCAAATAACTCTTTGGCAATCAGACTGCCTTACAATTTGGCCAAATCATCTTTGGTGGATAGAGCTTGAGCTTCTATCAATTCCTTGATTCGTTGATCTATATGCTCATGTGTGGCATATTGGGGTGGTGCTGGAACTATCTGGTGTGCGGGTCATAGGTTATGATTTCCGGTGCCCCCGCTCAAACGTTCCTGAACTGGCATCCTGGAAGAGGATTGCGGTTCTTCATCTTGACGCTTTGAGTGCCAGTGTCCCCTACTAATTTCAGGCTGATCTTCCCGTCCTAGATGAATTGAGACTTCTGGTTCCTATGGATCATTGCGGTGATATCTTGAAGCTCCTATGCTTGTAGGGTCTCGAGGTCCCAATCTGTCTCGTGCTTATATTCTTGAATTTACAGGTACGTCCTCATGTTCCCTGGGATCTTGCCCGTGTTGATTGTCTTACATGATTTTCAAGGTGGCTTATAATTTTATCATATGTTGTTTATGTCGTTTAAATTCCAACTATCGAGCTCTGCGCTCTTCCCCGAGTTCTTGTTCGCGAAGCTCTCGATCGTGAACCAACTGGCGTTCGAGCTCATTTCGCTTTCCAGGCAAGTAAGTAACTTGATTTCTTGTTTGTATTTTTAAATCAAAGACGTTCCTCGCAATGTGAAAGCTGCTCTCTTTATGGACAAAAGGGGAGTCGTTTGTCTTCGACGGTAATCTTGTTTTCTTTTATTGGGCAAGGCCTAGTCCTCCATCTGTATATGATTTCTTGCTTTCAATGAGTAGGTAGGGGTCAACCTAACCCCCACCAGCTATGGTGCTTAATTTAAGACAAGGTTTAAATGGGTACGTTATAACGGTGTTACGTTATTTTTGGCTAGATGACAAGAAAAAATATATGTTATAACGACCATTATTTGTCCTGTAACGGTGCTATATTAAAATAACGGTAGTGTTTTGGTTTTATCTATATATAAATATTAATTTTTAATTATAACAACCGTTATAGGCGTTATTTTTCAAATAACACTGTTATAACACCATTATAGACGTTATTTTTTATATTTAAAAGGATAATAAAGGAAAAACCAAAGTATTTATTATTATTGAAGTTATTACTTATTACAACATTGAAATAACATACCACACCACACCGACAAATTAAACATCACACCAAAGCATTAAACATCACACCAGAGCATTAAAAATCACATAAACATCTAATGAAAAATGATTATTCTAGAATGCGACATTACATTCACTGGTAAACGGAGTAGAACTGATTGGTATCAAATTCGGAGTAGTTTGAAGGTTGGCCATGCTCCAGATTGATTTGGCTGAAATCGAAATCGAAATCAAAATATGCCTCAGGCAAATGCTTTATTGGTGTTTGATACATAGGTGCTCTTGTGACCAATTTTTTGGAAAATCTGTTTCACTAACAGAAGTAGAGTACCTCCTTTGCTCATTGACATCCGGGTTTTCAACTGATAATTCTCTTTTAACTCTTCTGGCCATTCTTCATGTGTTGGCAACAAAGGCTCATCGCCATCTCCAACAATCCATTCACATAATGGATCTTCCAATAAAATAGCAGACACGCTTATGGGGTCTACATGATAAAGTCGACGTCTATCTTCCATTCTTTCATATCATATCACAAAAAATGATTTTCCTCACCTTAGTGGTTATTTCATATCATATCACAATAAATGATTTTCTCAAGAATCATATAACGATATATAACGGTGTTATAACGGTATATAACGGTGTATAACGTTCGTTAAAAGTGAAGAAAAACATTAAAAATAACGTAATGTTATAACGGTAACAACAACTGTTATAGCATAAAATAACGGTATGTAACAATAAATAACGGGTGTTATTTTTTAGAACGGAACATGGGTATAACGAAACGGGCTAAGGCGTTACCGTTATAACAACCACAACCGTTACCACGGTTATTTGAATCCATGATTTAAAAAGAAACAAAAAGGGTCAACCAGACCCTAAAATGATTATGCCCATATAAACGTAGGGTAGGGATAAGCAAATTACATGTGTGCCGGGGATGCCTTAGTTTAGTAAATACATTTGTTCTTAGCAGATGACGACTTGGATAAGCAAATTACATGTGTGCCGGGGATGGAAAGCTTTCTCAGACGCCGAGATCTCCCAAGCTTCCTTCGAGCGAAGGAACTCAGTGATCCCTGGATACAAATTGTGCACACTCAATCTTCCAAATCGATGTCCTCATCTGCCTTCATACTCAATGCACAGAGGAGCTAGAAAATCCAATGCCCTCTCATATCAGAACTCTAGCATGCGCAAAAGTTTACACTATTGGACCTCTTGGTGCTCTCCTAAGCTCCAAAAAAAACTCAACTTCTTCCACAAGTTTACGGCCAGTCGACTGGAGTTGCTTGGCATGGCTCGACTTACAACAGCTGAAGTCCGTTTTGTATGTCAGTTTTGGTAGTGTTGCTGTGGTGACTGCAGAACAGTTGTTGGAATTTTGGTACGGGATTGTAAACAGTGGGAAACCGTTTTTGTGGGTCATGCGGCCGGATTCTATCATTGGAGAGCGTCAGATCCCGGAGGAGTTAATGTTGGCTACGAAGGAAAGGGGGTGCATGGTTGATTGGTCACCACAAGAGGAGGTTCTTGCGCACCCTTCGGTCGGTGGTTTTCTCACCCACAGCGGTTGGAATTCGACGTTGGAGGCTATAACTGCAGGAGTTCCAATGTTATGTTGGCCATATTTTGCAGACCAACAGGTTAACAGTAGGTACGTAGACGCGGTGTGGAAATTCGGACTAGATATGAAGGATACTTGTGATCGACTCATAATTGAAAAGATGGTGAGGGATCTGATGGAAGATAGGAAAGACGAGATATGAAATCATCTGAGAAAATTGCGAAAATTGCTAACAATTGTGTCAAGGAAGGCGGGTCCTCTTTTCGTAACTTCGAGCGCCTTGTCGAAGATATAAGCTCCAGGAGCTTATAAAAGTCCCGTAGTTATGTTGTATTCTTGTATTTCTAATGGGAACCTAGTGTGTCATTGTAATGTGGATTATGTCTGTTAATAAACGCAGACAAACATCATGAATTTAAATCTCATTCGGATGTCATAACTATGCCGGCATCGGCGGCTCGGACTCGATCCAGAACAAACTATCACCATTGATTTCAACAATGAGTTTTCCTAAACCGATCCGCAGTTCAGATTTCATTACTTTTTATAGTTCACCGGCTATATTAATGATCATTTGCATATCTTTATTCTCAACAAGAAGAAAAAAATCACAATGAAACCTAAACAAATACCGCACGCACTAATCTTTCCGTTTCCGGCCCAGGGCCATGTCAACTCCATGCTCAAACTATCCGAGCTCCTCTGCTTAGCCAGACTCCATGTCACGTTCTTCAACACCAAACATAACCATCAACGCCTTGTCAAATTCACAGATGCTGATTCTCGGTTCTCAAAGTTTCCTGGTTTTGGGTTTGAGACGATCAGTGATGGTATCCCAAATGATAAACGTAGTGAAGACGACAAATTTAAAACAACACTTATGGCGATTGATACAGTTATAAAGCCTGCTTTTCGAAAACTGCTAATTTTGAATAGGGAGAGAGCTGAGGAGCGGCCACCAGTAATGTGTATTATAGCCGATGGGATTTTGAGTTTTACGATCGATATTGAGAAAGAGTTTGGGATACCGAATATAGCTTTTCGTACTGTACTGTAAGCGCTGCTTGTTTCTGGACCTACTTATGCATACATATACTAATTCAAGGAGATAAACTACCATTCAAAGGTGAGTTCCTCCCAAACAATTCTTAACTTTGTGAACTTCTACTAGATTTTCCCTTAGGGCGAGGCTAAGTTTTTCTTGTTTCGACGTTTTGAAGTGCCGAAAAATTTAGACGTGTGTAAATCAGATAGATAGAGGCGCTTAGCCGCTTAGGCTGGTTTTTCTTCGTAAGTGCCAATGAGCTGATTTGTCTTTACTTATCTATTTTTGCATATTTAAGCTCTAGGGCAAAGTTAAATTTGCCAACCCACTTAAAAAGCCTGTTTCCCCATAATAGTTTCTGGCATTCAGCAACTGATACAGAGAGATGGCAAAGCACTTTCTTAAGAGGGTTGCGCAAGATTACACTATCGTAGCATGACTTCAACCTAGCTACTCGATACGCACTCCACACCAGTACTATCGACGTTCTTCATGTCACTTGAGTATACTAGTGAAGAGGCCATCCCTTTGTGGGTTTCAGACCCTAACTCATGGACTCACCCCAACCTATGAGCCTCCTCATCCTAAGACGTACATAGGTTGTCCCCAAGCAAAGAAAAGCTTAGTGCCCAATATTAGCTACTAGTCTACTACTATCATATCAAAGGAAGAGGGCAACTGCTAAACTTTCGGTACTCCATCAGATTTCGTTACCATGCTTAGCTAAACTGTCTGTAATATTGTTACTTTCCCTAAATTTATTAACAGTTCTGATTTGAAGTGTCTCCACTGCTTGAAGAATTTGTCTCCATATTTTGACGAACTTTGGAGGGAACTGTGCTTGCTGTTGTACCACTTCACAAGAATCTTTTCGTCCAGCTTCACCACTAATGGACTCCAATTGACCTTAACCAACAGAGTAACCAAATACAAACTTTCCATGGTAATCTCTGACTACTCCACCAGCTCTACTTTGCCTCGAATCCAAGGATGAACCATCTGTGTTCAACTTGAACCATGCTGTCTCAGGTTTGGGGTTAATTGCCTTTCCTGGACATTTGAGGATAATAATTCACCAAAACAATCCTTTATGATTTTAAACTTGATCATGTCTTGTAATCCATATGATTGTCATCACATTTGGCACCACATCTGGATCTCCATAGTTACATGTAATGAAAGTAGGTAAAGTACTTTTGATGATTCCTATTTGAGATTGAAGATTGGATGAGTTGAACCGCACATTTTATCTGGCCCTTATTGGTTGATTGATGATGCAAGGCGCTCCACAAGCACTTTAGAAAAGAAAAAACGGCCACACAGTGTTAGCTAAATCACTGTTAACAAAAATATGATCAGTCTTCAAACTCACCTTGAATACAGCACATGTACTTTGATGCAAGAGCAACATGGTTATGAATTAAGCTAGAGGACCTACTTCCTTCCACACTTTCCAATTAAAAACTGGAAGAATCTCGTGCCAACAACACTGCAACCTTGGAATATTTTGAACTACATCTCCAGAATTCCCATGCGATGATGCTAAATTTGCCATCACAGGTGACAGGAGGGTCCCATATTGGCAAGCCTTTTTCACTTGTAAGAAAGATTCTTTGAGTAATGATCGGCTTCCAATCTTTAAAGCATCCACAGCAGTTGGTTGGGTGGATGGATTCGTCCAAAAGCAGGGTGAATCCAATCCACCTCAGAGAAGTTGTGAATCCACCCCAAGGTGAATTTTCCAGGCGCACTTCTTAATCGCGCACAAGAAATGAACGTTTGATGGACAGTACTGGTTGAACAGTGCTCTTCCGATTGGTTGAACAGTACTGGTTCATTGAGACCCGGGAATGTGAAGAAATTGATCACCGGATTCTATGCGGTGTTGGAGTACTGGTTCTTCGAGTACTGTTGGGTTGGAATGTATCTAGTTAAGGTACAGAACTTTAACCATATTTATCATCGTATTTCTGGGTGGAGAGATGAAAGGGTGAGTACGGGGTCTGAAATCCATCACTCTTTTGCTGTGATCAGAGATATGATAGAATGGAAGGACAGAACCAACATAGATTGGCAACCATGACACAAGTCTAGGCAATTGAGACGTCCAGAGGTAAGAGTTGCTTCAGCGCTGAGCACCCAGAGGGTTCCATTGGTGTCAGTCCCATATGGCCACGGTACGCTTTGGTATTTAGGAGACCGGTGTATGCGTCAGATGACGGGGCTTGATAGTGTGCCATATGACCTCCCTCAGGAGATTATGGAATTCCCAAGGTACGACCGAGAGTTATATCAGAGTTTGAAGGATGTGGGCTTCTACGATGGTGGCGATTATCTTATTCCCGACGTAGATTACATGACATATTGGCATACCATTCATCCAAATCCCAAGATCGGTTGCAGTTTAGTAAAGAGGACGGGAAATATTTGGTCGGTCGGGCGTGATCTAGTGAGGCCCGATGTATACTTGCCACCTACGTCGAGTTTAGCTACGTCTTCACATGTGCAAGACTATGGTGTTCAGGCGACCGACGATCCACGTGATATGGGATGGTTCATGGATGTAGCGGGAACGAACGATCAACGTAGACGGATATCGATCCCGGTGATGCAGGTACCATACCTGTGTCCACCTACCTATAGTACGGATGAGTTGTGGCATCAAAATCAAGGATTACGGTATGCGGCTTATGAGGAGTCGAGGCAACTAGCTGACAGCAATACTGAGTTGAGGAGGGAGCAGAGTCGGGCACAGGAGGTCATCCGAGAGACGTCTGATAGACTAGATGAAATGTCCATTTCCTACCAGACAGAGCCGGTTGTGCAATGTACCTATGACGAGAGTCTCGCACGTGGCGGACGCGCCCGCCAAACGAAGAGTGGTCGTCCCAGTTAGGCTATGTTTTATTTAGAGCTTTTATTTATGTTTTGTTTAAACTATGTTGTGTATTAATATTGTTTAAACTATATTTTATTCGGAGTTTTAATATTTTTTTTTTTAAGATTTATGTTTTGGAAACTTGTTGTCCAAGTTACTCAATCATCTGCGACTAGTATTAATATTGCTTGATTAATATGAGACTGAAATGAAGTGAGGAGTGTCAAGTCTAGTTGACATCACTCTTATTGAATCTGCCAAACCAATGTTTTAGTATATTAAACCTTAGGCTAGTACTTTTTTTATGGAAACTTGTTGTACAAGTTACTCAACGACCATATTAACGGCTAGTTTTTTTTATGGAAACTTGTTGTACAAGTTACTCAACGACCATATTAACTGCTAGTCTTGTTTATGGAAACTTGTTGTACAAGTTACTCAACGGCCATATTAACGGCTAGTTTTTTTTATGGAAACTTGTTGTACAAGTTACTCAACGGCCATATTAACAACTAGTTTTGTTTATGGAAACTTGTTGTACAAGTTACTCAACGGCCATATTAACACCTTTTTTTTTTTGACACTTGTTAATGGCTATATTAACGGCTAGTTTTTTTGGACACTTGTTAACGGCTATATTAACGGCTTGTTTTTTCATCTATAAATGTCATTCATCTCCTACACTCTTCTCCCTTCTAATCTTCTACACTCTGCTCCCTCCTTACCTTACAAACAAAACTACTATGTCTTCATCAAGCTCCCAATCTAATTCTCAAAACCACTCTCAATCCTCCAATACAAACCAACAAGGAAACGTCTTTCCTCATCAATTCGGCACAATTGATCCGTCGCAAATGCCCAACACTTCCCAAGGTCGGAATTACCCTGTTTGCCAACTATTCCCGCCACCCGACAATCAATTTCAATCTCAAACCCATAGATATTACCCTTATTACCCAAACCAGTGATATTACCCTTAATTTGATGGGTATTCGGGCTCGTACCCTCAACCGGGAAATCAATATTATTCATCTCAAACAGGTTTCGTCAGTGGAAGTTTGAGTACCACGCCGATACAAGGTACATGGGGTTTAAATAATTTAAACCTTAATACATCGCCGGTTGTATCTCCGATCATCTCCAAGGAACTCAATCCGGTTCTCACGAGAAGTAATACGCACGGGAAGACAAAGTCTAAAAGAAATACGACATCGACACCTATTATAGTTGAGGATGTACTTGAGGCTTCAGAGAAAGTTTATGATGACAAAGAACAATACTCTAACTCCAAAAATTGGTCGTTCGATGATTTCGTGAATCTTGCACGTACTTGGTCCCAAGTGTCTCAAAACCTCGCTACCACGAACAACCAAAAAGCCATTACATTTTGGTTCAAGGTGCGTGATCAATTCAACTCCTTCTCTGTTGACCAATCGATGTGGCGATCGTACAACGGTGTCAATTGTGTGTATAAGAGGTGGCTCAATAAGGAATATTCAAATTTTAGAGGTATCATTCAAGACCTTGAGAGCCGACATCATACCGGTATTGGAGCGGATGACTTCGTAAGTATTTTATTTATTTTTCTCATTTCATTAATGTTCAAAGGTGAATCATACTTTAAAGAATTTTCTAACTTGATTTCTAGGATCGTATGACATACGATACATTTTTACAACTACAAGGCAAACTATTTATACTTGGGGAAGCGTACAAAGTCTTAGAAACATGCCCAAAATGGTCACAAATTCATCACATCGGTCATCCCGCCCCCAACGTCGCTAAGAAGTCAAATTTTAACGATAGCTCAAGTAACTCCACACCAATACCGATTCTGAAACGCCTACATCTGGTACTTCAAATATCATAATTCTGGATGATTCTATCGATGTGGATGCACCACTATATTCTTGTAGGGATGTATGACCGGACGACAAAAAAAAAATACAAGGCAAAAGAAGCGGCAAAGTCAAGTATAGGTTTTTAGGAGAAAAGGATACTTGAGGCAATGTCTAACATGATAAAGTCATGGAATCAGAGAGACAAGAAGAAGAAAGAGGAAAAAGAAGCTAAAGCTAGAGCATGATAGGAACTAAAGTTGGCTAGAGAGGCTGAGATTCAAAGGAGGCGTGAAGTGGAGCAAACTCGAATAAAAGCTTTCGACGACATGCATATGTTTAAGGTGATGACAACGGACCCAAGTAACCTACTACCGACATAAAGGCGTTGAATGAAGAAGCAGATTAAAGAATATTCAAAGAAGTTGAAGGAGCAGTGTCCAAGTAATAACGACGTTTCTAGTGATGAAGATTGATGTAATCCTTAGCGTTAATAGTAGTTATTAAGATCTATATAATTTTATTATTTCAATAAAATTGTTATTAATGGTTCGTAATCCTTAAAATTGATACAAAATTAAAATGCAGAAGCAGTAAACTATGTTTCCTTAAAGTGTTACAATGATGAAGACTTGGAAACAAAATACATTACAACTTCAATATTAAACTTAGAAACACAATACATTACTTTAAAAAATAAAAAAACAATGATGGAGACTACAATTACTCTTCCCCTTTTCGACTCCACAAATACGCGATAAGTTCATCTCGTAATTGGAAATGAGTTCCCTCATTTCTAATTTCACGAACCTTCTGGATGTACTCTGCCATAGTGTAGATCACATGTCTTGGATTTAAGTCCTCCTTCCAAGTATCCACAGCTTTTCTAAACTCGTAATCAATGTCCATTTTTTGGATGTAAGTATGACATTCATCTTTGACAATCATATTGTGCAAGATTATATATGCGTACATAACATTTCCAAGATCACTAGGTTTCCAAAATCGCGCACCGTGTGCCAATATTTAAAGCCTAGCTTGTAATACCCCAAAAGCATGCTCTTCGTCTTTCTAGCATGCTTCTTGCATCTTCAAAAAATATTTTTCGGCATCGTTGGACGGATTTCTTATGGTTTGAACAAGTGTTTGCCATTTTAGATAGACTCCATCCGCTAACTAATACCCCATAGTATGCAGTACCGTGCCTATATTATAATTGCATGGCGGCGCAACTCTATTAGACAAGTTATTGAAAAGCCACCCTTGATGCAAGATGTTCACGTCGCTGCTAGAACCGGGCACCCCAAAGAATACATGCCATATCCAAAAATCTTGGGATGCGACCGCTTCTAAAATCACCGTCAGGATTTTCTTATACCCGGTATATTGTCCTGCCCACCCGGTAGGACAATTCATCTATTTCCAATGCATACAATCTAAACTACCTAACATCCCCGGGAAGTCTTGTGATCTATTCACTTCTAACAAGTATAATGCATCGTCTTCATTGGAAGATCTAAGATATTGAGCTTTGAATTATTTTATAATAGTTTTACAAAATTCTTTCAAGTATAAAATAGTCGTAGACTCCCCAATCCGAAGGTACTCTTCTTGGGCGTCTGTGCTCGTACCGTAACATAACATGCGAAGTACGTACGTTATCCTCTGGTGCGAGGATAAGCCCATAGCCTTAGCAGCATTTTCTCTTCGAATAAGGGGTTCGAAGAAAGTATTTGATCATAAATACGTTGATACACACTTTCGCTCATACGGAATCGACGAGGAAATGAGATACCATTGAATCTTGGGTTGTCACCGAAGTAATCCCGGTTAAGGCTATCCTCTCCCAATTTATGCTCACGGCTTTTCTGCTTGTCAATCCATCCTCTTTTACTGCTCCTCACCTTCGTGATGATGTCGCCTCTTGCTCTTTTTCTTTTGCTTCTCCCATCTCAATCATAATCTTGCTATGCTCGTGCAACAACTCAATTTGACGTCTGAATAGCTCTTCGTCACTAGACAATGATGAAGATGATCACTCCCAAGATGAGAGTGATGTGTCTGGCCTGAGTAGGTCAGCAATGTTTTCGTCAGACATGATTCGGCGTAATTGATAAGAAATGAAGAAGGTTGAGTTTTAAGATATAAGATGAATGAGTTGATTGTTGAAGATGAATGGGGGTTATAAATAGAGAAAAAAACTAGCCGTTTATAGCCGTTGAGCATCTTGTTGATGAAGTTTGATCCGGGAAAAACTAAGGTAAAATAATGGGGAACCAAGGATATTTTTTATGTAGGCTTATGCCGCGCATTTTTGAACCGCGCGGCAACAACTTGCCATTTGAAAATCTTGCAATCTCAGCCGTCCACGTGTTTTAATCTTGTACCTTGAGTCTATACGCAGTTCTGAAGTGCGCTTAATGGGAGCCATTGGATGGGAGCCACATGTTATAATCTAAAAGGTTATATATATACGCAAACTTTTGAACCGCGCTGCGTGAATTCCCCCCAAATCCACCCACAGGGTAGAAAATCCACCTTCGGGTGAATTTTGTGTATGCCACGTCAGGAATTCACCTAGCTGCTGGGAGACAATTTGGGTGGAAAAGAGGGTGGATTTCAAAATCTACCCGCCACGTCAGGGTGTACCTAGCTGCTGTGGGTTCTCTTATGGATGGCTTACTGAAGTTTTTGCCAATTCCATAGCCCATTGTTGTCTACAAGTTCATTTACTTGAGTTCCTTGAGTACAGTCAAGATTTAAATTATCCATAAGAACACCTTCACCTGTGAAATCAATGCTCTAAATATCCAGTTTGGCCTTACCCAGTCTCCCTGAAGTATTTGCCTTAACAGTTTCAAGAGATCCTGTATCATTCACCATGGCCCTTGAGACATCCCTTCACTCTGAGTCCAGTTTTCCAACGCCAACCTAGGAGTCATGCACTGCTGTGCTTCTTATGATGCTAGGACGCTGTCTACGTCAACCTACATAGAAAAGAAGAAAGAATCAACGTATCTTCAAAATATCATAACCATCATCACTAGGAGCTTGCTAGATTTTGAGTGATAGCTAAGATTTTTTTTTTTTTTTTTGTAACTAGAGGTAACCGGGACAATGGCCCGTAGACCGTCAATTCTCGACTAGATCCTCTAGGGCTCATTCAATAGCCCACAAATCACATGAATCGGGAAAGATGACATAAGGCCGATGGGTTCATACCAACCTCGAATCCCACAGAGAGGTGAGAATCAAATCCTTGACCTCCCGATAGTGATAGCTAAAATTTAATTTCATATGGGACTCTCTTAGCCCTCTTTTATTATAAGACCGCAACCCACCTATCAATCCTGACCTTTTATTCCTGTATTCTCAAGACAATAAATGATGATCAGGTGAATACATAGATGAGTAGTACCCTTTATTGCATTGTTCAAGTCAAAAAACTCTAGACTACAATGAAAAAGTTAGTTTTTTGGCGCTTGGGATGGAAAATAGTCCTAAAAGCCTGTCTATATCAAAACCATTCAATAGGTCATTTGGTACTCAAATTGTGGCAAACATTTCAGTATTAAATATTCGAACAATGTGACCATCATAGAAGAGTGAAAAACATTGGTTTCTATAATCATACTGGAGCTAACAATTATAAGTTGATTTTTTTTATAAAATGATTTGCCACACCTTTCTCACCAAAAAAAAATGCTTAGAATGGATATTTGCTATGCATATTGTCGGGTTGTTCAGGCCAACTGAGTAACACGTAACAAGTACCCAACTCTTAGTATATTTCTAATTGTTTTAAATTTATACGACTAAACTGAATTCCCTTTGTAAATAATCATAACAGATGATTGAAACATCCAATTCTGGAGTTTGTTTCATTTAGTGTCTAGAGTAGGCGTCTGCATTATCTCATGGTTATCCGGCGTCAGTGAATACACGTGGAGCGACTATAGCTGGACTGACTGTCTCTGAACAGGTAAGTGGATTTCTAACTCTTTATTCTAAAAAGTCAAACCGCTATATTTTACAGAGTATGAAAAAGTAATAAGAATGTCTATTTACAGAAAACAGAAGCTGTATTCGAATAACCTTTAATGTTGTTCGAATATGTTACAACAGATAGAATAACTTTCAGTAGTTGCATTTATATTCGAATAGACTGTTTGTTGTTCGAATAACTTTCAACAGTTACTTCTCTGGTCGAATAGAATAACTGTTATTTGAATAACTTTCAACAGTTACTTTTCTATTCGAATAGAATAACTGTTGTTCGAATAGATTGATTTCTATTCGAACAGAGCCCGTGTTTTCTATTTTACTATTTAAGACATACTTCCAATTTTCAAATTCTCACTTCTTGAAAACCTATTTTTTGGAGGCTTGATTTTTAAGAGTGAAGAGAGATCGATCTTTGAAAGATTCAAGAGAGAATCAAATCACTCAATCTTGAATCAATCAATTGATCAAAAAATCTTTGTCATGCATTGAAGAACTAAATTGAAGAACTTGAGCGATTCAAGAATAGGAGCTTCGACATGAGATTGGAGCGAGGCGTTGCGAGGATGCAAAATTGATTGCAAGAAGATTCATTGGAAAAGAGATAACCATGGAAAGTGCTTATCGAGTCTGTAAGTGATTAAATTCTTATAATTTTTTTTCAATAGTGGATTGTTTAGCTATCGAGTGACTCGATAGCGACCTGTGGATTTTTCTCCTGAGAAAGGTTTCCTACAGGGTTAAAAATCTTTGTTTTGCCTTTAATTTTCATTGTTTGCTTGACATTAGATAATCGTATCGACTTGAATTTGGTTAAGTCTTGATCATTAATTCAGAGGTTTTAGAATCTTTTGATTTAGACCTAAAATGATCAAAATTGGTTAGTCTCAGGCAACTAGTAATTTTAATTGGTATCCGAGCGGTCACGTTTCAAGGTTTAACAACCTAAACGTAGATCCTGGATTGTTCGCTTGAGAATTATGAGTTCTGGGAAGTTTGGAGGTCCTATAAATCTCCCTCCAGCCTTTAATGGCAAAGAATATCCATACTGGAAAGTCTGAATGATTACATACTTACAATCGATCTGAGAAGATGTATGGATTGATGTTAAGGATGGATGGACACCCCCTATTATGATGCAAGGTCAACCAAGGAGTGCTATTGAGGTCCCTAAACCTAGAAATCAATGGTCAAAAGAAGAAAAGGATACTGTTGGGTATAATTCTAAAAGCCTCAATGCGATCTTTACGACTGTGAGTCAAAGTGAGTTTCGACATATCTTTGTATGTACCACTTCTAAAGAAGCTTGGGACATCCTAGTTTGAACTCATGAATGCAATGATACAGTAAAAGAAAGTAAGCTTCAAATGCTTACTTCACAATTTAAGAATATCAAAATGAGTGAAAACAAACCTTTTGATACAGTAAAAAAAAGTAAGCTTCAAATGCTTACTTCATAATTTGAGAATATTAGAATGAGTGAAACCGAACCTTTTGATGAGTTCTATGCGAGACTAAGTGATATTGTAAACAATAGTACCGCATTAGGAGCTCCTTATTCTGATGTTCAAATTATTTGCAAAGTTTTAAGGTCTCTTCCTAAGAGCTTTAGATCCAGACGTGATGCTATCGATGAAGCTCAAGATCTTACAAAAATGAAACCTGATACATTAGATGGAAAATTGTGAACGTTTGAACTTGAGAAGAGAATGAAAAACCCTGAGAAGAATAAGAGTGTTGCTTTTAAGTCTTTATCTTACTCTTCTTCTTCCAAGGGTTCCAAAGAGGTTGATCACTCATATATCTCAGATGATGATGAAGGTTTGGATATAGATTCATCAATTGCTCTTATTAGTCAACAATTTCAAAAAATCTTAAAGAAACGTCAGTTTTAAAAACAAGATCAAAACTAAGGGCAATCAATAAACTATAATTCACAACCTCATGATCGGGTCAAAACTTATAACCGACAGACCAATAGTGATACTGACCTCAGTCAAGTTGAATATTATAAATGTCACAAGCTTGGTCATTATGCTCATAGCTGTCCTATGAAAAAAACTGGAACGAATCATAAAGCTATGAATATCAGGGTTACTTGGGATGACAGTGATGATGAACATGATAACAATGAGAGTTATCCTCAATTAGTTGATACTAAAAATTATTGTGCATATCCTACATTTTTTAATTGTGGCAATAATAACTTTGACGTTTTTAAACTTAAAAATCTTGATGAAAATCAGTATAATCAAGAACAAAATGAGTCTGAGGAGTTTGAGGATCCACATCTTGAGGACTTGTATTCTCAGACTCTCGCCAAGTGTATTAAACTTGGTAAACTTAACAAAGTCTTGAAAGACCAAGTTAATACACTTACTGGCAAACTTCAAGAAAAAACTGAGAGTACTAGTCACGAGATAAAGGTTCTTGAGAATGAGAAACAAGGCCTTCATGACAAAGTTGTATTTTTAGAAAAAGAAGTTAATGATGCAAAAAAGAAAATGAAATCAACTTTGGATGAACTTCGTTCGGCCAAGCTTGATGTAGTTCTATCTCAGCAGAAACTTCAGAAGTTTTGTCATGGGGCCATGAACATTGATAAAATATTATGTATAGGAAAAACGGACAATGACAAAAGGGGTCTAGGATATGAGGAATCTGTTTCCAAGGCCAAAACTCCTCAAATCATAAAGTTTATAAAAGCAACTGCATTCACTTCTATACCCAAGCATAACGTTATATCCGCTACTCATGATCAGTCCAAACGGGCCTCTTACTATAAAATTTATTATTGCAATCTATGTGGCCGAAGAGGGCATATTACTTTCTTCTGTAGATTTGTTGGACCTTATCAATCACATGCTCTATCTTTCAGTGGATATAAATATAATTCTAATATGATTTCTACTAATGAGAAAGTGGGAATGTGTCTAGATTTTTTGCACATAAAACTACAGGTCGAGGAACTCTTCAAAGCATCTGGGTACAAAAGTTAGATTTGGCACCTCAACTAAGGTGCAATGTTGCACTAACTGCTCTGAATACTTTTAAGTCAATTCAATGGTATATAGATAGCGGGTGTTCTCGTCATATGACTGGCGATGAGTCCAAGCTGAGCCACCTAGAGGATATTTAGGAAGGTGATGTTACTTTTAGTGATGGGAGTATATCTTCTGTGGTAGGAAAGGGAAAGGTCGAAAGACTTGGTACTCCAACATTGATAATGTTCTTATGGTTAAGGGGCTGAAGGCAAATCTTCTTAGTGTGAGTCAACTATGTGATACAAATCATACTATTACTTTTTCCAGAAGTGGATGTGATGTTCTAAACTCTCAGGGACAACGGGTGATGTATGCTGCTAGAACCGCTGATAACTGTTATTCTATTCAACAAGAAGCTATAATGTGTAACAAAGCGAAACTGAGTGATGTGGACTTATGGCATCAAAGATTGGGACATATAAACTTCAATGATTTGTCCAGGATTACAAGTAAAGAGCTGATTCAGGGAGTACCGAAGTTGGGAAGATTGAGCAACGTAGTGTGTGGCCCTTGTCAAATTGGGAAGCAAATAAAGAGCTCTCATATAAATTCCAGCAATATTGCTACAACTCGAACTCTTGAGCTAATACACATGGACTTGATGGGTCCTAAGAGAACAGTATCATTGGGAGGTAAGAGGTATATTTTGGTGATGGTGAATGATTTTTCTCGTTATACATGGATAGCACTTTTGAGAGAGAAGTCTAATACTTTTGAAGAATTCCGTAATATATCACTTCAGATCCAAAATGAGAAAGATTGCTCTATTGATAAAATTTGAAGTTATTGTGGAGGAGAATTTAAGGATACTGGGGTGGTTGAATATTGTACTTCTAATGGGATTAAACATGAATTCTCTGCTCCAATCACTCCGTAACAAAATACAATTGCAAAAAGGAAGAATAAAGTTTTTCAAGAAATGGGACGAGTCTTACTTCACAGCAAGAATCTTCTGGCACACTTTTGGAGGGAGGCCATTCATACTACGTACTATACAATTAATAGAGTGTATCTATGTCCACTGACTTTAAACACGCCCTATGAGCTGTGGTTTGGAAAGAAGTCAAATGTCAACTACTTCTGGGTTTTTGGGAGTAAATGTTACATCTTTAGAGATCAGGAGAACATTGGGAAATTTGACTCTCGGAGTGATGAAGGTATTTTATTGGGCTACTCAATAAATAGTAGAGCTTTTCGAGTCTACAATTTGAGGACCAATGTGATGATGGAGTCTTGTAATGTGGCTGTTGATGATACTTACACCATTGGTTCTGTAAAGGTGAGAGAGGAAGATAGTACAACAAAAAATCTAGAAACATCTTCTAGTGATGTTATTATATCGAGTTCTACATCAAAGGTTGGTTCTCTTTTGTCTACTTCATCATTTCCAGCTCTACCACCCCCTCCATCCCTAACTGCACCGCAACCCGGATGGCAACAAGTTCGTAAGGATCATTCAAATGCCAATATCATCAGTGATCCTACTTCTCGGGTTCAGACTCGAAGTCAATACCATGAGACGGTAAACTTTATTTGTTATGTTTTCGTGATCGAACTAACAGCGGTAAAGGAAGCTCTGTCAGACGAATATTGGCTACATGCAATACAAGATGAGCTTCGCCAGTTTCGATGTCAAGATGTTTGGGATTTGGTTCCACGCCCTTCAAGTACGAATATCATTGGAACTAAATTGGTTTATAAGGACAAATATGATGAACTGGGGAATATAATTTGAAACAAAGCTAGATTGGTCACTCAAGGGTACAATCAAGTAAAAGGGGTTGATGTTGCTGAAATGTTTGCTCCTACTGCAAGGCTTGAGTCTATTCGCCTACTGCTTGCTCTTGCTTGCTATTAAAAGTTCAAGTTACATCAGATGGATGTGAAAAATGCTTTTCTGAACGGGCTCTTAGAGGAAGAGGTGTACGTATCCCAACCAAAAGGGTTTGAGGATCCTCATCATCCAGATCACGTATTCTACTTGAAGAAGGCTCTTTATGGTTTGAAGCAAGCTCCTCGGGCATGGTATGAACGACTCTCTAATTTTCTCTTAGCTAAGGGATTTGTTCGAGGGGGAGTTGATAAAACGTTATTTATCTAAAGGAAGGGAGGCGCGATGCTTGTTGCACAGGTATATGTAGATGATATTGTATTTGGTTCTACTTCGAGTTCACTAACCACTTCTTTTATAGCTTTAATGAAAAGTTAATTTGAGATGAGCATGGTTGGGGAACTAACTTATTTCTTAGGTCTCCAAATACGTCAAGTGGAGAAAGGAATGTTTGTTTTTCAATCCACCTATGCCAGGGATCTTGTGAAGAAGTTTGGTCTCTCTTCTGCAAATCATGCCAGGACACCCATGAGTACTACTACAAAGTTAAGTAAGGACTCGGCAGGTACGGATGCTGATCAAAAGAGATGTAGAAGTATGATAGGTAGTTTACTTTATCTTACTGCTACTCGTCCTGATATTATGTTTAGTGTATGTATTTGTGCTCGTTATCAAGGTAGTCCGAAAGAGTCCTATTTATAGGCTGTTAAGCGTATTATTCGTTATGTAGCTGAGACTTATGATTTTGGCTTGTGGTATTCACATGACATAACCTCTGAGGTTATTGGGTATTATGATACAGATTGGGCAGGTAATACAGATGATAGGAAGAATACTTCTGGTGGATGCTATTATATTGAACATAATCTTGTGGCTTGGCAGAGTAAGAAACAGAATTGTATTTCTCAATCCACAGCAGAAGCGGAGTATATTGCTGCGGGTAGTTGTTGCACTCAATTAATTTGGATGAAATAAATGGTGCATGACTATTTAATAGTCCAGGGAACGATGTCAGTTTTTTGTGATAATACGAGTGCGATAAATATCTCCAAGAATCCTGAACACCATTCCATAACCAAGCACATTGACCTTCGATTCCACTTCATTCGTGATCTTGTTGAGCACAAGATAGTCAGTGCTGAGTATATTCCTACAGAGAGTCAGTTAGCAGATTTCTTCACCAAGCCGTTAGATGCCATGAGATTTGAGCTTTTGCGACGCTCAATTGATGTCTGCTCTATTGATTAGGTATATCTTTTACTCCATCTTTACACTATTTGATAGATTATCACAGCGATATATGCTTGGTCAGATACGTTTTCTAATTTAATGTTAGGACAGTTTAGTATAGTGTTTACTTGGTTTTGATTTCTCTCACGGCAGTTAACAATTGCATGCTTAGATAGATCGATACTTATTGATATTATACTTTAGGATACCTATAGAGACTTCGTACTTAATGCTATGTGAGGATCTGGCATGCTTTCTAAGCTTCGAGTGTTATGACATTTACTTCTCTCTTTGATTCTGTTGTTTATGATCTCATTTCATTTTTTTACTCAATTGTCAAAATGGTAACTTCAAGTTCAAGTTAGTCTAATATAACATTCTCTATACTTGATTCGAGACAAAAAATACTATGTGAAGCCGAAGATATGATAATAGGCTTTTTATTGCTACACATTTTTTGGCTTTCGTTCTTCTTACCCCTATTTTTATCCACTTGTAGCCCTTTGTGCCTGAAAATAAGCCTTTCATTTTCTACCAAAAATCCTTTATTCATGTACCCGTTTGTTCTGAGACTTTTTAGTAAGAACATATAAAAGGGGGGTTAGAAAAGCTGAAAGAAAGTTTAGATTGTATTCCCCCATATATTTTTTTTAAAAATGGGGCAAGAAATAGAGAAAGAAGTGTTCTGATATATATATACTCAATAAGAAAAAGAATGGCAGAAGTTGAATTTGTTTTCAGGTGAGATGGGGCGTTAGTGTAACTGTAGTCTCATACTGCCAGCAAAACATCTACTCTGTCATATGCCTACCTGTGCCTTCATTATAACCTTTACAAGACCTGTTTGATCTTGAGTTTAGTACAACTAGTTTAGTGGAGATGAGAGATATGGAGTCTATATTAATTAACTTGACACCATTACTGACAATTGATTTCCTGTCCATGAGATCTTCTAGCTCACAGTGCGGTGCTTATTTAATGAAATATGAGTCTTTCTTTGCATATTATTCATATTCATATTTCACACAGAGTGTTAGCTAGTAAATTCATAGTGCTTTCGAGTGACCACCAATGAGAGGCCTAAGTTGAAACAACTTTTCTTATAGTATTTTATTTTTGAATGTTGGGTCTATTGAATGCATTGTACTATTTTATATTGACTACGCACACACACACTTTGAGTAAATACTTATTCTGTCTAAATTTTCTATTGAGTGATTTCCTATCTGATATTCATATAGCTTGTGATTAGTCTCTGATCTAGCGTAGACAGGGGAGTATTGCTTACTTAGTGTTAATTTATTTGATTTTCTCTCTCTGTTTTGTTGCGTTTCATTTCGTTTCATTTTATTTTATTAGTGCAAATGTTTATTCGAATACAACTTTTGTTGTTAGAATAGTTTCAAGCAGATTCTTGATTATTCGAATACATTTTTTTTGTCCGAATATTTTCTAGCAGGTACTTGTTTATTCAAATACAACTTTTGTTGTTCGAACATTTTTTAGTAGATACTTGTTTATTCGGATACAACTTTTGTTGTTCAAATAATTTTCAGCAGATACTTGTTTATTCGAATACAACTTTTTTTGTTCGAATACATTTAGCCAAATTTGTTTTTTATACAAAACCAACTTTTTTCTTTTATTCTCTCTCTCCCACTTCTATTCGTGTAAACTTGGTACTGTTTATCTCTCTCTCTTGAATTCTTCCCTTCTTGTGATTGTTTGCTCGAATTCCATCGTTTGTATTACCGAGCATTCATTCTCGCGAGTTTGGTGTTTCTCACTTCGAGCGATTGTACTCGGACACATCACCTAGGGCTTGCATTGTTTTCGAATCCAAGGCCGGCCTTTTGTTGTGTTGTCATCACTCTACACTCTCACATTTAAGTTTGGTACTCAATTTTGCCAATTTAGTGCTTTAGATATGGTTTGTGTGTTTGTGAATTGTAACAGTAAAATTGGAGGTGCTCTTGTTGTTGGGGATCTAATTCTCTTAAATTGGAGTTGTTTGTTTTGAATTGGTACAGTAGGTTAGCTTTGGATTTTGGGCTCTTACAGTGGAACAGTACTTTTAATTTGGTTGTGTTCATATGCAATTGGAACTGTCACTTGGCAATTGGAGGGTATTGTGATTGCTTGCAGAGTTTTTGGTTGATCGTTTGGTGATTGTTTGACTGCGGTGGTGAAGAATTATTTGTGTGTTTGTTTATTGGGGTTCCCCTGCTTAACCGTGTGGGTTGAGTTTGGGGAAAGTGGTGATTTTCTTGCAGGTGATTTGAGGAGATTGTTGGGGTTTCTGGTGTTTACAGCGGATTGTCTTATTTTGTTCTGTCTGCTATGGTACGGATGAAACGTCCTCAGGAGGGACCTATTGTTCCCAAGTTGAGTGAAACGGCAAAACGAGGACGGATGACTCGCGGTGCTCGGACGGGTCCACCACACACTAACCCTCTAGGCTTTCGAAGAAAAGGAGCTCGTGGAGTTGGGGGGTCTAGTGCAGGAAATGATCCTCCTCATTGGTCCACCCCGAAATTAGGGTTTAAGTTTAGAGGATATCAGAAAGAGGTGACTCTTGATAGAGAGGAGTTGAGTGTGAACTATTCGGACGTCTCCTCGATTTTTTGTTTTTTTGACGCACGTGGTTGGACTGGGATTTTGGAACCGCAGTTGCCCTGCTACCCTCGGTTGGTGCGACTCTTTTATGGTCAAAGGACTGCCTCAAATTTCTCTTACAAATGATGTTTGTGAAGATTGTCAGATTGGAAAGCTTCATAGATCTCCATTCCCTTCGCAGTCCACTTGGCGGGCCAAGAAGCCACTACAACTTGTTCATTCAGATTTATGCGGTCCAATGCGAGTTACATCTCACGGAGGTAATCGATATTTTATCTCCTTCATTGATGATTATTCAAGGAAAGTGTGGGTTTATTTTCTTAAAGAAAAATCATATGCCTTTCAAGCCTTCAAGGATTTCAAAGCTAAAGTTGATTTTTTTTTCTAGTTTGCGTATACAATCATTGAGAACTGATCGGGGTGAGGAATATCTTCCGACTGAATTTGAAATATATTGTAGAGATTGTGGAATAAGACACCAATTGACAGCTCGATATACACCACAACAGAATGGTGTTTGTGAAAGAAAGAACCGCACTGTCATGGACATGGTGAGGTGTATGCTTAGTAGGAAGAAGTTGGACAAAGTACTATGGGCTGAAACTGTTTCATGTACTGTTTATTTGATAAACAGATCACGGACGAAGAGCTTGATGGACAACACACCTCATGAGGCATGGTATGGACTGAAGCCAAGTGTTCTACACTTACAAATTTTTGGGAGTGTTGGTTACGCACACATTCCCGATGCAGTAAGGAGCAAGCTCGATGACAAGGCAGAAAAGTGTATATTTGTTGGCTATAGTGAGAGGAGCAAGGCCTACAAGCTGTACAATCCAGTAACAAAGAAGATAGTGATCAGCCGGGGTGTTCGGTTCGATGAAACTTCTTCCTATAGTGGTGGTACAAGTACAACTGATTTTCCTATACTAGAAAGTGAAGAAGTTGGCTCTCACACAGAAAGTGCACCCCTGACTTCATCAAGAGATGATGACTATGAAAGTCCTCCCCGAAAAATGAGAAGTATACAAGAACTTTATGACTCGACTGAGCGAGTTGATCTAGATGATGTTGTTTACTTTGCTTTCTTTGCTGGAGAGGATCCAATTTCATTTGATAACACGAGTAAAGAAGAAACATGGAAGCAAGCAATGATAGAGGAGATAAAATCCATTGAGAAGAATGGCACTTGGGAGCTTATAGGTCTGCCACCGCATAAGATTCCCATTGGAGTGAGTATACAAATTAAAGAAGAATCCAGATGGCTCTATCAACAAGTACAAGGCAAGGCTTGTGGCGAAGGGATACAAACAAAAGGAAGGAGAAGATTATACTGAAGTTTTTGCTCCTATTTCCAGACTTGAGACCGTCAGACTAATGATTTCTCTTGCAGCTCAAAACAAATGGAAAATATTCCAAATGGATGTGAAGTTGGCGTTCTTAAATGGAGTTCTAAAAGAAGAGGTTTATCTCGAGCAACCTCCTGGTTTTGTTAAGAAAGGAGAAGAAGGTAAAGTTTTCAAATTGAAGAAAGCGTTGTATGGGCTTAAACAATCACCAAGAGCATGGTACAGTCGGATCAATTCGTACTTTGAGAAGAGTGGATTTCAGGAATGTCCTTAAGAGCATACTCTCTACACAAAAGGAAGATCAGATGGAAGTTTCATTGTTGTAAGTCTTTATGTTGGTGATCTCATTTTCACTGGAAATAATATGGAGATGTTGAAAGATTTTAAGCTTTCCATGATGAAGGAGTTTGAGATGACAGATTTGGGAGAGCTACATGACTTTCTTGGTATTGAGGTTCATCAATTCAAGAAAGGTATCTTTATTTCTCAAGAGAGTTATGCGAAAGAAGTCTTGAAGAAGTTTAAGATGGAAAATGCAAATCTAGTTTCATCTCCATGTGTAGCAGGTCTGAAATTGAGTAAAGATGGTGAAGGAAAGCTTGTTAACTCCACCATGTTCCGTAGTTTGGTGGGAAATCTCATGTACTTGACGGTCACAAGACCTGATATAATGTATGCAGTAAGTATGGTGAGCAGATTCCTGGAAAAGCCTTACTCAAATCATTGGGAAGCAGCTAAAAGAATATTGCGATATGTCAAAGGGACCGTAGACTATGGCATCTTCTATCAAGCTAATGTTCCGGTTAATCTTGTTGGCTATACGGATAGTGACTTGGCAGGAAGCATTGATGATAGCAAGAGCATTTCAGGTTATGCCTTTAATCTTGGAAGTGGAGTAATCTCATGGAACTCGAAGAAGCAATCAATTGTAGCGCTTTCTTCTACGGAAGCTGAATACATTGCTGCGTCTAGTGCTGGATGCCAACTCCTTTGGTTGAGAGGAATTTTGGAAAGCCTTAAGCACAAGCAAAAAGATGCGACAACTCTTTTTTGTGATAACAACTCTACAATTTAAGTCACGAAGAATCCAGTTCTTCATGGCAGGACAAAACACATCCGGATTAGGTTTCATTTCTTAAGGGAGCTTGTGAACGAAGGTGAAATACGCATGGAGTATTGCAAGACAAATGAGCAGCTAGATGATATCTTTACAAAAGCACTTGGTGGACAAGCGTTCAAGCAAAACCTCAAGAGTTTGGGAATCAAAAGCAAATTTGGTTTACGGGAGGCATTGTTGGAAAACTAAACCAAATTTCTAGAAGTCAATGAGTCTTAGTGAAAGTTTAATTGTGTCTAGGATAATGAAAAGTCTAATTAAAATGTGTGATATAGTTAATGAGGTTTCTAGTATCTAGAGTTTTCTTTAAAAGGTTATATAAGCCATTGATGTTTCTGTGCTTTAAAATTAAGAAAAAAACTAAGTAACAAAGAACTGAGTTGTTGTGTTTCTTCTTTCAAAGTGATCAACTAAGTTACTTTTATAACAGGTACGTAGGCGAAGTGTGGAAGAACGGAATTGATATGAAAGATATGTATGATAGATCGATTATTGAGAAGATGGTGAGGGATCTGATGAAATCTTCCGTAAAATTTACAGAGATGGTGAGAAGTTCTGTTAAGGAAGGCGGGTCTTCTTTTCGTAGCTTTGAGCTCCTAGTTGAAGATATAAGCTCGATGAGCTTATAAATACTCATGTCATTGTGTTATGTTCTTGTGTTTCTTTTGAGAAGCTAATTTATAATTGTGACGTAGATTGTGTTTGTTAATAATTGATATGATGAATAAAGAGCATCTTCTGGTCTAATGAAAGTCATTGAGCTCTGCAGTGTATTGTTTGTATACCCGAATTTATTTGAAGTGGCTTTTAAGTACAGAAAATTAGAGTTCAAGTTCAGGTGATGCTAGGTACTATAACACTAAGCAAAACTAGAGGATCAATCCTATTATTAAGCAAGTGGAGAAGTTCAAGTTCAAGACAAATGCTTGAGACAGTATGTCAGTCTGGTAGCCTTGCCATGGCTATGGCAGATCAATTGCTAGAGTTTTGGAATGGTCTAGAAAGCAGTGGGAAACCATTTCTGCGGGTCATGCGGCCGGGTTCTATCATTGGAGAGCGTTAGATCCCGGTGGAATTGTTGGTGGCAACTAAGGAGAGGGGGTGCATTGTGGATTGATCTCCGCAAGAGGAAGTTCTTACACACCCGTCTGTTGGGGGATTTTTGACCCACAACGGTGGCAATTCAACCTTGGAGGCTATAACTGCTGGAGTTCCAATGTAATGTTGGCCGTATTTTGGGGACCAACAAATAAATAGTAGGTACGTAGGTGAATTGTGGAAGAACGGAATTGATATGAAGGATATGTGTGATCGATCGATTATTGAGAAGATGGTGAGGGATCTGATGGAGGATAAAAGAGACGAGCTGATGAAATCTTCCGTAAAATTTGCAGAGATGGTTAGTAGTTCTGTTAAGGATGGCGGGCCTTCTTTTCATAGCTTTGAGCTCCTAGTTGAAGATATAAACTCGATGAGCTTATAAATATTCCTGTCATTGTGTTCTGTTCTTGTGTTTCTTTTGAGAAGCTAATTTATAATTGTAACTTAGATTGTGTTTGTTGGAAAACTAAACCTAATTTTTAGAAGTCAACGAGTCTTAGTGAAAGTTTAATTGTGTCTAGGATAGGATAGTGAAAAGTCTAATTAAAATGTGTGATATAGTTAATGAGGTTTCTAGTATCTAGAGTCTTCTTTAAAAGGCTAAATAAGCCATTGATGTTTCTGTGTTTTAAAATTAAGAAGAAAAATTAGTAACAAAGAACTGAGTTGTTGTGTTTCTTCTTTCAAAGTGATCAACTAAGTTACTTTTATAACAAAGTGGTATCAGAGCTAAAACGATCTTGTGTAGATGGCAAACACAAGTAACATGGCTTCTCTTATTATCCGTTTCAATGGAGAAAACTATGATTATTGGAGCAACAATATGAAGGTGTTATTAAAATCAATGGAGCTGTGGAATATTGTTGAAGCAGGGTACAATGAGCCAGAAAATGAAGAAGCTTTGGAGGAAGGACCAAGAAACATTTTGAATGAGAATAGGAAGAAGGAGAGCAAGGCACTTTTCCAGATTTTTCAAGCAATCGAAATGCCGGTATATGAGAGAATTGCCAAAACCAGAAATGCAAAGCAAGCTTGGGAGGTCATCCAAACAACATACAAAGGAGAAGAAAAGGTAAAAAAGGTTCGTCTTCAAACCTTAAGATCGGAGTTTGAAAAATTAGAAATGAAAGATCAAGAAAGTATTGTGGAGTACTTCACAAAAGCAACTTCAATTGTAAACCAAATGACATCAAATGGAGAAATCTTAGAAGATGAAAGGGTGTTGAAAAAATTCTGCGTAGTTTGCCCCCGAAGTTTGATTATGTTGTGGTTGCTATCAAAAAATCGAGAGATCTGTCCACTCTCTCTTTTGAAGAGTTAAAAGGTACTTTGAAGGCCCATGAAGTCAGAATTAATCTGAGGAACCCTCCTCCTCCTTCTTAACCTGATGAAGCTCTTAAGTCCAATGTCACGAGAGGTCGTGGCTCTTCTCATAGTCATGGACGTGGAAGAGGTGGAAACTATAGAGGACGCGGTTCAATTTTTCGTGGGAGAAGAAGAGGTCGTTCAAGCAATAACCAAGATGAAGGAGAAGAAAATCGTAACTCCAGATTCTCACAAAGTGGCTCACAAAGAGGTAGAGGCCGTGGAAATCAAAGAGGAAGGGGTCGTGGCTACTTTGAATGCTATCATTGCCACAAACCAGGACACACTATCAGCGAGTGTTGGTACAAGCAAGAAGAAGACAAGCAGAATTAGGCAGGTTATGTACATGAAACGAAACATGAAGAAATAAGTATTCAAGATACTTTGTTGCTTGCTTGTTATGGTAATGACTTGGATGATGTGTGGTATCTTGACAGCGGTGCTAGCAAGCATATGGCAGGAAACAAGAATGTGTTTACAAGCTTAACAAAATCTGATCGTGGCCAAGTGAAGATTGGTGATGATAGAGCATACAAAATCGAAGGAGTTGGTGAAATAGATTTCAAAGTAAAGTCAGGGAGCATCGAGATGATGGCTGATGTTTACTACGTCCCGAGGTTAAAAAGTAATCTTCTAAGTGCATGTCATCTTTTAAGGAAAGGATTTGATATCCATTTCCGAGAGAATGCTTGTTTCTTGTCAAAGAAAAGTCAGCTTGTTACAAAGATTGGGGTAGCTAAAAATAATTTGTTCCCTCTAAAACTTCAGACCTCGAATTTGTTTTGCTTCACTAGTGTGGATAATGGGAAATTGAAGCTATGGCATGATAGGTTTGGGCACTTGAACTATGGAAGCTTGAAACAGTTATCAACGAAGGCGATGGTCAAAGGACTGCCTCAAATTTCTCTTACAAATGATGTTTGTGAAGATTGTCAGATTGGAAAGCTTCATAGATCTCCATTCCCTTCGCAGTCCACTTGGCGGGCCAAGAAGCCACTACAACTTGTTCATTCAGATTTATGCGGTCCAATGCGAGTTACATCTCACGGAGGTAATCGATATTTTATCTCCTTCATTGATGATTATTCAAGGAAAGTGTGGGCTTATTTTCTTAAAGAAAAATCATATGCCTTTCAAGCCTTCAAGGATTTCAAAGCTGAAGTTGAATTTTTTTCTAGTTTGCGTATACAATCATTGAGAACTGATCGGGGTGGGGAATATCTTCTGACTGAATTTGAAATATATTGTAGAGATTGTGGAATAAGACACCAATTGACAGCTGGATATACACCACAACAGAATGGTGTTTGTGAAAGAAAGAACCGCACTGTCATGGACATGGTGAGGTGTATGCTTAGTAGGAAGAAGTTGGACAAAGTACTATGGGCTGAAACTGTTTCATGTACTGTTTATTTGATAAACAGATCACGGACGAAGAACTTGATGGACAACACACCTCATGAGGCATGGTATGGACTGAAGCCAAGTGTTCAACACTTACAAATTTTTGGGAGTGTTGCTTACGCACACATTCCAAGAAAAAAATTAAGTAACAAAGTACTGAGTTGTTGTGTTTCTTCTTTCAAAGTGATCAACTAAGTTACTTTTATAACAGGTACGTAGGCGAAGTGTGGAAGAACGGAATTGATATGAAAGATATGTATGATAGATCGATTATTGAGAAGATGGTGAGGGATCTGATGAAATCTTTCGTAAAATTTACATAGATGGTGAGAAGTTCTGTTAAGGAAGGCGGGTCTTCTTTTCGTAGCTTTGAGCTTCTAGTTGAAGATATAAGCTCGATGAGCTTATAAATACTCATGTCATTGTGTTATGTTCTTGTGTTTCTTTTGAGAAGCTAATTTATAATTGTAACGTAGATTGTGTTTGTTAATAATTGGTATGAATAAAGAGCATCTTCTGGTCTAATGAGAGTCATTGAGCTCTGCAGTGTATTGTTTGTATACCCGAATTTATTTGAAGTGGCTTTTAAGTACAGAAAATTAGAGTTCAAGTTCAGGTGATGCTAGGTACTATAACACTAAGCAAAACTAGAGGATCAATCCTATTATTAAGCAAGTGGAGAAGTTCAAGTTCAAGTTCAAGACAAATGCTTGAGACAGCCCTTTTTTCACGTAAACACGTAGGGTTCAGTAACATCCTATTCCTTTTTTCCCGTCCTTTTAATTATGTTTATTTGTTTTATATATTACTTTTGATTTTTTTACATATCCGCAATGGGTTTATCAGATTTTATCTTTTACTTTCTTTATTATGTCTGTACAAGAATTTCTTGTTCTTGTTTATTTGGGACTTCTTAATAGATGGCTTAAAAAAAGAAGATGGATGTGTGCTCTAACTAGGGCTATACACGGGTCGGGTTTGCCCGGGTTTAGGCCTGGAGCTGATCAGACCCGGGAAAGTCGGATTACCTATTTTTAAACCCGAACCGACCTACTTCAAGACCCGGACTGAAACCAAACCGAATTTTTCGGGTCGGGTCTTAACTCGGATTTTAAGTTTTAACTTAAAAAACTTTTCACGTGAAACCACTTCTTTCACCTAACTTATTTTTATTATTAAAAAAATACTGTTGACTCCACACTAAACCAAGTATTTCACCTCACTTCTCTCCATC
This sequence comes from Kingdonia uniflora, assembly GCA_014058105.1. Taxonomy (NCBI): domain Eukaryota; kingdom Viridiplantae; phylum Streptophyta; class Magnoliopsida; order Ranunculales; family Circaeasteraceae; genus Kingdonia; species Kingdonia uniflora. The sequence goes on along the minus strand of JACGCM010001144.1, from coordinate 2,605,807 downwards.
AAAACTTGAGATCCAAAGTGGCTTTTAGTTTAAGGGTTAGCCTCTCTTTCCACGTTGCCACCGAAGCGATTAGTCTTTCAAACCGCCTAAGCAACTAGTCTTTCTCTTTCAGCATTAATGAACGATTGTAATTGTCGATTATGAATTTGAATTGTTGATTTCTATTTATTCATTGATTTGCATCTTTTTACTCAACAGCAGAGGAAGACGAAAAAGAAACTAGATGGATCCCCAACAAATCCCGCATGTGCTAATCTTCCCGTTTCCCATACAGGGGCATGTTAACCCTATGCTCAAACTTGCTGAACTCCTCTCCATTGCCGGAATCCACGTAACCTTCCTCAACACCGACTACAACCACCAACGACTAGTTAAGTTCACAGACTTTAGCTCCCGTTTCTCACAGTTTCCTGGCTTTCACTCCGAAAGTATAAATGATGGTCTTCCTGATGATCAGCGTCAAGAGGTTAACTCCTTCGTGAAACTGTTCGTTGCAATGAGAACGGTCGGACCACCTATTTTCGGACAGATGCTAATTTCGAGTAGAGAGAAATCTATGTTACCCTTAGAAGAAGAGGAGTAAGATGAAGACTTGAAAACAACACTCTTGTTCTTCTCGAGGTTTTTCATTTTCATCTCGGGTTCAAACGTTCACAATTTTCTTGCCAATGTCACGGGTTTTATTTTCTTAAGATCTTGTACTTCCTCGATAGCATCATGTATGGATCTAAAGCTCTTAGAAAAATATCTTAGAACTTTATGAACAATTTGAACATCGGAGTACGCTGCTCCTAATGCGGCACTAGTGTTTACAATATCACTTAGTCTCGCATAGAACTCATCAAAGGGTTCATTTTCACTCATTATGATATTCTCAAATTATGAAGTAAGCATTTGAAGCTTACTTTCTTTGACTGTATCATTACCTTCATGAGTTTGAACTAGGATGTCCCAAGCTTCTTTAGAAGTGGTATATGCAGAGATATGTCAAAACTTACTTTGACTCGCAGCCATAAAGATAGTATTGAGGCCTTTAGAATTATAACCAATAATATCATTTTCTTTTTTTGACCATTGGTTCTAAGGTTTAAGGACCTCAATAGCACTCCCTGGTGGACCTTGCCTCACAGTAGGGGGTGTCCATCCATCCTCAATAGCAATCCATACATCTTCTCCGATTGATTAAAAGTATACAATCATTCAGACTTTCCAGTATGGGTATTCTTTGTCATCAAAGAGTTGAGGGCAATTTATAGGACCTCCAAACTTCTTAGAACTTATTATTCTCAAACGAGCTGTCCGGGATTCATGCTTAGGTTGTTAAACCTCGAAACGTGACCGCTCTGATACTAATTGAAATTCCTAGACGCTTGAGACTAACCAATTACGATTGTATTAGGTCTAAATTGATAGGTCCTAATTCCTTTGAATTAATGGTCAAAGCTTAACCTAAATTAAGCTAGTCAAATTTTCTAGTGTCAACAAGCAATAAAAAATTAAACACAAGGCCAAACAATTTTAACTTATGGGAAACCTTTCTCAGGAGAAAAACCTACAGGTCACTGTCAAATCACCCGACAGCTAAATAATCTACAATTAAAATCAAATTACAAGTATTCAATTACTTATAGACTAAATAAGCACATCCCGTGGTTACCTATCTTCTAATTGAACTCCTTGCAGTCGATTCCGCGTTCCCGCAACTTCTCGCTCCAATTTCTCGTCGAAGCTTCCTTTCTTGAATCCCTCAAGTTCTTCAATCCATAATTAGGGTTTCTTGGTCAATGATGATTGATTCAAGATATGAGTGTTTTAATTCTCTCTTGAATATATCAAGAGTAATCTCTCTTCACTCTAAAAAATAAGCCCTAGAAAAAATAGATTTTTCAAGAAGTAAGTTTTGAAAAAACAAAAGTTGTCTTTTATTAGAAGCTAGAAATCATGGTCTCTATTTGAATAGATTTAAAATCTATTCGAATAAAATTAAACTGAGTTAATCTATTCGAATAAAAATAAATCTATTCGAATAAAAAGAAACATGAAGAAAAAGACTGAGCCAATCTATTAGAATAGATTTTATTCTATTCGAATATAAACTGCCTGAGGCATTTTATTTGAACAAAATAAATTCTATTTAAACAGAAATGTTCCCAGTTCTATTCGAATAGCAAATCGAATCTATTTGAATAGAAGTTCTGTTGTCTTAAAAAACATACTTGTTACATTTTCAGAATTCTGTAAAAATACCTAGAGTTTGATATTATAGAACAAGGAGTTAAAAATTCACTTACTTATTCAGTGTCAGTCTAGCTGTAGTCGCTCAAAGTGCAATCTCTGACGACAAGTAACCACGGGATAACACTGACATCTAAACTAGATACGGAATGAAACAAACTCCATCTATGGATGTTTCAACTAGGACGTTGGCTACGTTTACGCACATAGAAAGGGAGAGAGAATCAACATATCTTCGAAATAGGGGTGCAACCGGTATAGTAAAATACCAAGCGGAAACAAATGGTTTTTGTTTCATATTTCTTGTAACCGAAAATCAAAAAAACCAAAACCAAAAAATATTATTTTGTATGGATGGTTTTGGTATGATAGTCTTAAGTAATGAAAATCCGAAAATACCAAACCAAAATACATAAATACAAAGCCATTGGAAATGATAAACTTGGAAGTTCAAACTCATGAAAATGTTTTATATATTTATAAGATTTTCATTATCATATTACCCCACATATTAAAGATTACCTTTTGTATATGAAATCTCGTTATGGTATAGTATATTCTAACAAATCATTGTAATTTAGAAGCACTTCAGAAATTTATCTTCCTAAATAGATGTTATAATATAATGAGATTATACCAAAACCACAAAAAATTGAGAATATTGAAAATATCAAAAATGCATATACCAATACCCAAACCATAAAATATACCAAAAATTACCGAAACCAATATATACCAAAAAAATCGAAATTACCAAAAAACTGATGACTTGGTTTTGGCTTCTATACTTGGCAAACTGAACGATTTTGTTTTGGTTTTGGTATTACCTTTGGAGTTTTGGTATTGGTATTGGTATTTGAGCAATACCAAACCAAACCGACCAATACCCACCCCTACTTCAAAATATCATAACCCTGTCTACTAGGAGTTTGCTAGATTTTGAGTGATAACTAAGTTTGTTTTTTTGTTTTTGTAACTAGAGGTATCCGGGCCAATGGCCTGCGGACCGTCAATTCCCAACTAGATCATCTAGGGCTCATGCAACAGCCTGTAAGCCACACGAACCGGGCAAACCGATACAAGGCCGATGGGGTCATACAAACCTCAAAGCCTACACAGAGGTGAGAATTGAACCCTTGACCTTCTGATGGTGGTTTATGCACCATCACCACTTAACCTCCCGATGGTGATAACTAAGATTTAAATTCATCTGGGACTCTCTCAACCCTCTTTTACTAAAGGACCACAACCCACCTATCGAACCTGACCTCTTATTCCTGCATTCTCAAGCCAACAAATAATGATCATATGAATATATAGAGTAGTACCCTTTATTACATTGTTCAAGTCAAAAACCTCTAGACTACAATGAAAAAGTTAACTTTTTGGCGCTTGAGATAGAAAACAATCCTAAAAGCCTATCTAACTCAAAACCATTCAATAGGCCATGTTGTAAGGGCATTATTTCATAACTAGAAAGGCTTTTACACCAAATGCACCTGTAACACAATTAATATTAAAAATAACATAAATGTTTAGCATGGAAACCTTTGAATAGGTAAAAACCACGACCTCGACTTAAGAATTTAATAACTGTAACTTTATTGCTTGAGGCTGATAAATTTGATTACAAGTTATGATCTCTTAAACTAGAAAATTTTAGTTTTTTTTCTCCTCTAGATCTTATCCTTTTTATAGGCCTCAATCTCAGTTCGTTATTGTACATAAGTACGTTCTCCTGAAAATGGGGGCAAGTGGTAGTTGGAATTGTAACTACTAGTTCGTGGGAGACATGTATCTTTGACTTATTCTACTTCATCTGTAATGCTTGAGCCACGATCTTCATCAGTTCGTGGTCTAAGTGTCATTGCTGATCGTGTATATTACGCGTATATTATGTGAGCCTGGTATTGAATCAGTTCGAGTTTATCACAGTTCGAGGGATAGGTCCTTATAATCGCCCCCTTGCAACTGAAGGCTGGCTTTAGTTGAGATGTGCCAATCGATTTGTGAGTTGGAATTTAGAATGTTGTTCAAAAGTGAATAATGTATTTTGTTGACGTGGATGTACCTTGGAATGGTGAAGTATTTGTTTGACATTGAGTGTATGGTATTAAATGTATTTGAGGCATTGAGTTGACTGATGTGCTTGGCTGTTGTGTTTACAATATCTTTGAATGATGATTGTCTTAGAAATCTTTCCCTGCATTGAATCCTCTTTTTCTATAAATACTTATGTTGTATCGCCGATCATTCGTCTGCAAGTATCTCTGTCCTTTCCAATTTTGTAATCCTTCTTGTTGTAACTTGACTAATGATGACTACCATAAGTCAAGCTAGGGAAGCTAGGTTTCTTGCCAATGTACAAGAACTTCGGTTTTGATATTTTGGTACACAGTTCCTTGATCTTCTAACTCCCCTCCCTGTCAGACCTAACTTTGAAAGTATGAATCGTTAGGAGGCAACAAAAGTTGATGAGGAGTGCTGTTATATGTGTCGTTTCCATTCTATGTTTACATCGGTATAACGTCACCAAGAATATCTTCATTTTCTTGTGGAGAATACCATGACTGAAGATGGTGAGGAAGTTGGTATCCGTGATAGACTGATAGGAAGTACCGTTGTTATCCCGTCAGTGATTAGGTTGTATAGGTGGTGGAGGTGGTAGAAGCTATATGTTACTGCCACCTCCATTTTGGGCAGTTATGGTGGTTCATTTCAGAGGAGGAAGTATGCTTCTGTTACAATCATCTTCATTTTCTTGCATAAGTGGTCATTTAAGAGGTAGAATAAGCTTTTGGTGCTCTTGTTGATATCTTAAAAATATTGTAATATGTAGAACGATATGTAGGAAGTTCCTGTATCTTACTGTGTTTCGTAAAGTATTTTGTAAAGTGCATTTTCAAGCTAATGAAACAAAATATTCTGAAAAATTATCTTATAACTTGAATCAGTTTATAAATTGAATATATCGAACTGTAGATAATAGTGTTGTTAGATCGAAATAAATATGTGTCGAGCTGGAGGTGATGTAATATGTGAAATATCTATTTTGAAATGACAAAATAGTTAGCTGTTCCCGATCCTGCCTTCTATGATGACAGCCCTGTCTGCCATCTTACCCATACTAAGGGGGGATGAGTTATTTTGTGAAGCACATAAAATTCTAGACGTCCCGAATAAGCCCTTGTGCCACTATCATAATGTCCATAACCATGAGATTGACAACTGTTACTCTCCCATATGCATTTTTTTACTGTACTGTCCTAGCATGAAGGCTCCACGAGTACGTCATCGATGTCTAAAAGTTCTTCGAAGAAGAAACATAAAGAAAAGAAGTCGATCAAGAGTAGGGACAAGGTCAAGCTTGACATCTTTACACGATTGAGATCAAAAAAGGCAAGAAGTAAAAGAAAGATGACAAAATCACATCTTGCTGCAAGATGACCTCATCTAAAAAATCTGCAAAACTTCTACCCAGCTTTAACAAAGCCAAACACCCATATCTCATTTTTGTCAAAGACTGTAACACCAGCCATGTAAAGTATCCTCATGACGACCCATTGGTGATAATGCCCAAAGTGGGATAGGATTACTTACACACGCTCCTTGATGACATTGAAATTGTGGCTGACGTTCTATTCAAGAGAGTGGTCGATGTCCTTGGCCTCAAAGATTCAGTCAAAGTTTTAACAACAACCATCACAAGATTTAATGGTTCAAAAGATTCAGCCTTGGGAGAAATCAAATTACCTGTTCAAGCAGGGCCAGAAGCCACATTCATTAAATTCCTTATCATCAATGCCGAATCAAAATACTTGGGAATTTTAGGAAGAAGCTGGCTCTACTATATTAAGGTAGTACCTTCGACATGTCATCTGACATTACGTTTCCCAACTGATCATGAAGTCTATGAAATCAAAGGGAGTCAAACTGTCATACAAATGTGCGAAAATACCACCACAAATTATTACACATCAAAACTTCTAAAGACATAGCAATTACAATAAGAACCGCCTCCAGCATTTGAGCAGCACAATACTGAAACAATCGAATCCATAAAGCTCGATGGACTGGGATGAAGTACCTTTATTGGCTCTAAACTCTCACCAAATGAGAAAGAAACCCTTATACAGTTGCTAAAAAAGAATATCGATATCTTTGCATGGTCTTTTCAAGAATTACCAGGACTTTGGAAATCGAAGTTATCGAACATTCTAGTATCGATACAAGTTATGCCATGCAAATCCAAATTACCAAAGATGATAATCCTGACGATTGGCGAAAGCCATTTCTTACATATTTTAATTCTAATACCCTCCCGAGAATAAGGAACACGCATGATCTCTATTAGCAAAATGTCCAAGATTTAAAGTCCAAGGAGGAGTGCTATACCGAATTACAGGCGGGGGCCCATTGATCGAATGCATCTCTCAGAAATATGCCCAAATCAAGATCAAAGAACTTCACGAAGGAATTTGTACTGCATATATTTCATGATGATCACTTGTGCAAAAAGCATTTGCACATAGTTTATACTGGCCAAAGATGAGATAAGACTGTAAAGACTTTGATCACAAATGCTACAAATGCCAAATCCATGCCCAAGACATCAAAAGTCCAGCCCTTGACTTACATGTTAGCAATGTCCTCTGGCCATTTAAACGATGGGCCATCGACATTATTGGTCCCTTCCACCCTACATCGGGTAATAGAAAATTTGTCCTGGCAGCTACAAATAATTTTACAAAATGGGTTGAAGTTGTGCCACTTTACCGTACTGATGAAAATAAAGTGATAAAATTCCTATGGGAGCACATCATCACCAGATTTGGTTATCCACAGATGATAACATTAGATAATGGCAAACAATTTATCAGCAACAAAGTCCTCAATTTTCTCCACAAGTACGAAATCCAGTTATCTACTTCCACACCCTATTATCCTCAAGGAAATGGCCAAGCTGAGGTTATTAATAAAAGTATTAAGTCCAGCTTACACAAGCGCCTTGATGAAAAGAAGGGCAGATGGGTCGAAGAACTAGTTAATATTTTATGGGCGTATAGGACTGCACTTCGAACCTCCACAGGTTGTGCACCATTTATGATGGCTTTTGGCACAAAAACTGTTATTCCTTCAAACCTCGATCTACCAACCACTCGAAGACAAGTCATCGATGAAGAGAATGAGCTTGAACTTCTCTGTAATCTCAATTGGATCAAAGAATCTCATGATTATGCCATTACAAACTTGGGGCGATACCATGACACTTTGAAAAAGGCATCCAACAAGAGAGTGAGAAAGTGCACATTTGATATAGGCGATCTTGTGCTTCGACAAATTCGAGATAGTACTCAACCAAAAAACTCGGGCAAGTTGTCAAAAAATTGGGAAGGACCTTACATTATCAGCGACAAAATAGATAGTGGTACATACTGGTTGATGATTGAAAAAGAATTACAACTTGAGTTCCCATGGAACACAGCCCATCTAAAATTATTCTACAGATAAGAGTTGTACTCTATTTTATTTTTTTTTCAATAAAGAAATTATCTTTACCATCAATAAATCATTTGCTCTTTGTTTCTTTCTTTTGATAGTACTTGAACTAGTGTATGTTGACCTCAATATTATTTCTTCGACCAATAGGTCTCCTAATACAGGAACCTCTTTTGTACTTCATTACTACATTTGAAATTTTGTAACAAGTCTATCCTACAAGTTAAACCAGATATCCCATAATGGAAACACATCTGGCTGAATTCCTCAGTCAACAAAGCCATAAATGGCTCTCCAATCCATACACTCAGATACACCCTTAACTAAGTAATTCTGCAACACCTCACAAAAAATATATCTTACTCCCTTCTAACACTCATCTCAAACAAAGCACATAACATCTTCAACATCATTACCCCATCGACAACTAATTTTTGGTTGTCTTATCGATCGAACAGATATCCCATAGAGGAATTTATCTAAAAATTAATTTAATACTCGACAGAGCCAAGCATTGTTATTTTCTTGTTATAATCAACATCTCTTCCATGAAGAGCTGCTTGAAAAATGTTTTTCTCTACGTTATACATCAATCAATTATATTAACTACCAATCCATTTATTATGAATAGTACATACCACACAATTTTAATGATCAAACTTATCAAAAATTCCTTGCAATAACAAAGTACCCAAAGTTATCAGGTCCCATTGAACACTTATACATAAATTTGTTTACAAACTTCAAAATAAAAATAGGAAAAAGGGAAAAGATTTGAGCATTATTATCTACTTTTCTGGGGAGATTATTGGGGTTGTCACCTTTACTAGAAGACCAGGGGTTAGATCATCGAGAATATTCCCTTCCCTCTACTTTGAACCATCAACCACGATAGGAGCAACCTCTTGGGAATCGAAAACCCCCTCCTCCTCAACATCAAAATCAGCAAAGGTCGCCCTCACAATAATAGCCAAGCCTTTATAAAAGAAATTCCTCTCCTCTATCGGGTTGAACTGCCCAAAGAATTTGGCCTTCATAAGCTTGAGAGAGTTGGTGTTAATCCGATCTGCTTCCGCGTTAGCTTCAGCGAGAATCTTGGCATTCTCAGCCTTCATCAACCTGCAAACAGATAAGATCTGTTTAGGAACATCGTCCTCAAAATTAGACTTTGTAGGGCTAATACTTCTTTTCTCTCCTTCGTAAGGTCACCCCTTATCTTCTCGACCTCTTTCCTCTTCTCCATCTCCCATACCTTCTTCGTCTCGTGAGCGGCAGCCTCCTTCAACTTTACCACTCCAAACTTTAGCTTTTCCAGCTTCACTTCCAGACTTTCCTTCTCCTGAACCATCTCATCCTTCTCCTTAAAAATCTCCTTCTCGATGCTTATATAGATGAGGAGCTGGTTCGCCAAAGCCTCGATACCAAGAAGGTGAGGCTTCCCATCGATCAGCAACTTCTTGATCTGCATGATAGTAATAAAGTGAGACCTCGAAGATGGGATTAACTTTGTTAAATGAAATAAGGTATGAAAATTCCTCACCTTGCTCATTTTCCTGTGCCCTTCGATGAAGATGGTCGGCAAGCTCTCTATTCCCACCAAGCAGTTAACAAAATCTACCTCCAAGGATGTTGTCCCATAGGCATAGGTCTAAATGGTCTGCTGGGCATCCTCAGAATCTCCAAGATTCACAACAACCTTCATCTTTAGCTTACTGGGATAACTTTTCTTCCCATTCCCAGCCTTCTGCTATATCACAATAGTCAACTTAGGGACACTGGAAGTCCCTGATCTAACCACTCCAGACTTCTCCACAATCTCAACTGTAACCTGCCGAATCAACCTCTTTGATAGCTGTGCAGGGGTAGGAGGAGGGTTGGTAGCTCTCTTTCTCTTCTTGTTGAAAGACCTACTCAGTAGGGCTTCTCTCTCTGCAGTAGCAGAATCAGTGGTATACCTACTGAGCGTAGGGTTATCGAGGGGGAGACTTGCCTCAGCAGCTCTCTTATTTATTGCCGACATTTTCCCTAGTAATAACTCTTGGAATAACTTTGGATCCTTTAGTTCGAGATCTTTTTAATCCAACTTCTTGGAATAACTTTTTGACCTCCCCTTGATCTGCAACTAGAGAGTCGGTCCACCCGAAGTAGTTGGTTCTCAAGTTATATAATTTCTCTGTAACCTTTGAGTTCCTATCCACTTCCTTTGCAACTACAACAACATATCAATTCCTTTAGTACTTCATCAAAAATTCCTCATAGACAACACATTACTCATACATTAAATCAAATATATACAACACAAACCTAGATGGAAACTTTTCCTCTTCAAAGGCTCCCCGAAACAAGTAAGCTCTCGGCAAAGTATTGCCCCCCCCCAGTCGATACCATCTCATAGAACAAAGGCCTCCTGAGGAACCTGGCTAAGTATTTATAGTCCACACACAAATCATCCACATAAATTACTTGCTCTCCTTTCTCTTACAGTCGCCCATTTAACACTGCCACCACCCTAAAAATGTCGTATACATTAGGATTGAACTACCCGGGAGCAACATCATAGAAGTTTAAAAACTTCTTCTAGTCAGCTTGAAGGGGTGACTTAAACCCCTTCTTTATTTATTTAGGATGGACCAGAATGCTCTCCATAGGGAGTTCTTGTTCTGTCATCTCCCCAAGGTACTCCTCTGACCTAATGTCATCAAAATGTCATATTTATGTTTAAAAATCAAGATTTCCTTTATTTCCTTGGCATTCCCGTAACACTCCTCCACAAAATCCATCTCTCCCTCTTCATCTTTTCCTTCTCCACCCCCACCAGTATATTCTTTTTGATCACTGAGCTGTGACTCATGTTCTAAGTTGGTTTCTGCTCTTTCCTCATAAAAAAACTTGACAACCTCTTTTTCCAACCTAGCTCAATTCTCCTGAGCTATGTCCATACTTCTATCCCGGAATTTGTAGTTCCTACCCAAATCCTATACGCAGGTAGTTACATTAATTATTATGGGTTCTACATCGACAAGGTTTGCCAAAATTTATTCAGCGTCAGCATCAGGATAATTTGTAGTTTAAACTGGTTCAACCATTTATTTTTAAACCTGAAATAAAATTCCTTCTTTAAGTTAGTAATATACCATATCTTGTACAATTCATGTTCCTATATGTTAGTCTACATCCTATTGTTGAGTCATACTCTACCACAACTCATTCTACCTCCAATCTAGTTCTTGAAATAAAAAACTGATTATTACTAGTTTTAATTTCTTCGAGATTATCATATCCCTTCTCGATCCAATTCACACATTCATTTTAATTAAGTCCTACCATCAATATGGTTTTGCTTTTTCTCTTGAAAACTATCTAATTTTTCTTGAAGATTTTTACTAGATGTGAGAAGATTCTTGAAGACGTTTCGTATGGCGCCCAGACTCCTGCCAAAATGACACCAAATCAAAAATTTATAATTTCTGTTCTCTCCAGCGTGAAATCAGGTAAAATACGGCATGTATGAAATAATTATTACACATCTACATTATAATGGGTTTGTATGAAATCATCATTACATGCATTAACAATCGGATCAAAATTTCTAAAAATAGATATACCAACCTTGTTGACGAGCAACTTGTGAGTATCTCTCCTTTGCAAGTTTTGCCCTCTTGATTAGCACAACAATCTCCTCATAGCCAATACTTGATGAATTTAGAAGACCAGAAGATAATGAGTAGCCTTGAAAATTTTCTGCAAAATTTGAATATGAACAGTCGGCACCCAAATCACTATGTATAGGCCCCACATGACGGTTCGCTTCACTCCGTTGAGACACTTTAGATAACCATTTTAAATACTTTGCACGTCTCTTCTCGAAGTCTTGAACCCTTCGTCTTCTAAAAGCCAATAGGTTATTGCACTGTTGCTCTAAGCCATCTAGATGCATCTCTACCTCCTCTATTTACCCTACCTTCACCAATATAGTCTTTAACCTCCTAAAAAGAACTTGTACATCCACTTCCTTATAACCTAATACATCACCTATAGGAACACCTGGCCATTGTTCTTTACCATAAAAGAACCATATCTTTCCTTTATATCAACAGCCTATTTTTACGAGATAGTTGTAACAAAAATTCAAATTTCAAAATTTCCCAAAGACGTTCGATAAGATTATAGTTACTACTACGAATATCGACTTAGATTTATCCCAAATCATTTTATTATCATCGACAACATTACATCAATAATTTTACAGTTAACACAAGACACATGATTGCTCTGCACGTAAGCCACCAAGTTCATAATATTTTTCTCGACACTACAACAAGTAATTGTATCGAGAATGAGGTGATTATAGTACCATATTCCCCAGACTTGATAAGTATAAGCTAAATTGAGTCAGGTCGAAGGTATCTATTGATTCGGAAAGGGATGGTGGCAACATATTCCCCAGATTCGATAAACTGGTAGAACTACATTATTTGAGAAGATGTCAAGTCTATGTCTACATATCTCGACCCTCTACAGTAGCCGTTATACATGGTCTAATAGAGTCGCTGTACTTGATCTGTAAAGTTCATCCACCACCCATAAAACTAGGAGACCAATTATTTGTAGTTGTATGTATCTACTATAAATATAGGTAGAACTTATTCAACTTTTGCTATCATTCTTAATTATACTAGTCAAATCTCTTTACAACTGTAATAATCTAGCACTTAATAGATTTATACCCTCAAATCCTCCTCGAGGTCATGGTTTATCTCTAGATTTACTAAGTTTCTACATAAAATCTAGTGTGTTCTAGCTTTATCTGAATAATCTTCATAACCTCATTACTAAAAATATTAGCGAAGTTTACCATAAAAAAAACTAGCCATTTCAAAAATTTCGAATAATTGACAATTACCTTAATTTATAATTTGTCATAGTATATGGACTCTCAATGGCAGTTATAATTAATCAAGGTTTCAAAAAAATTCTAAATTTCTAGGGTTAGAAAATCCAATTATACTCCTTTGTTTATGTTTATATGTTGTAGGGTAGTAGGGGTGCTTTTTATCTTGGAATCTCTAATATTTGGGTATTTGGGAAGAGGTTGACAACAGTGTTATGGGATTTTGATGAGGCTGACAACATATTTTGGTGGCTAAATTATCGATGTACTATAGTCATCGACAACAACGTATGGTGTATTAGAATTTACAGTGTATTTAATTGTCGGCGTGTACTAGTCATCGACAATTATTTGTTATTGTATGCCATAAATTATCTACATATAGAACTAATAAGCAATTTTAGTATCTATGCTTCATTCTTTATACTTATCTTTGCTTCTTTTATTATGCTAAACAGAGTGATAACAATGATGAAAAATGAAGAATCCATAAATTGCTAGGAAAAGAAGAGATGAAGAAAGAGAAGAACCACTAATGGGAGAATAACTATGATGTGGCAATTAGTAAATTGTATTTAATTATATTTTGTTGAATGAAAATGAACTTATTATTGTGTAACACCATTCCTTTTTATAGAAATTGTTTGTCACCCATACACTTATGAATACATGCCTATTTTGTCTTCTTTCCACATATTGTATGTTGTTCATGCCATGTGTAGTAGCATATTCCCCAAATTCGATAAGGATAAGCTAACAAAACTACATCGAAGGTATTTGATCATTCAAGAAGATGTTAAAGCCACAACTACAGATCTCGATCCTCCCCAAGTAGCCGTTACACTTGGTTAAATAGAGCCGTTACATATGATCCGTGAAGTTTGCCCACCACCTATAAAGATAGGACAAATACTTGTAATTGCCTATATTTATCTATAAATATAGGCAGAGCATATGTCAATAAAGACATTGGAATATCTGACTAATTTTCATTATAACACTCTACTCAATCTCTCAACAAGTGTAATAGATTAACACATAACGGATTCAGATCACAAAATCCTCCTCGAGATCGTAGTTTTTCTCAAGTTTCACTGAGTTTCCACGTAAAATCTACTGTGTCATTACCTCTATTTATTGCTAAATCATTGTCTCTTCACTAAAGTATTGGCAAAGTTTACCTACTAGAAAACTAGCCATTACAATTGGTGTCGTCTGTGGGAAAACCTACTTTTAGTTTACCAAATTTCATCATGAACAATTACTGTCATGACTGACATGAACCTTAGAAGTGCCTCTAGTACCCATAGGAACAATGAGGACATTCTAGTAATCGTCCTTCTAGAACTATTAATTTATACAATGCTATTATCGAGCTTCAGATAATGATGGAATCTGATAGGATCCAGCGGCTCAAAGATTAGATAATTTACGTAAAAGCCCTCCAAGTCAAGAAAGATGAGAGGAGGAAGGCCCTTGAACAACAAAGCCGAAGCCATCCGAAAGAAATGAAAAGTCTGCGAAGAAAACAAGATTGATTTACTACTCAACAAGGATCACCTTTCCCAGCTCGAAGTGATCACCGATCAAGAGCTTCCCCGAGGGAAAATATACCGAGGGAGGAACATAACCGAACCTTCCAATCTCGATCCAAGTACACAGATTGAGTATTACGATATTTTGGACTCACATCATCATCATCGACCTCCCAAGGAAGTCGACGCATACGTTATCAGACCCACCACCTCCTCTGAGGTGACCAGTCAGAGAATAACTAAACCCAAAAGGACAAGGGGATTTCAATCCTCAAGTTGTAGCAGCACCAAATCTTCTCCCATAATTCATTAATTTGGATGACCTGAACAATCAGATTTAGACCATATATTCCAACAACACTAGTCAAAGATCAGTGATAGGCATGAAAAATGCCTATTTTTGTCCTTGAATTTACATGATCTAGAACCTTATTTATTGCTTTATTGGACCTAATTAAAGCATGTTTTTACTATTACAGGTAAAGAGACATTTGTGACCAAACCCTTCTTAAAGCCCAACTCTTCCAAGCTAAAGATATGCTGGAGATGATCAGTTGTTAAGAGCTGCTGAAGATGATTAGTTGTCAAGAGCTGTTGGATGACTTAGTAGTCGAGACTTTCTAAAAGATCTCCACAAAATTAGGAGTTGCTGAGAGAGAGTAGGACTTTTATTAGGGGATAAAGATAGAGTTGTTGTGAATGAGGGGAGTTCATCTTTTTCTCTCTGGGAACCGCCGTAGCTATTTTTGAATTCTTCCAGAGATAATTATGCATTATTTTATGGAATATTTGGGAAATCTATGGAAATCAATTAGTAAGTGTTTTTATTAATTAGTTCTTTAAAATTTACATTTACTAGATTTGATAATAGGAACTATGATTTGATCTATTCATCCCTGAAGAACGACAACTATGCCTGTTTTTGGATTGGATTGGATCAGAAATGAGTCTAGTCGGAATTTTTCTGATTTTTTTTAACTGAAAAATCTGTTCCGATCCGATCTGAATTTTTTCGGAACTGCATAAATATTTATGAATTCGGAATATTCGGAAATATCAAAAATTTTAAAATTCAGAATAATTCGGAAAAAAAATTGGAATATATTTTTGGAATAATTTCGGAATGTATTTTCGGAATAATTTCGAAATAATTTCTTAATGTATTTTCAGAATAATTTCAGAATGTATTTTCAAAATAATTTTGGAATAATTCGGAAAAAAATTCAAAAATCAAACCCAAATCAAGATACTGTTTTACTTGTGATATACTGTTGCCTACCCAGAGAGAGAGAAAGGGTCACCTATGAAACTACTGTACAGAGGCAGTAGAGATTTAAAATCAAAGATTCAAAGATTCTTCTTCGAATCAAAGTGAAGGTAGTGGAGATGGATACTGGATATGTATGCCTAAGATTCTTCTTCAAATCAAAGTGAACTGATCTCCAGAGGAGTGGACTGCTGATCAGTGGAGTGGAGGCAGTGGAGAAGAGTCGATGGTGAAGTAGAGGTAGTGGATGAATTTGTATTTTTGGAGAAGAAGAGTAGTGGAGGCAGTGGAGAAGAGTCAGTGGTGGAGATCAGTGGAGAAGAGTCGGTGTTAGAGGAGTGGAGAATGGAGGCAGAGGAGTGGAGAATGAAGCCCTAGTTCAGATATAAGTTTAAGTGTTTAACTTATAAATTTTTAGAATAATCAGATCGGTTGGATATTCGAAATATTTTTCGGAATAAATCGGATCGGAATATATTTGGAATTATCGGATCGGAAATTGGATCGGAAAATTCGGATCATAAATTAGATTGGAATTTCGGAACAACAAAATTTGTTCCGATTCCAATCCGAAATTTTTCGGAAAAATTCGGAAATCAGATTTTCGGAAATCGAAACTATAAAATAGTGTTCCAAAATCGAATAAGAAATCAGAAAAAATTAGAAATTCGGACAAAAGTTGCACCCCTTACGACAACCCTAACCTATATTACAACACCCAATTTGATACGGTTTATTAAATGGCACCATTGTCGGGGATGCTATCGGTTTAAAATCACGATTCTTTTATTAAATTTTCGTTTAGTAATATTTATTTCGATTTCTGTTTTCGTTTGAGATTATTTCGATTTTTGTTTTCGTTTGATAGGTATTTGGTTTTATGTGTTGTGCAGGTTAAAAACTGAGGTGAAAAGGGATGTTTATGGTTGCTCACGTCATATCATCAAAAGCCTTCGGCTTATCTCTTGGTTTTACCATGACTTTCTCTCTCTCTCTTTCTCACTCAAAATAGTCTCTCTCAAAATAGACTTTCACACTCTCTCTAAATCACGGCCATCTTTTTCTAATTCTCAACAAATCTCCCATAAAATCCTACATTTCTCTCTCTCAAAATACAGACTCTCTAAATTTCATACCCAGAACGTCTCTATCTCAAAACACCGACTCCCTCTGTACTTTTGCTCTCAAACGCGATTGTTTTTGTTCTCGATTAAAAGGGGTTTTCTGCGTTTAATCGCACCAATTTTTCCCCCTCTTCAAAGCTTGGCATTTTAATTTGGTACATTGCTCTCGGGAGAATCATTCTAGGGTTATCATTTTCTTCAATAGATCTCGTCCTCTCCACCTCTGAGCCTACTTATTCTCAGCAATCGACAGTTCCAGTCCCAGATTAAGCACTTAAACTTCAATGTTTGCTCTTGGGTTTACAAGAGCTCACTAAAACCTCTCTCTGATTTGGGGGTTTTAAGTTTCTGATTTCCTTCTGATTTTTGCTCAATTACCAAAGGGTTTGTTCTTGATTGTTCGATTCACTGCGTTTGGGTTCTAATTTTACAAGTTTGGCTTCCAATTTCATACCTTGCTCATGGTAGTTTTCAACCTAGGGTTTGTCAATTTTCAACCTGTGGTGTTGTGATTGAGGTTTGTGGGTCGTAATTGGTTTTTGTTTGTTGATTGTTAGACTTTTGTGCTGTGATTAGGATTTTGTAGGTGGTCATTGATTTAGGTTCAGCTATTGATTTGCCTCCCAAATTACTGTTGAAACTGTGATTACTACCATTGCTAATAACTGTGTTGTTACTTGCTATCGTTATGGGAGTAATACCTGTAATTCAGAGTTACTATTGTTGTTCGGAATTGCCACAAATACTACTGTTTCCATTTGTTGCTTGGAGACTAATTGTATTTGTGACGGGTAAATCGTGTCACAATTTCTTGGTTTTTACTTTGTTTATTCTGCTGCTACAGTAGTTTATTTTGTTCCTGGGTTTCTGTTTTTGATTTATTTTATTTGAACTGTGACTTAAAGTTTGAATGTTGTGTTGTTTTGTTATTTGATCAGGGGTTGTTATCATAATCTTTGTCGCCTAATAGTTTCTTTTGCATTACTCTATTCGTATCCACCAAGCATTATAGAGCTTGTTCTTACGAAGAACAAGTCTGGTCAAACAACTATTGTTTAAAAGCTCTACCTATGTATTCCTCTTTTAGGAACGATGGTAGTTTTTGCTCGATCTAAACAGTTGGGTAGCATTTCACCTACATACTTGGTTCACGAATGAATACATACATAAGTACTATTTTTCAAGTTATTAAAGGAGATGAACTTGGTTGATTAAATCAAAGCGACAAACCCAACATCAATGAAGGCGACAGAGCCAAGAATACTTTTAGTTGTTTAAATTTTTATGTATTTTTAGTATTGTATGGATTGAGAAAATGTT
Organism: Kingdonia uniflora; assembly: GCA_014058105.1. NCBI lineage: Eukaryota > Viridiplantae > Streptophyta > Magnoliopsida > Ranunculales > Circaeasteraceae > Kingdonia > Kingdonia uniflora. The sequence goes on along the minus strand of JACGCM010001144.1, from coordinate 2,587,936 downwards.
TGTGTAAAGTTTGATGAGTGACGCTTTGTAAGGTAAGGAAATTATACTCTACTGTAGGTACAGCTTTGAAACCCATACTCAGGTCTGAAATCGTTTCAACGCGTACTTTGCAAATGATCTTGAGTGGGCATTCTCAACGGTTTTACCTGGGTAACCAAACGTGCCCCTAAAAAGGTCGTTTTGTAGGTAATCATCTTTCCACCACACCCTCCCTGTCGCGGTACATTGTTGTTTAATTATTGTTTGATTGATTAAAACTTTAATTTTTGTAACAACGCCTAGATAAGGGTGAACCAAAATGAGATTTCATCACCCGTATGCGCCCGCAGATTAGGACCCCGGGAGTTCATCGCCCAATTTTTAATCTTTTCGGTATCGACAGTCCCGACCACTTTAAAAAAAATTAGATAAGAAGTCATAAGAAACATAGTTAATTAAAAGGCTTCGCTCGGACCTTGAGCAACACGCTCAATAGGAAAACCTGATAAGTGGCTACATTTGCTAGATGACGTATGTTCCTTGGCATAGCTAGTGTAGATAGGTAAATCTAAGCGGTTCGCCCCGCCTTCCAGTACAGGTACATCTAGGTGACTAGATAGCATGCGAGATATTGCCAAAGTGAGTAAAAACAACTCAAGTGCAAACCGATCTAGTGTCAGGAGTAGGAGCATTGAACCCTGAGACCGGGTTCACAACTTAACCTAAAAAGAGACCAGTAAAACTTTCTCGAGTGTTTGCATCATTCTTAGGTTTAGTGTGTTCGCATATATTGATTGAGTTGTATATTAAATTGGGGTAACACCCAAGCTCGGACTAAGAACACTGTTAGAATCAATATGAGTTGGACTGATGGGACTAATGGTCCCTAACCTGTTATTCCTAGGAACGATTTAGGGATTTAGAGCAAGGATGCCCACATCACGGGATTCAATTGATATAGTTTAAACTCACTATGAAGGTCTAGATTATGATACTAGAGCTCGTGTTTAGTCTATGTGCGCCGGTACATTTGGTGAGAAAACTGACACCGAAGCTTGGAAATTTTTAAATGATGTAGCAGATAAGACCTACCAATGGCAAACGATGAGAGATGAAATACCTTGTCACAGTACAAATGTGCACCAAGTGAACTATAATTCAGAGTCTGCCACTCTTAGAATGATTCATAATAAAATTGAGAACTTAGAGATCAGAAAAAGAGAGAAACACCTTACCACTTCTTTTGTTAACCATGTGGCGATGCCACTTTGTGTGGTTTACGAGAGTTCAGACCATTTGGTCCAAGATTGCCTTGATGTGATTAGTTTTAGAGAGGGTAGGAAGGACCAGGATAATGCAATATATCAACGACCCAATAGCCAACCCTTCAATGGTGGATGGAATAAAAATTCTAACAACTCCAATTCTCAGGGAAGTAGAAATTACCAAAGAGGTTCTTCTGGTAGCACCCCTTATCAACCGCACAACCAATTAAGCCATCACCAGTTTAGTTCCTCGTGGCAACAAAATCCATCATACCAAGCTCCCCTTAATGTGCCTTATGTTCCTCCACATAATAGGAATCTCCCTACTCCAACCACATCCTTAGAAGATACTCTTAAGTTATTTATGCAAGTAACCTAGTCGTCTATTGCCAAACTTGAGGGACAAATAGGTCAGATGGCAACAGAGATAAGCACGAGAGACAAAAGAACGTTCCCCAGTCAAACTCAAGCTAATCCTAAAGGGAATACTGAACATCCTAGATCTTCTAATCGTGATGGAGTCAATGCCACCATTTCTCTTAGGAGTAGTACGAAAGTTGATAATCTAATAAAAATGCCTGAGGAACCTGAGTTGGAAATTCAAAGTAAAACCATAGAAGATCCTGTGAGTGAGGAAGAAACAGGGATTACACATGTTCAGCCGCTGGTTCCTTTTCCTTAGCAGTTAACTCTGGCTAAGAAGGGCAATGCCTATAAGGATATTTTAGGGATTTTTAAGCATTGTGTGATTAACATTCATATTCTTACGGCTGTAAGGCATATTCCTAGTTACGCAAAATTCCTCAAAGATCTTTGCACCTTAAAATGGCGCATACATGTCCCAAAAAGGCTTTTCATGTTCACGAGAGTGATACGTCTATTCTTTGAGATGCACATTTTAGTTCTATCCTTTTACATAAATCCCTTCCCAAATACATAGATCCAGGATGCCCTACTATTTTATGTTCGATTGGGACCCGTAAGATAGGAAGAGCTTTACTTGATTTAGGTGCCACCTTGAACTTCATTCCTTACTCTGTCTATGAGCAATTGGATATTGGAGTACTTAAACCCACAAATAGGACTCTGCAACTAGCTGACCGATCTATTAGGATTCCTAGGGGTGTAGTTGAAGATGTATTGATCCAAATTGAACGGTTTTTTTATCCAGTAGACCTTGTTATGTTAGATACTGAGCTAGTGGCAAGCCCTGTTGAAGAGATCCCTGTGATTCTTGGTCGCCCCTTTTTGGCAACAGTTAATGCGGTAATCAATTGTTGTAATGGAATTATAAAGTTGACCTTCGGGAACATGATAGTTAAATTAAATATCTTTAATGTGTCAGATTCCCCTTCTAATTTTGAACCACTCGAGTGCGACATGATCCAGAGTCTTGTGAGTAGCACTTTTGGGAGGTCAAGACCTGGGATCCTTTAGAGGCATTATTGGCCCACTTTGATAGAGATTGTGAGGATGATTAGTACATCCATGAGGTAAAAGCCTTATTAGATTCGATTTTAGAAATTTTAGAGCGGAAAGGTGTGCATTAAATCTTAGATGTTAAGAAGCCCATTCTGGAGGCTCAAGTAATCTCACCAAAGATAAAGTTTAAACCTCTTCCCTCTAACCTTAAGTATGTTTTTCTAGGTCCAGACAAAACTATACCCTCATTATTACCGCTGACCTAGAACCCATCCAGGAAGAGAAGTTGATTCGTATTCTTAAGGGAAATATTAAAGCTATTGGATGGGGTATAGATGACATTAAAGGAATTAGTCCCTCAGTTTGCATGCATAAAATAAAATTGGAAGATAATGCCAAAATGTCCAGGGAAGGACAGTGGAAATTGAACCCGACAATGGCCGATGTAGTTCAGAAAGAGATTTTAAAACTCCTTGATGCTTGGATCATCTGTCCCATTTCTGATAGTCTTTGGGTTAGCCCGATCCACGTTGTCCTAAAAAAGTTAAAAATCACCATTGTAAAGAACAAGAATAACAACCTCGTACCCACTAGAATGACCACTGGATGGAGAGTCTGCATAGACTGCAGAAAGCTTAATTCGGTCACTAGGAAATATCACTTTCCCTTACCTTTCATTGACCAGATGTTCGAGCGGCTCACTGGGCACAAATTTTATTGTTTCTTAGATGGTTACTATGGGTATAACCAAATACCCATCGTACCTGAGGACCAAGAGAAAATAGCTTTTACATGTCCTTTCGGCTCATTCGCCTACCATCGCATACCTTTTGGCTTATGCAATGCCCCTACGACGTTTCAGCGTTGCATGTTAAGCATTTTTTCTAACATGGTATAGCGAATCCTTGAAGTTTTTATGGATGAATTCTCTTTATTTGGCAACTCATTTGACCAGTGACTTCATCATCTTTCCCTAGTATTACTCAGATGCCAAGAGAAGAGCCTTATTTTAAATTGAGAGAGATGTAATTTTATGGTGAAAAGGGGGATAGTTCTGGGGCATATCATATATGAAAAAGGAATAGAAGTTGACCAGGCCAAAATAGATGTCATTTCTAACCTTTCCCCACCACGAAATGTCAAGGACACCCGTTCCTTTCTAGGACATGCAGGTTTCTATCGTCGTTTTAACCAAGATTTTAGTAAGATTGTTCATCCTTTAAGTAGCCTTTTGGCAAAAGATGTGGCCTATGAGTTTGATGCACCTTGTTTTGCAGCTTTTGATAAGCTTAAGACCCAACTTACAACATCACCCATTATTAGATCACCTGTCTGGAGTGAACCATTCGAGTTTATATATGATGCCTCTAATTATTCTGTAGGCGCTATTTTGAAATAGTGGATTGACAAACGTCCCCATATCATCCACTATGCTAGTAAAATGGTAAATAATACCCAATTAAATTACACGACCACCGAGAAAGAACTCCTGGCCATTGTTTATGCGCTAGAAAAATTTAGATCTTATCTTATAGGATCAAAAGTAATTATTTACACGGATTATGCCGCACTTCGACATCTTTTGTCAAAGAAAGATGCTAAGGCACAGCTAATCCGGTGGGTATTAATTATACAGGAGCTTAACCTCGAGATTTGAGACAAAAAGGGGTATGACAATCTGTGGTAGCTGACCATCTTTCCCGTATAGTGATTAAGTCTGTTGATTAGTCCTTGCCGATTAGGGAATCTGTCCCTTATGAATAGCTTATGACTGTGAATTTAGTTTCTGAATTGCCGTGGTTTGCAGATATTGCTAATTACTTAGCTACGGATACCATTCCCGATCATTGGACTAAACTTGTCAAAGATTGTTTCTTTTGTCAAAGATTTGTTTCTTTTGTCAAGTGAAGTACTTTTTTTGGGATGATCCAAATTTGTTTAAGTATTGTACTGACCAAATCCTTAGGAGATGTGTTCCCCAGTCTGATTTTACCAATATTTTATCATTTTGTCAGACCCAAGCATGTGGAGGCCACTTTAGCTCTGAGAAGACCACAACAAAAAAATTGTAGTACGGTTTCTATTGGCCTACCTTATTTCATGATGCACATGAATTTTGCAAAGCGTGGGAGAGATGTTAGAAAATGGGAGCCCTTTCTCGATGAAATATAATTCTCTTATACCCTATTTTAGTTATTAAGCCTTTTGATGTTTAGGGCATTGATTTTATGGGCCATTTTCCCAAGTCTTTTGGATATGAGTACATCCTAGTTGGAGTGGACTATGTATCAAAATGGGTTAAAGTCATCCCTTCGAGAACGAATAACAGTGCAGTTGTTCTTAATTTTTTAAAATAAAATATTTTTCTCGATTTGGAACACCTAGGGCTATCATTAGCGATGGAGGGTCACATTTTAACAACAAAAATTATGTTGCCCTTGTCAAAAAGTATGGTATAACCTATAAGGTGGCAACATCTTATCATCCGCAAACGAGTGGGCAAGTCGAAGTTTTTAATCGGGAGATCAAAAATATTCTCCAAAAGACGGTTAACCTAAATCACAAAGATTGGTCTGTAAGATTAATTAATGCACTTTGGGCTTATCATAGTGCATATAAAATCCCGATTGGAATATCACCTTATCGACTCATTTACGACAAGGCATGCCATCTTCTTGTCGAACTTGAGCATAGAGCTTTTTGGGCAATAAAAATGCTTAACTTTGACGCTTCAACGGATGGGTCCCACCGTAAGCTACAACTCAATGAGTCTGATGAGCTCTGAAAAGATGCATATGATTCCGTAAAGATATATAAAGAAAGAACCAAGGCTTTCCAGGGAAAAAATATCTTACGAATTACCTTTGACGTGGATCTAAAAGTTTTATTGTATTCTTTGCGTCTTCATTTGTTTCCTGAAAAACTTCAATCCCGTTGGACCGAGCCGTTTATTGTTAAAACTGTTTTCCCACATGGAACTATTGGAATTCTTGACCCTCTTACTGGTAACATTAATAAGGTAAATGTACAGAGACTTAAACCATTTCACGAGTACTTTACGGGTTTGGACGAGGATATGAATCTTTGGGATCCATCATATGCAGCATATGTATCTTTATTTCTACCCATAGTTTTATCAAGTTTGGGGGTACCTACCATCGTCTGGTAGAAGACGTTAAACTTAGCGCTTGCGGAAGGCAACCTTTATCATGTTTAGGTAATATTTTTATATCTTCTCCTGTTCTTTTCATTTTTGGTACCTGTGGGGACACATGCTAATTCAGTTTGAGGGTGGGGGTATAAGATTTTCATAACTTTTTCCAATAAAAGTTGTTATTCTTGGGCATTCTGGTATTGTAGATAAATCTTTTGTATACTCTGGTCTTTGGACATTCTTAGATTCCTAGAGTTGCATTTGGGATAAAATTATAAGGTTATGGTTTATTTTAAGCCGTAAATTGTTAGTGCATTAAGAATTTTTAAGTTTTTGGTACTACCATCCTATTAGATGTATTTCAGAAAAAAATCACCATTATAATTACACTTCACGTAGTTATGTTATCAAGGTTTTGTTAAAACTATTTATTACCTTTTGATTAATCAGCAGTTTGGGTTAGGAAGAATCTGTAACGATGGAGACAATTACTTAGGAAAATTTTGTTTCTCATAAATTCATACTAAGGGTTTGTATGTATTTTTACATGTTATTGGCTCCTTCACAAAGCTGACATACTCAGATAAAAAATATAAAAATAAAAAGATACATTCACAATTCAAGGCCCCTCACAAGATATAAAACTGAAAGAGGAAGAATTTTTACCAGTCTCGAGGCAAGCCATGAATCAGTGTGAAAGTAAGAGACCAAAATAAGTAAAAAAATGAGTCTTTACGAGTATAGTTGAGAACTATGTGAAAGATGGCAAGTTGCAAGTATAAAAGAGTAAATAAAACTCAAATGTAACATCTTGCCTTGAAAATCTTGTATGGATATATATTTTCCCTGAAAGATCAATAAAAGAGAGCGAACAAACTAGGGCACTTGTCGAACTAACTTCTAGATTTCTTCCACCATACTCAAGAAAAGGCTAAGGTTATTTGGAATGATTATCAAACACCTTGATTCCACAAACTAAATTCACTACACAAAAGGATGAAATTCGGAAACTTGATAAAATCTTATAGTAGTAAAATTGACTTGATAAATTCTTAATGTATATAATGGTTAACCCTTGTTTAAGTAATAAAAATGATACTAATGCAAGTGATCTAATGTCCTTGTAGCTATAGATTACTTCACCAAATGGGTGGAAGCTATACCCCTTTATCATACTAATGAAAATAAACTAATCAAATTTTACTGGGAGTACATCATCACAAGATTTGGTTGTCCGCAAATGATAAGATCAGATAATGGCAAACAATTCATTAGCAGTAAAGTCCTCAAACTCCTTCATGAATACAAGATCTAATTGACTACTTCGACAACTTACTATCTACAAGGAAATGACCAAGCCGAGGCTATAAATAAGAGTATCAAGTCAGGATTACAAAAACGCCTCGACGAAAAGAATGGCAAATGGGCCAAAAAGCTGCATAGTATTTTATGGGCATATAAGGCAACACATCAAACCTCTACAGGTTGTACACCATTTATGATGGCTTTTGGCACATGAGTAGTTATTTCTTCAGACTTCGATCTCCCAACCACTAGACGATAAGTAACAAATGAAGAAAATGAACTTAGACTTCTATATAATCTTAATTAGATCAAAGAAACTAAAGACCGTGCCATTACAATCTTGGGGTGATACCACGATACTCTAAGAAAAACATACAACAAGAAAGTGAGGAAGCGCACATTCGACATCGGCGATCCTGTACTTAGACAAATTTAAGACAGTACTCAACCTAAAAACTCTGGAAAATTATCCAAAAATTGGGAAGGTCCTTATATTGTAAGTGACAAGACTGATAGTGACACTTACTGGTTAATGAGAGAAGAAGAAGTATAACTCGAATTCTCATGAAATACAACCCATTTGAAGATATTCTATAGATAAGAGTTGTAATCTATTATTATTTTTCTTCAATAAAGAAGTTTTTTTCCTATCAATAAATCATCTATTCTATATTTTTTTCTTTTGGCAAAACTTAATAAGTATTTGTCAAACTTAAGTCATATTTCTTTGACAAACAGATATCCAATTAAAGGAAATTTTATCTAAACATCATTACGAATTTGATAACTCATGACATGGTTATCTTATCAATCAAACCAGATATCCCATAGAGGAAATATATATGGCATTCATTCCTATACTCGACAGAGCCATATCATGGTTATCCTATCTGTCCCTTCCGATACCCCTTAAAATGGCAATTTTTGAAACATCTAACAAGAAGTTTATTATTCTTCACTCTACCAAACATCTCGAATTAAATACTTATACATTTCCAATATCCATTCATACGGTCGACTACCAATGTATCAGTTATCAACAATTCAAAATACTATATTTTGTAAAATTAAAATTGTCCACCAAAATTCATTCCAAAATTAAAACAAAAATTGTCAGGTCCCATTGACCAATTGCACAATAATTCATTCAAATCTTACCAAATAATTTTTTTTACTATATTTGAGATTGTCTAGTTCTTCGGGGAAGTGATAGGAGTGGTGATCCTCACTGGCATACCAGGTGTCAACTCATTGGAAACTTCCTCCTGGATATTACCCTCGGGCAGAGCAAGGGTAAAATATGGAGTCTCAACAACCTCATCTTCAGTATTAGAATCTACGAAGCTCGCCCCAGCGGCAGGGGCCAGACCTTTGTATAAGTTTTTTTCCTCCTCCATGGCATCGAACTGGCCAAAAAAGTTCTCTTTCATCAGCTTGAGAGAATTGATAACAAAAAGATCTACTTCTACAAAAGCCTCGAAAAGAGCTTTGGTCTTCTCTGCCTCCATTGACCTTCGCACAGCCAGAATCTATTCATGAACATTGTCTTCAAAATAGGACTTCTGAAGGGCCAGAGCTTCTTCCCTCTCCTTGGTTAAGTCGGCCCTTATCTTCTCAATTTCTTTCCTCCTCTCCCCCCAGATTGTCTTGGCCTCGCGATCGGTAACCTCCATCGACTTCGCAGTGCCAAGCTTCAACCTCTCTAACTTTGCCTCCAATTCTTCCTTCTCAGCCACCAGCTCCTTCTCGATGTTTTTAGAGACAAAGAGCTCATTGGCTAAGCTCTGCCCACTAAGCAGCAGAGGCTTACCATAAACAAGGAGCTTCTTGATCTGCATAATAGTACAAATATGAGATCTTGAGGAATAGACCAACTGCGTTAATCATTGGAAAAGTCCTCCTCCATGGACTTTATCCAAACCACATATAACTCGATGGTTTGTTGGATCTCCTCTTCGAAATCTATGAGATTCCCAGCAGCCTTCAACTTCAGAAAGTCTAGAGAGCTCTTGTTCCCAGCCGCAGCCTTCGATTGAGTCATTGTAATCACCTTGGCTGGTCGAGTCTCCAGGACACTTGCAGATCCTGACCCAGCAACCTCACCACTTCTCCTCTTCTCGACTAGAGTTTGTTGAGTCAACCTCTTCGACGGCTGAGTAGGGGCAAGGGGGGAATTTGAAGCTCTCTTCATCTCATGCTTATCGAAGACCCCACTCAACAGTGTATCATTCTCTGTAGTAGTAGAATCCATGGTATAACCACTGAGAGAAGGGTTCTCAAGTGAAAAATTGGCCTCAGCAGCTCTTTTGTTCTTCGCCGACATTTTACTATCGATGATAGGAACTTCAGAACCTCTTGTTCAAGATCTCTTTAGACCAGCCTCTCTAAACAATCCTTCTAGCTTCTCTTGGTCTTTGACAAGATAATCGACTCGTCCAAAGTAGTTGGTTCTCAAGTTATACAACTTCTCCTTCACCTTCGAGCTTCTGTTAATCTCCTTTGTAGCTACACAAAAAAATAACATCATTTAGCACATAATCAAAACACCAACGCTCGACAAACAAATATTACAACATCAAATCAAACATAAACACATATACTACTAACCTAAGTGAAAACTCTTCCTCTTCTGAGGTTCCCCAGGGTCTTTGGGGTCGAAGTCGTAGATCCTCGACACAAGTAGATAATCGGCAAAGTATTGCCCCCATTCAAGACCATATCATATAACAAGGGCCACTTGAGAAATCTGGCTAAGTATCTATAACCCACTTTTTAAGGATTTCGTTTAGGTGTGTAGTACACACACAAGTCATCAACAAAGATCAACCATTCCCCCCCCCACCCTCCTCTCCTTCAGTCGACCATTCAAAACTGCTACCACTTAAAATAAGTTATATACATTCGGGTTGAACTGACCAGAAACCACATCATAGAAATTTAAATATTTCTTCTGATCAGCTCGACGGAATAACTTAAAACCTTTCTTTATCTATTCTCAATGAACGAGAATACCCTCCATGGGAAAGTCTTAATCGGTCATTTCCCCCAAATACTCCTGCAACCTTATATCTTCGGGAATCGAATACTTCTGGTTGAAATTCAAAATTTCATTCATCTCTTTACCATCTCTGTAACACTCCCCATCGAGATCCAGATCTACCTCTGAATCCCCCTTTTCCACACCACCACTAGCACATTCCCCTCATTCACTTGTCTAGGGCACATGTTCGATATCCGTCTCAGTTCTTTCCCCATCAGAACATGATACAGCCACAGTTTCCAACCTAACTCGATTATCCTGAGCAACCTCCACACTATTATTCCCCACCCTGTAACTCCTACCCAACTCTTGGGCACAGGTAGTCACATCGATTATTATTGGCTCTACATCGACAAGATTACCAAAAATTCCTTCTGCACCAGCATCAGGATTATTAACGTTTGAACTAGTTCAGCCATTTTTAGCCTAAAAATAATAATTCATTTCTTAAGTTAGTAAGATATCATTTCTTCTGCACTATATAGTACTATTTGTTATTATTATAACTATTGTCGAAATTGTTCGCCAACAAATCATTATATCTTCTACTATCTAGTTCTCAACCAAAAACAACAATAATTTCTTCCAAGTTTTATTCTCGATTGAAGTAGCACAATAAGTTTTCATAAGTTTTAACATCGACACTATTTTATTCGACAAATATTTTACTTGCTTAACAAAGTTTTCGAAGTTATTCAACATATACATCCTCAAGTTTCTCGATGACGACACAGTTGCCGCCAAGTTTCCCGCATAAAAAGACCACAATCAAATTTTACAAATTTACGGCATCTCCGAAGCCATTTCAGGCTCAATACACCATAAAATCAGGCATCAAATTCCCCTATTTCCAATGTCTCCAGAACAACCCAATAAACTCCATAAACTCCACAAACACCCACCGTAACACCTGCGGTGACCAAAATTGATTCTCTCTCCCAAATCACAACAAACCACCAAACCCCAAAAACTACAATACCCCATTATCATCAATAACACCCTCCAACATCAACCACATATCAATTCCCCCCCCCCCCAATCACATACGACACCAAAAACCCTAACACGGTTTTTCCCTAATTTCACCACAAATGCCAACTCTTACTCAAACTCCTTCATGCAAATCATACAAATAATTATTATCTACAATGGGGTTTTACCAAAATCACTAAACACAAACAATAACATTAAATCAAGAAAATTGCTCATGACTGAAAAACTAACCTTGGACACGAGTAGCTTCTAGATCCTTCCTCTTTTCAAGCTTAACCCTTTCAATAAGAGTAGAGATCTCCTTTGTACCAATGGTGGAATAAGTTACCAGAGAAGAACACAAGGAATTAGAGGGAGTTTAATTATTTTTAGCAAAAATAGAGTGTGAACAGTCGCCACGCGAAGGGGTATTTATAGGTCCCACCCGACTGTTCAACACACCCCTTCGAGACCCTTTAGCTAATCGTCTAGCAGCTCACCTAGCACGTCTCTTTTTGAATTTTAAAACCCCTTACCTCCTAAAGGACAATAAACTCTTACAATGTTTCCCTAATCCATCTTAGCACATCCCAACCTCCTATGTGTTTTCCACCTTTACCAATACAATTCTCAAATTTACAAAAAGAGACTGCACATCCAATTTTTTATAAATTAATACATTACCTAAAGAAATACACCTAGCAATTATTCTTTGCAAGACTAAGCCATATCTTTTCTTTTTATCTACCTCCTATTTACACGAGGTAGTTGTAACTGAACATTCAAAATTCAAAAAATATTCGACAAGAAAATTCTTTACACATACAATCAAGAAGACCTCTATCATCAACTTATTTTATTACGATCGAGAACATTACATCACTTGTTCACATGTAGTTACACTTAAAGTAAGGAACATAATTTACTTGCCCGTATGGAATCAGCAATCCACCAGCAACAAGAATATCTTCTTGCCTAATCTCATCCTTTGCAATATACTTTAGAACATCACGACGATGATTGATCTCAAGCACTTTATAAAAAAAAACACGATACCAGAACCAATGGTCAGCTTCTTCTTCCATCTGCTCTGGTGCCATACCCGCAATGTCCAAAGATCCCCGAGGAGGCAACATATCAGTAAGCAACAAACCCCCAAAGTATCGTTCCTCTACTTCAACTCCCTTAATGGCCAAAGGACCTTCCACTGCATCTTGTTGACGACGTGAACAAATTCAAACCATTAGAATACACCTCTCTCCCTGCCCAAATAGAGCTAACTATTTATAAAAGAAGCTCTCAAAGGATACCACTAATCATTTATACTTTCCCTACAATTGTGCCACAAATAATGAGATTTTATTATCCAAGCATCCTTTCCCACACAAAATTTAGTACCACAAGGTTCATGATATTCTTCTCGACACAACAACAAATAATTGTATCGAGAATGGGGCGATTATAGTAGCATATTCCTCACATTCAATAAGGACAAGCTAGTAGAACCACGTCGAAGGTATTTAATTATTCGAGAAGATGTCAAGGCCACAACTACAGATCTCGGCCCTCCCCAAGTAGCCATTACACTTTGTCAAATAGAGCCACTGAGCATAATCCGTGAAATTCGCCTACTATCCATAAATATAGGATAAATATTTGTAACTGCATGTATTCATCTATAAATACAGGTAGAGCATATGTTAATAAAGACACTGGAATATCTGACTAATTTTTATTGTAACACTCTACTCAATTTCTTTATAAGTATAATAGATTAGCACATAGTGGATTTAGATCATAAAATCCTCCTCGAGGTCGTTGTCTTTCTCAAGTTTCGCTGAATTTCCATATAAAATCTACTATGTCATTACCTTTACTTACAACTAAATCATAGTCTCTTCACTAAAGTATTGACGAAGTTTACCTACCGAAAAACTTGCCATTACACCATGTTAAGTTTTGTCCTGCTTGAACCACCTTTTATTTTACCGATTATACATGTCATTGCCAAATAAAATTATTGATTTATGGTGCCATCGACAATACACATATATCTTATTATCTCCAAATGCAGTTGTTGACAATAAAGTTGGTATATTTTATAGCAAGATTTTTGACAACTGATTTACCTGACACTAAACCATGAAGAATAACACAATTATGTGATTAAAACTCTCATACAATATATCGTATATTGTGGCTACAACACAATGGTAATATCAAAAGGAACTACTTTCATCGTTTTTAATTAAAAAAAAAAAAGCATAAATCATAAGATCCCAATAATAGTAACTCCAAACATCTCCTACTGATCATTTATAAGCTCTCATGTAATGGTTGCTTGCCTTTTCTATTTTGTGGCTTCTAATGCCTCTACTTGCACATTATCATAACCCTTATCTTCGCCTACGATAAATACCCAATTATAAATCCTAAACCTCATGATAATATTGTGTAAGTAAAGCTTGCATAATTTGCTGCCTGATATTTAAGTTGTTATCAACAACACGGTCATCCAATTTATTATCGATCACTCCATTAATCGACAATTAGATTGTCGATGACATAATGATCGACCATTATGTTAATCACTATATTTTCGATTAGCCTAGTGCCGACCATATTGTTTATGGATACATGTCTTTAAAAAAAAGGCCAAAAAATTATCGACATGCACAATTGTAGTATCATATTCCCCAGATTCGACAAGAATAAGCCAGCACTCTGTAGTTGAAGACAGCTCACATTCTATAGTCGAAGACAGCTCAGCACTCTATAGACGAAGACAACTCAACATTCTATAGTCAAAGAAAGCTCACCACTATGTAGTCGAAGACAGCTCAACATTCTATAGTCGAAGACAACTCAACATTCTAGAAGATTCCGTGAGTCCTCGACTTTCCAAAAGTAGTCATTGTAGCCTGGTCAAAAAGGAATACCCACTACCCCTAGAATAGGAGACTCTTTCTTTCTTTTTGTAAATTGCTTGTATATACTATACATACAGGCAAAAAATAGGTTTTAAAGGACTGCAAGTCTTGCATTTATCTATCCTAAATGCTAGCAATACTCTGAAAACTTGTAATAACTAGCATCTACTAGATTTTACATCAAATCCTCCTCGAGGTCGTGGTTTTTCTCAGTTTTTACTGAGTTTTCCACGTAAAATCTTGGTTGTTTGCTCCTTATTACACAATCCTTACGAACAAGTATTGGTGAAGGTTTTCCTCCTGGAAAATACACCACAACAACAATATCTACCCATTTACCAAGACAACCGAATTATAGATCCATCAAATAAATGCAAACCCTTGAACTCCAATGGAGACAACACAGTTCCTCCGTTTTCAACATGTTCCTAGTTGAGCTTTAAGTCGTTCTTTGAAGGACTCCTAAATGTTAAAAATTGGACTGCAATCTGAACCACGATAGCCCAACAATCTGTATCATATCAATGACTATTCTTAGATGGAATCGGACATGGTCCATTAAAAGAAAAGGTGGTGATTTAGTCAAGCATAGACTAAATCGTGCTCTAGCCTCGGTTCAGTGGAGAACAATACTTCTCACTACTACTCTCCTAAACATGCCCATTATTGGCTCTGACCACAGCCCTATTCTTCTGAACACTGACCCCAGTTCCCTCTAACTTCCTAAGAAATTTTATTTCCAATCCCTCTAGGCAAAGCATGAAGATTGTCAGGAGATTATTCACAAAGCTTGTTCCAAAGAGAAAGATGGTTCTCGCACCCTTCTTTTATGTCAAAAACTTCAGTATACCAAAAAAGAGCTCATCGCACAGAGCAAAGAGGTTTTCAACTTCATCCCTAACAAGATCCAGAACCTTGGAGACCAAATCAATGCTATTCAGAAAGAGCCCCCGTCTAAGAGCAACACTCCGAAAGAGCATGATCTTCTTTATAACTTGGAAGCCACTCTTGACTAAGAAGAAATGCTTTGGAGAGACAGGTATAGAGAAACTTGGCTTAGGGAGGGAGATCGTAACACTAAATTCTTCTACATTTTTACTATCTGTCGCAGAAGGAAGAATTTTATTAGAAAGGTCTAAAGGCCAGAGGGTCTTAGGCTCAAGACAAAAGTGACATTGGGGATACCTTTATTGATTTTTATAAAGACCTTTTTGCCACCTCTAGCCCCTCCCTTAAAGTACAGTGTAAGAGCCTAATTTCATATTTTAAACTTAGTATCTTACACCAAATAAGATTAAAATGCAATAAATATCAGCTAATAGAACACATAAAGAATTAGCGTAGAAACCTCATATAAGTAAAAACTACGACCTCTCTTGAGGATTTAGAAAAAATAATCTTATTGATTGAGTAACTAGCTATTACAACGAATGTTCTAAATACTTTTAGTAGACTTTCTTAGACATCAAAAGTCTCCTTCTTTTGTTCTTCCTTGGTCCTATTTATAGGTCTCATATTATGACTGTTATCTCATTTAATGACGAACGTTACAACATAGTTTTGATTAGTCTTCATAATGGCTGTGTAACGGTCTAATTCTTCTTTGTAACTGCCTCATAATATACCATAAATGTGCCATGTTATCATTTGTTGATGAGGCCGAGTAACTGTATGTTGGTCGAAGCTAGGGCTTGAGCTCAAAATTTGGAACAGGCCCTTACATGCAGGACCTTAGTATTTTTGAAAATCTGATCACAGCTGAGGATAATTATCTGCTCACTAGAGATCCTTCTATCGAGGAAGTCAAAGACGCCTTTTTTTCCATGAACCTCATAAATCTTCTGGGCCGGATGGCTTTGCCCCTCTCTTCTATTAGAAATCTTGGGGAACAGTGGGACCCAACCCTTCAAGGTCATTCTCGCTTTCTTTCAATCGGATCACCTCTACACTAAATTTAACCACACCAATATCGCTTTCATCCCAAAAAAGAAAGACCTAGAGAACCCTAGACATTACAGACCTATTAGCCTTTGCAATGTAAAGTTCAAGGTCATAACCAAAATCCTTACTGGACGGCTTAAGCCTCTCCTTGACAAACTCATCTCCCTTACTCAGAATGCTTTTATCCTTGGCAGGAAATTTTTTGACAATATCATTATGGCTCAAGAAGAAGTTAGGGGCCTTGGGTTGTATGGCGGTTAAATTAGATCTCAATAAAGCTTTTGACATAGTAGAATGGAGCTTCCTTATAGACACCCTTAAATTAATGGGTTTTTAGGATAAATGGTGTGACTGGATTCACCAATGCGTCTCCACCGCAACCCTCTTTTTTAATCTTAATGACACACCTTACAGTTTTCTCTAACTTGAAAGAGGCACCAGGCAAGGGGACCCTCTTTCACCATTTCTTTTTATCATTTGTTCAGAGGTGCTTTCCAGAATCATCCTAAAAATTGAGCTCAATGGGGGATATCCATGGTATCAAAACAACTAGAGGAGGCACCCCCATTTTTCACCTTCTATTCGCAAATGATAGCTTTATTTTTTATAAAGCAAACCTTGAGGAAGTTGGTGACCTTAAAGGTGTCCTCGATACCTTCAAAATTGTTTTTGAACAGGAGATCAATCTGGACAAATCTTGCATCCTATTTAGGGGGGAGGGAATACCTCGGAGCTCCTTTCAAATTCGACCGATCCAATAGCCTTAATTTTTAGGACATCATTACCCGCATCTCCAACCGTGTTGAGGGTTGGAAGGTGTAGCCAGAGTTAAAAGTCAAGAATAAAGAATATGAACCGGATTAAGGGGTGGTTTAGAGATAGAGTCAAGGAGTTTCTAAAGCTACCAGAGGTGTGGCAAAAAGAGTTAGCGTCATAGGCGTGAGTCAGAGCTATATAGGAGAACCTTTCACCGTTGGATTATGAGCTATGCTTTATTTAACAACTAAATGCACTTTGAGTTCTTTCCTGTTGCGTAGTGGGTTTGTAGAGGTATCAGCTATGTAATAAACATTAGTCTTTCAAAGATAGCGGTAAAAGGATATGCGCTATTATGACTTGACCACCTATCCGCGTGAGAACTCGCTACCCTGCGAGCAAAGTAAAGAAGATTTTCCCTCGTTTTCTTTGCCAAAGAAGATTAACATTACCACTATAAAAGAGAGTACGAATAGGGCCACCCCCCACTTCATTAGTGCTTTATGTCTTAGGCGTATAAGCGTTAGCTCTCATACGCCATAATAGAGGAATTGAGGTTTGATTTGGCCACATAAGAAGGAAAGGTGGCTAGAATAAAGCCTGATACTGATCTACCTGGCACCAACCAACCCAGATACGGTCAATAGGTCAGATATCTTACTGTTACTTACCCAGCCTAGCCCAGACTATCCCCGCTGGAGTCAACATGGAAGTCCCTGAGGTTCCCTATAATGTTGTGATCAAAAGGCAAAGGTGATCAAAAGATAAAGAATAAGTGACGCATAGCCTTTAAGTACGCAGAACGGATAATTCAGCAGTTCATGCTAATCCCTCCGGAGAAGTGGTCGATGGCATACTAGATGGCAAAAAAGGGGCAACATATAGGGCTAGCTGCAATGGGACTTATGCGCATGACGCTAGCTGCGCAGGCCTCCTATACCTAATTAAATCCCGGGAAGAAAGCAGAGACTAGAGTCACAAAGCCGAGGTATATAAGCTCTAAATTTTTACTATTCTTATATTCTTGCTGGGTTTTGGGCATTGAGCTATTTGTTATGCTAGTAGTGGGTTTAGATATAGTCTTTCGTAGTGGATAATCAGTGATCGATAATAAAACTAACATCTTAAAGAACTGCAAGCGCGCGATGTACCGTTGAGTACAAGGGTAAGCGGGGTCATATCCCAATAGACTTGTGTTACGAATTATACTTTGAGCTACTAATTCTATCCAATAAGAATGAGTTTTAGGTTTTTATAATTGAAGAAATTAAAATAAAATACAAACTAGAAAAGGTGCTAATACGATTGGAAAGGAAACCAAGGCATCATTCTACTCCATCCGTTGTAACCTTGAGATAGTGTACCTAGTTAGAATATTCACGAATTCCTGTATCGCATATCCTTGGTTGGGTATATGCAGCACATTATGAGATAAGATAATTATTGATTGGGAACTACCCATAAACTAACTTAATCAACCATGGTCCGGTTAATAAGCATAGATTATGTTCCTTTCACCATGTTCCTAACCTATCTTGTTATGGTCAAACAAGATGGTTACTTAGAATCCTTATTCCTCCTAATCCTAGCTATGGTCAAGCATAGGACGAAGGAATACGAATATGCATTATGCCGGGATAAAGAGAATGCAATTACTCCAACTAAACTACACAATCTGTACTAAGGCTATATTAGATGAAGCTTCCTCTAGCCCTGGCTAAGAGGTTTAGCTACTCAACCCTTTGATCATTGTTATAATATTATTACTACAATAAAAGTAAAAGACAAAAGAAGAGAAGAGAAGAACAAAAAATTTATTGCTTTGTACCTTTTGATTTACACTCTCTAAGATGTCTCTCATGGGTGGGATTCCCTTCCTATTTATAAAGTATAGGAGGGGTTACAAAATATCAACATAAATGAGAAATCCCCTAAAGAATACCTTCCATTATGCACAAAATATAAAAGCTTTAAAACCCCTTACTCCATGCCTTAGCCCAAGCACAAAATGATATGACTTAATAATCTCCATCAATGTCTCTTTAATACTCTTTATTGGACTTTTGGTAAATAATTGCTATGGAAATGAACTGTTGGAGTGTACAAGATATTCTTCTTTGTTGAGAACCACAAAAATGTACGACTTCTTTACCATGTAACCGATTCTGTAAATACAAGCAAAAACACTATTAGTATCATATTTAATTAATAAATGACAAGTTAGATATAAATTTAGGAGTTACACACGTAAATATTACGTCTATTAAATACCTTCAAACTTATATTTTGCTAGTCCTCGAGCGAAAGTAAATAAAAACTATTTTTGCAGGTCACGCAGTTGTATTTAGCGTATGCAAGAAGCCGTTAAACCCTCAGGTTCTCCTGGCGGACGAGTATTGTCTCATGAGCGTTTACAGTGACTATGCCCCCAAAAGTCGACAATGATACTTTGGCAACTCTAGATTTCAAATGACTCATTTTCTGTCAACTTATCCTTACTTTGTTATGACAAGAAAACACTATGACAAAAAATTCCTTAAAACCAAATATATCCCCAAGTGTACCATAGAATATAATTTACAAAATACGAAACTAGAAATACTTAGAAAGAGATTCAAATATTTTCCTTAGTTTTATCTCATTTCTCATTACAGTGAAGATAGTGTTACAACACAATATATTGTATAGAATAGTTGAGTCAGTGTTTGGCTGTATAATACTTATTGAAATAAATTCATCAGTTAGTTCGACAAGGGCCTTAGTCAATTCGTCTTCCCGGTATCCTTTTTTTACAAGCCTCTTTTTCTTTTCATACATAATTTCTTAGTGAAGTCTCCATTTCAAAGAGTTTTGGTCGACAATCTCAGCCAGTTGGCTAAGGTTACCAGGGTTTGGTGCCCCTTCTTGACCTTGACCTAGGATTCTCACAAGTAATACTTTTCATGCTCTCTTCACATAGTTTAAGGTCATACTCGAGATTGGTGATAAATTTTCCTCTTTCAGTTCTTAATCATGAGAGTATGCCTTGCAGCGTAAAAGTTTTAAGAGCAAGTTTATCTTTTCTTTTATACTTTCAGGATTGAACTTATTCTTAGGCAGTTGTCTCCCTTGGAACAAATTATTACTAGTATAAATATTAAATTTTTAATATTTTGGTCAAAAACTCTATTGAAGGTATTGGTAGTATAATTATAGTAAAGTGCAAGTTTATAAAATATACCAAGAACAATTTGAGTTTTTCACTAATCACAAGGTAGTACATCAAGTTTAAGAACACGATAAATAATACTCTATTGTACACTTGGTAAAATATCAAAGTTTTTTTAGGTTTTTCAATCAACATATCATTTTGCCTAAATAAAATTCCAAAAATATATCATAACTCGCCAAAGAGTCATTATTTTACTTTTCATCAAAAAGTATATAAAAAATAGTTTTTCTACCCCCAAACTTAAATAAAACATTTTCCTTAATGTTTAAGAAAAAAATTTAATACATGGAATAGTAAATAAAAATTGGAACTTCTTACCTGAATGTGCCTTGGGTTGCCTCCCAGGAAGCGCTAAGTTTTTTCGCCTTCAACCAGACAAATGTACTCCCAAACTTGAATGTCATGATATAGGTCTAAAGGGGTACAAAGTATAATAATTGATGAACTATCCAGGTTGCAAGTTCCCATTAAATAACCAAGGAACACCAAAATTGTTCTTATCCTTGAATAACCAGATAATAAAAAAATAGTGGTTCTCCTTATTTGCACTTAATTGTGCTGATGCAATCATGGTACATAAAAATAACTCAGAGTCTAATCCCTAGGATAAAAAATTTCCTTATTTAATTTATGGGGAATCTCACTTTGAGATATTTTATAAGGTATAACCCCATATATAAAAAATGTATCTTAATATTCATCATTTTCCAAAAAGTAACTTGAACCATTAAAGTGATGTCGATCGGGTGGCTATGGATCGGGCTCAAGTTTGTATGACTCAGTTGCAGGTAATAATGCTTGCACTATTTAAAGAATTACGGGGTCATCCCAATACTTGAAATAATTCAAAAAATGATCAATAGAGTAGGTACAACTAAAGTTATCGCACAACAAATCTTCAAATTCATTAACAATTATGGTACCCTCAAGTGGCTTATGAAATGAAGATATAGGCATAGGTATAGGTGTGGCTGGTGATGGAGTAACCAAAATAGAATTAGCCCCCAATAATAGTGATATATCCTATAAAGAAGGGTCGTCCACCTACTAGCTTTCAACAATACAATTTGTGTCAGGTGGAGCAGACTCAAGACAAGGATGCTAAGGTGATTCATAAGGAGATTGAGAAGGAAATAAAAACTTGATAACATCTACAATAGGTTCGACAATTTCTAATTTCTTGACTTTGGTACAAATATCATCATCTACAAATTTACCATATGTTATCGTATGATGAGACGATGATCCTATATATTCATATTTTATATCGTCATCATCATCGCCAGAAAAATCATTAGAGGAAAGGGAAAAGTATTCAGTCTTGGTCATAGTTTCCTTGAAATAATTTATTGGGTTGACATATGAAAGGATAGATGGTAACATCGGTGGTTAAATATTGAGAGCTGAATTTGGAGGTGATTGAGAAAGATTTTTGTATTAGACATGACAGCTGCTTCTTCAAAATCTTCTCGTGACATAGGATTGTCGACCATAAAATGTTCATCTTTTAAATTTGTCACGTAATATGGTATCCATTCACCCCACGGAGAAAACATTCCTTGATTACGCTTGAATTTATCCTTTTCTAAAACACAAAGAGAATTAACTTTAGATTATTCTTCTTCATTGCTTGGAAGTTTTTCGCACTCTATTTCACTCCACGTGGCTAACAACTTAGTTATTTGAGTCTCTAATCTAGAGATAAATTGGGTCATAAAAGTTTGATGTAGCAACTCATTTTGTTGAAATTGAAGCATTTGTTTTTGAAATTGCAAAGCTTGTTATTAATTCTCAATTACTTGTTGCATGAAAAGTAATATAGTATCTATAGGGACCAGATTTTGCAGAGCCCAAAATAGCTTGAAATCGATCCTTACACCAAGAACTACTATGACAAGAATTAAATAAGAGATAACACTTGATACAGGGGATTTAGCGTGGAAAACCTGTGAATAGGTAAAAAACCACGACCTCGTGTGGAGGATTTTGTTAAAGTAGTATTTTACTTGAGAGAGAGAGAGTGAGAATTTGATTATAAGAGTTAATCTAAGAAAAAATAGCAAAAGATCAGATAATTGTATGCATATAATTCCCACTTCCCCCTCTTCTTGTTTCCTTAGAAGTTCTGCCTTTTATAGACCCTGCTCTTAGTTTGACATCGTGTTTGAACATGTTCTCCTAAAAATGGGGGTCATGGGCAGTTGAGTGTATAACTGCTAGCTCGTGGGAGACAGGTGTATGTTGACTTGTTCTGTTTACATCCATTTTGGACGACCCACATTCTACTAGAGTTCGTGGTAGATGTATAACTGTTGACGTGTATGTAACGTGTTTGTTTATGCATGAGTCTGGTAATGGATAAGATCGAGTCTTCCGAAGCATGAGGTATAGATGAGATCGAATGTCCATAGCTCGAGGGATAAGTCTCTACAATCGCCCCCTCACAACTAAAGTCACGTGCGGCTTTAGTTGAGAAAAACCCTAAAACTCAGACCCTGTGATGACGTAAGTGACAGTTTGAAAAATGGAACGTCTGTATTGAAGAGTGTGTTGTCATTATGACGCGTGAGTGTTATGGGCAAACTTTTGGCTTTCCCGAGCGGATGACTGTTTTGGGAAACAACTTACATTAAATGTGGTATCTCTATAAATAGTGGTCAGATTTGATCGCCAAATATCCTGCGACAGATCTTCGCTGCAGAGAAAAACAAACATATCTATTTTTTAGGGGTGAGAAAAAAATGAGTTTTTGGATGCGTACCTTTGCAACATCATGGTTAAGATGTGGAATTAAGTGTATCATACCCAGTTTTCTTTCATCATGGAGGGATTCCGGATACGGTATTTTGGCTATCAGAGTAGAGAAACTCTCTTTCTTGTTTTGTTGAAGGAGTGTTGTTTGAAATATTTTTCGAGTATTATGTAGCGTCCGATTTAGCGGTCAGGGTGTATGCGATGCAAAATCCCTGGTCTCTAATAACGTTTTGATTTCTAAGGTAGGAGTCCTCTTCAATCTCTACAAACTCCGGGTTAGTGGGGATAAGGAGGAAGAGACGGCGGTGGTGGAGGTGGCGTATGGAAGATGGATTGCTTCCTTCGGCACAATCATTTTTTTCAGGGAAATGAAGGGGAAAGAGGTGTTTGACTTGTTGTAGTCCTGCATTCCTCGAGCTGTGGTTGAGGTTTCTCTGGAAGATCAACATTGTCTTGGCAGTGAGAAAAGAACTAGAGACCTATCCTCGCGCTTGAGAAAGTATCTGTAATATTGAGCTTCTAAAAGCTTGGTTCTGTAATTGCACAAGCAATGCTATAGGGGTAGTCCTGTAAACTTGTTAGAGGAAAATTGAGCGTAATAAAAGAATATTTTGTTTGTTTCTTACTAACGAAAAGTAGAAATAGTCGACATGTCATCCAGTTGTACATAATATGGGAGTAAATAGTTGGTGGGATAACATACCTTATCCTACCTTGTAAACAACTCGAGCTTAACAGATGTATAGATAATGCTCGAAATGTAACCTTTGGATAGCTCGATTAAGCACGAAAAGATAATAGTAAGTAGTTCGAACTCGGGAAGAGTGGGTTATAGAAACTGAAATACGTTGCGTATAGTCAATAGAAAAATTAGTCATGTTAACTGAATAGTATAAAAGTGTGACTTGTTCTTTAAGAAGGTTATTCATAAAAATGGTGAAGACTCGCTCTCAGAGAGCTGTTGAAGCACGTGCGTCGAACGACTTACGTTTAGCATTCAAGATTGATAAAATAAGGGAAGTTGTTTTCAGGCAGCAAGGTTATGATGCGGTTCTGCTTGAGACCCGAGTAAACTAGGAGGGCATGACTGATGTAGAAAGGGGTGAGGAAATAAACCGCATGTACTGGTCTGAGTCCATGCATATCTGTTGGCGGCCTGTTGAAGATCGCAAAAAGTTTGTCCTGATGATGGCAAGGGAGGAGATCATCAATGAGGATATGGATATCGCCTCAGGGCTGCTAAAAGCTTGTGGTGTTGTAGGGCACACCGGTTGCTTCAAGTGCAAGTATCTTGGAGTTTGGAGTGATTGACTGTTGTATTTTTAAATTATTGAAATGTAACTGCCCTAATTTACTTGAAGAAAACTTTATTCACGAAAATAGGCTATGACTAGGATTGTTGTTGAAACTAAAAAATGTAAATTTGTGCTGCTAACTGATATTGACATTAAAGTCAAGGTGTATAAGTAGGGTAAACAAATGTACGAGGTATTTAAAATAGATAATTCAAAATCATGAGTTTGGGGCATTGTGAAAATAGTGGGACCAAGAGGCTGAGAGATACGCTAAAGTATAATATTTGGTATAATGATGGGAAGGTAGTTTCACCTAAGCGGTACGACACGTCTGACAGGCTTAGACGAACAGACGGCTCAGTTCAGGAATTGAGAACTGTTTATTCGAAAACTCAAAACCGCTAGCGGTTCGGTGAAAGGTGTATAAGTACCCCCTCTTATTCCTCTCCGAATACAAAAAACTAGAAATAGAAAAGAAGGGTTAGAGAGATAAAGATCTCAACTGACGATTCCATTACCGCCAAAGGAGGAAAGGATAAGAGGAAAGCAGTGTATAGGAGTCTCTATTACAAACAGCAAGAGAAGGCTGAGATAGAGGAAGTTTTGAAGAAGTTCCAGAAATTGAGCAAACTGGTACGGACCAATGCTGTAGACTCTCACTCGGGTGTTGAAGGTAAGTCTATCTTTGTGTTTATAAGAGTTTTTGTATAAAAAAATTTATTGTGTCGGGATAAGGATGTAATCCCTACCCAAACACAATAAAATAAAAATAATAAGGGGAATAATGACTATGGGGCGAGAAAAATTATTGTGTGATAATTGTGATTGTAGAAGTGATCTAGTAGTGCGAGCTAATAATTGATATATATACCTCAACCTATCTGTAGGTTACTGGAACAACTTCTTGTAAAGTAGATCATTTACTGTAGATAAGTATGGTTTTGACCTCCGGTTGTGCAAAGGCTGATGAAGTAGACCTAGTAGGGCATTTATCTCCTGTCATTGGAGTAGGGGACGAGGAGGATATTGTAGCAGAATTGGTATAATGGCCTCGTTTGAAGGGTTCGCGAGTTGAGTACCTTATGGGTTCTAGTCGGTTTAGGGAGTTCTATAAGGCCAAAAGTGGTATAGATGAGATCTGGGGCACGTCTTCGGATATAGGGGTAATTTCTTTAAGACTTGCAGTGTCAAACAAGGAGGGGATTACCTGTATTTGCTGCCTGATTTGGCTAAAGAAAAGAAGTGCAGGCATTTGGGGGACGAAGTGTCCTTGGATTACGTTCAAGGCATGGTAAAGGAGAGTCGAACTGATGGTTTTTGTTGTTATTTAGCCCAGTTCAATTATGGGTTAATGTTGCCTTTGAGCAATTTGGCTAAGGGTGTTATGAATATGATTGGGGATTGCCCGGCGCAGCTAAATTATAATTTTTGGAAAGTTATCCTTGTATGTGAAACCCTTAATGAGAGATGGGCTGAATCTGGTAGTGAGAGTAGGATTACTACCATAGATTTTCTGGAATATTACGCTATGAAGTATGTCACAGCAACTGATGGTGCATATCTTTCTTCTAGTTCTTCAAGACTTCTTCGACCTGTCTTCAGCAGGGCGAGTGTGAACGACAACCTTTTATGGGTGTCTGGTGAATATCTTCAACGGTCTGATGAGGAACCCCTGAAACTTAATAATATAACTATAACAAAGGGTAAGTATACCATTGAAAATCGAACTATCATTTGTATGTTGAACTATATTTCTATAGTTGATTTGTATCTTACGTTGCCGACCTTGTACGCAGGAATTAGCTGTAAAGTTTCTAGGAAGGAATCTTTCATAGATTTTGCTGCTAAGGAAGGCACTGAGCTCGAGATCGCTCTCAAAGAGTTAAGGATAAATAGGTTCAAAAGGGTAGCTAGTAAGGACGACAAGGTCAGGAAATCTGAAGCGAAAAGAAGAAAGGCTGGGAAAACTCCAGGCTCTATCGAAGAGAATATGTTAACTCCTGAACATAATACTCCTTTGAAGCTTGCGCGGCTTAACAAAATGCCAGATGGGCCAGTAGACATGGCCACTATTTCTAGCACTATTGTACGGAATCTTGCGAAGAGGAAGGCCGTGAAAAGGGGGGCTGCTTCTCGTTCTGCTACGTCAGACAGTGTTAATGATAGCAGTAAGAGGAGGAAGATAATTTTTCCTGCAAAGTTACAGGAGGTGATAGAGGAAAGCGTTAAGATCGCTGAGAGGGATGACTTGAGGCTACGTTTTAAGGTTGAAACCGGCTCATGGAGGATCAATGTCGAGCTAATGCTCGAGAGAAGGGGGTTACTGTTATTGAAGATGAGTTTAAGAAGGTTAGTAAATATTTGGTTTTTTCGTATTGTTTTGTCGTCTCGAGCTGACTTATTTCTTGTTGTAGTTTGCTCGTGCTCTGAGGGGGGTTCAACTTGATCTTCAGGATAGGTTTATTAAGCTTGAATGGAGGATCTCCCAGCTCGAGGGAGAGAAAACCCAGTTTGAAGGGAGCCTAACTCGGGAGAGGGCAGCTTTTCAGTTGGAGCTGGAGAAAGAAAGGGAAGTTGCTGCCCTAAAGCTGAAGGAAGTTATGGCCGAAAGTGTAGCTGAAGTGGAGCGATTGGTTTCCGCGTATGCTACTTCTCGGAATAACCTTGCAGGGAAGCTCTACCAGCTGAGGTATACAAAGGCGGAGATTTTGGCATTTAGCAAAGGGAATTATGAGGAGAAGGAAATTGTGGATGAAGAGGAGGTTGAGGAAATGGAGGATGGTCTGAATGTTGCTGAAAAGACCGTTGCCGATAATCAGGAAATTATTGGTCAGATAGGATGATCGCGTAATGTAACATCGTTGTGAAATATGAACTCGAGCTTATTGTAATATTATGCTGCTATTTGATGCCAACAACGTTTTTCTTATAAAACTTCATATTGTAGTCGATAGAAAGCTTGCACCTCAGAGTTGTGGACATAGAGGGCCTGCTTGAAGTGGAGAAAAAATCCTCTGCTGAATTGCAGGTTAGATAATTCAGATAAATTAATAACGAGATGAACATGAAGGTAATAGAAGAAGGGATATATACCTTGTAAGTTTGTTCTAGTTCAGGATGTTTGTGTATGTACACTCTATCTTGCGACCAAAGCTTATTTCTTGGCCGGTAGGCCAAGGGGGCACTGGCTGTCTTTAGCTTGCAGGTGTATGTTCTGCAAGTTTGTCAGTATGCTTCTGTCGATCTGTTTCCCAATTAGGTACTAATGTTGTGAGTCCCTGCTAACTTTTGTAATTAGCAGATGTTGATGCTTCAGTGACTGATTCAATAGATCAGTGTTCGATGTAGGCCCTTGAGAGAAGAGTTATAATTTAAAATATTGATATTAGAAACTAACATTTTCTTCGCCTGCAGTAGATATTATTCTCTGGTTTGACCCATCGAATTAGAAGAAGTTCGTGGGTGTAGAAGTAAGTATTATTTGTGCTTCAACCCTTGGACTTTAGGGAGGCTTAGCGGCATCGAGCAAGTTTTTTCCTCACTCGTACATTAGGCGTGTTATCTTTAGGCTAAGAGGTTCATTATGGCCCCCGCCTTCAGATGTATGAGTATCCTTAGGAGTTAGGCTAGTATTATCTATGCCATTACCAATATTGGATGTTGGAGCTTATCGGCAGCGAGCAAGTTTTTTCCTCACTCGTACTTTAGGTGTGTTATCTTCAGGCTAAGAAGTTCGTTATGGCCCCCGCCTTCGGATGTATGAGTATCCTCAGGAGTTAGGCTAGTATTATCTATGTCATTACCAATATTAGATGTTGGAGCTTATCGGCAGCGAGGAAGTTTTTTCCTCACTCGTGCCTTAGGCATGTTATCTTCAGGCTAAGAGGTTCGTTATGACCCCCGCCTTCGGATGTATGAGTATCCTCAGGAGTTAGGCTAATATTATCTATGCTATTACCAATATTGAATGTTGGAGCTTATCGGCAGCGAGCAAGTTTTTTCCTCACTCGTGTTTTAGGTGTATTATCTTCAGGCTAAGAGGTTCGTTATGGCCCCCGCCTTTGGATGTATGAGTATCCTTAGGAGTTAGGCTAGTATTATCTATGCCATTACCAATATTGGATGTTGAAGCTTATCGGCAGTGAGCAAGTTTTTTCCTCACTTGTGCTTTAGGCATATTATCTTCAGGCTAAGAGGTTCGTTATGGCCCCCGCCTTCGGATGTATGAGTATTCTTAGGAGTTAGGCTAGTATTTTCTATGCCATTACCAATATTGGATGTTGGAGCTTATCGGCAGCGAGCAAGTTTTTTCCTCACTCGTTCTTTAGGCGTGTTATCTTCAGGCTAAGAGGTTTGTTATGGCCCCCGCCTTCGGATGTATGAGTAACCTTAGGAGTTAGGATAGTATTATCTATGCCATTAGCAATATTGGATGTGGTTTTACCTTTAGGGCTCGAGATAGTATAAACTGTGCTTTAACCCTTGGGTGGAGATGGATGGAGATGAAGTGGAACTTCATAGCAGGGATTTTTCTAATAAAAAAATATTCATTGATTGAAAAAAGTTTGTACATACATTGGAGGTGAAATCTTGAGGTTGATTGGGCGGTACTGAGCGACGGAGGAGCTTTTCAGCGTCGATATAACTTCAATCTTCTTGGATTCCATGGATTTGGAATTTTGTCACCGACTTCCGTCATGAGATAGTATGAACCCAGACCAGTTCGACCTATATGACCATGAAAGGAACTTCCCAGTTTTCTGCCATTTTCTCAGCATGTGGATCTTTTATGTTATCTGGGATTTCTCGAAGGACCCAGTCGTTGATAGCGAACTCCCGAATGCGAACTCGTTTGTTGTATGAATTTGCCAGTGTTTGATGATATCGACCAAGATTTACGATAGCTCGATCTCGTATCTCATCGATCCAATTGAGGTTGCACGCCAATTCAAACTCATTTTCTCCATCTGTAAGCTCGTGGTCTCTCACAAAATGGTAGTACTTCGTTGAGATCACTACTTCAGTTTCATAGGCAAGTAGAAAAGGAGAGTACTGTGTTGACTTTCGGGGCGTAGTTCGATAAGCCCACAAGACGTGAGGTAATTCACGAATCCAGTTGCCCTTCTTCTGTAACATAAGGCACCTTTTGAGACCATCCACGATGATCTTGTTTGTGATCTCCGCCTGTCCGTTTCCCTGGGGGTAGTACGGGTTTGATGGAGAATGGATGATGTTGTGTTTGTTGAGAAATGTTACGACCTTGGCTCCAACGAACTGAGGACCGTTATCGATATGGATCAAATGGGGACAACCGAATCTTGTGATGATATGCTGCCAAATGAAAGAAATGACCTCTTCTTCTCGAGTTTTGCATAGAGGAACTACTTCGACCCATTTAATGAAGTAATCTGTGGCAACAAGAAGAAATTTCCTGTTACCTGGAGTATTGAGGAATTCACCAACTAGATCAGGCGCCCATCGTTTGAGCGGCCAGTACACCTTATTGGCATGGAGTTCGAGGACAGGGGCCCGAATTTGATTTCCATGACACTGACATGCGTCGCATACCCTTGAGTACTCTTTAGCTTGTTTCTGCATCCTTGGCCAGAACACTCCTTGGGTGATAGCTCTGTTAGCAAGAACTCGTCCTATGATATGGGATCCGCAGATTCCTTCATGTAGATCTCAAAGCATCTTGTCGGCAAATTCCTTAGAGAGGCACTTGAGGTATGGACCAGTGACTGGGCATTTGTGGAGATTGTCGTTTGACTGGCTGTGTAGCGCTTTGAATTCTCGATGATGTGTCTGCGCTGTTGTGGATCATCTGGTAGTGGCCCGTTGCATGAGTTATCCGGACCGAGATAAGTAACGAATGGTTTCCTCCAATCATCTTCCGCTATCTCATCGTCCCCAGTGTTAATCATATATACCGAGGTATTCAAGCGTAGCTTTGTGAAATTTGTTTAGCTTTTCTACAACCAGAGCTGCATAATCGACCATGATGCCGTTCTTCTTGTAATGTTCTGAGTAGTGATGAATGATTAGAATGGAGTCTGTGTAAGCTAAGATTTCAGTGACTCCGAGTTCTAGAGCCATATCCAGACCATAAATGAGTGACTCGTACTCTGTAATATTGTTCGAGGCTTTGAAGTCGAGATGGATGGATTTCTTGATTCTATTGCTGGAAGGTGTAATGAGAACGATCCCAATTCCTGACCCTGCGGGTCCTGCTGAACCATCGGTGAGGAGCATCAACCCTTTTTGAGATATCCACGATGCTCGATCATCAAAAGGTTTGGAGGGTGGAACCTCATTTGCTGCATCTTCAGTGAGAATTGGATCATGTTCTTCCCAGTCAGGATCTGAAATTAGAAAGTCTGCTAAAAAATCAGCGACTGCTTGACCCTTTTCTAAAATTCGCTGCTCAAATTTGATTTCGTGCTCCCCCAAACTGACAGACCACTGTTGTACTCTTCTGGATTTCTCTTTCTTAGACAATACTTCCCGAAGTGGGTAGTTCATCATGCCTTTGACCGGATGTGCTTGAAAATAGTGTTTAAGCTTTTGTGCGGTGTAAACGAAAGTTAAAAGTAATCTTTCAATTTTAGAGTACCTCGCTTCCGCTGGAGTAAGTGTTTTGCTGATGAAGAAGATCGGTTTCTCAATCTTTCCTTCGAGCTGAATGAGAACCGAGCAGAGAGATGTTTTTGTAACTGCGAGGTTGATAATCAGCTCCTCAATGCCTATCGGAGTACTCATGACTAGAGCCCTCCCTAGGTAAGTTTTAAGTTCCTGAATAGCTGCTTCGCACTCTGGTACCCAGTTGATATCTTCGTTCTTTGAACCCTTGCCTTGTTGAGTGGAACCTCTGAGTAGCATAAATAACCATCTACATCGGTCTGAGGATTTGGATACAAATCTGTTGATTGCTGCAATCTTTCCTGCGAGCTTTGTACATCCTTCTTTGTTGATGGTGAAGGCATGTCCAGAAGAGCTCAAATTTGATCTAGATCTACTTCTATCCCTTTCTTGCTGATAAGATGACCCAAAAACTTGCCTGAGTGAACACCGAACTGGCATTTTTCGGGATTAAGCTTCATTCTGCAAGATTACAATATATTGAATACTGTAGAAAGATGAGAGATGTGATCTTCTTTCTTTAGGCTTTTGCAAAGCATGTTGTCAAAATAGACTTCTACTATTTTTCCCAAGAGTTTTTTGAACATACTTGTGACCAGCCTTTGGTAAGTGGCTCCAGCGTTCTTAAGGCCAAATGGCATGACCTTGTAACAATAGAGACCTCTTTCAGTAATAAATTTAGTCTTTTCTTGATCTGCTTCCAAGAGTGGAATCTGATTGTACCCCGAAGCGGCATCCATCATGTATAAGAGTTTGTGATCTGCTGTAGAGTCGAGGATCAGATGAATGATCGGAATAGGGAAGCTGTCTTTTGGCGTGCGTTTGTTAAGATCCGTAAAATCCACGCAGACCCGAACCTTCCCATTCTTCTTCGGAATAACAACGATATTAGAAATCCAGTCTGGGTACTAGGCTTCTCGAATGAAACCGACCATGAAAAGTTTGTCGATTTCCTTGTTCAGCTCATCTCTAAGTTTTGGAGATAACCTGTGTTGCTTCTGCTTAACTGCTGTGGCGCCTTCGCGGATATTTAAAATGTGGCAAGACTTTGAGGGGTCCACGCCTGGTATTTCTTGGAAGTTCCATGCGAAAACGTCTTTGCTGGATTGGAGGAAAGAAATAAGAGTTTCTTTTTCTGTTTAAATTAACTTCGTACCAATATGAGTACCTCGGTTAACTCATCGACCTGGACGTATTCTACAGGCTCGGCTGGAGAAAACTGATCATCAAGGTGATCAGCCTTCTATGATTGTTATGCAGCAAACTGTTCTGAATGGTCGAGGACAGGCGAGACTGTATTCTCGCAAGCTCGAGAGAGTTTCTGACTTCCTTTGATTTTATAAATACCGTTGTTATGTTTGAAACGAAGTGCTTGGTGGAAGGTGGACGGGATGGCCTCCATATTGTGCAGCCAACAGCGTCCTAGTATCCCCAAGTACCTTGATTTGGCATTGATGACGTAAAAAATAACGTCGATAGTGGTAGGCCCTGCTGTGATCGGGAGAGTAATCTTCCC
Organism: Kingdonia uniflora; assembly: GCA_014058105.1. NCBI lineage: Eukaryota > Viridiplantae > Streptophyta > Magnoliopsida > Ranunculales > Circaeasteraceae > Kingdonia > Kingdonia uniflora. The sequence goes on along the minus strand of JACGCM010001144.1, from coordinate 2,555,757 downwards.
AACTCGTACTTCTTTAGACCCATTAAACCTACTGATGTCTGTCTCTCTTTGAACGACCTGATCTGAGAGTCCCATCTGGTCAATCGTGCTCTGGAAAAGAATCTCAATCGCACTTCCTGTATCCACCATCATGGTGTGTATTACGAAGTTCCTCATTTTGGGCATAATTACTAGTGCGTCATGATGAGGATACTTCACATGTCTTGTGTCGCAGTCTTCGAAGGAGATTCCCTTTCGACGACTGCTTGACTCTGGGAGAAGCTTGGCTTCCTTGTCCTGGACAGCAAGGTCACAACACTCGCCCAACATCCTCCGCTTGACTCTGTTGGAATTTGAGACCTAATTGATCTCCATCATATTGTTGCAGTAGAGATGATATAGATGCTTCTCCTCTGCTTGTTTTGTTGCTTGAGTCATGACACATTGTTTCAGATAGCTCCCATCTTTATAGCTGGGAAGATCGATGATGTATTCGAGCATCCTCCCTTCTTTAAAAATGATGTCCATGAGCTTCTTCAAACCATAGCAATTATCGGTGCTGTGGTACTTAATCTTGCGATATTCGCAATAAGGTCGACCTACTATTGGCTCAAGAGGTTGAGCTGGATGGAAACCTTCATCTTTCAGGAGAAAAGGATAGATCGCGGAAAGCTTGGCATTCAACTTTGGTATGACTGTTCTGGATGGTTTCTGCGACCTCTGATTGTTGCCTCTTCCTGGTTCTGCTTTTGCTCGTTTAGGATTGCCTTGATTGCTCGTGCTGCGGTTGTTACTGGAACCTGTAGAAGGAACCTTGGTGTTGTGGACTGCCTTTACGAGTTTACTCGGTTCGGGCATCATCCGTTCCAGATTGATGTAATTGTTGACTTATTTGATCATATCTTCAAGAATCTTGGGCTTCTTCAGGAAGAGATACTCTTTAGCTTCACAATTGAACTGCAGAATGCGGACACGGCTGTCTTCTGATCTAGATTATAGACCTTCCAAGCCAGTTCAAAAAACTTCTGGGAGAACTCCTCGTGCTTCTCCCCTTGTGCTTGTTTGAGATTTATAAGAGAATATAAGTTCTCTTCTTTGTCTTTGTTGTGGGAATAAGCCTTGATGAAGATTTTCTGTAACTGCTCGAAGGTATGAATCGAACCATCTGGTAGAGAGTGGAACCAACGGAGAGGTTCGTCCTGTAGACTGGTAGTGAAGAGCCGGCAAAGGATGTGATTCAGATTAGAATACAAACCCTTCTGTATTTCCGCAAGGGAGAGGTTGGGGCCTCAAAGATTTATTTCCAGGAATCTTTAGCATGAACCACAGCCCTCTATACATTTAGGAGGAGAAGTTCAATTTGAATCCAGCCGAGGTCATCGAATATCTGTTTGCCAGGAGGAGAAACATCGACTTCAGTAATAAATTCCAGCACAAGATCGTGTGAATGAAGGTACTGGTATTCATCATCTAATACCCTCCCACACAACAATTCAACCAACACGTCATTATGTCACGATAGAACATATGGACCAACGAATTAAACATTTGATCGAACCACAAGTTCTAGGTACTACCGGCGACATCACCAAGTTAAAAGGAAGTCCGTTTTCCAAAGAACTATTCGACGTGGAAATACCGAAAGGTTTCCATACTCCAAAAATTCAAAAATATAAAGATATTAACCTGAGGGAATACATTCAACAGTACCATGATTCATAGGTGTTGCACTCTAATCTCAACCACATCCTTTTCCGCCTGTTCGCTACCAGTCTGCAGGAGGAACCACTACGATGGTTTCATTATCTCCTTGAAGATTCCATATATACGTTTGAGCAACTGCAGAAACAATTTATCAAGACGAATGCTCACAACAGAGACAAAGAAGAGAATTTGTATTCTCTAATCAGTCTCAAACAGTCACACAGAGAGAAACTTGAGGCTTTTGCTAAAAAAATCTTGGAGGTTGCGCGTAAAGTAGATAACCTCGATCAGAAGACAGCCGTTACTGCTTTCACCAACGCATTTCAGCTCAATTATAAGGCCAAGGAGTATCTTTTTCTCAACAAACCTGCTACCTTGGATGATATGATCACCAAGGTCAATAGTTACTTGAACTGGAAAGGATGATGCCTTAGCGTCAAAAATCTACTAAATCTGTCCTCTCTACCAAAGGCCCATCAACAAATCAAACTACCAAATCAAAAGAGGAACAGGGAGATAATAAGCACACCAAGGGCAACACTGGCTATCCTAGGAAAGGCGGTCCACCAAATAAACCAATCCTCCCAAAGTTGAACATCCGAATCTCCACAATTTTTCCAATGTTGTTGAAAGACACGTTCTACCACGTCTCCCAACCACTGGAACCAATCAATAACCGACCATACTGCCAGCATCATAAGGTAAACCATCATTCTACTGACAATTGTTATTCTTTGCAGAGGTTGCTCGAATACATTTTTAAAGAGGGGCGGATGCTCGAGTATATAGTCAACTTGGAATCGTACAAAAATGGCAGCTATAAAAAGCAACTTGAAGTTATTTTGGTCAATGATCAAACCGAGGAGAAGCATCTCTACTATATGCGCCACTGCAACATGATCGAATTAAACCAAATCACCATTTCAAACAGATCCAAGCGCATAAGATTATCAGAATGTTGTAATCTTACACCACACAACAAAGAAGCCAAACTTTTCCCTAAGTCGAGCAATCGCCGGCTTGGGATTTCATTCGAAGATTGCGATACTAGCTATGTTAAATTTCTGCATCATGATGCATTAGTAATAATATTGAAAATGAAGAATTTTTTCATGCACACAATGATGATTGATACTGGAAGCGGTATTGAAATTCTTTTTCAGAGCACTATCGACCAAATGGGCTTGGCCAACCAAGTTATTCAGAGAGACACCGATATAAGTGGGTTCAATGGTTCCAGAGAGGAGCGAGTAGGCAAGATCATCTTACCTATCACTGCATGACCAACCACTATCGACATCTTTTTCTATGTCATCAGCGCCAAATCTCGTTATCTCAAGATTATGGGTTGCTGCTGCATTCACAACATGGAAGCAATCGCTTCCACCTATCATCAGGCACTCCAATTCAAACACGTCAACGGAATTTATGAGATCAAAGGTAATCAGAAGGTCTCTCGAGCTTGTGAAAATACTATTTCTGCTATCCTAGATACTTCCGGCAAATTTGCTGCATAGCAATTACAGGGAGCTGATCATCTCAATGATCAAACTTCCACGAAGGGGCCCACAGAATATATCAACCTCGATGGACCGTTCTGAGGTATTTTTATTGGTACTAGGCTGGTTCAACATGAAAAAAAATCCCTCATTCAGTTTTTGCAACTCAATCGCGACGTCTTCGCATGGTCTTTCAAAGAAATGTCTGGGGTCGATCCGGCCAAGGTATGCTACAAACTATCCATCGACATCAACGCCAGAGCAGTTAAACAGAAATAACGGCGACTATCACCTCTTCTTTGAGATTAAGTTAACACCACGATCAAGAAATTGATCAAAGTAGGATTCATTCGAGAAGCAAAATATCCTGACTGGATATTTAATATTGTCGCTGAACCAAAGAAAAATGGAAAAGTCCAAGTTTGCGTCGATTTTACCAATCTGAATAAACATACTCCAAAGGATAGTTTCTCTCCTCTCAACATATATTAGATCCTCGATTTTACAGCCGGCCATGATCTTCTATCTATGATGGATACTACTTTGGGGTACAATCAGATTCCACTTCTGGAAGAAGATCAAGAAAATATGACTTTCATCACGGAGAGAGGTCTCTATTGCTACAAAGTCATGCCCTTTGGACTCAAAAATGCAGGTGCCACATATCAAAGGTTGATAACTACTATGTTCAAAGAACATCTAGGGAAAGTCATTAAAGTCTATATCGACGATCTCTTATTCAAGAGTATACAGTCAGCCAATTACATTTCAGATCTCAACACTATATTCAACATCCTTCGATCTTACAGAATGCATCTCAACCCTGATAAATGTCAATTCGGGGTCCATTCTGGCCGATTTTTAGGTCATCTCATCAGCAAGAAGGGGATTGAGGCTGACCCAGATCAGATTCGAGCTCTCCTCAACATACCTTCTCTACAAACAATGAAAGACATTCAGAAACTTACCGGCAAGATTCTTCTATCAACCGTTTCATGTCTAAATCTTCAGACCGCTATCGCTGGCTATTCCTGTTACTTCGAGGTTGTACCAAACGAGGAAAGTTTCAACCAAATATAGAGATCATATGGACACCAGAATGCGAAGCAACTTTTCAGATCTCAAAACCTACTTGGGGAGGTCTCCCATAATGAGCGCCCTAGTAGATAATGAGGAACTGATTATCTACCTAGCAGTCACTGATACTTCACTCAGCTCGGTTCTCATCCGCCTTGAAGGGAAGGTCGAGAAACCCGTCTACTTCATCAGCAAAACCCTAACTCCAGCAAAAATGAGGTATTCTAAAATTGAGAAACTTCTTCTCACTCTTGTCTATACTTCACAGAAACTCAAGTACTACTTCCAAGCTCATTCAGTCAAAGTCAAGACGAACTACCCACTTTAATATGCTCTATCTAAGAAGGAAAAATCAAAAAGAGTGCAGCAGTGGTCTATTAGCTTGGGAGAACATGATATGAAGTTCGAGCAACATCATTCCGAAAAGGGTCAGGCCGTTGTCGACTTTCTCGCGGATTTTCCAGTAGAAGATCTTGAGTAGGAAGAGCACGATCTTGACCTAACAAAAGAAATCGGTGAGAGGGTGGAGACTTCTCACAAATGGATCATCAGGAGCCGCAAGGTTAGAAATCGGAATCATATTGATTACCCCTTCCAATGATAGATTTGAGAAATCGGTCCACCTGTATTTTAAGGCCTCAAATAATGTCACCCAATACGAAGCTCTTATTCATGGACTCGATCTTGCTCTTAAGCTCGAAGTCTTCGACCTCTCAGTTTATACAGATTCACTACTCATCGTCTACCACTACTCCCAACGATAAAAGAAGAATGGGAAGATGATAGAGTACGCAGCCCTCGTGGCAGATAAGATGAGAAAGTTTGAGAAAGTAACTCTCGATTATCTTCCTCGAGGCGAAAACAGATACGCCGATTCAATGGCATATCTGGCCGGGGTCTTGGGTACAGAAGCTCTATATCTCCATATCAAAATCATTTCAACCCCCAGCATTAATCGCATTTCAGTATGCACGATCAACACTGGGGGTGATAAAGGGAGAGATGACAATTAGCGAAAGCCTTTCTTAGCCTACCTCGACGTCGACAACAGTTGCAATGGACCACTTCCAGAGGATCCAAAAGAGTGCCAACAGTTGATCAACAACTCAAAGTACTACACAAATCATAATGGTACGCTATACCATCTTTCCGTCATAGGGCCTTATCTCAAATGCCTCTCCAAATCGAAAGCAGATGAAATGCTCCATGAATTACATGAAAGGACTTGTGGCTCCTATGCCGTAGGTCGATCACTAGTAAATAAAGCTATTACACATGGAGTATTCTGGCCTGTCATGTGCAAGCAAGCAAAAGAGTACTCACACAAATGCGATACCTATCAACGACATGGACACACGATACGCGCCCCTGCGCTCAAACTTTATGCAAGCAAGGTGTTCTGGCCATTCAAAATATGGGTACTTGATCTCGTTGATGAATTATCTAACTCTCCAGGTAATCACCGTCACCTTTTCGTAGCTACCGATTATTTTACAAAATGGGTAGAAGCAGTTCCTCTATGTCGAACCGGAGAAGAAGAGGTCATCTCTTTTATCTGGGAACACATCATCACTCAGTTTGGGTGCCCCCACCTAATTCGTATCGATAATGGGCACCAATTTTTTAGGGAAAAGATCATCGTATTCCTCAACCAACACAATATCATCCACTCACCATCCAATCCTTACTATCCTCAAGGCAACGGCCAAGCTGAAATCACCAACAAAACCATCGTTGATGGACTCAAAAAATGGCTTCACTCACAGAAAAAATGGTTCGTGAACTGCCTCATGTCCTATGAGCATATCGTGCCACTCCACAAGCGTCAACAGGATGCACTTCATTCCTCATTGCCTATGGCACTAAGGCCATCATTCCTTCTGAATATTATCACCCAGTTCGAGATCACGAGCTGGCCGACGAGGAAAATGAATTCGAGCTGGCTTGTAACCTCAATATGATTGATGAAACCAGGGAACGCGCCATCGCAAACCTATGCCAAGTTTATCATATGCTAGCCAGATCATACAACAACCGAGTCCGACATCGTACCATCTAAATCGACGATCTTGTCCTTAGAAAAATTCCTCAATATCGTAAAGAGCCTCACGCTAGAAAATTAGCCGACAACTAGGAGGGTCCATTCATTATCACAGGCCAGGGATCATATCATCTCATAACAGAAGAGGGAATCCCCATTCCAAATCCTTAGAACACTAGGCAACTGAAACGATACTATCGTTAAGCGTCTTGCTACTCTATTTCTATTTCTCGCTTTTGTTTTTCAATTCCAAAAGTGAGATATTCATCTCCATCTAATGTAAATTATTAACTTATCAATGAAACTTCCAAGTTTTTTACAACATCTCTCTACTTACATAAATTCAACCACATTATACAGATCAGAGCATAGATAATACTAGCTTTTCATCGATCTAATACCAGTTAAATCAAGGATAACACTTGGTTTGGCTGACTCTACTAAATCTCTGCGATTGAAGCAAGTGTAGAAACTTGTTTTATATCAAAGACTCTACCAAACAAGAGATAAGGCAAAGGTCATACTAGTCTTTATCTTTTTCAACTTGTTTGGGTCATTATACCAGTTAAATCAAGGATAACACTTGGTTTGGCTGACTCTATTAAATCTCTGCGATCGAAGCAAGTGTAGAAACTTGTTTTAAATCAAAGACTCTACCAAACAAGAGATAAGGCAAAGGTCATATTAGTCTTCATCTTTTTCAACTTGTTAAGGTCATTATATCAGTTAAATCAAGGATAACACTTGGTTTGGCTGACTCTACTAAATTTTTGTGATTGAGACGAGTGTAAAAACTTGTCTTATATCAAAATCTCTAACAGACATAAGATACGGCAAAGATAATACTAGCCTTCATCTCTTTTAATATGTCTGCAACATTCTTATAGTTGAATCAAAAGTCACTCGATTCAACTGGCTCAACCTGCCTCTGTGATTGGAATATGTGTAAAAACTTGTTATATATCAAAGACCCCACCAGACACAAGATAAAGCAAAGATCATACTAGCTTTCATCTATTTCAATGTGTTTACGACAAATACAATTTATTTTTTAGGCTAAATTCATATTTCAAGAGATTCTATCATGCCGATGAGGTATTAGCAGCGCTTCCCCCGTCAGTAAGAGGTCAAACTCTCAATTCACATATTACAGCAGCTCTGCCCTACTCTATCATCTCAGCAGATCGAGGACCTAAATGGGATTCCATAAAGGACATACAGTTCCCCCGATCAATATTCACTTCACAAATGCATCCCTTATCCGACAGATTTTTGAACAAGGTCTCTCATTCTAACTCAAGTCTTTTTACTTCTTCTACAAAATATGCAACAATTAACTTTAACAGGTCAGAACTTGATATATTGGATACGACCATCGTTGCGAATTTTGATCTCAACTTCTCGAGGCGTGCCTCCAGATTAGCGTACAATTTTTTATGATGGATCGGCTCCATGTCTAACTAAGAATCAATAGATATATTTTCCTCCAATTTCTTCACATATTTAGCTGATTCAACCAAATTCTTGGCCTCTAGGTCCACCACCTGAGCATGAAGTCTCTTAATTTCTACATTCAATTCTTCCCTAACCGGAATATCCTTTAATAAGTCATCTTTCTTCTTCATCAGCACCTCATTTGCCCGGATTTTCCCTTCCAGGACTTTCTCCCTGATAAGAGCAGCATCCAACTTCTGCTGGCATTCCCTTAAGCTCGTATTACCTTTTTGAACATGTCCTTGTATTCGGGCTACATCACCTTCCATCTCTTTAATTCATCCTGATAAACTCAATGCATCCCCTCGATCTAGAGGAATTTGAACATCCCTTTTACTCCCCTAGAACGCTCTCTAGCATCTGCCTTCATGGCACGTGTGTTGGCTTGCGCCAGTTCTGCCATTAGTCGAGCCACTCTCTCATTATGATCATTATAACTTCGTTGCATCTCCCAAAATTCCATGTCCTTCGTAGGTAAAACTACTTGCAAGTGTTCCACTACAGCCTCCAAGGCCGACAGATTCTCTCGAGCTACTTTCAACTCATTTTCCTTTTCCACCAGAATCTGCTTCAGTTATTCCAACTCCCTTCTACAATTTTAGAGATCAGCCCAAAATTGCCCTTCTGATCTTTCTAGCACCTGAATACGATACTGAGCCATTTTAACTAACCTATTCTTTGACATCAGAATGTCAATCAGACTATGAAGTTTTGTGGCTTGTTCCTTTATCTCCGCAAGCTCTTTTAAACCTTTGCCGATCTCGGCATCTTTCTCCTCGAGCTTACGACTGAGGTCGACAACAGCCTGGCTTGCTTCAACATATTTGAAGTGTACTTTTACGTGTTGGTCTTTTCTGTCCTCACTCGCTCCCCTCATCCTACCGAACTCCTCTGCAAATTCTTAGTTACATTGGAGTACTTCATCTTCGCGCGAGCGAACTGAATCCAACTCGACCTACGTAATATAAATATATTATATACAGTTCGATCATACACACATATAGATACAACTCATTTCTACAAGGTATTCGATTTCTAGCATCTACTGTGTACGACTATTGTTAGACTTAATGTCGAGGTGCCTACTCAGGGAAACACTTCAGGCCGTGTGTTTTAGTATCTCAGGTACACATTTCATATATGCCACTGTCTACATTTTTTATATATATAACATATAAACCAAGAGGGCACCATTTTTTATCTAACCTGCAGCTTCGCTTGCGAAGACAGCAAAGATGTAGAAATCTCTTTCTCCCTGGCAAGCTTAGTCTCTAGGTCTTTTATCCTGAGATTGATTTCTCTATATGCCTACAAGAGAATTACAGACAAACTCAGACTACGAGTCTATTAAATATACACAATCCAATAGTTTACGATACATGTCAAATATGTTCATACAAATTCATTTCCCTACCCTACCTGCTTAGTCTCACCCTCGAGGTGTTCGGTGTCATCCCCTTGATTATCAATCACAGTCTGACGGGAGACACCATCTAACCCATCAACAATTCCCACTGCAACCTCATCTATCTCTTCTTCATCTTCCACCTCAATGTAGGTATCCACCTTAATGGCATCCACCTCCTCCTTTGAGTAACCCTTTGACATCAGATGCCGCCCAAGCCTATCGCGCCCCTCGACCATCTTCTCCAGCATGGCTCCCGCCTCCACCTGTAGCTGCCCAATTGCTATGGCATGAGAGACCTTTAGAGCCTCCAACTGCTTTGCATCTTTAGCAACATCAGCTTTCGCTCGAGCTAACTTTGTCTCAAGCTCGATCTTTATCTTCTTCAACTTTGACTTATCTTCTTCAACTCCCAGCCATAGCCCCTTCACTAACCGAGCAGCCTGTATAATACATATCAACCTCAGCATCAGCTCGGCATGCAATAAATATATTTCATATAATCAATATACACTTACCATCTTACTCGTATCTTCTTCTCCGTGAAGGGCCGCCGGCCTGGCCCTTTCTTCTACCTCTTTAAGGTCGTCCAACATAATAGGTCGCTCTTCGGTGACCTTCACACTAGACTTCTCCAAAGATTCGACCCTCCTCCTTTTTCTTTAGCAGACTCACCACTTCCAGTGGTACCAGATGCAGCCGCAAACTTTAACATCCATTTTTTTGGATATTTTTGAGCTATTTTGCTTGACATGATTGGTTCAGGCTGAACCGAACTCGCTATTTCAGAGGTCTTAGCCAAGTGAGTTCGACCTTCCACACCAGTTCCACTCTTTTTTCCCTAGTCGACTCCCGCCATCAACCTGATCGACTAAGCCTTTTTTACCTTTTTTGGCCTGCTATCAACTCTCTTCTTTCGGCTGAGACCTAGTCCTTTCAATACAAATTTGAGCTCAGCCTCCTCCTCAGCAACCTCTACCAACAACGACTTTTTTCTCTTGACGGGGGATTTCACACCTGCAATACACAACATCACTTTATTATTAACCACAAGTATCAGTTCAGGTATATCAATATATTATCTATGCATGACAGTACTTACTTTTTTTTACAGTTCTTAACCGAAGATCTAGGCATTCTTTGTCATCTCTCTAAAGGCAATTACCCTTCACCCATATGACGTTGTCATTCCAAGTTTGACCTGTTAAATTCAGATTGAAGAAAAGGGGCCGAGTTACGCTCGCACAGAAATATGCCCCACCATTAGCATGATAATTCTTTACCCCATAGAATTGTAGCACATCCTTAGGGGATATCCTCCTCACATTCCCCTTGTTCTCCCACTTCTTATTCAGATGATCGCATATATTTATTACCTCCCACATGTTCCCATTCAATTAAAAAGGAAATGCCCTAATTGTATTCATGAACCCCTTCGCCAAATTTGTCAAAAGAAGACTCAACCCGTACTCTAAATGAGACAGGTAACACAAAAAACCTTCATCAAGGTCACTCCAAACACCCCCCATCAAAGCATTCCAATGAGATCGATTCATCTATACCCCTATCTTATTTTTCACTTCTAAATCAGCCAACATATAAAAATACTTTTCCCCCGCCCCTACAGTACAACCCCTAAAGTACCTACCGGCATACTCTACAAAATTACCCCATGTACCACCTACAGCGGCCTTGGCCTTATAGAATTCTCTAAAGGGATCCGAACCAGGAGGATAGGATATCAATTGACCAAGAAAACCAGGAAATTGTTCCAATCCTTCTTTAACCTCACCATCAGACTCCATCGTCTGACCGGAGGTCGATACCTCGTTAACAGGTACATAGCCCATATCATATCAACAACAATTTTTACAAGCAAAGTTTTGACCTACACTACAACTCCTTATCAAGTCCTCTGCAATTTTTTTGCGCCCCTCTCTCTGTACTATCCAAATTTTCAAAAGTTGAAAAACGTTTGAATGATGAAAAAGAAGCACTATTTATCCTTTCTCTCTCTAGCGGCTGGCATTTATTGTACCTCGCACGACCCGTCCTCGGTTTTGGAACAGAGGCGTCGTTTCCCCTATCCATGTTAGACGTCTTGTACCTTTTCAATAAAATATACTTTCCATCATTACCCCTCCCCTCATATTTTAACATATTCTTCTCCCCTGTCTCCATATCTTTTTTTGACCTTCCCACACTCATGACGATTCAAACTACACGTTATCAAGTTTCTCAGCTATACATACAAAACAAAACTAGAAGCCTCTGCATTTCCTCCTTTTTGTATCATACTTATAGTAAACTGACGTCATTTTCAAAGCTAACAAAAATTTCAAAAGTATTTAAAATATTCATCGCAATAGTTTTCAAACGGCATTTGCAACTATAGAGGATCCCATTCATTTGCATTATTTTCTATCCACATTTAACAAACTTATTTTTTATGATAAACACATTTTTACAACATCACATCTGAAACATAATTAATAACCTAGAACACCACATCTGATCACGTCACCACTCAATCAGCCATCTTTAAATTCTATCTCGACCTATTTCTTCTCAAACTGCAGGGTCCAGCACCAACACAAAACCATACCTCATAGAAATACCGGGCATACTCACGTTCCCTACTCCATACATTTAATCCTTTGAGTTGACACTCCCTCAATAGTAACTCAGCATCATAACCAAACGTACCAAAAATTCTCTCCCGCACTTCAGCTATCTTTATAGTCAATCGTCCTTCCGCGGCGTGCCGAATCCTTTGAGATCAAGTCGTACCATCCTAACTTCTTCTCCACCTTTACAAATTATCCTACCCTTTGTGTTATATATATACGACATTCAAACTATCCCCCTCAAAATGACGTACGGTTTACCTTGTATCTCGCAACAAAAAGCCCAAGAATCATGGGAAAAATATTTACACTTATCTCTTCCTTCGAGCGCGTCCGTTATATTACTTTCTAGGTCGAGTATATTCTGACTAGATTCTTTATTTTGTAAAACTCTATTAGATCAAATTTGAGAAGTGCAAAAATCTTAAACACTTTTTCGCCTCCACTATTTTCAACACATCTACATACATCACAACATTCTTAAAGCTCAATTTCTATATACTCTATATATACAACACAGGTGATCAAATGTCCAATTTTATTCATATCAACAACTGTTACACACATTTTTACAGATAGCAAATTTTTCTAAGGATCTCAGGTACGATGCAAAGTACATCAATCTGTCCAACACAACCTTCAGGTACTTTAAAGATAATAAGTCTTTCCAATGATTTTATAAGTAACAGGTCGTTTATACATGCTGGAACTTCAAGTCCTTCAGTTTGTCCCGCTTCAATGATCTTTCACCCTGATACAAAGAAGACATTGGATCCAACAGAGAGCTACCCTTGCATGAGTCTGGTCGAAGTCTAGTCGAACTTCAAATGGAAACTATGCAAGCAGTAGCCTCAGTGCTAGCCCCAACCTTGCAACCTAAAGGTATTTTTAACATCAAAACATGATGGAAATGCAGAAGCACACCACCACCATTTGCCTCCCTACTCCACTACCACCACAGCATCTCCTATAACCACCACCCCCGAAGACTTGGTAGGGATGAAGAGGGCCTAACCTTATAATCCATGGCAATACAACAGATTAGCATAACTACCCCACAGTTATGCCTACACCTGCATATGAAGCCCAAACATTATCCTCTACCAAAGTACAGAGACAAGCCAAACGTTCCTCGCCTTTCAAGACGAGAACATGAAACCTCCACTTACAATAAAATTCTTCCACAACTTCAACCGCTTCTTCTTCCAACATACCTTGATAAATCAGAGGAACTGGAGCGGAATAGACAACTCCAGGGATTGGTCACCAAAGTACTTCAACTTCAACCTCTGTATTTCAGTCGCTATCCTCTCTTCAAGAACCATCCTTTGAGTCTTCACCATTTCAAAAAATGCTCAAGTTTCAGAACAAGTTATGTAAGCAGGCACTGTTTTAAAGATCTGCTACAGGTACTATTTATATAACCCTACATTTATTGTGCAGGTACATTTTCCCAAGCATCATCATTTATTGCAGACGTAACTATTCAATCGCAACTGTTACAGACATCAGCATCCACATCACCATTTAATACCCATCACTTCCCAATATCATGTAATTTCCATCTAGCTAACACAATCATTACTCAATTTTAAATTTCAAAGATTTAACTCAAATACCTCTTACACTCATATTCTTTCTCAACCAAAGCCACTCGTGACTTCGATTGCGAGGGGGAAATTGTAGAGACCAATCCCTCGATCTCACCAAAAATTGAGATGTCGCCAGTTTGAATTACCCCCATCTCAGGCTCACGCATTATTCAATATAACTTCTTCAGTCAACATTTCAACCTACCCTATGAACTAGTAAAGAATGTGGATCGAGCTTGAACCGAAAAACCTAAAAAAGTTAAAGACACATGTCTCTCACGAACTCGTCAGTTATTCAGTCAACCGCCACTAACCACATTGTTCGAAAAACGTGCTCCAGCACGAGGAAGAGCGGAGAAAGCCTATATAAAGAAGAAGTTCCATAAGAGATAAAGGACCAGAAAAATTACACAAGAAAATACTTGTCAAGATTCTCAAACTATTCAAGCTTCTTAGTTGCAAGATTCGAGTATTTCTAAACTTAGAAATCACTTGTAATAAAATACCTACCTCAATCACTAAAAATACTTTTACCAAAAATCCTCTACTCGAGGTCGTGGTTTTTTTTTACATATTCAGAGGTTTTCTACGCTAAAATCCACCTGTGTCATTTTCTTGTTTATCACTAGAATATTGTTACAGATTCATTGGTGTGATAACGAATTTCAAACCATTCCGAGCTTACCAAATTTGGCCATCACAATTAGATAACTGAATGGACTGATGGGCTTGTATATAAGAATGAGGTTTGAAAGATTCCACATATTTAGAATTTTGGTGATCCTATTATTGAAAATAATTTTGAGGTTGTTGCGGGGTGTCGAATTATAAGCTGTATGGATTCCAACGTTCTTGCATGTATGACATTTTATTATAAAAGTTACACCTAATGCAATAAACAACCAATCAAACCTAAACTCTAGCACATCAACATTTTTTAAAAGTAATAAATAGGTTTCCCCTATATTCTTCTATGTTCACAATGGGTAGGATGGCAAAAGGCTTTGGTTCCTATACTCCCCTACATTGTTATGCTAGTACCAGCTTAAAGTAGATATTCGGTCCTCACACCCGAGTGAGTCACCTTATCGTACGTCAGCACTAGGAATGGTGACGTCGCAAACCTACAACCAGTATTTCGCGGCGTTAGGCTGGGGTCATATCTTATGAGCCTGTGTTTGAACCTCGGTCTAGTACACCTATCCGTTGGGTGATGAAATCCTACAGAAATCATGCTACTTTTTGTATTATCAGTTATTTTAAGGTCTGGGACGTTCAATTTTCATGTGATACAAATTTTTTCGTATCCCTAATGGGTGGTTCCACTTGTTAGAGAACTTTTTGGGTAATGAAATCCCGCAAGTCGTTAACATTTTTTACCTTACTAATGATGGAAAGAAATATAATATTAAGCATAATATTAGGTCAATCCAACCACAGCAAATGTTTTATTAGAGCAGTGAATATTTGTACAGTCCACACGACTTTATATGTCCTAGTGCCTGGGCGGAGAGGATATGTACACCTTCTAGATGTTAAGTTAGAGAAGTACCAACCTATGGGAAGTGTTTCCCAGTGTAGCTGTGGCCGCCCCTTCACTTAAGGAGCGAAAGAAGGATTTTGTTGAAGTGAGCTTTGAGCTTCTCGTATTTTCGTTCACCGTACCTTCCGAGCTTTTTGTTCCTTTGTCTTGTTTATCGATGCCAAAAATTATTAAAGTTCAACCAGCTTGTGCTCAAGGGAGAATGACGGAGTGTTCATCAAAGATTACTAAGCAATTGCATTGATTTTTTTTTCACAGTTCGAACAAATCTTTCTAAAGAAAAACCGTGCTAGATCAGTATGTCACAAGTGGCCATATGTAAGCATTATATGGGATTTTTGGTACAAAAGAATTGAACACATGCAAAATGATATATTTAAAGATTAGGTAATGTTGATTTTTAAATGATCATAAAATAACTTATGCCCACCACCGCAAGTAACCAACTTGTCTTAACATACCACTTAGTGATCAAGCCCCTCAGTAACAAAGATACAAACCCAAGTGGTCAACAAACATATGATTAAAAATAGTAGCAATTGTAATTAATGTTAAAATTTTAAACACAAGATTTGCAACCAAAAGTCCCCAACACCCATGCACTTACATTATAACTTAGTGCTCAATACAATAACGTCAAGCACTAACTGTTTGGTTTAATTTTAAAAGCCAATCACTCACAAATTAAGCACCAAGTATCAAACAACAGTGTTTGTACTCAAATGCAAAACGAGATCCAAAATAGAAAAGAAAAAAGGAAAAAGAAAATTGGCTTAAAATAAACAACTCAAATATAAAATATACCTATGAAGTTCCCGCAACGGCGCCAAAAACTTGATCGATAATAAAACTGAAGTCTTAAAGACTTGCAAGCGTACGGTGTATCATTGAGTACAAGGGTAAGCGGGGTCGTATCCCAAGAGACTTATAGTGCAAATTATACTTTAAGCTACTAATTTTATCCAATAAGAATGAGGTTTGGGTTTTTATAATTAAAGAAATTAAAATAAAATACAAACTAAAAAAGGTGTTGATACGATTGAAGAGGAAACCAAGGTGTGATTCCACTCCATCCGTTGTAACCTTGAGATAGTGTACCTAGTTAGAGTATTTATGAATTCCCGTATCGCATATCTTTGGTCGGGTATATGCAACACATCATGAGATAAGATAATTATTGATTGGGAACTACCCATAAACCAACTTAATCAACCATGGTCTGGTTGATAAGCATAGATTATGTTATCTTCTTCATGTTCTTAACCTATCTTGTTATGGTCAAACAAGATGGTTGCTTAAATTCATTATTCCTCATAATCATATATATGGTCAAGCATAGAACGAATGAATACGAATATGCATTATACCGGGATAAAGATAATGCAATTACTCTAACTAAACTACACAATCTACACTAAGGCTACATTGGATGGAGTTTCATCTAGCCTTGGCTAAGAGGTTTAGCTACTCAACCCATTGATATAATACTATTACTACAATAAAAGTAAAAGACAAAAAAAGAGAAGAGAAGAACAAAAACTTTATTGCTTTGTACCTTTTGATTTACACTCTCCAAGATGTCTCTCATGGGTGGGATTCCCTTCCTATTTATAGAGTATAGGAGGGGTTACAAAATATCAACATAAATGAGAAATCCCCTAAACAATGCCCTCCATTATGCACAAAATATAAAAGCTTTAAAACCCTTTACTCCATGCCTTAGCCCATGCACAAAATGATATGGCTTGATAATATCCATCAATGCCTCTTTAATGCCCTTTATTGGACTTTTGGTTAACAATTGATGTGGGAATGAACTATTGGAGTGTACAAGACATTCTTTTTTGTTGAGAACCGAAAAAACGTACAACTTTTTTATCATGTGACCGATTCTGTCAATACAAGAAAAAGCACTATTAGTATCACATTTAATTAATAAATAACAAGTTAGATAAAAATTTAGGAGTTGCACACGTAAATATTACGTGTCTATCAATAAGTAAATAGTCGCTATTAGAGCTAATGCTAGGCAAGTCTAAAACAAAAGGCTAACCACGTATCTTAGGAATGTATGGAGTTGCCGACTACAGCAGGGGCGCAAAGATTACCCAATGGCGATTTAGCAACCTAGCTTCTGGCGCGAAGGGCCGATGTAGAGAGTGGGCAGTCCCTATAACTAGGGCGGGAGTAGTGACATCACCCCTCGCTTGACGAAAGTCGCTAAAGTCGCTATGGAGGGATGTCGCTAGTAATAGATTCTCTGATCTCTTCTCTTGCAAGCACAACTCGTGTTAATTGCCTTCGAAGGCACTGGTACGGTACGCTCTTTCGAAATTCATTCTCCCCGTATTAACTCAAGAAGGCGTGCCCTACATCATCGACACCATCTTCTTGAGTTAGCATAAGTACCGATGGCCAGTTCAAAAATTTCTGACTTCTCACTTGACACAAATGGATCTTAGCAATGGACGCCGGCCTCTTTTGTGAGGGCAGGCCAGGAAAAAGATCGAAAGAGCGAGAATGAGGCTTAACTCCACCTTCCTTACTCTTTTAAACTTTGGCTACCCAGCTCTACCTCTAACCCTTTTAAACCCCGGCTTTAACTCTAGCTCTAAACACTCCTTAATCTGGCTACTTTCTATGCTAGCCTTTATCTTGCTACTAACTCCACCTTCTTCTTCTAACTCGTGCTTCTAAAAGAAAGCTAGCCAAATATCGATCTCAATATTCCTTGTGTTCCAAAATCCTCTTTTATATTTTCTTTAAGAAAAATAGATGTTCCCTGATATTGAAATATCGATCTCAAGTTATATTTGGTAATAACTTGGGTTTATGATAATTTGTAAAATACATATACGTGTGACAAATAAGATAAGTCATAAAAAATCATATTTTTATTAGAATTTTTAGAAATTGACATTTTTATAGTTGAAAAAAACTTCAATGTATTTTTATTTTTTTAGTAAATTTCTTCTTGATTTGTTTCATTATTGTAACTGTATTTTTCAAACAAAAAAAAATTGTTAATTCAAGGAAAAGTTGCGCATTAAGTCTGGAAATATTAATGATCCATAGAAGGGTATTTGTGTATATCCGTTCAATAAAAAATTAAAAGAAATAGTATGATTTTCGTATTAATCGGGCACTTCTGTTTTTTAATATCTACTAAAAAGTTTTTGGAGATTCTAATCTTTTATCATCACAACAAGTTTCACTAGGACTAATATCTGGAGTTAAAAATAAGTTTTTTTCTTTTGCTATTTCTTTGATTTGATGCCTAATTATACTTATCCTAACAACCAGATCCCTTATTTTTTGTTCAGTCAGTGAATAATTTGTCTAATCTATTGATTTAATTTGAATAGATGATTCGTTATTAATCTGATTACTTATTCGAGTTATAGAATTGTTTTCACATTTATTTTGACTCGATTGATTTACTTCTCTCAATCCAAAAAATTGAAATAGATTTACTTTTGCAAGTTCGTTTTTTTTTCTTTTATAAATCGAACTATTTGCATAATCCATCTTGTTTTTTTTTTTTTTGTGAAATCTTTATAAGCCTTTTTGTTCTTTCTTTTAAAATTCATAGCACAAGAAAATATTGGTTTTTCACTTGTATAAGTTTTTTTTCAAGTTCTTCCGAAATGGAGTTCAACTTTCATTCCATAAACCTTTAAAAAGCCAAAAAAAAATGTACTTTCTTTTGAAAAAAATTTATAACGGGATTGTCGCTTAGAGCTGTGCCAAGGTTTTAGATGCAAAAGAAATAGTATTTTTATCTGAATACCCTCGGTTAACCAATCTTGCAGAAATTCTGTTTCTAATAATTGAACACCACTATAAGTGCATTTAATATGGGTTTCTTTATTCCACTTTTCCCAATCCTTATACTACTCAGGGGATTGAAAGAATAACAGTGCATTTAATATAGGTTTCTTTACACTACAACAAAAATAGCAAAATACGACATAAGAAAATGAGGGAATTTTTTACGCTAAAAGACGACAAATGGAGCACACGATTTATACCATATCCATCATTTTTCCACCTCAGCCCAAACTCAAACACGGGTACGTGGTTTCACTTTTTCAATCTTACACTTCTCTCCATTTTAGTTTCTCGCGATGTTACGCCCAAAAAATTTAGATTTTCCTCTCTCCCATGATTCTCTCCCACTTATTCGGCCTCGAATCGCCAATTGCATTCTCTATATGTTAGGGTTTTGGCAAAAATTAGTTTCACAATTATTCTATCACAACTGTTTTGAGTCGCAAGGTAATTGTTTTCCCCAATCTTCAAGTTTTATATCTTTTGATTTGCATAAAAACCTAATTAAGACCAATGGGTTTCATCTTCTAGCATTTCTCTCATGATTCCGACTTGAATTGGTGTTAGGTTTCATCGAATTGGAGTTGTTGTGGTATTTCAAAGTTGCAGGAGGTACTTTTTTAAGTCTTCTCATTAATTTTCATGAATCAAAATTAGGTACCTTATCTGTTATGTTATTTACAGTTGTATGAATCACATGTTATTATTGAATTTTAGTAAATTCATATTTTGATTGCTTCCTTGATTGAGATTATTTCATATATCAGTGATATAATATAGGTCTTTATTAGATATCTTTTTTGATTGAGTTTATTTAATATATTATTGTAGGATATTATGATATTATAAGCTTTGTATTATAATATCATAGATAGAATTTGAAGTTGTAGGTTAGAATCCTAATCCACAATACGATGAAGAAGCTCTAGTTAGCTGAAAAGTCTGAAGAACACAAATTCGATGAGAAAAATAATGATCTACGTCTAGATAATTAAATCTAGCCTAGGCTTGCCCTTTTATAGAGGTTACAAGTCCTAGTTACAATCCAACTCGAAATCCAACTCTAATCCAACTCTAAAAGGTATTTAAAACTCTTACTAGAACTAGAATTATGATAGTCGTTCGAACGACCGAACACCTCCCCTGGAACTTTGGCCCAAGGGTTCAATTCATTCAAACAACTCTCGTAAAAACTCCAGTTTCTCTTAGATCCTCCTAGATCATGGCTCCCCCATTTATGAGGCTTGAACTCCCATTCAAGCCAGAACTAGAGATGTGGGAATTCCCTAGATCCTCCTGGATCATGGCTCCCCCACTAATAAACCTTGAGCTCCTGTTCAAGCCAGAACTGTAGATGTAAGAACGCGGCAATGCCCAATTCACTGTTGTACCACTTTAACGTACTAAACAGCAAAAGAAATGGCTCAAATAGCTTCTTGTTACCCACCCCATCCTGGAAAGCATACTCATAGGCCTTGCTTTGCCACAACTTCTGGCGAACCACACTAAGCCCATGGTGATCACCAAATCCTGCAACATCCAATAGAACAACAGGCTGACTCTGAAAAAGTACCAACATAGCATAAATAGTTGGTACCATAACCTCCTTTTGCAACTTCCCCATATTGGTTTGTTGCGTAGAAGATATTGTCATCGTAGACAATGTTTTAGCCGATGTACCCTCTTGAATCGGCAATACAGGCTTGCAACTCATAATAACCAACCTCTTCACCGGAGTCACCGTTACTAAATTCACAAAATCGTCGTCTTCATCCACGTCCATATCCCCTTTCTTCAATGAAGTTGAAGCCTTCGCAAGGTTCGCGAGGTAAAAATTTTCAACTAACGCCCTTACAGTAGAAGTTAGCCCGGAAACTTTCGTTTCCAAAATTGTGAGTCTATCGCTGAAATCGCCCATCTCCAAATCGTCTTTATTCGTCGATTTAGGTCTACGATGGATCGTTTAACGGACTCACAAAAATTTCCAAATTTTGTGTAGATCTGAAAATCATTGTAGCAGTGGCAAAATCACTGTAGCGGATGCCAAAAAACATTGTAGCAGTCGCCGAATTCACTGTATCAAACGTCATAAACACTGTAACAATCGCAAAATCACTGTAACAGATGTCAAAATAACACTAAACTTCCCCTTTGTTTGCTTGAGACGGTCACGTGTAGAGACCATAAACCACAATCAACCCCCGAAGATCGTAACGAGAATCTGATACCACTTAATCCACAATACGATGAAGAAGCTCTAGTTAGCTGAAAATTCTGAAGAACACAAATTCGATGGGAAAAATAAGCTTTAATTGCTTTAAAAAATGAGTTTAACCTAGATCTAACCTTGCCTAGTCTTGCCCTTCATCGAAGGTTACAAACCCTAGTTACAAATCTCTCAGATCTAAAGGAAACTCTAAACAATGATCTACGTCTAGATAATTAAGTCTAGCCTAGGCTTGCCCTTTTATAGAGGTTACAAATCCTAGTTACAATCTAACTCGAAATCCAACTCTAATCCAACTCTAAAAGGTATTTAAAACTCTTACTAGAACTGGAATTACGATAGTCGTTCAAACGAACCCATAGGTCGTTCAAGCGACCGAACACCTCCCCTGGAACTTTGGCCCAAGGGTTCAAGTCGTTCGAACAACTCTCGTAAAAACTCTAGTTTCTCCTAGATCCTCCTGGATCAAATCCATTGAGTTTTAAGAATCCAAGGTACTTTGTTATTTTGAAAGCTAAAATTGTAGCCTTGAAGGTAGATACCGCCTACAACTTTCTCTAACCATGAATGACATCCTTTTTAGCTCCCAAAATCTCAACGTAAGTATCTTCTGACATTTTTATCTCGGTGAGAAATGGTGAATTCGAACATCTTTATCTCTGTTTTGTTCTTCTTTTTGAGATTCTTGTAGTTTTATGATGTTGGGGGTGTTTTATTTTGGCCCAATTTGATTAGGTTTGTTTGATTTTGGCTTAATTTGAGTGGGGTTGTGTTGTAATGGAGTGATTTAGAGTATAAGATCTATGGTTTATCAGTATTTGTAGTATAAGAATTAGGGGTTATGGGAGTGATTGGAGAGTATTTTGGAGTAATTAATTGGAATCTTATGCGAGATTTTGGTAAAAATGGTAAGGTACCCAATTACAGACACTTCGGTAAGATTTACTATTTTTTTCTACATAATTTAATTTGGAAGGAGGGATCGGGGGATTTCTTGGGCTCGATGAGATGGTCGTTTCGGATGGAGAGAGTATTGGGCATCTTTTTGTAATAGGCAATTCTAGAATTATCAAGATGAAATGTACAAGCTCACTAATTTAAGCAAAAAGGATGTGGGTACTAAAACCCTCTACATAGCCTTTTGTGTTCTTATGTTCCATGTGTGGAGAAAAATAGACAACCATATATTTAGAAGTGAGAGTATAGACTTCAACATCAATTTTAGAGATATTCTTAGTGACACTCAATTTAGAGCCCAAGAGAAAGTCAAAAATAGTTAGAATATTCATCCTGAAGTCATCCTCAAGCAATAAAAAATGTGTTAATGGCAGCCACCACACATGGGCACATGGAAGATCAATTCAGACGAGGAGGATAGGCGTGGATATGGAACATTTATTAAATATTGCAGGTGATTGTGTCCTTGCTTACTCTCGTATTGACAACCCTAAAAGCATCACTTACCATGAGCTTCCCCTTTGCTAGTTACAGATGCACGGTTTGATGTTTTGTGCACTCGAATTGTGAAGTATTATTCACTAAAATAGTTTGTAGCGGATATGGGGAAGCCGCCAGAACAATGAGTGCCTGCTCATGATGAAAGTTTGTTCCATTACTCTTCTGGCATGCAAGCTGTGATGCTCGTGTTAGGAGTTTGAGATAGAGTTAGTATCTTTAGGTTTGGGAAGTCAATAGAAGCAAAACATCATTATCATACTAATCAGAATGCAGAGCTTCATTTGCACGACTATGCGGCAGAGTATGCGTTCTACAAACTAAGATTTGGTGGAGAAATCAAGTTGTTGTTTGGGAAAAGTTTGTTGGATATTAGTAAAAGTACTATAACCAATAATATAGGCAGAATCATGGGTGGATACCTTTTGGTAACCATTTTCTTTCTGGCATTCCAGGTCTGTGTTTTTTTTTAGGTATGGGCTGATGCTGGGGTAAAAGAACTTATATCAACAAGCTAGTTGCTTTGACCCCGTAAAGCAGACTAGGAAATGAGTTCCTTAACTAAAAAGAAGGTCGTCTATAGTGGTCTAGACAAACATGTAGCTACGCATGGTCTTGTTGCGGCTATATCTTTGGTTTGATCTATGTTTGCAGTGGATTTATGCTTGTGGTGGGTCAATTCGGGTCATTTTAAAAGAGAATGTCTACTTTTAAAAGGCTAGCTCTTGTCTATTAATGCAATATCGTTCTTCGAAAATAGAAGACGCATGCCATTTTTTTTAAGCTAGATGAATTTGTCCAAGTCTCTAATCACGTTGGCTAGGGCGTCGAAAGCTCTTATCACAGATGTAAAATGCAAGCACGTTACCTGCAGGTCTGCCTATCTCCAGGCCTATCTCCAGATATCCTCGCATTAGGGTAGGGAATGACGTTGTAGACTGGCCTAGCTCTAGCTCTTTCGTCTTCAAACGATTGAACATTGCGTAATAAAGATAAAAAATAGATAGCATTTGTGTGTTCTATTTCCATAATTAGTATAACATATAATGTTTTTAGGGTCATAGTATTCTTTTATTTTATTTTTATTTTATTTTTTTAAATAGTAAATTCAACCTGTGTTTTAGGATAAGAGGGTGTAACAAAATACTTAAGGATTACATGGAGCATTTGAAAGATACTACTCCAAAAGCATTTCATTTACAAAACTTCAAGAATGGTAATATCAAAGTACAAACAATATCAAGTCATCTTCCCTCTAATAAAAGATATCTTGTAGAAGATTGAAGAACGTACAATCGCTACCTTGGCAACCTGCTACCCCAAGCTATTTTTTTATGATGACAAAGAGATCCTGGAGTTAATGTTTACATAATATAGAGGAGTTTGAGCATAAGAGTTGAAGAAAACCAGTAAAGATCAGTTTATATCACATTCGGCACTGCAGCTTCTGAAGGAAAATCTCCAAATGCAGCTTTCTTCCATGAAACTTCTGATTTAACATGACGTAATAATGCCTTCAAACAGCCTAGTAACCTTTATTTGATGATTCACTTCAAATCATTCTCCAATGGTAATCTTCTATCTAGTATCCTCTCCCTAGCATTACTTACCTGCTTCTGCCAATTTGTAGAACCTGTTATAAGAAAAAGAAAAACTGTTTGTAGAGAAGGCCTAGTCAGTATCCTGATCCAGAGGCCTCTTCCTCCCCAGTGATAATAAAATCCTAACAAGACAACTACAGGGACTCCACCAAGATAGTATGCACCAAGGTTGACATAAGCGCCTAGATGTTGCCACCCGCATCTTCTAGCAACACCTGAAAGGACTCCTTGTAGGTTGTCTGTGATAACTGAGATGCAAATCAGAGGAGTCATTCTCGTCACATAATCAACGACTTCCTTTTCATTGCTAAAAGCGTATCCCAATATTTAATGGCAAGCAAAAAGTGTAGTGCTTATTAAAGTTGTTTGTGGTTTCCCAGCGCCTAATTTATTAGAAACCCCGAGTAAAGAAGACTGAACCCTGTAACACCAGTGAGAGAAGTAGCAATAGCTGTACTGGAGAGAAAAAGATCACCTTAAGTGCCCAACCATCATCATTGAGATAACTTGCATCAAATACTGAGGTAACCTTACTGGGTCATAGTAAATTAAACAATAATATAGGCAGTAAAATAGTTTGCTGCTTGTAGTTACTAGTAGGTGTATATGAAGCTCTATTCAACTTTGGATTGGTATAAATGACTGGTTAGAATTGCTTAATTAGATGATTTATGCTTTTAACATTTTGAAGAAAAACTTTTATTTATTTCCTCCTGATAGAGGGAAAAGCTACAATAATATTTATTTATGTTATTTCTTCACTATATTTCTTTATGATATTTCTTCTACTTCAGGATTCTTACCTTGTCCTTGACGTAAGATGTCTTTAATTTGCTCAGACAAGGGTTGGATGAAGGATGATAGTCTTTCTATTGAATATATGAGCAGAGTTCGTTCGTTTATTGCATTCGTAGAAGCTAATCTAAAGTCTCACGATTTTTCTTGTCCTTGTGCTAAGTGTCAAAATAAGCGTAGGCAAATTACGTCAGCTCAAGTTTGTCATTATTTAGTTTCAAAAGGTATTGACCAATCGTATACTAATTGGTACTTCCATGGAGAACCAATTGAAAACAATGATGCCAACATAGAGAATCATGGGGAAACCTGTGATCATCCTCATGATGTCCCTAAAATACTTGATTTGGTGAATCACACATTTGGGTATGTCCAACCTGAAGATATTCCAACATACATGGATGGAGATGATTTCCATGAAAATATAGATGTTAATCAGCAAGGCGTTCAATATTTTAGTGATCCACGTGACAATGAACATAAAAATTTGAGGGAATATGCGATTCGACCTATATACCCTGGATGTGAAGCGTAGCACACTACTTTGTTTGCTACCATTGAGCTCATGAGTATGAAAACAACATATGGGTGGTCTGATAATAGCTTTACTGAAATGTTGAAAGTATTTAAAAATTATCGTCCAAGGGATAACACATTGCCCAAAAATGTATATACTTCTAAAAAATGGTTAATTCCTTGGGTATGAGTTTCGAGTCGATTCATGCGTGCCCGAACGATTGTATACTTTTCTAGAAAGAGCACGAGCATAAGGATAAGTGTCCTACTTGTGGTGCGAGTAAATGGAAAAAAAGTTTCTAGAAAAGAAGATAAGTCGAAAAGTGCCAAAAAAGGTGTTAAGATATTTTCCCTTGACGCCAAGACTACAAAGACTTTATAGGTTGATCATTTATTCTATTTGATTTATTTTTTTAAACATCTTGTTGTCAAGTCTTATTAAGTTATGTCTACTTCTCAACATCCCGTGGATTCCAGAGAATATGACATGGCATTCAAGATTGACTTCTCCAGACGGAGTCATGAGTCATCCGGTGGATTCCATGTGTTGGAAACGAGTGGATGCTATGTTGCCCGATTTTGTTGATGAATCGCGTAATTTTTTACTTGGACTCGTAATAGCCGGCTTTAATCCATATGGTAATAAGAACATCTCTTATAGTTGCTGGCCAATTATGATTGTCCCTTACAACCTTCCGCCTTCTTTATGCATGCGAAAGGAGTTTACGATGTTGTCGTTATTGATACCCAGAAAGTATGGTCCAGTTAAAAACATTGATGTATATCTCCAAACATTAATTACAGAGTTGAATGAATTATGGTCCACCGACAAGAGAACATATGACTCTCATACCAAGTCTAGCTTTATAATGAAAGCAATTTTATTATGGTCTATACATGACTTTCCGGCGTACGGATATCTTTTGGGTTGCTGAACTGGGGGAAAGTATGCTTGTCCTATTTGTGGTGAAAATGTAAATTCAGAAAGGCTTAAGCATGGGAAGAAGCATTGTTAAATGGGCACTAGAAGATTCTTACCCCTAAATCATCCTTTTAGAAAGCAGAAGTTACAATTTAATGGGCTCCAGGATAAAAGAAAGGCTCATCGGCATACTGGATCTAAAGTACTGAGTAAGGTAGAAAATATTCCGATAGCTTATGGAAAAGAAATAAAGAAGGGGAACGAACCTAGGCTCCAAATAGGGAAGAAGAGGAAAAAAATTTATGGCTGATAAAGGAGAATCTATCGGGGACGACGAAGAAGAATCAACCCGGGTTGATGAAGAAGAATCAACCAAGAAACATACAGCTTGGTCAAGGAAAACGATCATGTTTGACCTACCATATTGGAAGGTAAATTAAAAGTATATTTGACAAATTTTAGACCGTTTGAATTTTCTAATTTTATATGTACATTTATTTAGGATCTTTTAGTGCGTCACAATCTAGATGTAATACACGTCGAAAGTACTGTAGCGTAAATTCTTTTGGCAACACTCATGGCCACGAAGGGCAAGACCAAAGATGGATTGCAAGCTCGTCAAGATCTGAAGTTAATGAAAATTAGAAGAAAAAAAAATTATGGCCAGTTCAAAAAGGAAGTAAAATTGTCTTGCCAAAACCTCCCTTTACTCTTTCTCGAGCTGAGAAAAAACTAATTTGTGAAACATTAAGTGAGCTAAAGGTTCCTATTGGATATAGCTCTAATTGGAAACATCATGTAAGCATGGAAGATCTGCAAATCAAAGGCTTAAAATCACACGACAATCATATATTAATGCAACATTTGCTACCTGTGTTGCTGATGTACAGATTTAAAAAACAAAAGCCATTAGTTGCTACAATTTGACAACTATCAATATTCTTTAAAGTAATATGCTCCAAGTCAGTTTTTCATGATGATCTTGTTGTTGCCAAAGGACGTGTTATTGAAGCACTATATGTCTTTGAAAAGTACTTTCCACCTTCATTTTTTGTTCCTATGATACACCTTATTGTACATTTGGCGGAGGAGGTACAAATTTGTGGACCTGTTAGATACCGCTGGATGTATCTTTTTGAAAGGTAAGAAAATATACGAAAAGGTTTTAATTTTTTATTTTTTTATAGTCTTAGATATCATTAATAACGATTTTGTGGACCTGTTAGATACCGCTAGATGTATCCTTTTGAAAGGTAAGAAAATATATGAAAAGCTTTTAATTTTTAATTTTTTTACAGTCTTAGATATCATTAATAACGATTTTGATTTATTAGGATGATGAGAACGTATAAACTTTACGTAAAGAATCCTATACGCCCTGAGGCATGCATTGCAATGCGTCACATTACTGAGGAGGCAATTATGTATTGCATAGAGTACATGCCTGATAGTAGGAAGGGAAGCCATAAACGAGGGCGAGACCCATTCATGGATGATGACGATGAATGTTCTAGTGAATATCCTCTTGACAAAAGGGGCACAAATCATTTCCATGATCTAGTGAAGTACGAGCAAGCACGTAGTTGGGTTTTGGAATCTTATGATGACATTGATGAATGGAAAGAGTACGTATAATTTGGTGCACTTTTCATAACGATCATCATAAATATGTTCAACTTTTGGATTTTCCTTTTTTTATTTCATGGCATCTTTGCACATTCGTAGGAAGCATAAGATTTATACCGAGGGCTGCACTTCAGGGGGCCAAAGGAGGAGGGGGACCATAACATCTAAAAAATCATTGCAGTTCATTCCATGGTTAAGGCGACAAGTATAACTTTGACTTATATTTAGTATAAGATATGTTTATTTTTGTATTGATTTTATATTAATATATACATATATCTTTGTCAACATACCAGCTAGAAAACGAGATGCTAGAAAATGAGAAGGTATCAGTCTTAAAGAGGTTAGCAGACGGTCCAGACCATAATGTGATATCTTATAAAGCTTATCGAGCTAATGGTTTTGTATTTCATACAAAAGGATCGGAAAGTAGTATGACAACACAGAATAGCGGCGTTACAATGAAGGCGATCACGATATTTATATCACGGAAAAGTGATCCTAATGGGGTGGAAGATGAAACTACATATTATGGAGTGGTCAAAGAAATTCTAGAGCTGGGCTATTTTGACATTCAGCAAACGGTATTCTATTGTGATTGGGTATGGATAGAGGACAAGGTTAACAGTTGTGTTATTAATCCCGAAACTAACCTAATATATCTGAACTTGAAAAAACTCAAAAGAATTTCAAAAGAGGAGGATGAGCTGTTTGTACTTGCATCTCAAGTATTTTATTGCAAAGATTTGACAAGGAGCGACTATTGGCATGTTGTCTTAGATGCCCCAAAGAAATTGACTCGAGATGTAGACGCATATGAAGATCACTAGTGTTTAAGGGTACAACGCACGAAGGTTCCTTAGATTTGGCATTAACTGGAAAGGTTATGGATGAAGAAGAAAAATTCTGAAGGGTCATGGGTACAAGAAACTGAATAAATTAGTTAACTATTTTAAGATACAATAATATTGTTATCTAATAAATTATGAGATAATTTTAAGACATGCATTCTATATTTTTCTAATTCATGAACTTGTCATATAGTGATTTTGAATTTCAGTAGAATATTATCTCATACTGTGGTAAGGAAATTGGTTTTTTTAAGTGAAACTATTTTTATCCAATTTTATAACTACTATTTTGTAGTGGCATGGCTCAAATCGAGGGAAAAAAGTGATTAGTTTTGATGAAAATGCGCAACCAATTGGAGAAAATGGCGCCAAGTTTGTCTCTAATATTGGTGGCTTAATGAGGACACACTGTCCTATTTTTTATGAGTTTTGGAGATTTGTGCCTGACCATCACAAAGAAACAATTTGGAAAAAGGTGATGGTAAATTATTGGCTTTATAATAAGAATTTCTCAGTATTTTATGTTTTAACAATATCAAATAATCTTATGACAAGATGAGTACGATGTCCCCACATACATGAAAGGGAAAGTTCTCACAAGGGCTCAGCGGTTGTGGTGTGATCGCAATTCCAAATATCGAAAGT
Source organism: Kingdonia uniflora (assembly GCA_014058105.1). Taxonomy (NCBI): domain Eukaryota; kingdom Viridiplantae; phylum Streptophyta; class Magnoliopsida; order Ranunculales; family Circaeasteraceae; genus Kingdonia; species Kingdonia uniflora. The sequence goes on along the minus strand of JACGCM010001144.1, from coordinate 2,526,327 downwards.
TTAACTATGACCCATATCCCAATGACGAGGTAAGAAGAACAAAATGTCAAAAAAGAGTTAGACCTGAAGATTGGGAAAGATTTCTTGAGTTGCAAAGAGAACCCAGAGTAATAGCTCGTCGAGAAAGGGGCAAGGCTACAAGGAAGGCTATGAAGAGGCCACATACATCTGGTAGACGTGGAAGTGGAAGAACAGCTTAAAGATTGGTAATTGTGCTAATATATATATTTTTAAGTAATATAAATGTTTTTTTTTTGTGTTTACACTTTTACATGACTTTTGCAGAGGAAAAAAAATCCTAAAGTACCAGTTTTTAGGACAGATGTGTACTTAGCTACTCATACGAGAGTTGATAGATCCTCTCTTACACCAGAGCTTGATGTTGAGCTGGTAATCATTAATATAACTGCTTAATAAATTTCAAATTAATCATCAATATAAAATAAACTTAAGTCTTTTGGTTTTAATTTCATTTACAGGAGAAAATAAGAAACATTTGAATCGCTGGACCTGAGACAGTCAGCTTAGACATAGACAACGATCCCGTTACACAAGTTTGTGGTAAAGATACTAAGGGTCGTACACGAGCATGTGGACTCAATGTTTCCCGAATGGAAGTATTATCATCATATCACCTCAGAGATCAACTACTTCAAGAAAAAACTGCGCACTTGACTCTTGAGGAAAATTTGGTTCATGTCAAAGACAAACTTACAACAATGGACGAAAAGCTTTCAAGTTTGGTGGCGGGAAGGCAAGCTACTTCTGGCTCTGCAACATTCAATGTAAGAATATACCCCCCTTAATAGATCCTCAAACCAGTTGTAATTAGTTATTTTCATTCATTAATTTTTTATATATATATTAAATGATATCTGCATCTTACTCTAGTTTTTTTCTTTCTAAAAATGAAAGGCTGCAGAGTCTCCTTCAAGCATATGTCCATCATCACCGATTGCTTTATCAGGCAAAGAACGCCCTTACGAGCTACTATCCTTCACTGGTAAGATCGTTGCAAGTGGGAGAGCAATAGGAGATTTACATTTTGTTGTGTACAATGTTATTATTGACGATATGACGTACAATCTAGATATTGATTCAGCAGATAGCGACCCTTCACTATCGTCACTCAATGACGTAGAATTGGGAACAACTACTGTTTGGGCAAAGATGTTGACACGCTTCTTTAATTAAATAGGTAGGTTGCAGTCAATTTGCAATCTTATACAAGAAATATTTAAGTTAAGCAAATTGATGTATATGCATTTTTTTCTTGCAGGTGGTGGTACTTGTGCTTCTCTTGGATTTGATCATAATAGGAAAACTTTTTTCATATCTCATTTTGTTTACTCGCACAGACTTATGTTATGGTGATTTTGAGAATGGTTAAGTAAATTCTAGATTTTATCTTGGTTTGGGTTTCAAATTTTAAGATTTAATTATGCTACTATTTTTTGGCATATGCATATGTTATTAGAGCATGTGCAGATATATGTTGATGGAGCAGTGTAAATATATTGTGCTCTTTTTGGCCCCTATACTCTCTAAAAGATTCAAAAGGGTTTAATTGGAGCTTCGAGCATAAGGTAATCATTAAATTTTGTTTTTTCCTAACACAGACCACTAATATGACTCATGATTTGTTTTGAGGTTACTATAGTAGAAAAGATATAAAATTGCAATTATTTCTCTCACTGACTAATGGATTTCTTGCATGTAAATTTTTTTTTTTAACTCCGCCAATGGAGCCCTATGGTTTTATTGCCGGTCCCAATCCCAAATAAAGGAGGAGGGAAAAGGAGAACAATTCATGATGTTGGGGATAATGGAGACAAAAAGAAGAAGAAAGTTATAATTGCTTCACTATTATATACTGGTTAGTCAATCAATTTAATGATAATGATTAATTAAACTATATACTTTGTTACTCTAGTATATATTTTTTTCTATGAAGTTTTTAATTTTTACACTTGGTTTCATGAATCCCTTTATGGCGTAGTAATTAAATAACTAAAGTTGTAGTTGGATCCTTGAAAAGGATTGCTTCTAGAAGGCTGTTGTTATCCATGTTAAAAATGGTAGTAGTAATGTAATCCAGTATCCTAAAGAAGGTGGACACAGTGTGCCTGTTGCTGCTGGTGCAGGTGATACCAATATCTGTGAAGGTATCATTCAGCTTTACTAGGAGGGTATCTTGGGATGATGTATGGACATGAATGAAGAAGTTTGATATTCTGTTCTTAAGGTTTGTGGCTATTTTATTGATCTACTAGATATCTCTTCATGGATTGATTTTCATGATAATGCTTTTATCTCTATACATGAGCCCCTTGCATAAGTTCTCCTTGCAATTATGTGTACTAAAATGCCTAATTAACACATGTTTCCATCTTATGCTGATTATATTTCCTGTTTTATCTAAGGTAGATTGTGGAAGTTGTTGCGTCAAGGTCTAGTACATCCAATAACTTGTGTTCCATATCTCATAGCACTTGAAACGGATGTGTAGGAGGTGAACTCAAAGTTGGCTCATCATTTGCTACTGAGCATGAATGAGAAGTGAGTCATAAACCCCTTATTTATCATTCTAAGTAAACTTTTCCATTGTTTGCATGATAATAAATGCATAATGGCAGGCATCCTGATTTTTTTGAGAGTTGCTTGGGTGATGGAATTCAGATGTCATTTAATTTCATCCATTCTTTGGCAAATACTTCTCTGGAATACTCCAATCAAGGGAAGTCATCAGGAAATATGAAAGTAAAATCTGATGGCAACACTTTTGTTCATGCGAGGCTTGGTGTTTCTCGGATCAACAGGCTTATTCGAGGGAATCGTGTATCAAGAAACAAATTTTTGCCTTCAGTTGTACATAAGTTTGATTCTCCAAGCTGTAACCAGTCTGTAATTCCTTTCTTAATGTAAGTACTGTTGTTGATGATATCCCATGATTCTATTTTGTTGTTTTGTGACAACTCAAAGTTTCAATTCCTTCTTTTAGGTACTGCACTGAGATCCTAGCTTCGCTTCCATTCACAGCACCTGATGAGCCTCTTTACTTGATCTATACCATAAACCGTTCCTTACAAGTTAAGATTTGGATCCCTTGAGGCAACTATGAAAGCCTTGAGTTCCCATTCTATACAAGAAGATAAGCATGCAATTTTAGACGATAATGGGGTACTTCAACATGATTCTTCGGTACTTCAACAAGAACCATATTCATCTGTATCTGTCTCCATCCATATCAAAGAAGAGGATATAATTCGGTGTTCTCCAACCTTGGGTGTTTCGTGTGGTATCTTAAAAGACAATCTGCAAAGTAACCAGGTACAGTTAGATCAAGAGTACTGCCTTATCTACTCAGTAATCACAAATTATTTGTTGTTTAGACAATAGGCTTCTTCTCTATACCATGTTATATGTGGTTAAACTTCTAGAGCTTCAGTTTGATTTACTATTGCTTGGGTATCTCGTCGTACTTACTTCATAGATATAGAGAAGAATGAAATAGAAATGGACCATACATGTGATCATCAAGAGGCACCATTTCGCTAATCCTTTAAACATTTTTTTCCCAATAGAAGGTTTAAATGTGACAAAATTTTGTTGTCTGCGCATGCTGATTGTCAAACAGCTATAGCTTTGCAGCACCTCCTCAAGTTAAAGAGACACTTGAAGATTGCTTTTGGTCTAAGTGACGCCAGATGCCAGGTAATATTGAATCCTTTTTTTTAATCCTAACCCTGATTATGTTCAATACTAAATCATATTTTTGTTAAATATAACTCCATAAAAAACTGACTTAACTGTGCCATCTGCTTCATTTTCTTTACAGGAATTTTCACCAAATGATCCCCTAAAACCGGGAGAGGCTATGTCTAGACAAAACATTCCTTTTGACATTAGTGGAACACATATCAGTTTGCCTACTTCTCATAAAGAAATAATTGTAAGATACCAGGTAAGACAACTATCTATTATGTACCCTTTTCAGCTTTCTTGTATTTTATCCGTTATATGCATGTTTCAAAAACTTGGATCGTATCGGACTGGATCGCTCGAACCAACTTGAGACCGGCCTCGTCTGAACCAATTTTGGGTAATTTTTTGAAAAAACTTTGGATCATTTTGGATTGTTCAAACTCGAACCAATTCGTCTGAGTTTTTGCGAGTCAATTTGGATCGTGCTAATATCCTCTAATAGTGCTTATATTCCTAATTTATGATAAATATTGGGCATGGATCAGCTTGATAGGAGTGACTTGCCAAGAATGCAGCGCTGACCTTTTTTGGGGACCTACTCTGCATGGTTTTCGAAGCTCATCTTGCAATTTCAAGTTTTATTTTCAGTTTCCTTTATACTTATTTATGAGAGTATTGGTTCTGTCATAAGATGGATCAGTACATTCCTTAAAGGCTCAATACTTTTATTTAATGGAGATTAAAGCCCTTCTTTAGGGATACTAATTCTTATACATTCATAAACCAGTATTAAACATTATTGTATCTTTTCATTTAAATAATGAATATGATAATGTAGTTTTTTTTTGCTCATTTTACTCATGGAATATTTCTTCTGGTTAAGCAAACCGCATCAGATTCTTAATTTGTGAAGGTCACATGATGCGCTTCCATGTCAGATTTGTTCATAAGGTACGTATCTATTATGTTTCAATTGTTGCATGAAGAATTCTTTTAAAAAAATCTACTGCACGATATACTGATTTCTGACATGTTTCATCTTTTCTTGGTTTGGCTTACATGTTTCAGCTTGCATATGTTAATCTCTTAAACTCTAAAATTAGTCTTTATTCTTCTGCTCCAAATTGTAAGTTCCACTTCTGATAGTATTTGTATCTTTTTGCTTTCATGTCTATTTTGGGATGAAAAAATACTAATACTTAATTCATTGATTTTACTTTTATGGAACAGCACCAATCTCCAATGCTTTCCATGAACATGACTTGTTGACCAGGTACCAAACTTAAACTTTACGCCCCTCCTTACTAAATTTCATTGAAATCAATTGTCGTTCACATAATTCACATTTTATGTTTGTAGTTCCTCATATTTTGTTTGTACTTATCTCAGGTTCTCTATTGATGGCGAGGGTGATTGATATGTTAATATTCCAAGAGTATATGATATGCCAAGATTTCTAAGGCATTTCAAAGTTTGGGCATGCAAATATAAAATGTCTCTATTTTCCATGAGAAACAAGCTCTTCGAAGAAGACTTAGCCTCCGAGATTGGGGTTATGGATGGAGAAAGTTGTTTTATTACTAATTCCAATCTTATGTATTGTTAACAATTTGTAGAATCCTGATATCTAATATTTTTTGAATAATGATATTTAATAATTTTTTATGAAAGAATTTTTTTATTTCAGAATAATATTGCATTTTTGTAATGAATCAAAATAAGGAAAAAAAATTGAAATTATTTATGATATTTACGATGGCTTCAGACGTCGTTTCTCTATCTTAATGTTAGCTACAAAAGCGACGAGTTCACTTAGTCATATTTTGGCGATTATTGTGGCTGACGCTATTAGATAATCGAGGGTGTACTCCGTCGTTAATTGTTCAAGTAACATGGTTTTGGAGGGGATAAAACGACAGCATACTAGAGTCACATTTATGCGACAGACTGGTTTAGTCGATAATGTTTTGTTTGATTAGGGAAAAAATGACGGTTCATGTTGTCGCAATTTAGCGACGGGTGTGAGTAGTTGTATTGCCCTTAAAAAATGACGGCAAATAGCGACACAAAAAAATGTGAGTTACAAACGGCGACGGGTAAAGCGACGACAATTACCCTCGTTTTTAAGTAAAAACGACGGACTACTGCCCTCGTTTTTTAATCTTTTTTTGTTGTAGTGTTATTCCACTTTTCCCAATCCTTATACCACTCAGGGGATTGAAAGAATAACATACGGACAATATTTTTTACTATTATCAATGAGGGCAATACGATATATTTTCTAAGAAATGATTGGGTTATTAACATACAACTTCTAACTACTTGAGCATGAATAATAGTCTCCCAAGCCGCCGTTATTTTTACCTGTTGATCTTCTTCTCATTTTACCTCTTCTTTTGTATCCTTTTCTTTTGTTTTTTTTGTTTGTTGTTCTTTAGTTTTTAATTATGTGTTTTTCTGCATCCAATTCCTAAAATGGAGACTCCCTATTCCAGAGGTCTCAAACTCATTCCATAAAGAAAAGAAAAAAAATTATCACCTCTTTCTAAAAAAAGGGTGACTGCACACTTGCTTGAAAGAATTCCCCAAGAACTATTTTACGTCGTTGAGTACAGATGGATCCTTTTATTAGTTCTCAATTAAAATCAGGTTGTCCCAGATATTCTATTAAATCCAGCTCGTCTACTTCATCACCATGACTCTTACTCATTGGATTGGAAGTAGTATTGCGAGTAGCATCTGTACCCGTATTCTGCCCATTAAAAGTTAAAACTATTGCACGTTTAGATTTTCAATGAAATAATGTTACTATCTTCATCATTTTCCCCTATAGGTTGTTCCAATTTGTATGACCATCGAGGAAGCTCTTTAGTGATCCCTTTAATTCTAATAGGTTCATTCATCATTGTTTGATCATTCCAATCTACTGTAACCTCAACTCCATCAAATGTATCTAATTTTTGTTCAAATTCTTGGTAATCAATAGGAAAAAGGCTACCATGAAGTTTATTTCTCCATATTGTTTCTATGGAATATTTTCTTAAAGTGATTAACTCATCATTTATACTTGAGTGTGAATATAATTTTTTAATTGTTCCACGATAGGATCCGTTCAAAAAAGGATCATATATTTTAGGCAAGCATTGTTGTTCAGTCTCATCATTGCAAAGAACCTTTCCCAAGCGGATAGAATTACCCTTATCAAAGTTATTAACTCAGCAATCCTTTCTTATCTCATGTGGGCGGTCTTCCCTTTCCCTATCAAGATCTCCAAAAAGCTTAATTATTTGAATGTTAGATTTATGTGGGGCAAAAATGGTGAAGGTAGGGACAGGGCCTACCTTATTAGCTGGAAGAAAATTTGTAAGCCTAAGGAATTTGGAAGGTTAGGTACCAGAGCTGCCCTTGCCCATAATCAAGCCCTCATGGCCAAGCTCTTCTTGCGCATTATCAAAGAACCCGAAAAGCCTTGGTAGCACAACATAGTTAAAAAATACTCTCCCAAGGAATCCCTGATACTTGCTTCTCCTAAAGCTTCCGACTCCTAGATTTGGAAAGGTATTACCAGAGCAAGAGACAGAATCTGGCTGAACCTTATTTGGCACATTGGTAACGGAGAAAGCATTAACTTTTGGCTAGAGCCCTGGATTCCAAAAATTCCTTTTGGGAGACTGGTTGGGCCTACTCCTTATAACAGAGCTTTCTCAAAAGTGTATAATCTAATTTGCCCTATTAATTACATCTGGAGTGAGGACCTCGTCTTTTCCCTTTTCCCTCACGATATCGCAGAGCTCATCATCCACATCCATCTCAGTAGTAATTCAGCTAAGGACGTCTTAAGATGGAAAAAAGAAAAGAACAGTATTTTGACTGTCAAATTGGTCTACCAGTCCTCTACTCAAGACCGGAATTAGAATATTCTAAGCTCTAGTTCCACTGAGTACCTTGATGAATCCTGAGATACCGACTGGAAAATGAAGGTACCTTTTTTAATTTAATTTTTTATTTGGAAAGCTATGTAGAACGAAATCCCAACAATGATGGCGCACAATGAAGAGACTTGGGATACTTTCTCCCCCATATATGGGGAAGAAGATGAAACCACCACGCACGCTCTTTTTTATTGTAAGAATGTCAAGGATTTCTGGTGTGCTTTCGACCTCTCTATAAATAACAGTAATTGGACCTACTCTGACTTTCTTTAAAAAGTCTTATACCTTCTTTCTAATAATAGTTGCTTCGGAAATAACATAATTTCCATTTGGGGGAAAATTAGCGTTGCTATGTATGTTATTTGGGCAAACAAGAATGATCTTATTTTCAATAAATAAATAAATAAACCTTGCCCGAGCGAGTCTATAAAAATCGTAAAAAGCTACTTAATTAACAATACCCAACTTCTTTGTCCTCCCCGTAACCCTATCTGCGTTGCTCCCCTCTAGCCTTGGAAGGATGGCACACTATCTCAGTGGATACCTTTTGGTACAATGCAGATTCCCCTTGTGGCTCTAGCTTTATTATTAAGTCTCACTCCTTTATTATTACTTGTACAGGTTACGACTCTTCTAGTGCAGCTGGCCCGGAAGAAGCAAAGGCGATTTCTGTTATCAGATATATGAAAGAAGTACTCGAAGCAGGTCTGGAAAGAGTTCTAGTTCGTACTGATTATCTTCCTCTTGTCAAAGCTTTTGATGTAAAATCCACATATCTTTCATGGGGTGCCCTCACTTTGGTGCCAGATATGTTGTCCTTAGTGTCCTATTTTTTAGAGTTTAAATTTGAGTATATTAGTCGTTTATGTAATTTTGAGGCACATGCTTTAGCCGCCAAGGGTGCCCACTTCCTCTCTTTTTTTAGTTATGTGCCTGCGGAGGCAGTAAACTTGGTAAACTATGTAACCTATTCTACGCCCTCTAGGGCCTGATCTATCTATATTCACTTTGCTTAAAAAAAAGGGAAGAAAAAAAAAATAGAATCGAACCCAACATTAATCGCACCCCGTCTCCCGTAGTCGAGCTCAAAGCCCTTAATTGGTATTGTCGATATCACATGTGATCGACTGTTCAACATCAGCTAATTGTCGAACTACCGGTAATCGACAACATATTTATCGAGTACTGCTACTATCAACAATAAAAAAGTGCGAAATCGTCGAGTAAACAGTTTGTCGACCATTATCACCCCCAAACTGTTTGGACTTTGTCAATATGCAGTCACATATAACAGTACTATGACTCACTGGTTTCGTAGTTGTGGTTGTCTAAAAGCACCTTAAGCCGGTCGGAAAACACCTAAAGCTAATCTGAAATGGCCCAAAGCCGATATGAAAACACCCAAAGCCGATAGGAATACTCTTTTAAGCAAAAATAAGGTTTTTCATTGGGAAAGATGGATAAACTGATATGCACTTCTTTTCCAACGGAGTTCAATTTGTTAGATTTGCTTCGTCGGGAGAGAGATAGAGAGAGAGAGAAAAATTCCTCAAATTTTCAATTTTTGCCAATATTCTTCACTGTGTGTGTTAGAGAAAAAAAGTCTTCAAATTCACAAATTTGCCATTGTTATGGACTGAGAGAGGGGAGTGAGATCTGGTTTCAAAAAAAAATTGGTGAGAAGAGAGAGAGATCTAGTTTGAAAAAAAAAATTGGTGAGAATAAAGAGAGAGTCCTGAGAAAAGAGAGATAGATATGACACAATCACGTGAAGAGAGAATGTCTCTGTTGTTGACACATCATTTCTACCTAATATTTTTGTTTCTCAACTTGTCACCTCCTATATTATAAGAGCCACTCATTTCTATTAGATGAGTGGTTTCTATTGAGTGAGACTCGAGTGTCCACGAATCTGCCGCCTTATTTGTAATCTATTTTTATAGCTCGCGGGCTTTATTCATGATCATATCTGTTTTTATAGCTCGCTTTATTCATAATCATTTGCATATCTTCATTCTCAACAGGAAGAAAAAAATCACAATGGAACCTAAACAAGTACCGCACATACTAATCTTTCCGTTTCCGGCCCAGGGCCATGTCAACTCCATGCTCAAACTATCCGAGCTCCTCTGCTTAGCCGGACTCCACGTCACGTTCCTCAACACCGAACATAACCATCAACGCCTCGTCAAATTCACAGGCGCTGATTCTCGGTTCTCACAGTTTCCTGATTTTCGGTTTGAGACGATCAGTGATGGTATCCTAAATGATAAACGTCGTGAAGACGACAAATTTAAAACAACATTCATGGCGATTGATACAGTTATAAAGCCTGCTTTTCGAAAACTGCTTATTTTAAGTAGACAGAGAGCTGAGGAGTGGCCACCAGTAACGTGTATTATAGCCGATGGGATTATGAGTTTTACAATAGATGTTGCGAAAGAGTTTGGGATACCAAATATAGCTTTCCGTACTGTAAGCGCTGCTTGTTTCTGGGCTTATTTGTGTATACCGAAACTTATTCAAGAAGATGAACTGCCATTCAAAGGTGAGTTCCTCCCAAACAATTCGTAACTCTATAAACTACTATATTTTGATGTGCCGGAAAATTTACAAAGGTGTATAAATCAGATAGCTAAAGACAGATAGATAGAGGCGCTTAGGACGGTTTTTCCTCCTAAGTGCCAATGAGTTAATCTGTCTTTTCCTTATTGTATATCTAAAGATTCTAAACTTTAGGGTCGGCGAGGTTAAATTCGCCAAACCACCTTAAAGGAGGGTCTTATTAACATATCCCGTCATTACTCCAACAAAAAATAAATTAAAGGCGTGTAAAAGAAAATGACTAATAAACCCAACATTTTGTCTTTCCATAATAGTTTCAGGGAACAGAAATGGCAAAACCCTTTCTTAATAGGGTTGCACGAGATTAGACTATCAGAGCATGACGTCAACCTACTCGGTACTCACTCCACACCTGTACTATTAACGTTCTTCACGCCACTTATGTTACTAGGAAGGAGCTATCCATATTAGTCGGGGTCGGACCTTAACCCATGGACTCACCCCAAGCTATGAGACTCCTCACCCTAAGATCACTCACATCCTGGCTTCCCAGTGTATGCCATACAGTGCCATACATACATGGTTGACGCCAAACGAAGAAAAGTGTAACCATGCCAGACAAACTTTTTGTACTTCAAAAAGCAACTGAATGCCTTGCGCTTCCATGCTTAGTTAAACTGTCTGCGATTTCGTTACCTTCCCTAAATATATAAACAACTCGGATTCAGAGAGTTTGTTTCCATAGTTTGATAAAATTAGGAGGGCACTGCCCTTTGTTGTTGTACCATTTCATAAGAATATCCGCATCCAGCTCCACCACTAAAGGACTCCAATTGTTTTGCTTTGAATAGAGTAACTGTAGGACCTGTCCCTCGAACTAAAGTAATAACAGACTATTGCAATACCATACTCGCGCAAAATCTACATGACATACACCCTATCGACATTGACATCTGGACTACGGACTAAAAAGAAAGAGACCGGGAAATTTTTACTCAAAAGACTTCAATTGTAGTCAAACATTCATTAGTCTTCTAAAATAAAGCTATTTTTTGAACTCCTCAAGCTGAGGTCGTGGTTTTTACCTATTCAGAGGTTTCCACGCTAAAACTTGTGTCATCTTATATTGTCTATTAATAAATATTTGTGGCATGGGTACACTTGATGTAAGAGGCCATTCGAGCTACGAATTTAGGTCCTTACATTTCGCGCCGTCTGTGGGAAGAAGATATATTCCACGAAATCTTAAGGAAGATAGTTACTCAAAAATCGTCAACATTCAATCATGGTGAATCCCAAGCGACCAGCCTCAATCGTTTAACACTAAATCTCAACAGAATCTGACCAGTTAGCATAATTAAAAGCGAACCTCAACGCCGAAACCGTGAAGCGAAACGAGCTTTAACGCCATGGTTCAAGGAATTGATAGAACCCAAGTTCTTTGCAACAAAGACGATTTGGGTAAATTGCAAGGAAGTCTGATTGTCAAAGAGTTATTTGATATGGAAGCTCCAATAGGATTCCATACTCCGAAAATACGCAAATACAAAGGCACAAATCCAAGTGAGCACGTCCAACAGTTCCGAGATTCGTTGGAGTTATATTCGAACTTAAATCACATTCTTTGTCTGATGTTCGCTACGAGTCTTCAGGGAGAGCCGCTCCGATGATTCCACTCCTTACCCGAAGATTTTATCCTTATATTTGACCAATTGCAAAAAATCTTCATGAAGATTTATGCTCACAACAAAGATAAGGAAGAAATTTATACACTCTTATCAGTCTCAGGCCGTCTCAAAAGGAGAAGTTCGAAGTTTTCACCAAGAAGTTCCTCGAACTTACTCGAAAAGTTGATAATTTCGATCAGAATACAGCCGTTTCGGCCTTTACCAATGCTCAACAAATCGATTGTAAAGCGAAAGAGCATCTTTTCTTAAACAAACCCGCAACTTTGGAAGAAATGATTGAAAAGATAAATGGGTATATCGACCTGGAAATGATGATGTCTGAAAGGCATAAATCTACTAAAAATATCTTAACCACGAGAGGTCCAATTACGGATAGAGACAGTGAACGCAACAATGATGAGCAGGGTGACAAGAAGCGAGCCAAAACAGATACAAGAAAGTCCCGCAAAGGAAACTTACTACCAAAACCGTTCTTCTGAAAATTAAATGTCAAGCTTTCAGAGATCTATCCAATACTGGCGAAAGACAAATTATTCCGTGTGGCTTAACCTCTAGAGCCGATCGAAGGAAAACCTTACTGTAAGCACCACAAGGTGACACATCACGACACTGACAGATGCTACGCCATACAAAGATTGATGTAATACATTTTGAAAGACGGAAGAATGCACAAGTATATTATCGACCTAAAAGGATATAAAAATGGGAGGCTATAAGAAGCAGGTTGGGGTCATTCAAGTCGAAGAAGAGTCAAAGGAGAAGCACTTTTATCACCTTTACATTAACCACATGATCGAGATTTATCAGATCAACAAATCGGCCAGATTCAAAAGAAGAAGGTTAGTACAATGCCACGACCTCACGACTCAAGAGAAAGAAGCTAAGCTCCTACCCGAATCAAGCCCTCGACAAACTGGTATTTCATTCGAAGATTGCGACATAGGACATATCAAGTTCCTACATCATGAGGCGTTGGTCATCATGTTAAAAATAAAAAACTTCGCCATGCATACCATGATGATAGATACATGTAGTGCTATCGAAGTCCTATTCCAAAACACAATCGAGCAAATGGGACTAACAGAAAAAGTGGAGCCGAACGATGTAGAAATGAGTGGATTTAATGGATCTAAAGAAGAAATAGTAGGAAAAATCGTTCTACCGATAACAGCCAGACCTAACACCTCGACGTTACATTCTACATAATCAACGCAAAATCTTGATTCTTGGGGATCATAGGGCGTTGTTGGTTACACAACATACAGGCGGTCCCTTCCACATACCATCAGGCGCTTCGTTTTAAATATAATGAGGGCATCTACGAGATCAAAGGGAGTCAAAAGCTCGGTCAAGCTTGGGAAAATACAGTATCTAACATCCTCAACACATACGATAAATTCGCTTAATAGCAATTATAGAAAGTTGATCACGTCGAGGATCAGCCTTCCACAATCGAGCCTACAGAGTACATTGAGATCGATGGACATAACAGGGGAACATGCATTGGTACCGAGTTTGTTCAACAGGAAAAGGAGGCTTTAATACAATTCCTTCACGCAAATAAAGATGTGTTTGCATGGACATTTTAAGAAATGCCAGGAGTTGATCTAGGGAAAGCCTGCCACAAACTAAGCATTCGAGATAAAGCTACTGCGGTCAAACACAAATAAAGGAGGCTATCACCCTGACTCAGAGATGAAGTCAACAAGGAAATCAACAAATTGACTTAAGTAGGTTTCATTCAAGATGCCAAATACCCAGATTAGATTTTGAACATAGAAGCGGATCCAAAAAATAATGGGAAAGTCAGAGTTTGTGTAGATTTCACCGATCTAAATAAACACACGCCAAAAGACAATTTCCCTCTTCCCATAATCCATCAAATTTTAGATTCTACAGTGAGACACGAGCTGCTATCTATGATGGACGCTACTTCGGGATACAACAAGATACCTCTCTTAGATAATGATCAAGAGAATATCACCTTCATTACTGAAAGAGGCCTCTATTGTTACAAAGTCATGTCATTCAGCCTAAAGAACGCGGAAACAACCTATCAAAGGTTAGTTACAAGTGTGTTCAAAGAACATCTGTGGAAGACCGTTTAAGTATATATTGATGATATGATATGCAAAAGCTTAAAGAAGGAAGATCATGTTGCGCATCTCAATACAATCTTCAACATATTGTAGTTTTACATAATAAAAGTCAATCCAGACAAGTGTCAATTCGGAGTACATTCTAGAAAATTCATAGGACACCTTATTAGTAAGAAAGGGATCGAAGCCGACAGAGATCAGATTCGAGCTCTCATATCCATGCCATCTCCAAAGACAAAGAAAGATGTACAAAAGCTCGCTGGCAAAATAGCAGTTATCAACAAATTCGTCTCAAAATCATCAGATCGATGTCGATGGTTGTTCACACTACTTCGTGGATCCACCAGAAGAGATAAAGGAAGACATAATGAAGAGATCGACTGAAGGAAAGAATGTGAAGCTGATTTTCAAGAACTAAAAAAGTATCTTGGAAAATCTTCAGTAATGAGCACGCCGATTGACAACGAGGAATTAGTAATCTACCACGCAGTTACATAAAGCTCTTTAAGTTCCGTCCTCATACGGTTAGAGGGGAAGATCGAAAAACCATTATATTTCATAAGCAAAATGCTTATGCCTACAGAGACAAGATATTCTAAAATAGAGAGACTACTCTTAACACTCGTCTACACTTCCCATAAACTAAAACATTATTTCCAAGCTTATTCGGTGAAAGTCATGACCAACTATTCCCTTCGAGAAGTACCATCTAAGAAGGAAAAATCACGAAGAGTACAACAATGGTCAGTTAGTTTGGGGAAGCATAATATCAAATTTGAACGGAGAACATCATAAAGAGGGCAAGCAGTTGCCGACTTTCTAGCCGACTTCCCAGTAGAAGACCCCGAATGGGAAGAACACAATCCTGATTTCACAGAAGAGATGGAAGCCGATCCACCTACAAGATCTTTCGATGAAAGAGCTGAATAGATCACACAAAAAGGGTAGAGATTACTTATATATGGATTCAGGGCCCAAAATATGAATCGTACTGATTACACCATCCAATGACAGAATCGAGAAGTCGATACGGCTAAATTTTGAAGCCCTGAATAATGTCACAGAGTACGAAGCCCTAATCCATAGGCTAGATATGGCGTTAGAAATTAAAGTTCCTAAACTATCAATATATACTGACTCGTTGCTGATAGTCCATCATTACTCTGAACGATTCAAGAAGAATGGCAAGATGGTCGATTACACAGCAATAATCGCTGACAAAATGAGCATATTCGATAAAACAGAGCTCAATTACCTACCTCATGGTGAGAATCGTCACGCCGACTCCTTAGCTTACTTAACTGTGGTATTAGGTACAGAGGCAAGGTATCTCCAAATCGAAGTGATATCAACCCCCAACATCGATCACACTTCGATATGCGCGATCAACACTTGGGCGAGGAAGACGATTGGAGAAAGCTCTTCCTCATCTATATAAGCCTATATAATAAGTGTGATGGAAAAATCCTATAAGATCCAAAAGAATGCAGACAATTGATTGAGAACTCGAAGCGTTACACAGTACAGAAGAACAATTTATACATAAGGTCAGTGACTGGACCGTATCTGAAATGCCTCACAAAAAGATGTCGATGAAATGCTGAAGAGCACTCTCTCGCGAACAGAACAATCACACAAGGAGTATTCTGGCTGGGAATGAGAAAACAGGTTGAGGAATATTCACAAAAATGCGACGCTTGCCAGTGACATGGTCACAAGATACGAGCACTTACATTGGAACTTCATGCAAGTAAAGTATTTTGGCCATTTAAAAGGTGGGCACTTGATCTCATAGGAGAATTCCCAAACACACCAGGCAATAAAAATTTCTTACTCGTAGCAACATACTATTTTAGAAAGTATGTAGAAGCAGTCCCCCTTTGTCATACACGGGAAGAAGATGTCATCACATTCATCTGAGAACATATCATCACAAGATTCGGCTACCCCCGCTTAATTCGAATCGATAATGGGCCTCAATTCGTTGGAGAGAAGGTGATCGCATTCCTAAACAAATACAACATCATACATTCACCCTCAAATCCTTACTACCCCCAAGGGAATGGATAGGCTGAAATCACGAACAAGACCATAGTGGATGGAATTAAGAAGATACTCAAATCAAAAAAGAAGGGAAATTGGATAAGAAAACTACCACATGTCTTGTGGACGTACCGCACTATACACAGGCAGTCAATAGGATGCTCCCCATTTCTACTCGTTTATGGAACTGAGGCCATAGTCCCAACAAAATATCACCATCCCGTAAAAGATCACGAACTGACTGATGAAGAAAATAAATTCGAGTTAGCATACAATATGAACTGGATAGACAAAACACGAGATCAAGCAGTAGCAAATTTGGTTGATATCATCATATGTTTGTCAACTTGTACAATAGGAAGGTTCGAAATTAGGACTTCGAAATCAACGACTTAGTTCTCAGAGAAATCCATAAAAATAGAAAGAAAGAAAAAATGAACGCTAGGAAGCTCACGGAGAACTAGGAAGACCCATTTATAGTAGTGGAAAGAATCGGTATGGGTTCCTACTACCTCATGATAGAAAAAGGCATCAGGATACCAAATCCTTGGAACACTAGGAGGTTGAAGAAATACTATCGTTAGTTCGATATATTTTCGAACACATGATAAATTTACTATTATTATTCATATTCCAAAAGTTAGATGTAATCTCAAAGAGTTTGTACATTATTTTCTCATAAATAAAAACTTTTCAAGTTTTTTCCCTTATTATTCATACCAACATTTCTATCACCATTAAAAAGATATTAGAATTATACTGTATTGTTCATGTTTTTAGCTGTTTGAAACACCACTCTAGACCATATTTTTTTGGAAGACCTCTCTAGACACTCTATTTTTTGGAACACCTAAAGATGTTTTAAGATGTTTTATCTGTATAGATGTGATTTCCTTATCATTTAGATCATACATGTAAATTATTAGGCCATTCCAACAATCTTACATCATAAAACATAACATCAAAATTTAGATAAAATTGACAACTAAAAACATGAACAATACAGTATAATTCAAATATCTTTTTAATGGTGATAGAAATATCGGAATGACTTGATTTTTCATAAGGATGTTTTATAGCATAAGGAGATCACATCCATACGATTAAAACTTTTTAAAACATCTTTAGGTATTCCAAAAAATAGGGTGTCTAGGAGGGTGTTCCAAAATGGGGTGTTCACGGATCCGCTCCCTATATATATATACATACTCAATCTCGAATGATTAAGCAAAAGGTAAAATCGATTTGATCTATTTAACATCTAAAAGACAATAAAAAATCAGTTCAAACATTCTCTACAGTGAGTTTTTTTTTTTTTTTTTACACCAGAGAAACTTCTACCAACTTCGAGAGCTCTTGAAGACATATACCTTTGTGCTCTAGCAACAACTATTTCTCTGCCATATTCTACTCGATCCTGCGTAATGGGACCGATACCGGGTTCCAGGAGATTCAAATACTCAGCACGAATTATATCAATATTACATATAACCCCATTTTTTATCATGAAATCATGCATCAAATCCCTCTCTTCCTCAATTATCTTAACTTCTCTCACATAGAATGTTATAATTGTTGCCAACTCCTTCGTGTATACCTCACTTGCCGCAAGCCTATCCTTGTTCGGTACAAAGAGATCTGCAAAGTTAGCCCACGAACTCTACAATAAATCATTTTGTTTCTCATAATGAATTGTTAAAATATTGTTCTCAACAATCTTATTCATCAAACGGATCTCCAGTTTCGATTTCAATCCAATGAATTCCTTCAACATAGCCAGGGTTTTAGCCAACTTGACCTCTATCTTCATTTTTTGATCATTTAATTCCTCCACCTTACCATTTGAAATCGTCAAGTCCGCCTCCATTTTTGTCATAACTTCGGCCGAACGATTCTCATTATCCTAAAAAATAAACGAATCGGCCTCCAACTTCATTATTATCTCATTCAAATCTTTCTCATTATTCTGAGAGATCGCCAAATCGGCTTTTATATTTGTTATTCGATCGGTCAAGTTCTTCACCTCAACTACTAAATTAATCGAATCAACCGCCATTTTTATATTCAGTTCTGTAGAATTTTCCAATGCGTCGTGAGCTTTGTTTAAATCGAACACAAGCTTCTCATTAAGGTCGGATAGAGCTTTGTGATGAACTCAAACAGTTCGTAACTCTTCCTGCATAACAGATTGCTCTCTCAAAACATTCTTTAAGAACTTATGAAATATATTTCTCATACATAGCATTTCCTACATACAAACATTCTACATATTGTCAATTACATATTTTACAAAATTTTAAATTATAAATAAATCATCGACACACTATCATGAGCTGACGCTTCTCTGGCTTTTAAGTTATGCAAATTTTTTGCTCTGGCCGTCATATGCCCGATGATATCAGGATTGGGACAAATACCTCAACCTTCTAAAACCCTATCATTTAGCCCCCACTCACTATCTATCTCGACCTCTAGAAAGATAGTCAACATCACAAGGTCCTTAGTTACTTCTGGTGTATTCTCTCTAATACCGCCAGGTAGGAAAGGCCAAATTTTTAGATACCTACTCCTATCTTTTCTAACTACTTCGTCCTTTCAATTTTTTCTTTGACCCATCCTAGCTGTGCATCACATAAATTTCTCCAGTGTTCTTCACTAAGAGCTTTATATTTTCTCACCTGGGCCTCAGTATGTACAGTTACAAGAGCTGCTACAGCTAATGAGTTTCTCTCCTTAGCCAGTTCTTTCTTTAGAGTGTCAATAGTCAATCGCAGCTCGTTAACATCCTACAAACCACAATTTTTATATCAAACAAAAAAATTCATTTCACCAAAACCAACACTTACATTCCAACAAACACGAACAATTTTCTTTTTACATAAAATAAAGAGTTTCTAAATACCACACAAATATCTTAAACTATCTTCTCCTGTTCGTCCGCTTCACGGACTTCAGTCTGCACGATCGGAGTGATAGCATCAAGACCTTAAACAACCACTCAAGCTGGAGTCCTCCCAACATCGGCCTCCTCCTCTTCTCTATAAGGCCCCACGACATTCGCAGATCGTCCTTCCATAATCGCCATAATATCGGCTTTAGAATAGCCGTCCTCCTGGAGTCTATGAACCAGGTTGTCACGAGCAGAACTCACTTTGTTAATATTATTCGTAGACTCCCTTTCGAGCTTGTCCACGGTCACCTGAAAAGATGCCTTTAGATTGGTAACCTTAGCGCTCCACTTTACCCTCTCCTTCTCCAACTCCCTAGCCTACCTCTGTTCTAGCTCGGCAGTCCGCTTCTCCAAGAGTTCGCTCCCATCCTCGATGCCAAGAAAGAGAACCTTCAAAACGTGGGAATCTTGTACATAAACGATATAAGAATAAAGTAACAAATGGGGAAAGTTGTATGAATGACAATAACCAAGATATTACAACTTACCCTCTACAGTTTGGTTTCCACATAAGATTTTACTTGTGAAACATCTGACAGAACAAGGGCCCTTAATTTCCCTTCAAGCGCAAGAAAATCATCATCCACACTCGATTTTATCGTAGCCTCCTTCAGCTCGACAACAACCAGAGATGGAGAGCTGTCAACAAGCCTCCTCCTCTTGGAGGCAGTTTCGGCCTCATCACCTTCAGCGGTCCCAGACTCAGAAAGGGCAGTCTTCATACAAAAGGAACATTCGGGTCAAACTTCATAATATCTACTTATGTTCCTTAAATGATCTATGAGATAGATCCAGGACATCCTCATCAGCTCACTGCATACACCTGCCTCTCACCCAAATCAAGTTGTCATTCCACACCTTCCCAGCGGAGTCAAGGTCAAAAAATTGTGGTCAAGGATAAATTGAAGAAAAACAAGCACCCCCAGTGGCGCTAAAATATTTCACAACTATAATACTTCATCACATCTACCGAAGTAAATTTCCTCTCTTTTTCCTCCCCACCCCACTTCAAATTCAATGTTTTTCAAACACTGATAACCTCGTATACATTCCCATTCAACTGGGCAAGGCGGGCATTGATCCCATTCATTATACCTTTAGCAAAGTTGTTCAAAGGCACCATTAACCCATAATCGAACTAGAAAGGTAACACAGAAAACCCTTCTCTAGGTCATCCGACTCATCCCTATTAAAATAATCCAGAGACACGAAACTCAGATATTCCCTTAGCATTCTTCTCCTCCTATAAATTAGGTAAAGGATAGAACAAACTTTTCCCATCTTCATCAAAATACTCTGTAAAGACTCCCCCCCCCCTCCAAAAAAAAATGTAGCACTCTCATACCCCTTCTTTTTCTTTTCTGGAATCCGGAAGTTCGTCGGGTTCACCATTTTTTATCATTCTCCTAACTAGTTTCTCGGGGCTCACCACCGTACCTCAGCAAGCCGCACACTCCATTTTTAAGTCAAGATAAATCTTGGCGGATGACCCCTCAGTGTTAGTTTTACAGAATTCCCTCAAGGGATCTGAACCCTAGGGAAATCTATGAAGGATGCCAGGAAAATCAACCTGATCGTCATCATCACTCCCACCATCTACACTTAATTCATCCCCATCACCAGACAATACTACAATATCATTGGTCCTAGTACTTATGTGATCAACCTCAATAGAGGTCGAGTCCTCATTACCTACATTCTCCTCAACTATGGATCAAACAGAAGTAGTAGGATCTATCTCGAATGAAGAGCTCGAAATAGAGGGAATCCTACTTATTAATACTTTAGCACGCATTTACACCTATATAGAGGTCCAGGTATTTTATGAATTGCATGTGCATTTCCTTAAATCCTATTCATTTCGCATAGTAACTGTGAATACATTACTTAAAGTACTATACTAATAGAACAGATAAAACAAAAAACCTGTTTTCCTAGAATTCCAGTACATGACAAAACTTTCCCAATAAGGAACACAGTATTCAAAATTCAAAACACAAAACGAGGGAAATAGTCAAAATCACACACAAAGATTGCAACACGCGAATAAGAAAAATCAAAAAACACAGATAAACTAGCCTTCAATGGCCGAATGTGAATCATGCACAACACTCCTCTCCTCCTTCACAACTTGCTTTGGCAACAAATTTCCTTTCTCCTCCAAAAAATATACTACTTCTCTATAAGAGCAATGATTTGTCTCTTGTTTTCTCTCACTAAAAACTTTACACTTAGTTTTTTTTTCTCTCTCTAGATCTTTGTCTCTCTGAATTCTGATACCGTTTTAAGGAAAAAAGAGAAGCAGTATTTATAACACATTTCTCTAACCGCTGACAATTTTTGGGGCTTGTGCAAGCCACCCTCAGTTTTACAACCGATGCGTCCTTTCCACTTTTTCTGTCAGACTACTCATACCTTTTTTTTGAAACTGTCCCATTTTCATCATTACCATCCTTATAATTAAAAACCTCTCTCTCTCTCTCTCTCTCTCTCTCTCTCTCTCTCTCTCTCATCCTCCTCTCATACTTCCCAGCATCCATGACAATAAAGGTCGTTGCACAAAATTCAAGCTTCTACTTGAAACTTTTTTACAAATCGCTACATACTCCTACACATCTAACGATTCTCACAGAACGATAATACCTATTTACAATTACACGGACGAGAATACCAATGGATACAAATATTCAAAATTTAACTATTTTACCAGAATCGTGTTAATTAAGGAGAAAATTACGACAAGTCAAACTGAAAGTAATATTTCTTTATTTTCACAATTTCATATTAAATTTGACATAAAACATCAATCGAACTTCTAGAATTGGTTGCATTTAAAACAACCGAGATGCCCTATAGCACCACACTTAATCACTTCACCACCACCAATCATCTCGTCCTCATCAGCTATCTCGTCCAGGGCAATCTCTCTTACAGCAATCTTTCGAGCTTCAGGTTCGACAATCATATCACGAAACACATCACACCAAAAATGTCGGTCCACCTCGACTTCTCTTTCCTTCGTGTTCAAACCTTCCACCTGCAAAACAGAAATAGGCAGTTTGGCATCATAACCGAGCCGCCCAAAAAATCGTTCACGTACTTTTACAACCTTTATCGCCAAATGCCCCTCAACTGCGTGACGAGCCCTCTGAGAGCAAGTCCTCACCATGATTACTGAATCTAATTTCTTGTATAAACTCCCTCTATTTATAGATACAGAGTAGGATATCGCCAAATCCCAAATATTACGACACACAAATACTCAATGATAACAATAACAGCTATCACAGATATCCACAGCAATAGCACAATTAACTTACAACCATCAATCTTAAGCTCGAGATAAAATCCAAGGTTTCACGAGCTCATAGGGCTCCATAGTTCATGACCGTTCTTTAACATAATATAAGGTACACTGAATTACGAATACAGTTCGACAAATGTGACAACATCAGTTCGAGAAAAAAATTATTATCTCAAAAAATATATATATTATTACTATAGAAACTAATCACAGACAAGGCACCCACGGGACTTCTTTGGAAGAACGCCAACAGCTTCGTCCTCCTCCAAGATAACCTGCTCCGCAACGTGACGCAGACCGTCCCTACGCAACTGCACCATCTTAATGATATAGTAAAGTTGAACCATCTGGAAGGAGTTTTCATCAGCCTCCTCCACCTCATCCTCAGTCATGTCATGGTAAGTAGGCGGGACAGGGATAGAAGTCTCATCGGCGAGGGAGTGGGTCCCAAAGTACTGGAGTTGCAGCTTTTGTATCTTTTCCAAAACTTTAGCCTCTCGGGTTTGGCCTCTAGTGGTCACCATTGTCGTTTGCACACAAGAATATCAGAAGACAGGAATGTACTTGAATGAAGAATGATGGTCAGAAGAACAGTACAAATACTTATAGCCGTGAGTATATTCAATGTTGGTAATCAATTCCAAAGCAATCACCATTAAAAACAACAGTTTATGGGAATTCCAACAGTCAACATCAATGACAGCAATCCAGTCTCCAACAGTCAGCAACAATTCCAACAAATGGGAATTACACGTCAGCAAATTCAACATTCAATTCGACAAACAAACTGGTTCAATTCCCAACAACAAGCTCGATTTGAACTTCTCAACTCAAGCCACCCGTGCCTTCAGTTGAGAGGGGGCGATTGCAGGGACCTGTCCTTCGAACTAGAGTAATAACGAACTATTGCAATACCATACTCATGTAAAATCTACATGGCATACACCCTATCGATATTGACACCTGGACCACGGACTAAAAAGGAACGTGGCTCGAGCACTCTAATAGAACATAATGAGTCAAGGACACCTACCCCACCAGTAGCTGGCAATTACAGGAAAAACCTCCACTCTTTCCCCTAATCCAGCAGAACGTGTTAGCACACACGAACTGAGGATGAGATCTATAAAAGGGATAACAGAGAAAGGAGAAAGGGACCGATAAATTTTTACTCAAAGGACCTCAATTGTAGTTAAACATTCATTAGTCTTCTAAAATAAAGCTATTTCTTTAAATCCTCGAGCTGAGGTCATAGTTTTTACCTATTCAGAGGTTTCCACGCTAAAACTTGTGCCATCTTATATTGTCTATTTATAAATATTTGTGTCACGGGTACACTTGGTGTAAGAGGCCATTCGGGCTACGAATTTAGGTCCTTACAGTAGCCCATACAGAAAACCATATAACTCTACCATAGTATACGATCCATGACCTAAACCAAAAGAGTAACCAAATACAAACTTTCCATGGTGATCTCTGACTACTCCACCAGCTCTACTTTGCCTCGAATCCAAGGATGAACCACCTGTGTTCAACTTGAACCATCATGCCTCAGCTTTGGGGTTAATTGTCTTTTTGGACATTTGAGAACATTTAAGGATAATAATTCACCAAAAACTTGAGAACAATATTAACTTGATCATCATGTCTTGTAATCCCTGATAAACATGTGAATAATGTCACCAGCAACCATATGATTGTCATCACATTTGGCACCACATCTGGACCTCCATAGTTACATGTAATGAAAGTAGGTAAAATACCTTTGATGATTCCTATTTGAGATTGAAGATTGGATGAGTTGAACCGCACATTTTATCTGGCCCTTATTGGTTGATTGATGATGCAAGGCGCTCCACAAGCACTTTAGAAAAAACTTCCACACAGTGTTAGCTAAATCACTGTTAACAAAAATATGATCAGTCTTCATACTCACCTTGAATATAGCACATGCACTTCGATACAAGAGCAACATGGTTATGAATTAAGCTATCTAGAGGACCTACTTCCTTCCACACTTTCCAATTAAAAACTGGAAGAATCTCGTGCCAACAACACTGCAACCTTGCAATATTTTGAACTACATCTCCAGAATTCCCATGCGATGATGCTAAATTTGCCATCACAGGTGACAGGAGGGGTCCTATATTGGCAAGTCTTTTTCACTTGTAAGAAAGATTCTTTGAGTAATGATCTGCTTCCAATCTTTATGGATGGCTTGCTGAAGTTTTTGCCAATGCCACAGCCCATTGTTATCTACAATTTCATTTACTTGAGTTCCTTGAGTACAGTCAAGATTTAAAATATCCATGAGAACACCTTCACCTGTGAAATCAATGCTCCAAAGATCCAGTTTGGCCTTACCCAGTCTCCCTGAAGTATTTGCCTTAACGGTTTCAAGAAGATCCTGTATGATTCACCATGGCCCTTGAGTCCCTTCGCTCTGAGTCCAGTTTTCCAACGCCAACCCAGGAGTCATGCATTGCTGGCTTATTAGGACGCTAGGATGTTGGCTACGTCTGCGTACATAGAAAAGGAGAGAGAATCAATGTATCTTCGAAATATCAGAACCCTCATCACTAGGAGCTTGCTAGATTTTGAGTGATAGCTAAGATTTTTTTTTTTATTATTTTGTAACTAGAGGTATCCGGGCCAATGGCCCGCGGACCGTCAATTCCCGACTAGATCCTCTAGGGCTCATGCAATAGCCTGCAAACCACATGAACCGGGCAAGCCGACACAAGGCCGACGGGTTCATACCAACCTCGAATCCCACACAGAGGTGAGAGTCGAACCCTTGACCTCCCAATAGTGATAGCTAAGATTTAAATTCATCTGGGACTCTCTCAGCCCTCTTTTACTATAGGACCGCAGCCCACCTATCGAACCTGACCTCTTATTCCTGCATTCTCAAGCCAACAAATGATGATCAGGTGAATACATAGATGAGTAGTACCCTTTATTGCATTGTTCAAGTCAAAAACCTCTAGACTACAATGAAAAGGTTAGCTTTTTGGCGCTTGGGATGGAAAACAGTCCTAAAAGCCTATCTATCTCAAAACCATTCAATAGGCCATTTGGTACTCAAATTGTGGCAAACATTTCAGCACAAAATATTATAACAATGTGACCATCACAGAAGAGCGAAAAACATAGGTTTCTATAATCATACTGGAGCTAACAATCATAAGTAGATTATTTTTTTTATAAAATGATTTGCCACACCTTTCTCACCGAAAAAAATGCTTAGAATGGATATCTGCTATGCAAATTGTTTGGTTGTTCAGGCCACCCGAATAACACGTAACAAGTACCCAACTCTTAGCATTATATTTTTAATTGTTTTTAATTTATACAACTAAACTGAATGCCCTTTGTAAATAATCGTAACAGATGATGACTTGGATAAACAAATTACATGTATGACGGGGATGGAAAGCTTTCTCCGACGCCGAGACCTTCCAAGTTTCTATCGAGCGAAAGAACTCACTGATCCTGCGCTACAAATTGTGCACAGTGAATCCTGTAAATCAATGCAAGCATCCGCTTTCATACTCAACACAATAGAGGAGCTTGAAGAGTCAATGCCCTTTCATATTGAATCTTTCGTACGTGCAAAAGTTTACACAATTGGACCTCTCAATGCTCTCCTAAGCTCCAAGCAAATCTCAGCTTCCTCCACTAGTCTATGGGAAGTCGACAGGAGCTGCTTGACATGGCTCGACTCACAAGAGTTGAAGTCCGTTGTGTATGTCAGTTTCGGTAGCCTTGCCATGGTTATGGCAGATCAATTGTTAGAGTTTTGGTATGGTCTAATAAACAGTGGGAAACCATTTCTGTGGGTCATGCGGCCGGGTTCTATCATTGGAGAGCGTCAGATCCCGGAGGAATTGTTGGTGGCAACTAAGGAGAGGGGGTGCATGGTGGATTGGTCCCCGCAAGAGGAAGTTCTTGCACACCCGTCTGTTGGGGGGTTTCTGACCCATAGCGGCTGGAATTCAACCTTGGAGGCTATAACTGCTGGAGTTCCAATGTTATGTTGGCCATATTTTGGGGACCAACAAATAAATAGTAGGTACGTAGGCGAAGTGTGGAAGAACGGAATTGATATGAAAGATATGTGTGATCGATCGATTATTGAGAAGATGGTGAGGGATCTGATGGAGGATAAAAGAGACGAGCTGATGAAATCTTCCGTAAAATTTGCAGAGATGGTGAGAAGTTCTGTTAAGGAAGGCGGGTCTTCTTTTCGTAGCTTTGAGCTCCTAGTTGAAGATATAAGCTCGAGCTTATAAATATTCCTGTCATTGTGTTATGGTCTTGTGTTTCTTTTGAGAAGCTAATTTATAATTGTAGCGTCGATTGTGTTTGTTAATAATTGGTATGAATAAAGAGAATCTTCTGGTCTAATGAGAGTCATTGAGCTCTGCAGTGCATTGTTTGTATACCCGAATCTATTTGAAGTGGCTTTTAAGTACAGAAAATTAAGAGTTCAAGTTCAGGTGATGCTAGATACTATAACACTAAGCAAAACTAGAGGATCAATCCTATTATTAAGCAACTGGAGAAGTTCAAGTTCAGGACAAATGCTTGAGACAGCCCTTTTTTCACGTAAACACGTAGGGTTCAGTAACATCCTATTCCTTTTTTCCCGTCCTTTTAATTCTGTTTATTTGATTTATATATTACTTTTGATTTTTTTACATGTTTAGCAGTTTTTATCTTTTACTTTCTTTATTATGTCTGTACAAGAATTTCTTGTTCTTGTTGATTTGGGGCTTCTTAATAGATGGCTTTGTGCTGTAACACACCTCAGACATCGTCATGGCAGCCCTGGGTATCTAAACTAGTCGACTAGAGATGCTAAATCCTGATATGAGGGATAACAACTAAACAACACGGCCCATTGTTTTCTGAGTAGCTCTGGAAGAGGACAACTCGGCTAAATGACGCCTGCACAATCCATTTATTGTGGAGATGCCTCATGAAGTCAGCAATGAACGATTCTAATTGTCGATTATGATTTTGAATTGTTGATTTCTATTTATACACCTTTATTCATTGATTTGCATCTTTTTACTCAACAGCAGAGGAAGACGAAAAAGAAACTAGATGGATCCCCAACAAGTCCCGCATGTGCTAATCTTCCCATTTCCCTTACAGGGGCATGTTAACCCTATGCTCAAACTTGCTGAGCTCCTCTCCATTACCGGAATCCACGTAACCTTCCTCAACACCGACTACAACCACCAACGACTAGTTAAGTTCACAGACTTTAGCTCCCGTTTCTCGCAGTTTCCTGGTTTTCGCTCCGAAAGTATAAATGATGGTCTTCCTGATGATCAGCGTCAAGAGGTTAACTCCTTCGTGAAACTGTTCTTTGCAATGAGAACGGTCGGACCACCTATTTTCAGACAGATGCTAATTTCGAGTAGAGAGAAATCTAAGGAATGGCCGCCAATAACATGTATTATAGGAGATGGGATTATGAGTTTCACGAACGATGTAGGGAAGGAACTTGGAATCCCAAACATTGATTTTCACACTCACAGCGCTTGTTGTGTGTGGCCTTATCTTTGCATTCCAGAAATGATTCGAGAAGGTGAATTACCATTTAAAGGAGGTAGGTATTATCTTTTATTTTTTCCTTTTTTCTTTTATTTTCTTGACTAATCAGGGCAATCCAGGTTTATGATAATGACCACTTAAACGACTAATCCCTGAGGCATGTGATGTTCCCATAGACACCCATGCCAGGCAAGTCAAGATTTATCTTGACGAGGAACCCACAGGTGGTCTCCCGTTGCTAACCCAAAACTAAGTTCCTGGCTTCCCCATGCTAACCCATTTGCATTACACTTGCAGTTGACGCTTATCATGTTCATTCTGTTTTAGTTTTTGATTTGTATAAAAGTGTTGCAGATGCTGACATGGATCACAAAATAACATGTGTGCCGACAATGGAAGATTTTCTCCGACGCCGAGACCTCCCAAGTTTCCTAAGAGAAGCCGCAGATACCACTATGCAATCACTATATAATATGTATGGCAAAACAATTGGTGTCTCTGCTATCATACTCAATACCGTAAAAGAACTTGAAGAACCTGTTCTGTCTCGTATCGAATCACACTTGCTCACAAAAATTTATACAATTGGACCCCTCCACGCCCTTCTAAGATCCCAAAAAAGCTCGACTTCCCTTAACAGTCTTTGGAAAGTTGACGGGGACTGCTTGACGTGGCTCGACTCCCAACCATTAAAATCCGTTGTGTACGTCAGTTTTGGCAGTATTGCCGTCGTGACAGCAAATCAATTGTTGGAGTTTTGGTACGGTCTTGCAAACAGCGGGAAAATGTTCTTGTGGGTAATGAGGCCGGATTCTATAATTGGAAAAGACGGAGAGAGTGAGATTCCAGAAGAGTTGTTAAAGGCAACTAAGGAAAGGGGGTGCATGGTTGAATGGTCCCCGCAAGAGAAGGTTCTTGCACACTCGTCTGTTGGTGGGTTCCTGACCCACAGCGGTTGGAATTCGACTATGGAGGCTATAGCTGCAGGAGTTCCGATGTTATGTTGGCCTTATGCTGGCGACCAACAGATTAATAGTAGATATGTAGGTGAGGTATGGAAAAACGGGATTGACATGAAAGATACATGTGATAGATCAACAATTGAAAAGATGGTGAGAGATCTAATGAAGGACAGAAAAGATGAGCTTATGAAGTCGTCCATGAGACTTGAGAAAATGGTGAGAAGTAGTGTTGAGGAAGGTGGGTCTTCGTTTTGTAGTTTCGAGCGTCTGGTTGAAGATATAAGATTGATGAGCTTCTAAGTATTCCTGTACTTATGTTGTATTGCTATTGCCCACAGGGAGCCTAATTTTTCATTGCAATTTGAACTGCGTCTATCAATAAAGATCCGGAAGTAATGTATTCTCATTTTTGGAAAATTTGTTAATGATTTTAACTCGCCATTTAGCTAACTATAATGGATACACTAAAAATTATAATGGATATTATGCTATACTTTAACTAGCTATATTCGAACTCTTCAAACTCCTCTATTCTAGTATTAACTCTATTTGATCCAATAACCACCCCTTTTTTGTCGTAACTTCCATACACTGTTTTTGCTAATCCCTTTCTACGTCATCAGCCAAAGAATCAATTAGATAGCAGTCATCGTAAATGGCTTGAGAAGCACCATATAATTCAAACTTTGTAGCATCAGCTTCTACGTTAGATAACTTCTCGTTACTATTCAACTCTTCTGCCTCAACTTCATCTGCCCATAACCCATTTGAAGCGAGTATGTTAGGCTCCACTACTGTGTTTTTATCCTTGACCACTAGTGCTGACAAGCCAGCTAAAATATTAGGGCATCTTCTATGCACCCCTTTTATTCTTCAATTTCCAAACCTTGCCTTACTCCTCCTGTTCAAACTCATCTACCCAATTCCCTGGAGTAACAATCAGAGCCTTAATTCGGAGCACATGTGGAAGTACATGTATATCAACTTTCCACTATCAGGGGTATCTGTAACTAGTCGATTGGATATGCTAAATCCATATATGAACAAACAGGTATAATTCCTTCGATCACAAGGATAAGTAGCTTTGGAAGAAAGAGTCATCCTTGGATTGCAAGGGTAAGTAGCTTTCGAAGAAGGCAACTCTTTCAACGTGACGTCCACAGCTATTAGTCTACTGAAGATGCTCCAAGAAAAATATCTGAATAGCTACAAGACGGATAAACGGTTCCAAAGGTAATCACACACAAAAAAAAAACAATATGTATCTAAACATCCTCTATTAGGTGTTTTACATATTTTCATTCACGAGTAGCAGAAGTAGAAAAAACGAGATGGATCTCAAACAAGACCTACACGTACTAATCTTCCCGTTTCCATTACAAGGTCACCTCAACTCTATGCTCCATCCAGCTGAACTCCTCTGCTTAGCCAGACTTCACGTAACCTTTCTCAACACTGACTACAACCACCAACGACTTGTTAAATTCTCAAATGTTAGTTCCCGATCCTCCCGGTTTTCGCTTTGAAAGTATATACGATGGTCTTCCTGATGATCACCGACTCGAGGCTGACTTCTTCATGGAATTGTTTGTTGCAATGAATACAGTTATAAAACCTGTTTTCAGGCAAATGCTTATATCGAGTACAGAGAGAACTAAAGAATGGCCCCCAGTGACGTGTATTATAGCAGATGGAATTTTGAGTTTCACGATCGATGTAACAAAAGAGCTTGGAATCCCAAATAAAGCTTTTTGCACTAATAACGCTTGCTATCTGTGGGCTTATTTTTGTATACCGGAACTGATTCTAAAAGGTAAATTGCCATTTAAAGGTAGGCCTCTTCTCTTGATTGACTTATTTACTAGATAATTCCTTGAAGATGCTTTAAAAAATGTTGAATGATGTCTGGATATGCTTTGCGACAATAACATGAAATATTGGGAACCGGGTGTTCACCCGATTCATAATTTGTCCCCACTCGACTACTCCCTTAAGTCCCCATTATGAACACTAGTCTTGCATAGTCCATTTAACTCAGGATTTTTCCTGGTGGATCGTCGCCGTTGGTCCTGGTTCAATACCAGGATCTCTGCTTCATCAGGCACAATCCGTAACTTTGCAGTAACCCCTGTTGAGCCGGCCCAGAATGCCTGCTTCATAAGGCACATCTCTTTCAGTTTTCAGTTTATATTCTAGTCGAGTAAAAGGACTACATATATAATCAATTGTTGCAAATGCCGACATGGATCACCAAATTACATGTGTGCCAACAATGGAAGACTTTCTCCGACACCGAGATCTCCCAAGTTTCCTGCGAGCGCCAACAAATACTTGCTATACAATCAATCTACAAAGAATATTGCAAAACAATTGGTGCCTCTGATATCATAATCAACACCATGGAAGAGCTTGAAGAATCAGTTCTGTCTCACATCGAATCGCTCTTACTCACGAAAATTTACACTATTGGACCCTTCCATGCCCTTGTAAGATCTCAAAGAAGCGGAAGTGCTTCCTCTAATAGTCTTTGGGAAGTGGACGGGAGTTGCATGATTTGGCTCAACTCACAAACATTGAAATTCGTGGTGTACGTCAGTTTTGGTAGCATTACCGTGATGACTGCTGACCACTTGCTGGAGCTTTGGTACGGTCTTGTAAACAGCGGGAAGCCGTTTTTGTGGGTAATGCGGCCTGATTCCATCACTGGAAAAAATGGGGAAAGTCAGATCCTAGAGGAATTGTTAGAGGCCTTAAAAGAAAGGGGGTGCATGGTGGATTGGTGCCCACAAGAGGAGGTTCTTGCACACCCATCAGTTGGTGGTTTTTTAACTCACAGCGGCTGGAATTCGACGTTGGAGGCTATAACTGCTGGAGTTCCAATGTTGTGTTGGCCGTATTTTGCAGACCAACAGATCAATAGTAGATAGATAAGTGAAGTTTGGAAGATTGGACTTGATATGAAGGATACATGTAATAGATCGACGATTGAAAAAATGGTGAGAGATCTAATGGGGGATAAAAGAGAGGAGCTAACAAAATCAGCAAAGAAGATTGCTGAAAAGGCGAGAAGGTGTGTTGAGGAAGGTGGGTCTTCATTTCATAGCTTTTTGGGACTTATTGCAGATATAAAATTGATGGATTTAGAAGTGTTTCGATAAATACATTGGAGGATACTTGAGAGTGAATTTTGGTTGTATATGAGCTTATGAAATAGGGTCGTACTGATAAAGAGTTGTTCAATAACTTGTGGGTTGTATATGGGCTTAACTTTGTAATCTGCAACACAGAAGAGTTGCACCTTAGCATTCTATTGCTGAATCGCAAGATCTTTCCAATTTTACCTTCCCTCTTGAAAAAAAAAATCCTCTAAGAATTTAAGACCACAACGGAATCTCTAAGATCTTAAGGTTAATTAGAATGCCTAACCGTTATAAATTGTCTCTCTATCTCAAAAATCAAATTGGATTAACTTCCCAAATCTTTTATATGCGCTTCTTCTTTATATATACCCAATTACCCACTCTCTTCTCACAGAAGCTCCCTAAGCAAACAACTTACAAACTCACACCTACTAACAAAATATCTCCTAAGTTTAGAAGGAAATCGTCAATCCTGGCAAACATTCCGTTCCCTACATAAAGTTATATTACTCTTCGGCTCAACGGGACAGAATGGCATTTAGTCTCTCAAAATAATTGTTTAAAAAAGAGATGGAGTGTATTGAAACAATGACAAGTGTGACAGATATGGGTGATACTTACATCTACTCGCATTAATCTAGGAATGATAGAAAGAGCTGAGGTGAAACTGAAGCATAAAGTAGACGGTCTGTGTATTAACTCTGGTTATCTAGTGGTGAATATTTGAAGTTAGCTATTGGAGATTTTCTTTTTCATTTTTTCATAATTGTTCTGATTGTGGAATTTTGTAATTTTATTTAGTATTTAGTATTAACACTGGTTATTTATGACTAGAACTTAGAGAGAACCTAGGGGGTTGATTATACGTTAACCACAACGCCATACAAAACCAGGCCTAGCCATCTTGCCATCGGAGGCGTTGAACACCCAATCAGATCGCTCCCATTCCATGTGACAAAATGACCATAGACATATAGAAACCTTGACACTTGGGTAAAAATAAATAAACTCAAATTTACGTAACAATATTTGAGGTAAAGGATACAGAACGGTAAATGCCAATGTACCTTTTGGATTCTCTCATACAAGCATTTTTGGTCCACTTGCCCTCTTCCTTGTTATATAATACAACAGCTTTCCGCCTAACAAGTTTCATAAATAACAAAAAGAAAATATGAATAATAAACCAATAACACAATACAAATTAGATAAAGTCCTAACAGTGTAACACATGAAAAAAAAGCAACTAAAACTGATTAAATTGAATACTGCATCAACTCAAAAAATACACAGTACATCGGCCCATAATTAGTTAAACACCACATTAAATCAGACTGCCTTTGCTTGAAGATGATAAATGAAAAGAACAAAGAAAGCATCTCGATAAATTCGTCTGAGACGACGTAAATATTCCTGCATTGGTTTGAGATGAGGCTGGAGAGAAAGAGGAGAGAGGGAAGAGAAAAGATTGAGGAGGGAAGAGAAGAATGGAGGAAAAAGAGGAGAATTTTACGGTTGTTTTGGGTTACATATACAATTTTAGTGACATCTTTAGCATTTACTGTGCCTACGTCATTCGATAATGCAGAACGGTCTCAGTTGCCCGGAAATATTTGTGAATCAAGTATGTGGGCAACAACATCTAGACAGAAAGGGTATATTAATTGGACATGAGAATGGCAAGGTTTCTGGAGAAGACAACTCGTCCATGTTACCTTTACATTTAAAAATACCATATGGTATCATAAGTCAGGCTTCACGAGGTCACTCTGAAAACCTACAGCTAATTATTCACTTCTAAAATGAGTCATCCTAGACAGGTAAACGGCTTAGATTACGCTTTGATTTCTCTTTATAGAGCAAAATCAATGAACTAGTAATCAGTTGCCTTGCAGGAAGAAGAGGAAAAACAAACCCGATGGAGCTGAAACAAGTCTCACATGTGCTAATCTTCCCATTTCCGGCACAAGGACACGTCAACACCGGGTTGAAACTAGCAGAACTCCTATGATAGGAGTTGAAACTAGCAGAACTCCTATGCTTATCCGAACTCCATGTCACCTTCCTCAACACCAATCACAATCATGAAAGATTAATTAAATACACAGACGTCAGCTCCCGGTTCACCAGATTCCCCGGGTTCTGCTTCAAAACTATAGTTGATGGCTTACCCCATGATCACCGTCGGGAAGGTGAATTCTTCAGGGAAATGTTCAGTGCAATTAGTAAAGTTGCAAAGCCGATTTTTTGACAAATGCTTATTTCGGGTAGAGATAGAGAGGTGAGGCGTGGCCTCCAGTGACGTGCATCATTGCAGATGGGATATTGACATTTACGATCGATGTAGCAAAAGAGCTGGGGATTCCGAGCATAGCTTTTCGCACGGTTAGTGGATATTGCTTATGGATTTACTGTTGTATGCCAGTTCTTATTGAAGCTGGGGAATTGCCAATCAAAAGTATGTATGCTAAATTCTGTGTTTTCAATTATGGATCAAAATCCCCTCATGGAGATCATATTGTCCAAGAAACAAACAATGCAACGTAAACTCTCAACGTGGAAGCAAAATTGAGAAGTCTATTAAGCTAATTTAGACCTAATTTAATATTAGGGTTTTCTCTAACTCTAAAACACAAACTAAAGCATAAGCTAAATAACTTAATCTAATTTCTTAACTTCAACTTCAACAACCAAATAAAATAGAGAACCTAGCCTCCTTTTTATAGAACACGAGGGGGATTAGAATTAGCAACCCTAATTCTAATCTAAATAGAAATCTACTCAAATTGGGAAAACTTCCTCTTTAACCTTATGTTGGTTAAACAAGCAAGTCCCTAAATTCTACTAAGCATCTCCAGCAATGGAGAGGCTTGAATCAAAAGAACATAAATAAATATAACCGTAGACGGTGATAACGACCATTAGAGAACGATTCACATCAAATCCCTCCCTCTGCAGAAGATTTCGACCACGAAATCAGCAAGTTTTTGGAACATCACGGAACTAGGAACTCCCTGAAGTGGCATACCCGTCTTCAAACCTCGAATTCTACAGCAAAATTTACCGTAAACCAAGGTCGTACCAAAGTGCGGGGGTAAGATGTTTTTACCAAGATCGTTATAATGATTGACGCCCAAAACTGAAGAAAACATTACGATCAGCGTTGTAAAATTCGCTAAAAATTCCTCCCAAAATGGGTCAACATACTCTTTCTTAATGACCTCTTCTGGATACTCGTCAAATATTGAGGGTTTATCCCAATCAACGAGTGGGAAAATTTTGCAATCCTGTGTGAAAGTAGGATTCCTAAGAGCCTGGTTGGACATGTGATTTCCATGCGGGTGGTGGGTTGCGTGTAGCGTACGTGTCATTGAAAACTGGGTCTGGAGCGGTACCGTGGGCAAGGGCTGGATTTGGTTTGGAGTCACAACCTGGATTGCTTTTGAAGTCAAAAATTTCCTACCAAAATTTGAAATATGGGGTAGAAGTTGGTGGGCCTGCATGGTAAAATAGGTCGGTGGTTGGTCACGTTGGTGAACCGTGGGTTGGGTTTGGGCCAGGTACAGTTCGGGTCGGTCACGAGTATGGAATCTCTTGAAACAACATATGTAAGTCATGTGTTTGATTCCTTTCTCTCTCCCCAAACCTTGTTTTGCAACCTCAACTTCGTTTTTCTGGTTTTGTGAACCGAAACCGACCGAAACTTCGATCATGGATTCTTCTTGGACCACTGGATTTCCCACATTCAATGCCATCTTCCTTCCTCCTTCGTTTGCGATCTCTGCAACTGTGGTTTTGATTTCTTCTAAAACAAGTTTACTGTAAAACCCTAAGCTCCAATCTTCTCGTTGTAAAGATTCGATTCGGTAGTGGTTGTTGCATGGACCACATAGAAGAGCGTCTTTCTCCTTTCTCTCGCATCTGATATTCGACCCATCGCAAGACCTGCAAAGACTTTGACAAGGTTTTCAAACCTTGTCTCAATTCCGGTTGGAGCTCCAACCGGAGAAACCCACTGGACGTCAAGGGGATCTTCAGTATCCTCTCCGTCTCTGATTAGTCTCCTCCCTGCGACTTTCTCTTCTATTTGTGAACCTGCAAAAAGAACTTTGCGATCTCCATTACTGGTGGAAGCAAAACTTCCATTAGC
Organism: Kingdonia uniflora; assembly: GCA_014058105.1. NCBI lineage: Eukaryota > Viridiplantae > Streptophyta > Magnoliopsida > Ranunculales > Circaeasteraceae > Kingdonia > Kingdonia uniflora. The sequence continues at coordinate 2,490,221 of JACGCM010001144.1, read as the reverse complement.
ATCGGCAACTTCACGGTCTGGATCGGGTGTGCGATTCGTTCTGGCCTAATTTTTTAGAGGTTTATAACCCACACGCCACCCATGTGAGCAGCCCCGCACGCGAGAGTCTCTTGCATCTTCTTCACTCGCGAACTCTTCTTGCTCTTTCAAACATGTGATCAACCCGTTATCAGGGTTTTGTATTGTTTTGACCGGTGATGACGAAACTGTCGTTGGCCCAAATTGGTCCTTAAGGTGAGAGGGTAAAAATTCTTTTGAAACTAAAGCTTCGACTAACTTATCAAACTTGGTATTTAACTCTTTGATCATCGTAACCATCTCGTGGATCTGGAAATTTGAACTACTCCAAGGAAAATTTAACAGACTTTGATGTCAATTTAACGTAAACTCTCAACGCGGAAGCAAAATTGAGAAGTCTATTACGTTAATTTAGACCTAATTTAATATTAGGGTTTTCTCTAACTCTAAAACACAAACTAAAGCATAAACTAAATAACTTAATCTAATTTCTTAACTTCAACTTCAACAACCAAATAAAATAGAGAACCTAGTCTCCATTTTATAGAACACATGGGGGATTAGAATTAGCAACCCTAATTCTAATCTAAATAGAAATCTACTCAAATTCAGAAAACTTTATTTTTAAACTTGTGTTGGTTAAACAAGCAAATCCCTAAATTCTACTGAGCATCTTCAGCAATGGAGAGGCTTGAATCAAAAGAACATAAATATACATAATCTTAGACGGTGAGAACGATTCACATCACAATGTTTGTTGATTTCTAGTGAGGCGGCCCAATATGATGAGGCCTGTAATTGGTTATTTCATTTTGAAGGTATTCTAGTGTTGACTCTTTTTACAAGAGCATGCATGTAAAATCTGAAATACCTAGGAATTGTAGTATGGCAGGCCGTGGGTTTTGTGGAATACTAGAAACTAGGAATTGTGGTTACTTTTTATGGGTAGGTGAAGGTAGTCTTTATGGAGCCTGCCGTAAACTCTCAAAATGAGGCCCTCCCTACATATCCACATAAATGTAGAAATAAGAAGTGGAGGAAAATATTTATATTCCAATATTTTAATTATTACAAGCTTTATTGCTCTTTATATAACAGGGGGTCACTAAACTACTTATATTACTAACCAATGTGGGACTAAAGGAGGAGTATATGTGTAGACACACTTCCCCCTCATGTTCGTATCAAGGTGGATGACAATAAAAGAACAAATAGATAGTCCCTCGCAAAGGTACAATCACTCCCTCACTAATAAAAAATTAAAGCTCCCCCTGATAAACCTTCTTCCAGTATTTTCTTTTGCAGTAGCAAAAACATTTCAAAACTTCACACATCGCAATAATATCCGACTTGCCATTTTTCCCACACGTGTTTTCATAACCAAAATTGTGAAATCGGCGGCAGCTACCGACTTGCCCATTTTCTCACGTAAGGATAATATGAATATCTTGAATAAATACTTAGAAAATAAAGACACTTAGGTAAAAGTAAAAAGACTGTAAAAGAGAAGATCAGTCGAGGAAGAGAGAATCACTAGAGATGATCACTTGAAAGAGAGAAAAAAGAAGAAAAAAAACTCAAATAATAGATAATCGCTCGAGGAAGAACGAATTACTCGAGGAATAGAGAATCACTCAAGGAAGAGATGATCGTGGTTGAAGGAATTCAACATCTTCACCCAGTCCACAGAAGAAATCGCAGCTCGCAACAAAATATAATAGAAAAGATCACATCTAGTGATAGGAATATAGGCCTCAAACCACATTAGCGATGAAAGAATAAGTAAAAAAATTATAGTGATTCAAAGAGAAATCACTAGAAAAAGCGATAAAAATCACCAAGGCTTGTCAATTTTCTCTTAAAAAAACCTCAATTTTTGAACTACAGCTTGTGAACTATGCGGAAAAGAAATAAGATAATCACTAGAGGAAAAGAGAAAATCACTCTAGGAAATAAAAATCGTTTTGAGGAGTAATAAATCACTCAAGGAAAAGAAGCATCTCATGATCGTGGTGGAAAGTAGTTAACGCCTTCATCCGATCCAAGGAAAGAAATCGCATCTCGCGACAGGTACCAAAAAAAATCGCCTTTTACGAAAAACAAGAGATAATCGAGTCCATAATATATATAGAGAAAGAGTTTAACTAGTCAATCAGGTCAAACTAAGTCGATGGGGAAGCGAAAGCGGAAAAACAAAATAATGTTAGGTCGACTTCAAGCGGCATGGCCGCCATTGTGAAGCGAAATAACGTTAGGGGCTAAATAAGAAGCAAACCTAAAAAAAATCTAGAAAGATTGAAAAAAAAAGATAAAAGACAACCTACTTTAGTTGTCCGACGACGACAAAAGCCGCCGCCGGCGGAAGCATAAAGACCTTAAGTCGTCTACAAGATCGAATAGGCTCTTATACCATGTAGAAATAAGAAGTGGAGGAAAATATTGATATTCCAAGATTTTAATTATTACAAGCTTTATAGCTTTTTATATAACAGGGGGTCACTAAACTACTTCTATCACTAACCAATGTAGGACTAAATGAGGAGTATATGTGCAGACACACTATATACTCCAACAATAAAAATTTTGCAAGTAACCAAGAAAACACAATTCCAACTATCCACACAAAGTTTGCGTACATAGATAATTACTAAAAATTGCTTATATAAGTTAAGCGAAGGTATTCTTTAGGGGCATAAAGGTGAAATAAGGATTAGACCTGCGTTGGGGGCCTAAGACAGCTAGATTCCCTTGGGGCAGGCCTGACTCGCAAAGTGTTAGTCGTACACTTAATAAAAAACAACACATCTTTGTTAACCCTACATGAATTGGACTCTTCGATCAGAGACTCGGCAAAAAGACATATATCATCTTTGGCCACACAGCTTGACCAGACTGAGATAATGAAACATTATTAGCCTAATATTATTAGCCTGAGATAATGAAATATGAGGGTCAGACCAGGTCATGTATGAATTACACGCACGAATTTAATATTATTAGCCTAAGGAATATTTGACATAAGCATTTGATATGTATAGAGTGGTTAACTTTCTGGATCAACTCCCCCTCCGTCACTAGCAAGTGTCTCAAAGGAGAACAAACTTAGGCCCCTCTTTAGTACGTAATTTGTAGCGCATCATTACAATAATAAAAGTAGTTCTGCACATGATGGTTATCCTCCCATGGTGGTCGAAAGGAAATGATCTCCTTTGGTCATTTATTGTCTTCCGACCATCAAGGGGAAGACAACAAATATGGTTGATTTATTTCTTTATAATGATGTGCTAGGACTTAGTTCAAAACGAGGCTCAAGTTTGTCTCCTTTGGGAAATATGCCAAGCACCGACGGGGGATGGAATTTGATCACTCCGGGAGATCAAAATGTTTCGGTTTGATACCCTTGAAAGCCCTTATTTTAGACATAATAAACACACTAGATAATTAACTAAAACGATGTATATTTGTAATTACCTGTAGATGACGACATGGATCACCGGATTACGTGTGTACTGGAAATGGAAGGTTTTCTCCGAAGCCGAGATCTCACAAGTTTTTTCCGTGCAAAAAGCGGTCAAAGATGCTAATCTACAGCTTGTTCTCAGTGTAACATTAAAATCAGTTGAAGCATCCGCTCTTATTCTCAACACCATGGAAGAGTTTGAAGGTTCAGTCGTCTCTTGTATAAAATCATTATAGGCTAAAGTTTACACAATTGGATCTCTCCATGCTCTCCTAAGCTCCCAAAAAATCTCAACAGATTTTTCCTCAGACACTTCATCTAATAATCTTGGAGCAGTAGACAGAAGTTGCATGACATGGCTCGACTCACAACCGTTAAAATCCGTTATATATGTTAGTAATAGGTCGTGGGTCGTCACACCCACGACCTAGGTGCACGGTTTTGTGACCGGTCTCTATTTTGTTTCCTATGTTAGTTTATTTTAGGATATTATATTTTGTTCTAGAGAATCCTCTAAAAAGGGATTACTTTAGTAGTTTCCTGTTTTAGGAGTGTAGGGAAAGAGGCGATCTCCTATATATAGAAGATCCTAGGGTATGAGGTATGTTATGTTTAGTATTGAGAGAGAGGGAAGAACCCTAGGAGATCTAGAGAGAATAGAGAGAGCTTGTAGTAAGTATTTTGATTGAATAAAAGAGATCGTTAATAGTTATTAGCTTCTGCACTCTTAGTTTCTAACAAATTGGTACCAGAGGAAGGACGGTTTTGACGGAGAATTTTTCAAAGATGGGGAAGAGGACACCAAAGAAACCGAAGCAACCCACACAAAGCGAGCGTTTGAAGACGGTAGAAGATTCTACAGCGTTACTGATGGAGTTCAACAAGGAACTCACCGCTTCGAACAAATTAATGTCTAAGCAAATAGAGGCAATGATAGTCGTAGTGATGTCAATGCCGAATAGAAATTCAATGACCGATTTTAAGAATAGTGATCAAGGAACAGAGATCGAGGGAATTCGTGGGAACAAGGAGAGTTCAACAATGGGTCCGATGGGTGCTTTTATGCGTGACGGGAGGAACGCAGATGTAGATCCAACAAAAGCAATCCTGCTTCGTGTTGTAGGGTGCGGAAAGGAGTCGACTATGCGCCAAACCGAACATGAACGATATGATTCGGAAGGAGAAGATACCCGAGTATTAAACACCTTTGAGGGGTTACACATTGACATGGAAAGCGTTGATAAATTTGCAGATTATTACGAGAACGAGGGTTTCGGCGACGACGGAGAAGTTCAACTCTCGCGAATAAACCCTATCGCACCCAACGACGAAATTCAGGAAGTCGTGCAAGTGCGGTATCGACCGGAACAGCGGCCGGAAAGTCGTGTCATCACTGAACTCATGATTGTTGGCAAAAATCGCGAAAGAAGGGAGAAAAAGTTGTGAAATGCAACCCGTACAGAACCAGGGAACGTATTTGGCACAGGGCAGGGCACGAGACAGGGCATAGGTCGAGGCATGGGTCATGGCACAGGGCATGGCACCATGGGCACCGAGCACGGCACAAACGAGGGAGCGGTAAGTTACGAACAAGGCATGCCACAACAGGATATGTCAGGAGATGGCATGCTACACGTGGTTCCACCACGTGAGGGACACGTCGGCACAAGCACTGTTAGGGCGCATTTGTCCAATCTTCGCCTCCAACACTCGAGTTCTACAGAGGTAATGGAGGACCGAGATAGAGAAACCTCGACAACGATGATTAATCCCAAGAGCACAGCCCCGACACGGGAACTACCGGAGGTTCCCCAATTTTCTCCGATCGAGGTCAGCGGAGAGAGAGAGACATTCTGACGCCGACTCAAACATCGGTACTACCCCGTCGCAGCTTACTGACTACTCAAATAGCATCTCCAAGCGTGATGCAATCGGGAGGAACTCCAACGGTACCTTCGGCTTCTCTCTCCATGGGGGCAGTGCTTACGGGATTCCCAACGACAACAGGAACTCCGATATCTTTACCCACCAGACTAACAACGCCTACTCTTTGGACAGCGCAAACAAGTGTCACGGTTCACGGTTCTGCACAACAGCAAGGGTTTGTTTTAGAGGGTCTGCAAGGAGATTCGGGGACTTGATTTGGTGGCGTCAGCAAAAACGATAATAGGTTTGTGGAAATCAATAGCAGGGATTGGCGAAATAACGGAAAAATATCAGTGGGAGCAACAGCTTATGTGCCTCCGCGGCCGCAGCGGCTACCTACACCACTGCAAGGACCTCGTTATTCCGGACAGGATGTTCCACAGAGACAGTGGACAGGGATTTTCAGTTAAAAGTAGGCACTGGGATGATGCTGAGCAAAGGGGATCGGGGGACAGATATGGCTTCCATGACAAAAGAGGTAGAGGTCGTAGCAATACTCCGAATAACTTCGGTACATGTTCTCACACAGACAACTATCAACCCAATGCGGGTATTGGAGCTACGAGGTACGGACAGCAACCACAGTATGGTACTCAGGGGTATGGCTACCAGGGCAACCCGGAGAGTCAGGTCGCGAACGCCATTATTTTTGTGTTTCAGAATCTGAACTCTGATGTGAAGATTAGCGTGCAAGATTTTGATGGGAAATAAGATGTGAATGGTTTTATAGATTGGTTAAACAGGGTTGATAAGATGCTTGCATTCAAGAAGTGCACTGGCAGAAAGTAGTAATATTGGTAGAGACAAAGCTGACAGGATACGCACTAAATTAGTAAAAAAATATTCAGCAGATTGGAAGGTTATGAGGGGTGAGATGATGGCTCGTTTTATCCCGAGCGAGGAGAGTTTTGCTAAGCTTCAGACCTTACGCTAGGGATGGAGTAAGTCTGTGGATGATTACGCTAGTGACTTTTACATACTATCGTCACGTGTTGTTTTATTCGAGTCTGAGGCGCAACGGGTTAGTCATTTTTGTTTGGGTCTTACAAAGCGCATTCAAGACGAGATGATCTTATTCTCTCCACAATCCTTATCAGAGACAGTGGAGATGGCTCATCGAGTTAAGACTAAGCTTAAACCATCGGGATATCCATCTTATTCAGTACCGGCTCCAGTGACCTCGACACCGACTTCTACAGCGCCAACAGTTGGGGGCAACCCAGTAGGGATTGTCAGGACAAGCATTTGTTACAACTGCGGGAAGACAAGACATATGAGACGTAAGTGTCCTAGCCCACGGAAAGTGATGACGCCTATTTTCCAGCAGTTACATGATCACGTCGATGAGGCCCTGGAACAGTTATTTAGTTAGGAGTATGAAGACGCAGAGGTGACAGCTGTTGATCTTTCATCTCCTTGAATTCGTGGACGAATCCTTCAAAGGGGGTAGAGTTGATAGGTCGTGGGTCGTCACACCCACAACCTTGGTGTACGGTTTTGTGACCGGTCTCTATTTTGTTTCTTATGTTAGCTTATTTTAGGATATTATATTTTGTTCTAGAGAATCCTCTAAAAAGGGATTACTCTAGTAATTTCCTGTTTTAGGAGTGTAGGGAAAGAAGTGGAGATCTCCTATATATAGGAGATTCTAAGGTATGAGGTATGTTATGTTGAGTATTGAGAGAAAGGGAAAGAACCCTAGAAGATCTAGAGGGAATAGAGAGACCTTGTAGTAAATATTCTGATTGAATAAAATAGATCATTAATCCTTAGTAGCTTCCGCACTCTTAGTTTCTAACAGTTAGCTTTGGTAGCCTCACTGTTGTGACTGTAGACCAGTTGCTAGAATTCTGGTACGGTCATGTAAACAGTGGAAAACCATTCTTGTGGGTAATGCGGCCGGATTCTATTGCAGGAACAGACGGGGATCGTCAGATTCCGAGGAGTTTTTGGAGGCTACTAAGTAGAGGGGGTACATGATGGAATGATCCCCACAAGAGGAGATGCTCGTACACCCAGCCATCGGTGGATTTTTTACCCACGACGGTGGGAATTCGACGTTAGAGAGTGTCATTGCGGGAGTTCCAATGCTATGTTGATCATAATTCGCAGACCAACAGATCAATAGTTGGTACATAAGCGAAGTGTGGGAAATCGGACTAGATATGAAGGATAAATGTGATAGAGCAACAGTTGAGAAAATGGTGAGGGGTCTAATGGATGATAAACGAGAAGAACTACCGAGCTCAACGGATAAAATTGGGGAGATGGTGAGGAGCTCAATTAAGGAAGGTGGGTCATCTTTCCGTAACTTCGAAAGACTGATTGAAGATATACGATCAATGAGCCTACAAACATTTCAATCCTAAGATTGTTGTAATCCCTTTGACTTTGAAAGCTTCATTTCTTATCGCAATTTGGATTAAATCTCTATACCTTAACCACATTTATACATATCCCAAAAGCATCATATTCCAAGTAAAATGACCTTACCTAAAGTATCACTATCATCAACATCTGTTTCAGCATCCCCCAATCTGTGACATTTTCCCGACATTCCAACAGTAGAACCTCTAAGACCCCCGTAAATCCCATTTCTTATCCTCACACCACGAACCAGTTCACCTATCTTCGAGGCGGTAACGGTATCACCCCTGCACAAGACTGTAAAAAAACAAGCGTTTTGCTTTAGCTCCTTCGAAAACCATATCTTTAAAACACCCAAACACTTTGATCACATTACCATCTTTAGAACACTTACCGATCATAGCCGTCTACAAAAAAAAAGATTCTGTCATGCATTTCATCGAACACTTTGCGAGTGCCCTCTACTTTCCCACACTTCGAATACAACAGCGTAGCATTGCTCTTCGGTTCAACCCCACTCTCCTCAATGAGCCTATGAATCTCTATGAACCCACATTCTATTTGAAAGTTGAAAGAGCTTCGCTTGCCATTGTTGGGGGTGTTTAAGATAATCGATTTTTTTATGTTGATTTGCCAAGCAGGTCACTAATGGTGACGGTTATTTCAGTTATATTGAGGACTACTGTCACGATGACCCTTGTTGCTTGGTCTACTACCGTAGTCATGAAAATAAACGACGTAATAGAAATCAAGCCGTCAGGAATGAAAACGACCTATTGATTCAAGAACAACGAATTTCATAAAGAGAACAGCTAAAAGGCGTGTCCCGCCCAGCGCCCACACACAACACGACATTTTATTTGGCAAGAACAACGAATTTCATAATTATTTTTTTCATCCAAAATAACAAATGTAATATCAACATCAGTTAGAAAATCGTCTTAGAAATTCTTGAGAGCACGGGAATCATAAAACACAAGCTCTAAATCAAATCCCATATTACTGGAGATTTGTATGGGACAATATCGGTTGTTGAGTACATGTTGGATGGTTGCAAGAAGTTTACGTCGTACTGGAAATTATTTCATTTTGACATCATTAGTGACCTAAGATTTTAAATATCGACTAATAATACCGTCTTGGTCATACAAAAACCCATATTCGCGGACAATATGGGGAATGGTTTTGGAAGAAGACAACGCCTCTACGTGCTTTATGAGGTCACTCCATCGACAACCAGGGGCAATGTTAGGAATTTAGTTCAGTGGGGTCACAATCTAGGGGTTCTGGGACAGAGCCCCCAATTTTTTTTATAGTACTTTTAGAATATTTTATTAATTTTCTCCTTAGCTTGATTATATGTAAGCCGATAGTGTAACGATATATGAACACACTTTGCTTTCAAGCACCTTCGATGACAGAAGTTTTAGTTACAATCATTATAATCTTTTCAAAATAATATGGAAAAATTACAATTTTAAAAATTAGTGAAAATAGATATATATGTAAATTAGTTGAATTCACATCTAAAATATTAAAAAACAAGCTCATTACTGAAAGTTGTGTGGGTCAGATATATAGAAGTGGTTGAGCAGAGTCAAATTGTAATTTGAGTTGGTAAAATTTAACAAATAAAAAATATTTTTTTCAAAATTTGTGTTGGGGTGCTCCTCTTTTAAAATTGCAAGCATAATAAAATTAGCAATACACATTTTTAATTTTTGTTAGGGTAGTTCTCTTTTAAAAGAGGAGGATGAAGTTAAAACGAACCACCCATCACTTACTAAATTTAAGTAAACTTGCAAGAATAATAATTTCTATTTAAAATAATAGTCATGTGTTGGTTAGATAATCGGGCGTTAGTAGAAATGTACCTTGAAAGCAAACTTAAGATGATCAAATTATTGTGTCGATCGAAAGCCAAAATTTGTAGATTCGATCGTATTCATTAAACTTGAATTTTACACATGTTTGAGTAGTTTTCTTTGATAATATGATTTTTCAAAAGTTTAGACAAATTTTAATTTGAAACGCAATGGATTATTTTGTCTAAGTGTAACCTCTATTACAAATTAAAAATGGAATGAAGCTCATATTACTAATATTTTGCTAAAAAGGGATGATTTCCATAATATTTTATAATATTAAATAGAAAAAGTGTTGAATGTGCTATAAAATTGCCTTAACAAGTGTTGTTGATAGGGGTAGTTTTGGCAAGAGAAGAATACAACTATTAAGTATATTAGATTTGTTTTCTATGAGTTGGAAAAGTACATAGGGGTCTCACGTAGAGATATGTGCGTACGTAACTCACGCAAGTCGAGTTCACCCAAATAGCAAGTACCACACGTACTAATCTTCATGTTCCCGATCCAGGACCACGTGAACTCCATGTTCAAACTAGCCGAGCTTCTCTGCTTAGCAGGAATCCACGTTGCGTTCCTCAACAGTCAACACCAATCACATGAACCACAAGCAACTCATCAAGTTGACAAACGTTAGCTCCCGTTTCTCCAAGTACCCCTGGTTTCGGCTTTGAAAGCATTACTGATGGGCTCCCAGACGATTACGGTCACCAAGGCGAATACTTTAATGAATACAAATGTGAAACCGGTTTTCAGACAAATACTTATATCCGGTAGGGTCGTAGGGAGATAGTTGAGGAGTGGACGCCATAGTAGATGGGATTGTCATATTTACTATCAATGTTGCGAAAGAGCTTGGGATATCAAATATCGCTTTTCGGACTATAAGTGCATGTTACTTATGGAAGTATTTTTATATATCGAAACTCATTGAAGCTAGGGAATTACCGCTTAAAGGTACAAATTTGCGCATATGTTTAATTTAGCAAACTTTGAAGAATTGTCCTCTGATAGTCATTTCTCACTGTCTATGGTTTATATACGTTTATGTTATTTTGATTTGAGTCTCTCTGCTAGAGAAGCTAAGAAGACTTTAGGGAGCATAATTAACCAACACAAGGTTAAGATGGTAATTTTTATAGTTTCTAGATTATTCCTAATTAGGGTTTCCACCCCCTTATATTTTATAAAAGGGATGCTAGGTTCTCGATTTTATTTAATTGTTAAAGTTGAAGTTAAGAATTAGGTTTTAGTTATTTAGTTTTATGTTTTAGAGTTAGAGAAAACCATAATATTAAATTAGGTCTAAATTAGAATAATATACTTCTCAATTTTGTTTGCGCGTCGAGAGTTTACATTAAATTGGTACTAGAGCTAGCAAGATTCTGCGAAGATTTTTTATATACCGACTATTACATTAATTTTGGTATCTGATATAGTATCTTTTACGTTACTACAATGGTTTCGGTATCTGCTACATTGATTTATACGTCTGCTACAATGATTTATGTGTTGCTACAGTGATTTCTGCGGGTTTTTTTTTTTTGAGGAATTCAGATTTCCAGATCCGCGAGATGATTATGATAATCAAAGAGTTAAATACCAAGTTTGATAAGCTAGTCGAAGCTTTGGTTTTAAAATAATTTTTACCTCCTCGCCTTAAGGCTCAATTTGGGCCAACGTCAGTTTCGCCATCACCGGTGGAAACAACACAAAACCCCGACATCGGGTTAATCGTAGGTTCGAAAGAGCAAGAGGAGTTCACGAGTGAAGAAGATGCAAGAGATTCTCGCGTGCAGGGCCCCTCACGAGGGTGTCGTATGGGTTATAAATTGCTAAAAATTTAACATATGTTGAAACCCACACCCGAGCCAGACCCTAAAGCTGCTGACGCTAATAGAGGTTTTGCTTCCAACGATAATGAAGATCGCAAAGTTTTATTTATAGGTTTGCAAATAGAAGAGAGTCGCAGAGAGAAGACCAATCAAAGACGAAGAGGATACCGAAGATCCCCATAACGTCTTGTAGATTCCTCATGTTGGAACTCCAACCGGATATTGGGAAAACCCCCAATATTTTATAAATATCCAAATTGTGTCATTAAGAAAAAGTTTGTTGACCCGCTTTGGGAGGGATTCTTAGCTAATTTTGATAAGCGGATACCATTGTTTATTTTATTTTTGGGTATTCTTCAATGTAGGGATGTCATAGCGTTGTGCCCCCGTACATGGGTACACCATGGGTTACAGAAAATTCTGAGGTAGAATTCGAGGTTTGAAGAAGAGTATGCCATAATATAGAGTTCTGTGTTCCATGGTGTTTAAAATGTTGTCAATTTCGTAGTCGAAATCTTTCGAAGGCGGAGGGATTTGATGTGAATTGTCCTCGCATGGTTGTTTCTCACCGTCTATGGTTTATTTACGTTTATGTTATTTTGATTTAAGCCTCTCTACTAAAGAAGCTAAGTAGGTTTTATGGAACCAACACAAGGGTAAGATGGTATTTTTCCCAATTTTTAGATTATTCCTAATTAGGATTTCTACCCCTTGTGTACTATAAAAGGGAGGCTATGTTCTCTATTTTATTTAGTTGTTGAAGTTAAAGTTAAGAATTTGGTTTCAGTTATTTAGTTTATGTATTAGAGTCTAAATAATATTAAATTAGGTCTAAATTAGCATAATATACTTCTCAATTTTGCTTCCGAAGTTGAGAGTTTACGTCATTATATCTATTACTTTTTTAGTTTTATCAACTAATTTGCGTGCTTATGTAAATATTAATAGCAAATAAATCAAATAGCAAGTGTGGCATCTTTTTTTTACAGAAAGTTTAGTCGGATATATTATGGAACATTTACAGTCGAGTGCGAGGGTTGTTTAATATTTACTAGTATATGTCACTAGTGCATATACCGGCATCCCTGGTAAAAACCAGCAGGGTAACTACGAAAAAACTAAGAAAATGTTAAAGGTCGAGTCACCTAGCATAGTGCTAGATATGTTCACCTCCTTATGACGCCAAAGTATTCTGCGGCGTGCTCTTCGATGTCCTGCAGGTAGCTTGGTTTGCCGTTAGTCCATTCTTTCATAGGTTGTTCTGGGTCTGACCCTCTCCGTGTGAGGTGATCTGCAGAGAAGTTGTATTCTCTCCATACATGACTGAACCAAATATTCTGAAGGAGAGGAGTAATCGAAGTCCACGCTATTCTAAGAGACCATGGTATATTATCTTTGAGGAAAGCTTTAATAGCTGCAGCTGAATCGGAGACAACCCAAACTCATCTTCAGCCGTGTGCTACAGCACGTTGAACGCCCGATATGATTACAGTGGTCTCTGCTATATAGTTTGTAGCTTGACCAATTGATTTGCTGAAAGTGACCAAGACCTTCCCGATGTTATTTCTGTACATTACACCAATCCCTGCCGGTCTTGGATTACCCATAGCCGATCCATCACAAGAGATTTTAACATCATTCGCTTCAGGGTGCAACCATCTGCAGCTCTCGATGTTGTTGCATTTTTATGGTTTGTATTGAACATTTAAAGCCTTTATGATCTTCAGGTCATGAACCGTATTGTTTATCGTATGTTGAGAGAGGTGGGCAGCATCTGCGATATTCGTTATGATGTTCAGCGTAATTTTTTGGATTGTAATCTTGAGTCCATCTGAGCGCCACTTATTTCTTGTGTACAAAATGTTACTGCATATAGGGAAGACCATGGCAACCCATAAGTCTTTAATATATGAGCTAGTTGATTTTCCCCTTTCCAGAATGGTTCTCCAAGTATCTGTAGGTGTAATAGGATTCTAGGAGAAGCAGTTTGTAGCCCTTTGCCATAGAGAGGCCGCAGGGGGGCAATGTAGTAGTGTATGTGTTTCTGTTTTTGAGTTGTTGTGGCATTGGTGACAGACCAAGACCAAGGCTATGCCTTTCTTTCTGATGATGTCGTTTATAGACAAGAGATGGTTCAGCAGACGCCATGCAAAACCTCCCAGTCTCGGGTGGATTGCTTTACTCCACACATATCTCCACCACCATGTCGTGTCCTCTCTTCTGCATAGAGCGTCAAAAGCATTCTTGGTTGTGAACGCACTGTGTAGGTATGGCTTCCAGATCATTGTGTCCTGCGCATTTGGGTTATACTGGATTTGTTGTATGTCTATTCCCAAGGCAAGGAGGAGAAGGCGGATATCATTAGGGACATTCCAGCCTTGTGGGTTGATGAAGTTACTGAGTTTTGACGTACAATTTTTCCACAAGTGCCTAGGCAAGTCGATGTATTCCATGATAGGAATGTTTGTCGCCCAAGTGTCTCTCCATAAATTAATTTGCATTCCATTTCCGATAAGCCAGCCAATGTGAGGTTTTGAAAGTGCAGCTTCTGTTTAAATGCCCTTCCATATAGTAGAGGGTTTGTGGTAATAAATTGGGTCTCCACTTTTGCTGCTAAATTTGGATTTCATAAATTTTGCCTATTCTTCCGTACCTTGTTTGAAGACCCAGTGCAGTTTGCAGAGCATTGCGTTATTTACTTCCCCTAAACTTTGAACTCCAAGTCCCCCTTCCTTTACTGATTTGCAGACTTTCTCCCACTTCAGTGTCACTCCTTTCCGCTTTGTCAAGTCTCCCGTCCAGATATAGTTCCTAATGATATTGTCCCCCTCTTTGATAAGCGACTGAGGCCAGTTGTAAATTACCATATTATGAATGGGGATACTGTTAAGGACAAACTTTGCAAGAGTAACTCTTCCCTAAAAATAAATCATGCTTCTAGTCCAGCTGTTAGCCATCTTTCGAATCTTTTCAATAAGCGGTATAATAGCTTGCTTTGTAACCCTCCCTTGTATAAGTAGGATGCCCAAATATGTTTCGGGGAACGTTCCCTCTTTGAAGCCAAATATATCTGAGATAATTCTTCTTCGGGTAAGAGGAATACAGCTCATGAAAATCTTGCTTTTGGCCATACTGATCTCTTGCCCAGACGCCACCTGATAGTCTGTAAGGAGGAGCTTCAGCTGTCACAGGCATTTGGTGTTCCCGTTTACAAACAGAAAAATATCATCTACAAATAGAAGGTGAGTGGGGCCATGCCTCATCTTTGTTGATGCCATAGTTTGTATTCTGCCTTATTCCCTTGTTCTGTGGAGATTGATGCTAAGAATGTCTTCTGCAATTGCAAAGAGGATTGGGGAGAGAAGGTCCCCCTGCTTGAGGCCCCGAGACATTTGAAAGAACCCAGATGGACTTCCATTCACAAGGATAGAGATCATACTGCTACTGATAATCGTTTGAATTCAGTTGCAGAATTTCTGGTTGAACCCAAAAGCTCTTAAGGTGGTGATGAGGAATGTCCAGCTGCTTAGAATATCGTATGCTTGACTGATATCAATCTTGAGAACCACATTGTCGTTCTTTTTCTTGATTTTCATCTCATTAACCATTTTAGACGCCATACAAATGTTGTTGTGTATGTTTTGATTTTTGATAAATGCATTATGGTCCATTGTAACACATCTATCTGCAATTGGAGAGAGCCTCGTGGCTAGTATTTTTGTAATAACTTAAAAAAAAATGTTACTAAAAAAAATCGGTCTGTAGTGCGGAATAGAGGATGGGTAACTGATTTTCATAATCAAGACAATGATGTTGGAGTTAAAGGTCAGAGGAATCATACCATCGCGGAAAAAGGAGGATATCCCTGAGTAAATGTTTGTACTCAGCGTATCCCAGTATTTTCGAAAAGAAGCTCCAGAAAACCCGTTTGGGCCGGATGCGTTGTTGTTGTCCATGGAGAAAACCACCTCCTGTATCTCATCATTAGCTGAGACTGAGGTGAGATGTGTATTTTCCTCCTCTGGCAGCAAGTGTGGCATCAATGGAAAGCTTTCTCCGAAGTCCGGATCTCCTAAGTTTTCTCCGAGCGAAAAAATTCACGGATGTTACTCTGCAACGTATACCGTGAAAGATTCAAGTCATTTGAAGCTTATGCTCTTCTACTCAGAGCATCTCCAGCAGTTGGGTGTGAGTCGGGAGACCTAGCCCACTTTTTCAGTCCCAAAAACACCAGTAGTCGGTGATGATCTTTATTTAAGAAAAATATTTTTTTAGTCTGCGGCGGACTACTGTACTCCATACAATTATTCATCTTTTCTCACACACTAATAAATAAATATTTAATCTACGCGGTGTAATTTAGTACTCCGTGGGTGTTTTAAACTCCTCACACACATTTTTTTGAATGTGAGCTCCCCACACCCGGTAGAGTTATGACAACGTCACGCAAGCAACTCATACTCATTTTTTCATCTTCTGGGAGCTCAAAAGTGTGGGTTGGGAGTGTGAGCTGACAACAAAACCCAAGCCACACCCATTTCTTCAGCTGCTGGAGATGCTCTCAACATAGTAGAAGATTTTGAAGGCCTAGTTCATATCTCATATCAGATCACGTTTCACCAAAGTTTACACAATTGGTCCTCTCCACGGTCTCCTAAGCTCCCGAAAAATCTCAACATCTTCGTTCACAGACGCTTCCTCTAATAATCTTTGGGCAGTTGACAGAAGTTGCATTGCTTGGCTAGACTCACAAGGTGTTCGAAATCTGTTGTTTACGCTTAATTTTGGTAGCAACCATTGAGCTATTGGCTTAGTGGTTGTGTGATCCTCCACCCACCCAGAGGTCATGAGTTCGATCCACTATGGGGTGAAAATTGTGGACATCCTTTCGGGTTGTTTTTGGTTTGTTACCCTTCGGGGCTGTGGCCTTTGAGTTTTATACCTCTTCGGAGGCTTGTGGTTGCCTTCGGGCTTATGCGCCCAGATTCTATCATTGGAAAAAACGGGCACTTCGAGATCTCCACGGAGTTATTGGAGGCTACTAAAGAACGGTGTACGAGCACCACATCTGATGTGGTGCTCGTACACCTGGCCGTTGGTGGTTTTCTGACCCACAGCGGTTGGAACTCGAGTTAGAGTGTCATTGGGGGTCTGCCAATGTTATGTTGGCCGTATTTTGCAGACCAACAAATTAATACTAGGTAATGTAAGCGAGGTGTGGAAAATTGAACTAGATATGAAGGATACATGCGATAGAATGATAATTGAAAAGATGTTGAGGGATCTGATAGAGAATAAAAGAGCGGATCTAGTGAGATTGGTGGATATGTTTGGGGAAAAGGCGAGGAGCTCTGTTAAGGAAGGCGGGTCTTCTTATCGTAACTTCGAAGGGCTAGTTGAAAATATACGATCCATGAGCTTAGACGCGTTCAAATCATAGTTTTACTGTATTTCTGATTGCCATTTGTATGGAGTTATAATCATTATTACTGATTTCAAACATATTCCAGTGTTGATTTAAAGAGCAAAAACTCAAAAATTTATTCGTCATATGTATCTAATGTGATCGTTGCCCGTCTATAAACCAAAAAGATAAGTCTAGTCACGGGAAGGCCCAGCGGCTGGCGGCTGCTCGTGGTAATGCTTCAAGCCAAAACAAGCACACCGGATGAGCAAGTATAATTGGTATTGGTCAAAGATAACGACATGATTAACACAACCCCCGAAATAATGCCAAACATAAGCACTAATGCTTCCGCCGTAGATGCTTGCCAGCATAAGATTTTTCTGATTACATTGTGATGCGGCCCCTCATGCCTATTATGGCAAACTTATCTCATTAATTCTCTATCCACTGTCTCCCTTTCACGCCTTCTTGCCTTCTTACTGGAAACACCAGGCTCATTTATGGATGGACCGGGTGTACAATAATCGCGCTAAATGGGTTCCACCCATTACTAGACAATTAGTCAATGCCGGTTTCCAGTAAGTGATGGTTGTACTAAGACTCCGAGAACCCCAATGTTGAGAAATGCTCACTAGAAACTTTATTTTCTTTGATACCTCTACAAATCAAGGGATTCTGTTTATTTATCTTGATCCACCAGTTGCTAACCATTGAATCAAAGAAAATAAACGAAATTATTTGATTTGTGGAGATATAAACGGGATACCGAGTAGAGCCCATAACCATCCCTAAATCCCATTATGGTTCGCAGGCAATCAAGGGTGTCAAACATGAAATCACATTCTACGTGCATGCACGACTCAAAACTTGGGCACTCATCTATGGATTATGGATAGGCTTCCATAATTGCACAAAAAGCGGTTCCACCAACGGTCTCGTCGACTACCCGAATGCTGAAAAATTGTTACTAAGAACATGTTCAAAGATGGATAATTAGCACATGTATTGGAAGAAGAACATGCCATGCAGAAATTATGCATAACAGCACAGGCAAATAATTCTCAAAATGCAAATTATAGTAATCTCATGCAAATGAAGTACCTATTATACCCCCACATATTTTTGGAAAACTGATCCATTCTGAGGTTAAAATAGTAAAATAGAAATTATTATCAGTGGTACAACAACACTTAAAAAGGGGACAAATAATTGAAGAATTACAGAGAAGCAAGAAACATGGGAACATGGGGTTTGGCTGGCAAGAGAGAGATGGAACCCTAGCTGATAATTCAATTGCAACAGTCGTTTTCATGGGTGACAAAATTTATGCTAAGAGAAGGGTTTGTTTTGTGTCATTGTTCAAGGACAATGAGGGAGAGAGAGACAAATATCAACATCATAGACTCACATGGCTTCACTGGCAACAACTCAATCATCAACTCAACTGTGAGTTTTCTTGGATTTCTCTTTATAATCTGATTGGGTTTTCTTTGTTCTTCAATTGGGTATCTTTAGATTTGTTTATAAGTGAGAGAGTTTGTGCTAATTTGGATAAATTTATAAAATGGGGTTTGATTTGGATAGAATTGTTGGAAGCTCTAGGAAAAAAACTAGTGAACCCCATTGTTTAAATTCTTCTGGAAAACAGAGGGGTTTCAGCAATGTTGCTGCAAATGTGAGTGAGGTCCAGTATGAATTGAACCCCATTAAGGGGAAGAGTGAGGAGAAGATGCCTATTAGCGCTTTGAAGAAAGTGGAAACTGGGAAATGCGAGAAAGGTGGGAAGGGTGTTATGGTAGTGAAGTGGGAGGAGGATTTGGAGAAGAGCGATTGGACCCAGAATCTTAAACTTCGGGTGAATTCTGCTAATGTGGAAAATGGGAAAATGGGGTTGAAAAACAATGGTATGACTAGTCCAACTCCATCGTCTTCCCTTATGGATTCGAGAAAACATGTGAAGCACCTTCGATCTGCTTCGTTTCGTGAAGAGGGACGCAATTCTGTTATTAGAAAACAAGAGATGGGTTCAAATGTCAGAACGCCTCGGACTCCAGGTAACTCTACAACTTCTATGCGTGATGATGAGAAAGTGAATGACTCCCACATTGGTGATCCAGCTATTGGGGACCCCAAGAGTAGGAATGTTTGCTCTTTCGGGAATGTTTATAGAGGTCACAAAAAGTTAGTCGTAAACGCGGATCCTCCACATCAAAAATTGCCTCAAGTTCCTAGAGTTAATGGCAATGTAGTAAATTGTCCATCAAGTAGCAACATTTTGGGTTTCGGTGGAGGTAATTATGGTCATGGAAGCATCATTAAAGGTGGGAAGAATGTGGAAGTCCTCAAAGAACAACAGAATTCCATGACTTCAAGTTCTGTTTCATATTTTGAGAGTGTGGAAGAACTTAAGAACGCTGGAAATGAAGAATATAAAGGCGGTCACTTTTTGGAGGCTATTTCTTTTTATAACAAGGCAATTACCTTGTGTCCTCAAAATGCCCCCTGCCATAACAATAAAGCTGCTGCATTGGCTTGCCTTGGCCGCTATGCTGAGGCAGTAGAAGAGTGCTTCAAAGCAATCGATTGTGATCCTTTGTATTCACGTGCTCATCATAGGCTGGGAAATCTGTATCTCAGGTATCATAACTATACTTTTTTTAATTTTATACGTAGAATAGCGATTAAGTTATATTCTATATACACTTATTTCTTGCTCATCGTGTGCTTATACACTTGCTGTACATGTATGGATGATTGGTTACCTTTGTGTATTTTTTCTTTAGTATGATTTGCAAAGTAAAAAGCTTCTTTATGTTGTGCTGATTTCTGGAAAATGAAAACCAATTTCTGTGAAATTTGTTTTCCGCGAAAAAGGTTGAAAATTAATTCGTTTACTAAGCTTGTCATTTTAAGTATTTTCGTTGGTTGAAACCCTACCATAGACGACTTTATTAAAATTGAAAGTTATGACAAGCAAAGTAACAGTACAAAGAGAAACACACTGTGTTACAACTCACAAGTAGCATAGTATTGGTGTTAAATGCTAGATCTATCCGATTATGCCAATTATTTTGTATGGCAATTCCGAATCACAAGACTTGAGTGAATTCATGTCAATCATAATAATTTAATAACATGATATGTTTACAGGTTTGGTCAGGTGGAAGATGCAAAGCAACATTTGAAACTATCAGGTCAAGAAATTGGCTCTGAAATATTACAAAATCTTCATCGCATTGAAACCCATCTAACGAATATTAGAAGTGCTCAAAAAGTGGAAGATTGGAGGCGTATTTTGACTGAAAGCAATCTTGCAATTGAAGCTGGAGCAGATGCATCATATGAGGTAAATAGATTGCATTTCTATGTATTTATCTGTAACAAGCAGAACTAGTTCTTAGTTTATTGTGCTTTGGCAGGTGCTTGCTGCTAAAGCTGAAGCTCTACTGAAGCTCAACAAACCAAAAAAATCTCTTGAAGTTTTGACAGCAGCAAAGAAGTTGAGTGGAAACAAATCAAGAAAAGTTCACAATAGGGATTGGGACTTCCTAATAATTGAGACTCAGGTCTATATCTATTTAGGAAGGTAAATACATCATCAACTTTAACGACCCTAGATACTCAAGATACTTTTTGTTGGAATAATCTTTTGCAAACAATTACTTAATCATAAATTATTATATTAACGTGGTTCACCGTTCACCCGAATGGCAATGTCCATCAACTAATGAAAAGGGTTGGATTTCAAAAACGTAGTGAATGAAAAGATAACTAAAGTGCTTCTCTCTCCCTTTCTATGTCTCAACAACTTATGAATCTTAGTACCCTCTCCACCCCTTAGAGGTTACAGTTTTTATGGAAACCAAAAACATAAATTTACAAGAAAGTACATGAAATTACAATTCGAAATGATTTTATTTACAATATCTGTACTGTAACCTTAAGAGCAAATTTGATAAAAACCCCTTAGTTTATTGGCATATTCTCGAATGACCCTTTGGTTCCTCACTTATTCAATCCCAGTCCCTTTTCAATAGATTACGCCAGTCAAAGTCAATTGACTAACGGAAACTGTAGTCAATTTTAAAAAAAATGCATACCTACCCTTTTCATTTAAAAATCAAGAATAAAAAATGAAGATAAAATAGGCAGTCTACAACAAGATCCAATGAAGGTAACTCTAACTCCATTTGGTTTACTTTGCGATTTTACATTTGTTTAGAGCTAAAAGCATAAAACACCATTAATGTCTTTATTAAAGCTCAAGGGTGTAAAGCTGAAAGAGATAACTAACAGAAGGGGTGTAAAGCTAAAAATATACATAAAATCCTGGTTTTTGTAAGGGTATATTGGGGATTGTTCAAGTCAACCGTTGGTCACTTGACTTTGACTGGCCGTAATATGTTGAAAAGGGACTGAGATTCACGAATATGCTAAGAAACTACGGGGGGTTTTATCAAAATTGCTCTAACCTTAATACCTCGAGACCTTCCCAAATACTATTGCTTTAAAAAATTGTCTCATGTTTTGTTTATGTTTTTAGGTTCGATGATGGGATCCTAGCCGCAGAACATGCTGTAAATTTGGATGCACGAACGGAATCTTTGATATGGTTGAGAAAAGCAAGGGCTGTTTCCGATGCTCGAAGAGCTGGAAATGAATATTTTAAAGCGGAAAAGTTTTTGGAAGCCTGCATGGCCTACAGTCGGGGTTTGGAATATTTTCCTACCAATAGTATATTGCTCAGTAATAGAGCTGCTTGCAGAATTAAGCTAGGGAAGTGGGAAATGGCTGTTGATGATTGTAATGTTGCATTAAGAAGCCAATTTAACAACACTAAAGCTCTTCTTCGTCGTGCTCAGTCCAATGCAAGAGTAAGTTTCTTTATCCTTTAGTAAGTCAAGGTGTACTTTCAGTAGTTATTAAGTTATGCAAGTCATTCTGAGCAATATCACCCAAATAATGAATAAATTCGAGTAATTTTGTGTAGAATAGTTGAGTTTATATTTTATCGTGATGGGACTACTTTTGTTTGCTTATGAGATTCTAAGTAATCGAAATCTTATTTATTATTATTCAGCTTGAGCGTTGGGAAGAGTCGCTAAGAGACTATACGGTACTTAGCAAGGAAATGCCCGAAGATATTGCCATTGCCAATTCTCTTGCTCAAGTACATCTGATGTTCAAAAATTACCAAGGAGCCTAGAGAACAAAACAATATCTCACATTTGAGCATACTCACGGAACTGGGAAGTAAAGTTCGCTCAAAGCTTCAAGTCAGCGGGTGAGAAGAGAGTGCAGTATTTTTTATTATTATACTTATTCTTTTCTGTATTAATGATACGAATATATGCATATAGTATAGAGGTTTAACTTTGTAAACGTTGAATATTATACAATCTTAGTATAGGCCATTTCCTTAGCTTCGCTTCTGCTTTTAGTTTTACAGTCTTATTGAGTTATTATCTTTACAAATATTGGTGTCAAATTTTATTTTATTGAGTTTTTGTCTGAGCACTGAATTAAAATAACTTTTGGTTGCAAGGTTTTTCCGGTGCTGCCAAAGTTACCAGTACCTTTGAGCAAACATTCCAATCTGCACATATATAGACATAGAGAGGAGAAAATTTGGCTGGGACGAATTTCCATTGTTATAAAACAACAGAAATCATTACAACAATTACTGAAATTGCACAATATTGTAGTATGAATATGCAGGCTCATAACTGAAATAGTTGATGATACTTTGATAGTAATCGTCACCAATCACCATAGACATTTCACTTCCATTGTATCACAATCTTATGCATTGACATTCTCTCCCTCTGTTTTTTTATTTTTATTTTATAAAAATTGACATTCCCTTATGCTTGTAAACTCTGAAACATTTGTATTTGAATTCGAATGTGAAGCAAATTACCAATTGTACACGAGTTCCAAATTAACATTGACATTATTAAGTAAGGGTCATTTGACTTTTTAGCAGCTAACTGGCTCTCAAGTAATGCTAATGGGAAAAATAAATAAAATTAAGGGGACGTAGCAAGAATTGAACTCAGAGCATCATCAGCAGTTGCCTCAATACTTGAATTTCATGTTGGACGTTTCTTGAGTTTTGAGTTTGAAGTTGAAGTTGAGCGCAACATAAGGTTTATGCGGCCCAAACATTTTATTATCAGGAGCATGCGCCCTAAAAATTCAAGCTCCTAAACTTTAAGCGTCTAATATAATTTTTTTTAAAAAGCAACTTGTCAGACGCACAAGTTTTATGCACCCCATGCTTTCTTTTAATTAGAACCATGGAGCTTATAAAAGCTTATGAGCCCCATGCTTAAAATACAATTCAAGCATTGAGCCTTGTGGGAAGAGCTCTAAAAAAATAAAAATAAAAATAAATAAGCCATTCTTGGAGATGCTCTTACGCCCAAAGCAAGAATCATACGTCTTTGGCTTATATAACTTAAGTTGAAGGTGGCATTGACTACTTGATAAAAAGTGATATAAGGGGGGGCGTTGCGAGAATCGAACTCGCGACCTCTTGCACCCAAAGCAAGAATCATACCACTAGACCAAACGCCCTTTTGATGTCAAAAATATGTCTTTAAGATAAACAACCATCACGTAAAACCGTATAATTGTACTGCAAAATCATATAAACGTACTACTGACACACAACAAGAGCATGTCTTCCTCATTGTTCGTACGTACATTCGTCACCATCTCCTTCTTTATAGTCTCTCACTCCAACCAACACCCTCTCTCAAAACACCCCATTTATTTTTTTTTCTCTGAAAACAACCCATTAGAGATGGACCATGGTGGTGGTATGATGGAAACCAACACAACCAATGGCACGACCCCAGTGCACCACAAGATGATGATGATGCACATGACATTCTTCTGGGGTTCTCATGCAGAAATCCTCTTTTCGGGTTGGCCTGGAACCCGACCCGGTATGTACGTACTCGCTTTATTCTTCGTTTTCATCTTGGCTGTTGTCGTGGAATACCTCTCACATTCTCACTTGATCAAGGAGAAGAATAACAGTAACCATTTGGTAGGTGGGTTGACCCAGACCCTGATGCATGCGGTTCGGATCGGGTTGAGTTATTTGGTTATGCTTGCTGTGATGAGTTTCAATACGGGTATTTTTATTGCAGTTGTGGGTGGGCATTCGGTTGGGTTTTTGGTTTTTGGGAGTCGGGTTTTTAAGAGGACAGAGATTCCTCCTTATGAGAAGAGAACTGATCTTCCTCCAATGACTTGTTGATTGTAATCGGGTCATAATAATAACCATTGGGTTTTATTATGTTAGGTCTTGTTTGTTTGGGTAGATTTTGTTCTAGTAGTTTCACGTGTGATGATGATGAATCTAAATGAACTAGTTTAATTGTACACGGGTTGCCTGTCGTCCATCTACAACAGTCCCTCTAAAGCTATTTTAGAGAGGCAAAACTGCTAAAAATACATTCTTCACACAGAGCTAGTCATTCTCTCTCCTCAAACATAGCTAGAAAGGAGAGAGAATGAAAGCATAGTCTCAGCTCAATTGATGCTATGGGCTAAGGTAGTTGTAGCTGCCGCAGAGATGTAGACGTTAAGATATTTCCTGCAGGTTTCGGTCTGTAGGTTACTGTATGCTAAGGACTGTAACACTAATGTATGTAGGTTACTTGCTAAGGACTGTAACACCACGGTTAAGGCATTAGCCCATTAGATATCACATATAGAATAAAAATCTCATACTGCTGGAGATCTGTAGTGATTAAGTGAGGTCAATATCGGTGTCGTGATAGTCTAGTCACTATTTTCTTAGAGCTATCGTGTGAGACACGTAAGTCGTTCCTTCTTCAGAGGCCCCTTTGCTATGGTGAGGCTCATTTTTTGCCACGGGCATTGTGTGGTTATGGACTTGTGGTAGGGATTGCAACTTATCAACAACTTCATCTCAAAAAGATAACTTTAGACATTGATGGTTTCTAGAGAAAAACAATTTTCTGTGCCTGCGTTAGCAGAAAGACAGAAATGGAATTTAAAGCCAAACAAAATCTTATTTTTGACGAGAGAATCAAGTCTTGCGTCACCCTTTTTGTTTGAGAGGCCACATTTATTTTCCAAAGTCTATATTTGTGTTTAAATGGTACAGTTAAGGCTAAGAAGACCTCATTTGTCCCATTCTTAACTATGGAGCTCATCCAAGAAAAAAAATCCGGAGTTCATATGCGAACTCAGTTCACAGGGTTAGTGCTTGGAATACCAAGAGGTATTGAGATCAATTTCCATAACATGCTTCCAAAAAAAAATGCACCATTTAGCTCACTTAAATCAACTACACAAACTTAATAACCAAATTTGCAGAATTACGCCCAGTTAGATACACTACCAAAAAAGAGACTGAAAGAATGGTACCCTCACTGTCAAAATTAAACTGTAAATCCAGTTTAGCCCCTAAAAATGTCTGAGTACATGATGACCTTTTACGAGCATTATAGGATAATTATGCGATTTCACAGGTTTTCCCAAACCTTGAGGGGGCCTATACGTTTTGATTCAGGGTGTGCGCTCAAGTTAGACCTTGCTAATCCTCTCAAACTCCGCCCCAGTTGCAGCCCTACTTCAAGCTGAGAAATCTCATCTTTTTCAAACACTTCCAGTTTCATATTCAGAAAAGAAAAAATTAAAAATTACAGTTCAACTTCATCATTGAGGCTTGGCACAAGATAAATCTTCGGATTTGGCAAGAAAAAAATGTGACAGTCTAAGCTCATCAGAAGACGGGTTGACAACGACCTCCTTTCCTTAATAGTAACGCAATATCAAACTTCTAGTGTTGTAAACATCTAATAATATTCTCAAATACAAGGTCAGGACACCCATAAATGTTAAAGTGCAAACACCAATTCAACTTCGAATTATTGTCCGGCTTTCTACCAAATCCAAAAAAAATTCCTCCATAAAGAGTACTAGAACCCAAACAAACTTCACGAAGAGAGAACATTACAAGAAATGGCAGACGTTAGGATGTCGATGATGATGCACACAGCGCTCTACTGGGGCAAGGCATACGAAATCCTATTTAAAGAATGGCCGAGAGCCAGTACAGGTATGTACGTATTGGCCTTGGTTTTTGTATTCGTGCTTGGCATGCTTGTG
This sequence comes from Kingdonia uniflora, assembly GCA_014058105.1. NCBI lineage: Eukaryota > Viridiplantae > Streptophyta > Magnoliopsida > Ranunculales > Circaeasteraceae > Kingdonia > Kingdonia uniflora. The sequence continues at coordinate 2,464,190 of JACGCM010001144.1, read as the reverse complement.
GAGTTGTTGTCTCATTACAAACTCGTGAAACCTGGCTCGAATTACGTCATGGCTGGGGTTGTCCAAACGATCGTGCATGCTATTCGTGTTGCACTCGCTTTCTTGATCATGCTTGCTCTTATGTCTTTCAATGTAGGGGTGTTCCTCGTTGCGGTTGCAGGACGTACTGTGGGATATTTCTTCTTTGGGAGTGGGGTTTTTAGATGAATATGGGCGTAAACTGAGACGCATGAGTTATTTATTGTACTCTGATTTTCGTTTGATCGTGGTTGTAATTGTATTTATGAAATTTAGATGAATATGGGGATTTTATCATTACGATTTTTTTTATGTATTTTGTGTAATTTTTAGAATTATGTTCTTAATGATTCATTTTGTTTGCAACATCTGTAACTCCTACTCAAATCGAACATACGATTTTGAATTTTCTTTCCAACCTCACAAATTGTGTTGAATTAAAAGTCTGCAACGGCCTTGCACCTTAATGGATGCACTTGGCTACAGCAGTTGCAATTTTGTAGACTCCCAAAAATATCAAAACAATGATAGACCAGTCCCTGGACAAAGGTTAGATGCTCCAAAAATATTGATGGCATGGCAGTCGCTAATTGTAATTACCTTGTGGACCAAAAACCTTCAGTTGTAATCTTATTAATAGACCGAAAGTGAGTCATTTTCAGATCGTGATATACCATCACTAGAGTCTAGCGGATACTGTCACACCTATTCCAGGTTTACTACCAAGTATATTACCCACAACATCCAAAGTATTGGTATCTCATGCCCCATATCGAGAGAACGATGCAAGAGTTAATTTTTCCTAAATGACAAACAATACAACCAGCAAAAAATGACATTTGGAACAAAGCCATGCTCAATTTTTCCAATGCCTTGAAAGTAAAGTATCAACTCTAAGTTGACAGAGCACTGTCCATTTGTTTAAGAAATACAGTGACAAACTAATATCACAATATCGAGCATCTATTCAGGCCAAGAGCAGGGAAGAGCCGACCTGGCAAAAACCGGGCGAATAAACCCCTTCGTGGAGGACCAGCTTCATGAATTCCATCGGCTTCTTCCCCACCAAAACTCCCCTGATCACTAATGTCGTGTTTTTCATCTTCAGGTTTCTGATTTTCACTAGAATCCTTCCCACCATCCGCAATTTGGTTTTCACTGGATTCAACCCCAACATCGGAAATCTCTCCAGGTTTCTTATCAAAAAGTCCTTTAAATTGTTTCTTAGCCTTCTTCTCAACTTCCTGTTAAACATAGATCAGAATAACTGTAAGGAGAAGGAAGAAATGTGCAAAGGTAGAAAAGGAGTGCTGAGAGTACCTGTTCCTTAAGCTTGAGCCTAAGAAGAGCAGACGTTGCATCAGGTTCTGAAGACTTGTCAGCAGTTATCATCTAATAATGTTAAGATGATATGTAGTTTAGATCTCTATTAATGGCATCGAATAAAAAATTTGAAGAAAAAAATAGGAGTACCGCTTTAAAGTCACTCCTGGCTTCATCAAAATCTCCAGCTGACATGTAGGCCATGCCACGGCGATAAAGAGCTTTCACATGTGCAGGGCTTGAATCCAACACCTATACACTCCATTTTAGATATAATCAAGATCCAACATAGACAGCATTTATTTGCAGATTAATCTGCTTTGTATCCTCTTAGTAGAATCAAATGCATTCATGATTCAACTCAAGGTTTCAAGGACGAGACCTTCAATGAAATTATTTCATATAATTGGCACTTTGTGATATTGAGTTACAAAAAGAAGAGTTTTGATAATATTTATGCATGCAAATATGTATTTCAAGATTTATTTTTAAAGCAAATCGATAGTATCCAATACTAATAATACACACAATATTTACACACGGATTTAATAGAAGAAAAGGTAATGACAGAAGCCTGCCTGTTGCCATTGGGCTCTTGGTCAGTGGTGGTTTTGACCCTCCACCGAGAGAGGAGTCGTGGGTTTGAAACCCCATGGGGTTGGAAACTCGGGGTTACGGATTCCTATATAAAACCGGCTTGCCTAGCAAAAAATGTGTACCTTGTTGCATGACTCAATGGATTTTTTGCATTCACCCAATTTCAAGTAACATGCAGCCACATTTAGGTGAAACGAATTCTGCAAGCATCAGAAGAGAGAAAAGTCAAACCATAAGGAACAATTCCGTCCTTGTACGCAAATTGCCATAGAAAATACGAAAATAAAGATTTCCGCTTCCAGTCCCCACGTGGAAATGCATTTCACACACTTACTCTTGAATTCAAAAAGATTTTCCCCTCATTGTCATCCTGTGGATTAACATGATTATATTCACGAAGCACCTGTTAAACAATTACCATTATTTATTACCACAAAGACATTTAGAAATTAATATAATCTTAACTTCTACAGAGAAAATTTTCCTTAGTCCCTATGAAAAGAAGAAAATTTATACATGCCTTTTCATACTTCGCTTTAGCCAATTCGTACTTTCCTTCTTTAAAGAGCCTGTTTCCCTGGAAAGTTAAATATGGGAGTCCACGGTTAAATCATAAAATATCTAACCTCAATATTTTCTTTATATGACGAGCAATTACGCAGGCGCTATCACGCGTGTTTACGAGATTACAAAGATTTTCATAATAGTATATGTAGTTCCATATTTTGTTTTAATTGAATGAAAATGTCAACATCTATCTGTTCGATATTACATTAAAATAAAAAAAACAAAGAAATATATATATAAGATTAAAGAGAAGAAAATTTCATCATTAAAGTAAGCTAAAATGTTGAAACACAAAAGCAATAACTTTATTAGTTTTTATCCTATGTGGAACAATTTGACGAAAGAAAAACTAATCATAAATGAGTTTATCGCATTTTATACTATCACTACTTTTTGGCAAATATATATTGGGTTGTGTCTCCATAATCGCTATGTGTTCTCTCATATTGATTTCTAAACATCTCAAATATGTCTCCATAATGAGATGGAAATCACTAATGTCAAATTCAAGAAATGATTTATGGTTTATGACGATCGTTATTGAAGACAAATAACCAAATTCCCTGCAAGGCAAACGTAATGTAAGCCACGTCAACTTTCAGTGTTACTCTCTTAATCTATTGTCTAGAGATTGTCCAATTTTTCGAAGTCCCTGGTCACTAAGAACTCTACACATATTTGAAGATTCGTGAGTGCCGATAGAGGGGATTGGTGTTGCTTTGCAAATGTCTGTGAGATTTATTCAGCTCTCAAACAGTGGTATCCTTCTTTCCATTGCGAAATAGTTTCACCGCAGAGGAAAAACATTGATGTTGTGGAAGAGATTATATAGTATCCACAATCGGTGAGTGAAACGTCCTTGACAAAGTAATAGCCATAATATCAACTCTTACAACGTCAAGTTCTTTCTTGGTATAACACTTAGAATAGAATAAGGAGCAATTGTTTTATCATGTGATGCATTTTTAGCGAGTTTTTTTTTCTTTTTTTTGGCCAACAAAAAGATTTCATTATTATGAGATTGTAAACCATGAAATATAAAAGAAAATGGCAGATAGAAATTACTAGATGAAGAGACTAATAACAAAATAAGAGTTCTGCAAGTAGAACATAACATTACAAGCTAACTTCCGTCTTGAGCATTTCCACCACAAACATCACGGGGAGAGACAAGGCTTGGCACAAAAGACCGAGCATTACACCATTGGTATATTATAGAAGGATAAGGAAGCAGATCAATGAAGTATGATTTCCGTTCTGGGGAGTACCGTATAAGACGAGAGAAGGGCCGATCTCGGCACATAATGCCGTCTACAACAATGCTTTTATTATAAGACATCAATAAAAGGTAACCGCCGTCATTCAACATACATAGAAGTTTAAGTCTGGATCATTACGCTTAATGCGTATTATAGACAGGTTGTATATACACTGAGAGATCCAATAACCCTTAGTGCTCTTGCCATCCTCAATCTTACATATCCATATTTTTGAGTCTCGTGTAGCCACTTCCCCTCTCCCATCCACCATCGCGTAGCCACGACCCCTCTCCAAATTGCTAAAGAAGAGATACCTTCGAGAGATAAGAAGAGAGAGGAGAAAAGAGAGAGGAGACCCAAGTGATATATCAAGTTAAACTAGGTCTTTCAATTTTTTTGACTCGAGAATTGTATTTTGCTCTAAATGTAGGGATAAAATTAATTCCTTGTCACAATTTTTTTAATGGCTAGGATCGTATTTTTTAATACTAAACATTATCTAGGCTATTGAAATAATCCTCGAAAATCATGTCGCGTAGATGAACGGTTATGGCTTAGCTTTAGAGGTTGAGCCATTTTTTTCTTATTATAGATGAAGCGCCATTAAAATTGTTAAAGGAAAAACAAAATTCTGCTAAAAAAAGATAGACTATGGGATGAAAAGAAATTCCTGCTGACTTCTTACCGTGTTTTTTATGCTTTCTGCTTCTTCCATTATACTTTCAAAGCTTAAGCCAGTCCACTCCTGCAATACCGAAACTAGTCGTGAATAAGTAACTGTAATTTGTCGACATTGTAGAGTATATTGTTGTCCACTTAAACCGCCTATGACTCGTATAACCAAACAAGAAGGTATAACAGACGGTGGATATGCATGGCAGTACCCCGTTTCTCTCAGGGTCATGATAATTGCTTTCTCACGCTCCTGAGAGATTATCCGTAAATCAAGTCAAACCTAAGATAATAACGTTTTAATGCCTTTTGTATCATATAATTATAGAATGCTGCAGTTCCCAACTAATCACAGCTCCTTAACTTCTATTAACTAGTGTGAATCAATCAGGTCTTAGTCCATGGAAACGAACATTACAAGATTTGGTGCATATACATTAACTAACAAAGTAAACACGTTAGGAACTGTAGTAGGCCCAATCTTACACTAAAGAGGAATAAAGTTGATGAGTTAAAGCAGTTTCATTACCTTAGGCTTCTCGAAACCAAGTAGTTCAATTTCCCATTGGACATGAGCACCTTCTGGAACGCTTGGAGGCCTGACCTTTGACAACAAACCCAATCAGTCAACATATGATAATATCAGACTTATCAGTCATGTTGTTCGCAGTTATTTGCAATCTAAGACTATTTCTAAATTGCAACTTCAATTTAAAAAGTCACCTTGTAAATTTGTCATAAGCATAATCTGGTGGGCATGTAACAAGAGCCACCTCTCCAGGTAGCATGAGACGTAGACACATCTCAAGTCCCTCGGGAACCTATCAAGTAAAGAACATCATATGTTAGTGACATTTCACATACTCTAGCTTTATATCAACAACGGGTCATGTGCGTTGAATGCGTTAAACATCATAGACAGTCTATGACCATTTTATCTAAGTTTAGGAAAGCGGAGTGACCCTACAAGGTGACTCATCTGCCCCTTGAGTGCCACCGCACACATCTGAATTTTGATCTATAGACTTATAGGGAAAGCCATCCTTTGATATACTGACAAAAATTCATCTTTATTAAAAATGTATAGATAGTCTTTTTTTTAACCCTTTTCGAAGTTTGAATCCTGAATCAATGTATGTGATCCTCTTCCGAATGGGTTAGATGAAGATTAGCCAGGAGTGAAAAGTAGAAAAGAAAGATATAAGCATGAACACACTCACCAGTCCTTCTCCCGAACTGAAATGAAGAGGCTCGTCGTTGTTATCTACTCTTGTATCATAGAACACCGTCCCTTCTTCATTAAGAAGCATACCCTTATAATGCATGTGCAATAGACTATCATGAAGAGGGCAATCCATCGGAAAATCACCTACATTATTCCAAAAAATTGAAAATGCTATGTCAAATTAACAGATGAGAATATTACTAATATCAGATCCAGAAAAAACTATATCTGCATAGATAGTATATATAAGAAACCAAGTAAAAGCAAATCCTTATGTAAATGACAAGTTTTCCCAAGTGTCGCCATCGGTTGCTAGGTTTTACAAAACGTAATATATCATCTTAGTGCATTAATTTGAGCAATCAAAAGAAAAATGAAGTAATTATCTCTTTTAAAACCAAAATAAGTATCGAAGTAACAGCCAAGAAACTCAGATAAAACAAGTATTTGCATGACCTTGAATTTGGTAACTAGTCATGAATATAAATTATTCAGTGATATGTACTGACATTATCGGCAGAAGAATACTTTTTAGTTTTTACTCATTGCAAACCTCAAGATTATTACTACATAAATGTGCTCATCGTAAACAAGTAGTATACGTTAGATGCATCTTCCGGTTTATCGCAAACTGTTACAATTTGTTTCACCCTTTTCTCCATCATTAGTAGGATCAATACATCATAATGAAGTCCATATTTTTATCAAACTTTAATTTAAAACATATACCTTTTCCATCACGAATGCGACGCTTAATGAGACGACCATCACCAAGCATGTCCCTCACCTATAAATATATCACTTCAAAATTAGAGCAGCACACATATCAATATGTGCAAATTTATTTTTATTACAGACTAATTGAAAGTTGTAAGACTAATTTCTTTTCCTTTCTAAATAAATTTTTATTACAACGGAAGAAAGAATAAACGCATAATAAAACTATAAGTATCGCAGATAATAATATGGCAACATAGTAAAATGAAGGAAACACTAACACGTTTCGAAAATATTAATATTTATTTCACCCATCCAAAAAAACTCAAAAATATAAACAAGACTCCAAAAGAATAGCGCAAGAATTTCTTGGATTGAAACTTCTACCTAGAGGTAGCATAATTTGAAGATAAGGTTTCAGACTTTCAGTACTAATTTCAACAAAATAAGTATATCTCCACTCTATTAACAACTCTGCAAATTAGGCAGACTTCAGAAGATTACGGATTTAATTACACAGGTTTGACACTAGCTGTATTAATATTCAAGGTGGAATTCAATAAGAATCACAATTTACAAGCTGAATGGGAAGTAAGTATACCTGAATAAAGTGGACTAAATCAACTTCAAACTGAAGCTCATCGAAATCTTCCACACCCGGCATGAGACGAGATTCATTTAAGTAATGATTGCTAACGTATATAACAGCCTTCTCTCCCCGTGTCATCGCTCCTATTCCTATCTCCAGACCTTTAGGTACCTAAACTAAATTAAGTAATAGCAAACATCATGATACAAATTAGCTAGTATCATATTGAAAACCAAAAGAGCCCTATGGAACTAAAGAATTCAGTGAACATCGAATAAGATACAAATGAATCTGTATGTATATGGTTTACAGACCTCGGCTTTTCCAAAGGTAAATGAAAATGGGTCTCCTTGTGTATGTGACAAAATCAACTTCCCATCACCCGTCTTTGCAGAAATCCTGAAGAAAATGATAGGTATTATCAAATACAGATATGGATATTAAATTTAAAGACATAAATTCAGGAGTATATTTGGCTTTTGATGTTCGTAATTTAGTTGTTTCTCAAAATGTGATGGGTTCAAAAATACCAAATGTACTAAAATGTTTTCCATCTGTATACAATTTCTTCTAGGGTAATTGATAACACACTGAGTTGCAGGGGATTTAGTTATTAGACAAATTTTGTTTAGATCAAAAAAGGAAAGGAAACATTTTCTTATGACAAAAACTATTTACTGATTTTTTTATAGAATTCTAATGTAGTGATTAGAAGGGCCATTTGTAAATTCTCTCCGTAGTAATGTAGTTGGCTTTGTTTTTGAATTGTGTCCTACATCAAACGATAAAACCATGATTATTTTCAAGGTTAACTCCATCAAAACAACATGCACATGTATATAAAATAGCTACATCTTGTTGATCTTGGCGTGAAAAATATCTTGATTTCTTAAAGGGTATATTGCCATTCATATTACTTTGACCACTTTGTATACTAAATACTGTAATGACGATGATCCAGATCAATTTAGTGCAAATACTGCATGACCAACGAAATTGTTATTAAATCGTATGACTTTACGAGTTGAATTGTACGATTTGAATCAAAATTGAAGAAACGAGTTGAATCAACTAATAAATCGTGAATCACCATAAATCAAGTGAATCAACAATTCAAATCGTAAATCATGCAAATCGGTGAATCATGCGAGTTGGGAATTACTGAAATTCAAACCTTTTGACAAAAAATGAAACCCTCTATGGAAAGTGATTTCTATTTTTGAATTATTATTTATTTATTCGACTTTTTTTGGGATCCCTACTCCTTATCAGTCTAAAATACTAATCTATGATTTCAAGGAAACCCTATCTCATTTAATCTCTTCTCCCAACTAGTCTATAAACTAATATACACTTACTAAGAGAGAAAATAACGAAAACCATACAACTTTTACGAATTTTTGTGTACTTTGTACTTGGAGATTTAAAAGAATTTGCATATTATATAATATATGTTATACATATGATTCACGATCCATATGATTCAAGATTCAAGATTCATCGATTTTTAGAGAAACGATTCATCTTACGATTCACGATTTGACAACAAAGCCCACGGATAGCTAGGATACATAAATTTGGTATGCACTAGTGTTGGTTTATGATAAACTAATTTGGATCACAGTGTTAATAAATTCATATACACCGTGTAATAAATCATGCTTGGAGCAGAAAGCAAATATAAGAAGACTAAAAGAGCATCTACCATGCTTTTACTTCATATGGTTCCCTTGGAGATTCCCATCCCTCCCCTTCTTTTATCACCTGATAAGTTTGTGAAAAAATGATTAGTCAACTAACAATCACGGTCAACTCGGTATTAACTCTTCATCTAGTCCAAACTTGTTGCAGATTGAACTGAGTAGATGGTTGGAGTTTCAGGGGATAGAGAAGCCCCTTGAATCAGTGTTCAGGGCCAACAACTTCTTTCTCAAAACTAATAAGGGCATTTTACTACATCTCCCTTTGATATGTTGACTCCTTATTAGAGTTTGGGGTCATAAACCTGCTTTTCTGGAAAATCATAGTGCAATGCATTTTGTTTAGCTAAATCTTCTACCTCTTTTTCTTTCTCTCCTTTACTTGAGGTCTCCGCATAGTCTTGTGATTGTTCTTCGCTAGTTCTTTATAGTTTTTCTTTCCCAAATTAGAGTTGGTATCATGGTTTAAAAAATCGCACTGATGCGCGCCTTCCGTTTTTCATCAAAAAACGTTGTGTGAGGCGTAGAAGGTGGTTGAGGCGTATAGGAAGGTGTCGCCGCCTATTTTACGAAAATAAGAGGTCAAAATTGACTTTTTGACCTCTTTATTCTATTTTTTTTCGTTTCAAATTGCCCCTTAGGGTATCTTGTAATTACAAAAACGACCCGAGAGGTCTTGTTTAAAGACTCAATTCATTGTCTTCTTTCAATTTGAGATTTTGGAGAAAAAAACTAGGTTTTCACATTCATTTACTTAATTTGCATACAAATATAGGATGTGCCTACTTATTCTTAATTTTTGTATTATTTTGATAGTTTTTTAAGAAAACACATGTGGCCTCACACCGCCTCCGCCTTTTTAAACCTTGGTTGGTGTATTGCTTATTTGACTTTTCCTTGTGGATTATGTCAATAAAGACAAATTTAATGCAAAAATCATTATAACCACTATGTTAAACCTTGAACACACAGGATATCCTTAATGTGTTAGACGTGGGACATAATTTTCCATTTTCAACTAAAAGCATTGGTTTTTCCCATCATTATCTGCTCAACGAAGAAATGAATTTGTTATTTCATACTTCATCATAGATAGTATTACCTTTTTCACAACTCCCATATCCTCCTTAATGACCTGGAAAGTAACAGAAAAAAACTAAGTTCAAAACTAATAGAAAATGCAGGATAAAGCAAGCCAACTAGACGCAAGCAATTTTAGTATCACAACAGTCATGCTAAAAATTCTCGATGTATACATCGCAAACGCATGTTTCCCCTTGAAATTTCAGTAATTTTAAATATCTCCTGTCTATTGGATAAAAGCTCGATTTAGCATATGATAATTTAGATTATATTGGCACATGAAATGCACTTCATTGTATTTTTTTACATAAATAACATTCATACAATTAAGACAAAGTAGACTACAACGTGAAATAAATCAAAAACTATATGCAAATATTTGTGGATATTTCAGATCCCAGCTTAATGAATATGACGTGATGCTACGAACGCGATTTATGAATTCATAAGAACAATCACGTGTTTATCGAGGTTTAGAGAAACTATGGTTTCTACTAAAGATAAATTCAAACTTTCATTAACAACTAAAATAGATTGCACCACCCACTTCCTTTATAACCTAGGTTATAACTCCCCTAACCAATCCAATTAGGAAATTAGCCTAGAAAAGCAAAACTGTTAATAACCAACATGGTCTTCTCCAATAGTGTATAAGCTTAAACATAAAATAAACATAGGTCAAACAGGTGATAAACGACCCTATTAGGGACATGCCACGTCAAACCCTCTGTCTGAGAAGATTTCCTCCACGAAATCAAGGGGGCGGTGCTCCAGAGGACCCACGCACGAATGTGGTATGCATCTCAGTTTCATCTTTGTCTTCATCCTGTAAAACGCGCTGAACAGTTGCTATCACACTCTCGTACCCAAAGCCTCGGCAAGCTTATCGAGCCTACCCGTTAATGTCGCTACATCTTGAGCGAGTGTAGGTTTCTTCGTCGCAGGTCTTCCACGAGGCATCTTGCTCATGAAACTTACTACATCGGGATACTAACGCAGCTCTGGTACCAATTGACGTGATACTACGAACGCGGAAGCTAGATTCATAAGAACAATCACGTGTTTATCAAGATTTAGAGAAACTAGGGTTTCTACTAAGGATTAATTCAAACTTTCATTAACAACTAAAAATAGATTACTCCACCCTCTTCCTTTATAACGTAGGTTTCCCTAGGATCACTCCTACTATAACTCCCCTAACCAATCCAATTAGGAAACTAACCTAGAAAAGCAAAATTGTTAATAGCCAACACGGTCTTCTCCAATAGTGCATAAGCTTAAGCACAAAAATAAACATAGGTCAAACGGGTGGTAAACGACCCTATTAGGGACGTGCCACATCAGAATAACATCTTAACCATAAAAGGGAACTATTATAAATTCAGGCTACAGAATGGTGACAGAAAATAAATTTTCACTTTAGAAATATCCAAGTTCTGACCAATGAATATCAGGCAAAAGAATGTACGCATAAAGTGGCACTAGTAACAAGTTCTATATTACTGGGTAATTTATAAAATTTCTGTGGTACAAAGGAAATAACAATCACTGCTCCAAGTTACAAAATCTTATCGGTAGACAAAAGCAATTTCCTTATAATGCCAATAGACAGAAGAAGTGTATGATTCAGTCCAGTAAAGGCTGTAAAGCTTTTATAGAGATGTATACCGAAATTAAATATACTTTTTCAATTGGAATAAATGTTTCTCACCCTGACTTTAGAAAAATCTATCAGCTCGATTTCAAAATGAAGTTCATCAAGTTTGGGGAAACTTTCCAAAGTTTCAACTGGACAATCAACCTCAGCATAGTGTAGTTCAGGTTTCATCTTGAACTGATACAAGAAAAAAGGAGAAAATATTCAAACTAGTAAGGGTCATATACCAAAAGAATAGGATTCCCAATGATAAAAATAATAATAAACTGATTTTGCCTTTCATCGGTGAGTACCATAAGAAAATTGAATTGCTGGAGAAGATAAATATAACAATATTACTGGTAACTCGTAATGTGTGAGTGTGAGTACGTGATTAATAATAAATAAAAACTCGTACATGAAATCTTAGTAAAATCATGCTAACAATTAGTGGTTTTCCTCAAATGCCAAAAAGGGTACTGTTTCAGTGTAACATATTATCACCTACCATTGCTACTTCACCCTTCAACATGGAGGGAATCCCTTCTAGCAATCCCAGTAACATCTTGCTTTTTCCCAAGATTTGCCTTATTGGAATGCCTTTGCCTGTAACATGAGGCCAAGGAATCATATTGGATCCTTAAATAACTTAAGCCAAGAAGAGACTGACTAATACATGTGATAGATGGGTTAAACAATCAAACTACATTCTGAACTACCAAAAAATGAACGTCACAGTAAAACCGTGGTCCAAGCTGTTACTAGAACTAAATATAATGAGTTATGCTTTAATATTCAACAAATGTATGGCAGACAATAATATGGATGTAAGCATGAAACAAAAATAATATAACATGAAGGTATGCATGAGAATGTAAATATTGTATCGGGCAGCTAATCAGTATAACTCAGTGTGCGTAGCGTGGCTAACTAGGTTAGAGCATAAAGTGACAAGTATGTGGCTGAAGGAAAGACTAACCAAGTTGTTGGGTATCTCTCTAAAGCACCATTTGATAAAAGGAAAATTTTTAAAGCAGTTCCTCCAAATCTTAACCATACATCTATACTCAATATGTTCCATAACTCCGAGGAATATAATACTATTAAAAACTACATGCGTGGAAGCTAAATTAACCTTGATTAATACTAAGTTCTCTCAATTACATAAAATAAAAGTCAAAAGACCTATGGTTTATGAGATTCACCCCAAACTCTACAATCTCTCTCTTTAAGGCTAAGCCTTTTCTCTCACTAAAACCAACATTTTAAATAAACTAAACTTAGGCTCTCTTTTATATGAGAAGAGACCTAGCACAAATAGAAACCCTAGCTAGACTCTAATTAGGAGACTCCTAATTAGAATGCAATTAAAGTAAATAACAAGAACTAAATAAGAAGGTGCACACACGACATACGAAACGTGCACATAGCGTCTTATCAAATACCATGAACTTTCTTGATTAAAACATGGACGAAACACATGAAATACTCCCAAGGAAAAAAATGTACCTCCTAATTCTGATCTTGTAGATTCCACAACAACACCGTCAAGAGTTCTAATTGTAGAATGATATATAACCTGCAAAACAAATAACCCCAACTTCAAAAACTTATTACTCAATATTCTCAATCATTCGTGACCACAAGCATTTAGCACCGATAAACACTATCTCTTTCTAACAACTAACTTACAGAAATATCATCAACGCATTTAAAATAAACCACACTTTTCCGTGGTACGACTAGTAGGTAACTTTCATTTGTACTACTGGTCTAAAACTATAGAACTAACTAATCATGAATGTGTAATTCGCCTAAACCAAATGCGCGAAAGAAAAAAAATAAAATAAAAAATGTATGCATGTATGTACCTGATCACCGTCTGCAGGTTTTGCAGTTCCACTTCCTGGTCTCATCTCAGCTTTCATCAAACTCCCTGCTACAATTTTCTTCCTCCTAATTACACAATAACAATTAGTTGAATTTAAGTTCAATTAATCAAACAATTCCAAGTTTCAAAATCTACCTCTTCTCATTCTCTTCCTCTAATGAAGATTTACTCTTCTTGGGCATGTATTCTTCAGCTGATTCTTCATGTTCCGCCATTATTTTGAGATTTTGATAAGAAATTGAGCTTCAATTGAAACCCTAGAAGTTTAAATTTAGTTGGAAATTGGGGAAGATTTGAATTTGTTTGGAGAGAAAGACAAAGAAGCCGGTCGATCGTGCGAAGTAGTTGTTATGTCATCAGACTCATCACTGACTTTACATCAATATGGGCCAGAAAGAATTCGCCAGTCCAGTCCAGTCCAGTCCAGTCCAATTCGTGAATTAAGGATGGGATACAAGTTATATATTGTTAACTACTTTCTCCACTGGTCATAGTTCTGCTCTTGATTTCTCTCAATTGGGAAATGACCTTTTATATGCCGTGGATGGGAGTGCTCTGTGTTCACGCATTTGAAATAATGTACCATTTTTACTCAAAAATGAATCAATTTATCATTCAGAATTTGTAATTTTACTTGTACATATATGACTACATTACTGAACATGCATTCGGATTCTCATCACTTAACATCGTTAAAAATGGATCCTCAAACGGTACAATTGTTTCAGTTTCCTTCTTACTACTACTATTATTTTTCTTCCGTTTAGAATCATCCTTAGGAACCACAATCTCAATTGTCTTCCCAGTCTTCTTCATTAACTTCTCCTGTTTCAATTTGCCCTTCACCACTACCCGGTTTTTCGTCATGTCCGTCATAAACGTCTCCACTCCTGCAAACATCCCAAGCACCGTGCCCATATTAATAAACCATAACCTAAGAGAGACGAATAGAAGAAGAATATAAATTGGTAATGGTACCTTCGAATTTAGACAGTTTTTCACAACACTTCTTTCACAGGCTTCACAATGCATGTAAACTTTAAATTCTACATTTACTGTCTCATCTTTGGAAGGATCATTGGGTTTCTTACATGCTTTATCTGGGAGTTTCTTTTTGCCCGCCATTGAAATTACAAAGAGAGGTTAAATAAAGGTGACCATTAAGATAGAACAGTGAAAGGTGCTCTTTTTTCACCGACAGAGGCAAAACAGTAATTAAAAAATATTGTTGAACTTAGTTGAAGCCAACAAACCACATTCAATTACCAACAACCAGATGCCCCTTTGCCAAGATAGGGTAACACCTAACTAGTGGGCTTTGAGGTTGGTATGAGCCCGCCGGCCTTGTGTTGGCTTGCCTGGCTCATGAAGATCTAGTCGGGAGTTATAGTCTAGCATGTGACCCGGATACCTGTAGAAAAAATAAAATAAAAACACTGCATTCAATTAAATCAATAGAAATTTTAAATACCCCTTAATTAATTAGCTCACCCCATTAAGTATATTTGCTAGTTAATTAGCTCACCCATTTTTTGAAGTACAAAAATAATAATTTTTAAATAGATCGTCACATCCTTTTGCGACTTAACTCTTTTATATTCGCTTCTATGATTCAAAACGAACAAACAATAGCAATAAAACCAATTTGTGATACTCATCCTACTAATTTTGATTTTTTTTTTATTCGATACCTAGTCTCTCTCTCTCTCTTACGCCATCACAATGATAATTTCGTCATTGTGATTTTCATCATTTCGTTGACGTTTAAAAAATGTTTAACAATCTGTAATTGTTAATATTGCGTATTGATAGTTTTCGTGTATAATATCATGCTATGTGTTTATTGTCAAGATCAAAAGTGCAACTTGATTTCTTATCGTTTCCCCATTAGTTCGAAATACAATAGCGTCTCATATTTAATTAAAGTGTAGGATATAGCAAACTTTCAAAAAAAATATATGTGATGCTCTTTATTTTGAGGGCATACTTGTCTATACCACTTGAGAAATTATTGTTAGCATTTTAATATTAAACCGGAGTGAGCTTTTAAGATTTTGGAGTGTATTTAAATTTTTTCTTAAATCAACCATAGACTGAAAATTGTATTACTGTAAATAAATTCTCAAAGTACCCTCTAACAAGACCCTTGAATACCACCACCAATGGGGGCACTTGCCAGAAGTAATTTGGGCAAACGCCCAGTGTCTAGACAGGCAAATGATGATAAATTATGAATATAGATCAACCTAGTTTGTAAAAAAGTAAACTGAGTAAAAGGTTGCATCTCATTTTGCAATATTGTGCTAATGTTGGGCCAACTCTTAAAAAGGGTTGGAAAACCGAGTCCGTTATTGGTCCTGGCCTTCTTAGGGCGGATTTACGACTCGAAAAGCCATTAGTGAAATAAACTAAACACCGACACACACGGTGCCTCTAGCTGGATAGTAGAACTGATTGCATCTGCATGTTAGTGTAAGATATCGATCCGATCAGAATAAACAATAAAACGGTGGATTTCAACTCCATGTGACATCAGTACTTAAAATTTATTTATTTTTATAAAAAAAAACCGGCTAATCGACTGATCATTCCAGTAGAGAGCTCTAATGGGAAAAAACCAAAATAAAGCTCAAAATATTCTCTCAAGTTGTAAGAGAATATTTTGCTTAGGAATCTTTTATTGTACAAAATACTTACTGGAAATTATAAATAAAAAAATCAGATAAATATTTGACATTTGGAGGAAGAGTAAGAAAGATGATTAACATTATTAAGCATCATGTTAGCGACAGAGCGTGGACCGACAAATCGGAAAGTTGTGAATTAAACTAATGATGATTGAGATGTTCGTGGATCCCAAATTTTCCTGCCCTACATCAATATTTATTTTGAGTAATCTCAACTGCCATTAACGGTACCGACATACTGTACCATATCTAAATCTAGTTAAAAAAAATATATTACCATAATGTAATCATTTTAATAGATATGTATCACTAGAAGATAATCTTTAGCTATGTTGATCGCTTTCTTCGAATGATTTATTTGATTTGCTTAAGCAACTAGAGCTAATCCTTCACTTTTGTTTAATTAGTTTATTAATCTCCATTATCATTCCGTGGTACGTAACCATGTAGATCAATATTAGAAATCTTTAAGCCATTACGCATGGTGCTAATTAAATAGATATAGAGGTGAATCAACCTAATCAACTTGTTTGGTGATCAATATCTAAACCTTATGTCATTGTTAATTTTAGCAATTTGATTTAGAAGAGAGTGTTTGTTCAACCAATTTTGGACCCCGATTCGAATTGTTGGCACGACTTAATTGTTAAACAAATAGTGTAATAATGTATATTAAGATTTATTGATGCGTATATGCAAGTCATATTTAAAATGAAATACTTGCATCACCTTTTCCATTTTCATTTCAAGGGGAGAAAAACTTTAGTCCTTGTCGCTTATTTAAAAAAATTGTCCCAACTCCTAAGCGCCTCTCAATTATACACATGCAGCACAATCCTTAATGTTTTCCCACATTGTGAAAGAAAATCAGCAAACGTGTTGATGATTTTGTTTTCACCAACAAATAATATACGTGGAAGAGAACGCCTGCTCTAATACCATATTAAAAGTGGAAGTTTTATCTCAAAACCAATTGGCATTAAGAGGAGTAGCCACAGGATATTATATTTATTGGTACAAGACTTGATTTGCCAACGTAGGACTGTATATCTCAACAATTAGAACTGTCTACCCCCGCGTACGAGGAGATTTATTAGGGGATAGAGACGCGTATACTATAGATCCAATTTTTTTGCCCATCCACGATGTGAATTCAACATAAAAGCAACAATTATAGGTACTACAAGCAAAAACCCAAACCAAAGCAAATAACATTACTTTCGGTTGTTGGTTGGTTCTCCTTCAAAGTTCAAAATTGAAATATTCCAATGTTTCTGTTTTTCACATAAACACAAAATGGAACACTTTTCTTCTCAAGTCCTATTTTAAGCATAGGGTGATTGTGACCTGACCCTATCCAAACAAGCTCAATGAGTCAGGACTAATGTTTACTACAGTGAGTCTGGACAGGATTAAACACTCCTTTTGAAATAGAGCCTGAAAACGATGGCATAGCAGCAATTAAATGAGGTACCACCAGAAAACAAATATGCACCACTACAACTACATATATATGTAGGTTTTGTCAACTGATCTGAAATTAGCTCCAGCAATAGCAGTACTGCTGCTGCATATGAAGCCAAACATGTATAGGGGGTTAAAGAGAGGACAAGATAGAAAAAGATTGAAATCTTTGGAGTTGTCACTACACTTATTATCAAACACATTACACTTTAGGTTGAGCCCACACTTGAAACAACTCACATTGTAGTCTCACATTGTTACACCATCTCTAGCATAGGAGCATGCACGTCCCTCCAAAATGTGTGACAAAAACTCTTGAAGGGAATGAAAATTGTTTCACCACAAGATTGATCATGATTTTTTGATGGATAAATACCTAAATTGTGTTTGTGTAGCGCGGTCAAGAACAACGCACTAGACGTGTGAGTTTAAAATTTATAATTAATTTGAAAATTGAAGGTAAAAACCAGTATTTGAAAACTTGAAACAATAGCTACTATATAGAGATTACCACTACGAAACCAAAAGGATTTCTTTATCTATCCAGTAAAAACACTATTTGCGGATCGGGTGTATGATCACATATGAGAGATTTCATTTTCACACTAAAGAGTGTGAAAAGACAAGAGAGGGGCATTTTGGGGAAATAAAAAAGTTTTGTTTGACCGGTCAACGTGAGCAGGAAAAGAGGAGGGAGGGAAACGTACCTATAAATAACGGACGCATGACACGACTCTCTAGGTTTGGCGCGACTACACACACAGCTTTAAAGACGACACGAGAATAAAGAGAACTTCTCTCCTCTCTTCTGACGAGAAAACGACGAGAAGTAGAAGAAGAGAGAGGAGAGAGAGAAAAAAGGGTCCCATGTCACCACGTCCGCGTACGGCGCGCTCCCCACGATAAGATACTTCACGCCGAAGCAAACGTTTCCTTCTCCACTCACGCTTTCATTAACTCCCCCCTACTATTTTCATTTATTTACAAATTAACCTCTTATGTCCTCGTTTGTAAATACCAACAAAATCAAAGATTCCGAAATCTGTCCTCTTCTCTCCAGCTATATCCACTCCTCCCAAACACACATACAGCTCATTTATTTCTTTTTATAATAATTCAAATTTGAATCTCATCAAAAGACACCATAAAAAAGTAGAAAGCAAAACACATATATATCTTTATTTTTTTAATATTGGAATTACAGTGATTGGGTATGAAAATGGTGGTCTTCTTCACTCTTTCCATGTGAGAGAACACTACTAGCACAAAAAATAAAACCCTAGAACAACAACAAGAGAGCAAACACTAGTACAAGAAACTATTAGACTTATTACAAAAACACCCATACCCTTCTATTCTATCTTCACTTCATCACTGCTCCCTAAACTTAACCCTTTATTCTTCATCTAACGCTAACCAAAAAAACCATTTGTTTCTTCTTCTTGTTTCAGAAAATATTCCCAAAATCAAACACTACTATAAGAAATCCCCTAAAAAGAAGTCGTCTTCTTCGTCATCATCTAATTGTTCCAACAAAACAACAACACTATAACAATCTATAACAACAAATTTGTTAGATGAAACTTGTAAACCAACAAGACCTAGTAAGTCCATTCCTGGGGGAGACTGACTTCATTATGGTTCACCATTGCCTGAGAATGAGAGCGTAGATTGTGATTGTTTCGCGGGGCGTAACCATATCGAGGCTGAGCAGACCCCATTGCATCGATGTTTAGGTTCAATGCTTGAACCACTCTTGCTGGTAACAACACAGTAGAACATGCTGCAACCAAAAAACATAAACAACAACAGACCAACTTATTAGAATCAAAACACAAACAATAAGGAAAACAATTTTCCGGGGAAATTGTTTTCTACAAGAAAAAGATAGCAAAACACACAAAACACCAAATGAGGGAAGATTTTGTCAACAAACGCATAATCTTAGCAAAACAGAACAAAAAACAAAAAAATTACTTCTAGAGAGAGAAGGATTTGAAGAAGTTGTGATAAGTTTTCACAGAAACAAGTAAAACAGGGCAAAGTTGGACTAAAAAAGTGACCAATACCTGGTTTCTTGCGGGGCTCACTAGTGAGGTTTCCAGCTCTTCTGGGCAAGAAAACACCAGTACCAGTTGAAGCTCTTTTAGAGTCACCGAGAAACACAGCTCTCATACCCTGTTGTTGTTGGTGATGATGGTGTTGCTGTTGCTGTTGCTGTTGTTGTTGCAGAGAAGGCCAAGCAGATGAAGGTAGATTAAGAGGATTAAGAGGTCGATTTCTACTACGAACCCCACCGAGAGAAGACACACCGTGGTTGATTTGAGAAGGCTTTGCTTGTTGAACATAAGCGTTACTGTAGTACTGCATCTCCTTCAACTGGTTAAACTACAGAGCACAACAACAACAAAAACCAAGAAAACTTGAGTAAATCCTCAAATTACAAGATACCCAAAGCAGAGTATGACCATAAGCGAGTGAGGAACAAAGTTGTACCTGTTTGATCTGTTGTATCTGGTGATGCGTAAGAGCTTGATTTGGGTAAAAACCACCATTAGAGTGCTTTTGAGGGAGACCCAAAAGGCCTTTGCTTCTTTGATTCCTGTAAACATCTTCACCTCCTCCATCGTTCCTCTTCATTCGGTCTCTCACAACTTGACCTGCAGCAGCATAAAGTAGATCCCAAGCTACCTCTTTGTCCTCAAATGGCGTCGATGGAGGCGAAGTAACATGCGAAGAGTGACCATTAGACCATGCACCACCAGCACATAAGGTCGATTGAGGCGAACCAGACAAACCCCATGTCTGAAAATCAATAAAATTAAAATCAAAACATACCCTTTGAATAAAAACACCAAAATCACTAACAACAACAAAACCTCAAATCATAAAACACAAAAACAGACCTTTGGGTTCCTCTCGTATTCATGAATCATCATCGACCGAGTCATCTGACGAGTCAACCCAGCAAGACAATCTTCCTCGTCACTCTCTGTTTCTACAGAACCAGTCACCGACTCAACAGGTGAGTTTAAATTTGATGTTTTCACACCAAATGAAGAAACCCCAAAGGGAAACTCGTCAGGAAAGCAAAACAGAGACCCAGAATCAGGTTTCCCCCCTTTGTTGCTGTCACCATTGATGGCGGTTTTCGTTGTCTCCATGAGAAAATCGTCGTCAGTGAGAAACTCTGAAGGAAGCCAGAACTCCCCATCATCCAAATTCAAAGCCATCTTAGCAAAACAAGAGAACTCGGATGGGGTTTTGAAGAACAGAGTGTGTGAGAGAGAGAGTGATGGATGTTGCTGCTTAAAGAAGACTCAAATCAGAGAGAGAAAGAGAGAGTTGTGGCCCCAAAACAGAGCAAGATATAGAGAGAGAAAGTGGGGGAAGTTAGAGAGAGAAAGAGGGAGGAGTGGGTAGAGAGAGAGAATGTAGAAACCCAAATGCTTTAAGGTTTCTGTGTGAGAGAGATTTTTTGGAGGGCAAGAGAGAGAGAGAGAGAGAAGATAAATAATTGATTTATATAATAGATTAAATTAAAATATTCAGAAATAATGGGAAGAGAAAACGAAACCCTAAAACATGCAAACAACTGGTATCCCGCCTCTCCATTTCCCTCTACTTGCATCAGACATTTGTCGTTCTTTGCAACTCACCTGCCACTTGGGAAATTTTTCGTTTTTTTCATCAAATATGCATTATTTGTATTTTGTGTATAACTAGAAACTTATAGAATAAGCGTATTATGAGTAGAAAATTTGCAAGAAATTATTGTTGTGTTTTCTTTCGTAAATTAATTACGAAGATAAACTCCTTACAATTGGAGTTGGGCGATATAAGGTATGTGGTGAGACCGTGCCATATATAACTGACGCAGACAACTGTTTCCGGTGTGTTTATTATCTATCTTGAGCATTTGTTGTTTTCTAAAACTCAATTGTCCTGTGAAAAAGCAAATAATTACTTAAGAAACGTTTTTTTGAACTTGGTTGTATTCTCTGGTCAAGAAGAAAATGATAAAAACGCGTGATAACAACTGTCTTTTGTGTTTTATCTTAATGCTAAATACATATTTCATTACATGCAGCCTATTTGCCCAAGAATGTGTACCATTTATAGAAATGTATCCAACTAATACATATTGTTTGAAGATAGGAAAACATCTTAGTTATTCGGAAAATTATAGTTTTTCATATGTTTTACAGAAGTTATAGAATAATTAAGTTTATAAGATTTATAAATTTACAACACTTCATTTTAAGCAAGACACCAGCCGAAACCTTGACAAACTACACAAAATTTAACATGTGTGCGCATTATCTTGGTTGTTAGTTACAACTAGTGGGCCACGGTGTGGTCGTTATAATACACTTATACGGCAACACCATGGCTCCATGTTATAATAAACTTAATAATAAAGTGTTGGGCGCCTTTGCGTCTATAAATTCATTTGTCACGTGATTGTGAAAATGCAAATAATTACTTAAGAGACGTTTTTGTGAACTAGGTAGCAATCTTTGGTTAAGAAGAAAACTGAAAAAATATGTATAACAGAGCGTCTCTGTTCTATCTTAATGGTAAAGAGTGAAGACATCTTTTCATTACGTGTAGCCTACTTGTCGAGGAATGTGTACCATTTATACAAACGTATCCACTAGTAGATATTGTTTGAAGATAAGAAAATATTTGAGTTAGTCTGAAAATTATAAATTTCCATAATTGTTGTTTTACATAGTTATAGATAAAATTAAGTTTATTAGATTTGTAAGTTTACAACAACACTTCATTTTGAACAATACACCGTACGATACCCTTACAAGGTGTCATTATTTTGCATATGCTTTAGTCTCCTAACGTAGATTAGATTACCATAATAATCATTGTTAGCAAAACCGAGGGGGCAAATCGCAACGTGGAAGCACAATACGATTAACAAGAGCTCGAAGAACCAACCCTAACCAAAGAGAATTCGAATAAAGGCAATAAAAACATAACACAAGGTTTATTGTTGGAAACCCTTTCGGATCAAAACCCCCCCGACAAACACGACGAATATATTATCACCAAAAGGTTACAAGAAGTTCCAGAGATCTCAACCTCACCTCCACCCTTACAGATAATTCCCAACAAGAAACCCTAGAAAGAAAACCCAAGAAACCTCTCAAGAGCTAAACCCTAGATTTCTTCATTTTCTCACTCTAACTCTTTTCTCCTATATATAGGCCTTTAACACACACTCTATATTTATAGACTTTCTATTAGGTCATCATCGAAGTACGCATCACGAGACAATCCATCGCTTTTGATTAAATCCATGTACTTCGAACGCAAAAAAAAAAACCCTACTTAAGGTGTCTATTCGAATAAGATTAAATCTATTCGAATATAATTGTTCAGGGACAAATGTATTCAAATAGAAATAATCTTATTCGAATACAAAAAAGCCTGAATACTTTTATTCGAATAGAATTAATTTTATTCGAATACAAAAGTTAACCCACCTTTTTGAGTCGTATCACAACAATCTCCACCTCGGAAAAAAAAAACCGTTTCTTCCACTGCATTCGCCGTGTATCCTTGTCGCGTTGCCCCTATGGGCAACTTCTCAATTAAGAGAATGACACGAGTCTAGGTTTTTCCTAGACCCGCCAATCGGAACCCACCTTCTGATCATTTTTGTAGACCGTGTCATTGCTCCACATTGAACTAAATTCCCCTTTCGAGAAATTGCCTTAGCTCTTCCGATACACGCAACCTTCACATCTCCACCCATTGATTTACCAACCAATGCATACAAGTTCCCGCTTATAACTCCCTTCACGATCAAAGAAGATTTTTGATAAACTTGAATTACTCTACCTCGCCCGGAGTAATTGCAACCCTCATTATCTAACTTGGAAAGTAAAATTAGATTATGAGTCATACTCGATACATGTTGAACATCATGAAGAACTACGATGCGTCTATCAAACATCCTCACGCGAATATCATCCACTCCCGAAATCGGCCTTCGAGAGCCATCGCTCATTAGCACAAACTTGTTACCCTCACACCTTGCATAATTGCCGAACCACACCTTGTATGCGCATACATGCGTTGCAGCCTCACTATCAAACACCCATCCTCTGTCGTGGCGAGAACCATCAGTGGCCACCACGAGGAGTGCCTCGTTACCATCATTACTAGTAACCGTTGCCAGTTTGTTAGTGTCACTTTCGGAACCTCCTGCCAAACTTGCTCCATTACTTTTTCCTGCTTTGCAATCCGATCTATAATGACCTGATTGTCCACAGTTTTAACAAGTTCCATTTTTGAACCTATTAAAGCTTTTCTTTCCACTAACCACCATTGCAGACTTTTCCCCAAATGATTCGTTACCTTTAAGCCTTCTCTCATCGGAAAGAAGCGTACTTGTAACCTCCTCAAAACTCAAGGTTTCCTTACCATACATCAACGTAGGTTGAAGATGCTTGAAGGAAGACGGAAGGGACCATATGAGTCGAAGCGCCTTATCTTCATCCTCAACTTTAACTCCGATCGATTCCAATTCTAAAACGATCCCGTTCAAAGAACCAAGGTGATCACCAACGCTTGTACCCTCATTTATCTTAAGCGTATGAGGCCGCTCCTTGAGGAATAAGCGATTCGAAAGACTCTTCGTTTGGTACAAACTTTCAAGTTTTTCCCAAAGACCCTTTGCGATCTTCTCTCCAACCACGTTTGTCAAAATGTTCTTAGCGAGACAAAGGCGTATCTCGCTCGTAGCCCTTGAATCCAGATCATCCCAGTCCTCTTCTTCATCGTCGTTCACTTTCTGGGCCGCTATACCTTCAATCAAAGTTTTAGGTATAGGCTTTCCTTTCAGTGCCTTACGTAACTCGCCTTGAGTCAAGATATCTTAGACTTAAATTTGCCACAGTCCAAAATTGATCATATCCCGATAAGTTAATAAACTTTTTTGATGTGGTACATGGTCAGTTTAATCCGAATGTATATAATTTATTTAGGGTATGTGGGGAAATAAATGATCGACTTAAGGTCAGGGGGGAGGAGTTGATAGCAGTTAGAGTACCGTTACTTGGCGAGGTTTCTTAAAAGACAATTGTTTTATGATATGGTGTCAACTGAGGGGCGATACACCGATGAACGCTTACTTGTCTTTGGGAACTATGAATGACAAGAAGGACCCTTGGGAGCTCCTAAAGAGAAAGACCTTTCACTCAGGTCTGGGGTTAGGTAACTGAATTGTCGATGTTGTAAGTGATCATGATTGTGAATTTATTGTAACTGTATTGTTATGTGTTTACAGCTTTGAAAGAGGTCGACAAGAATTCAGAAGTGAAGGAAGAGCTGTATAGGATCATGCAAAATTTCTTTGGTAGGATCGATAATCTGGTCATCAACCAAGATCGTGTGAGCACCTAATTTCAAGGGGCTAGTTTAAAGAGGTCGAGGGCTAAAGGTGTTGAAGTATCTGATATCGACGGAAAGTTGTCGGCGAAGAGCAAGAGGGCTGCAAAGGGTAGTTTGCCATTGGAAAATCCTTCGTTGGCGGGGTTCAATACTGATACAAAGATAGATGCCATGTTTGGAGAATCTGTGGGAAAGAATAAGAAGAAAAGGGTGGCAAGCTCTATTGTTCCCCCTCTGCTTCCTCAAAAGATGACTATTCGATGTCGATAATGAAGGAGGTAGCTGGTACCGTTAAACTAGTTGCTGTGGTGGATGGGCATCCTCCACGGGGTGCAAGGAGTATGCTCCTAAAGAAGAGAGGTAGTGGTGAGACATCAAAGACAAAATGCGCCGAAGAGTCTGAGGCTAAAGTTCAGAAGATCATGGACTCATATACGACTGGGACGGACGTGCTGAAGATGGAGTTGGAGAATTGTTTAATCGGTATTGAGAGTTTGAATACGTTTCTCAGCGAGGGTCAGTGAAATATATCGATGGTGAGAAATTTTACTGCTTTGCTTAGTTTGAATGACAACAACCATTGACGTCAAACAGGTCAGATGATCTTACCTGTGTGGATCTTATAATATCTCCAAATACCCCTTCCGTTAGTCTTCTGTCATTTTCAGATATTGCTTTACTATCCTCTAAGAGATGATGGGGTTGGTAAATTCCCTTTCCCTTGCTCTCAATCCTGCATATTGGACAAAAAAGAGAGATAACCAATCAATTGAATACATATCATCACAAAGTGATTATTTCTTCAATTTAAAGATCTAAAACATATAATTCCAACATAAGCGTAAAGACAAATACAAAATGCGAGCAAACCTTGATAATAGGGTCAACAATTCGTTTCGAAACCTTTAATCCAAAAAAGAATTGGTGCTTAATGCTTCTGCGGTTCCTTTGATCTCTCTTTCTCTTGAAGATTTTCCCGCAATGAAAAGTTGCGCCTTAGAGGAATTAATAAAAAAACCAATGTGAGATATGTTCTTAGATGCTTAGAGAGAGAGAGAGAGAGATAGAGTGCCTTGTGGGAGATAAAGAGTTGGAAGAGTTGGGAGAGACGAAGAGTTGGGTGTATTCAAACCAATAAGACTTAACTACCATCCTTTTTACGTGTTTTGTCGAAACTACCCCTAAGTATGAGAGTTGAACAAATCTCATTCGTCGATCTCGTTCTTTCTCAAAAATCTCAGCCCATCTTTATCTTTGAGATATTTATCTTTGAGATAATGACAAACTTGTCTATTTGAAAAACACCATTGTGTAATGTAATATAGATGGATCTACAATAACATATTTATATGTAGAGAGAGGGACTTAGTTTTCTAATCCATTCTTTAATCTCGGCCGTCCATCAATGTATAAAATATTAGGAATAATATATTTCTTAATAAAACCTAACATATCCAATAGTTTCTTAATAAATTAATCTATATACTTGATATGGAGCATATAATGGGTTGAAATAAATATATTTGTCATATATTCTTAATATTTTAACACCTCATTTCACGACTTCCAAAAGTCATAAATACTAGCATACACAATCACAAATTAAAGTATAAGCGCATCTCCAACAGAGGTGAGTGGGAGAGCAAATTCACACACTCATCTCTTAAATCACCTTTAGAGTGCGATAATGAGAATTCATACTCCCACACTCGATTTTGAGTGGGAATTGACACATTGATGCTTCCAAATCATCTTACTATAAATTCAAATTACGCATGGGAAGACATCTTTGGTGTAGGCGCCTAGTTTTATGGCCTTTTAAATTTCTTAATTTGTAATAAAGTGACACATTTTAAGCTACAAATTTGTTTCAAATTCACACTTTATTTAAGGTTGTTGGAGGAACTGGGGGTGGGGAGTCAATCGAATTCTCACACCCATTTTAATTGGAGATGTTCTTAACAAAATGGCCATAAATACCCTACCAATAGATATTCTGAAATGATTAACAATATTGGTGTGCTTATCTATCATAATTACATTAGCTTCGCATGTAACCTTTATGATTGGCTAATACATGGGAGCCATCAATAACAACACATTCACCCCTTCACATGTTTTTCGGGTTGTTTATGAAGCAATTGAAAGTTATAGTAGATATGTAAAGGTTGTTTATATTACACTTCTCTAAATGCTGGAGTAAAGCTGAATTTAATTGATCAAAGCAAAACGAAAATAGTGAAACCAATCTAAATGCATCTCCAGGTATGTTATTCCGATTTTGAATACTAGTATCTGGAATAACATACCACTTTGCTCCAGCAGATTTATCTTCAAATTCAAATTTTTATTAAAATTGGGACCCACAAAATTATTTTATATGAGAGAAAGAAGATTTTTATTTAAAATTGGGGACCCACAATATTTCTTTATTAGAGAGACAAAAGAAAGGAAGAGAATAAATATTTGTAGGGGACCCACAAAAGTAGTATGCACATACCACTCTCCAAGTTTCGGATTTGTATACTTTGGAGGGGTATGAGGGTGAGTATGTTGAATACAATACCCCTATTGGAAGGGGTATTTGCAAAAGTATGTGAAAAACGTAACAACATACCATGCTGTTGGAGATGTTCTTGTAAACACATAATTGGACGAATCGCTTTGAAAATATTGAATATATAATTAGAACAATTTAAATTAATATTTCCCTCAATATTATGTAATGTTTAATTTTTTTTATAGTCCCGACAGTATAATTTTACCTATGCTATTGGACCAAGTTTTTACATAGCTAATAAATTAGCTACAAATTACAAAATTATGACATAGTTAAACGTGTTAGTAACATTACCTAAAAAGAAATTATAGTATATATCATAAATCCATAATTAAACATTAAATGCAAATTATATTACCCAAAACAACAGTAACTTTGTACACCATCTTTTATCATGCCCCTGAATTCCGTTCCGTTATTTGGAATCTCTGCCGTACAGATCCTGCAGTTACTGTAGGTATGAAACGGACGTTTACCTTTCTGGGCCCCATGTCCTTTTCACATCCTGCCGTGGTTAGACGGCCTTATTTCGCCAACTAAATCCATTTCGTCCACGTGTCAGACCTAGCGGACCCGAACACTTTATATTCCAGATTTTATAAAAGTCAAGAGAGAGAAAGTGGGACCCTATGATGGTGGGGACATGCCTATCTGCCGAAAAGGACAACACCAATCTGCAATTTTGTTGCTAAAATTAAAATTGAAAATAATTTGTGCTCTCTCAACACCTAGTTTACTTTGGAAATTTCAAAAGTAATATGTTCATTGTGTAAATGGTAGGGAAAAGACCGTTGCGGCTTTATCAACCCGAGTTGAGGTCCGCCATGACCCTACGGGGTCTAAGAAAAATAAATTAAATAAAAAGGTTTTGGTCTCACATTGAAATGTTTGGTTATTTGGGTGAAATAAATACTTTGCTTGTTGTTCCCGCAAAAACGTTTTAAAATTTCCCGCTGAAAGAGAAATAATATAGCCGTAACCGTCGTTTTCAAATACAGAGCTAATACAATTAATTTGAATGGGTCAAACCGGTTTCATCCGGGATTCAAGGAACAAGGACTCTAGCTCGTTTATTCTTATGTTAATTAATTGTTTAATGATTATAAAGTAACCACGCGCAAAATCTTAATCTTAGTCTCCACAACTTTAGCTTGACGGCTCGTGTGTTGTATTGATTGACTGGGGATGCGATTTAGGTACAGAGGGGCATGCCCATAATCACTCGAGGTACCGGTTAGATAGGGCTATGGTTCGGGTGCATGGGGGCACTAGAGATATGGCCTACGATTTCAATCTTTTAGATGACAAATCGTGGGAATTTGGAGAACTACGATATGGAGCAATTCCATTTTTCAATCGCTACCCCAATATTTACGTTCATCCGAATTTTATAGGTGATTTCGTGAAGACAATCCAAGTTTAAATCTCTATTTACGATGCATTACTCTCTCGCAAATATTTTCATTTAAATTTATCTCTCAATTATTTCAAGATAATCCCTTTAAAGTTGATGCAAATTGCAAAGGTCCTAAAAGAGGATCATGGATGCACGTGAGAGCATTATGTCACTCACGACTGGCATGTGAGCCAGGTGTATCCGCGTACGACGTGATCTGTTCCACCGCACTCACACTAGCAAATCTGGATCAGATCTAAAACCTAATCCCAAAAGTTTAGATTTGTGACAAAAAATTAAATACAGAGAAAAAGATTCTGGGCCCGATTAGTGGTCGTCCAGATTTCTGAAGTGGTTCTCAAAGACCTCTCTCATCATGCGTTGCCCTAATAATTTTCTTTTTTTAGGGCTTTCGCCTTTGAGTGATCCTTAAGTTTCCTCACATAACCAACTTTTGTGACTCTTTCAAAGTTAGAGTAGGTCAGCTTCCATGCCTAACCTACACTTCCACATCAAAACTTTATCTACAAGTTTCTACTTATTCCAATTAATCAGGTCGTAAATGATTTAGCTGTTACATAATTTTATTATGGAGATTGACAACTTTGTGGGTTCATTGTGTTTTTAAAGGGGGGTGGGGGGGATTTAATAATGGGTAATCACCATATAAGTATGAAGTGATTAAAGCGTGAGGATGTCATTTTCCATTATAAACTTTGCTTTCGAGTAAGAAATCAGGTGTAGCTAACAATTCTAACCCACTTGACTAATATTTGAACAAAAACAATATAGATTTGAATTTGGTGAACTACATAAAGCCTGGACATTTAACTCGAATCACATCAGACCCATGTAAAAAATGATCACATTACCGCTCGATCCCTACATTGTCACATTTTTTGCTTCTTTCTTGTTTTTGTTTTTTACTTCCCAAACTGACTTATTTATTTATACTATAAATGACAGTAAAACCTTTGTATATTCATCACCGCAAGTTAATAAGTCCTACATCGTTAGCAAAAAGTGATCCTAAATTCACATTAAAAGTACTTTGCTGGGAGGAAAAAAAACGCCTAATGTTTCGCCCTCGGACATGCAAATATATCTGGAATATCTACAAAATACATTTGAAGATAATGAGGAAATACCTACAAGGGAGTATGCATGAGGATACATGGCCCAGGAAGCCTTCGGAAAGGGTACAAAGACAGCTGCGAATTTGATCGTAGTACGGATAATGACCCCCCTCCTTCTTAGTATTAGGGTGCATGGCATCATGGCACCGACCGGCATGCCAGTGCTCATGTGATTTGATTGTTTGGCATGCCTTTTGATCGAGGCTAATTTTGATTTATAGTATGTATCATATATGACTATTCATAGTGGGTCGGCTCGGGATTTTTGGAATAAGTTTGGGGGTACTTCCCTATTATTGAGAATATTTGCGGTGAAAGTTCTTACAATTATAGTGCACCTATTGAAAGGTTTTTCTCATCCCTTGATTTAATTAAGATTGAGCCTAGCAATCACGTACAAAAATTTAAAATAATAACACAACTTCAATGTGAATTGAATAGTGAGATTCGAAGTGAAAAAGAAAACAATTAAAATTATTCACATTATGGGAAGTGTATTTACTAGGTGAGGCATATAGTGAAGATGATGTTTTTCTTGATCTTTTGGATGAGGAGATTGAAGTTGTAACTTTTGAGGACAATGCGACAAAAAACATGGAAGAGTTTTTTGATTTTGATGTTGATGAACATGATAATGTTGCACTATGAACAATTGAAGGTGTTAGTAGCGGGACACCCAATCAAGGCGAAGAGGAATGCAGCATTGCCGATGTTGTTAGACAAGCAAGTTGATTTGGTTTGTTTGTCAAGTATATTTTTTGGGAAGAACTCGTATAATGTCATTATTTATTAAATATGGTTTGCCAACTATTATTTTGAGAATAACTGATGTGATGAATTAATTGATTTAATTATAAGTATATATTTTTAATTAATTTAAAGTTTTAATGATTTTTTTTTGTTATTATAATGTTATATTATGATGTTTATACATCAATTAAAGTTGTTCGACTATTGATATATATTTTTCTCCTAAGAAAGACAAAGGCATGCCAGATACCCTACTCACATCTAACTGCTGGAGATGCTCTTAGCATATTTTTGCTGTAGGGCAATGGCATGCACCATATGACAATTATTGTGTTATTTTTTGTTGGTGCTTATGGGAATGTTTTAATTCATAAGGACCCACTCTCACATGTCTACAGATCCATGCACCATCTCCTCTGCCTCTCCATGTTGTGGTTGTGTGTAAAGAAATTCACAATCAAGCATTTGTGTTCTTCTCCCACACAGGGTGTCATGCCATGGGCTGGTAGGTCTCATTCAGATGTCATCTCAAAACTTTTCGCTTACTGCGAGTAAGGCTGTCTCTTTTCTTTTTTTCGACCCAAGGTACTTGGCCTATATTCAGAGAAATCTTACCCCATTTGGTAGTATTACACTTTATAAGACCCCACCGTGTTAAAACACTTGCAGTTTCGGACACGAAGTGGCCTCAAGTCAAGCTTATATGACTCAGCCTCCAACGGGTTTTTTTTAAGATAGAGATATCCGGGTCATCTGGCAGACCGTCAATTCTCGACTAGATCCTCTAAGGTTCGTGCAATAGCTACAAACCACACAAGACCGACAGGCTTATACTAACCTCAAACCCCACCAGTAGTGAGATTCCAAACCTCAAACCTCAAACCTCAAACCTCAAACCGTTAAGTTGGAGGCTTTAGTACTATTGTTTACATTAGAATAGAAGAAGAAGGGGGGAGTGTTTTAAAATTGGAGAGCAAAAAGGGAGAGAGTGGTGGAGTTCAACAAGTTGTGTATAATTTTATTTTAAAAATTGAAAATATGAAGATGCAGGCACTAAGCCAACTTCATCTTTTTCTTTACTTTATGATTGTGTATTCTTTTCTTTTTCTTTTTCTTTTCCGAGTTACGAGGAAGTTGTCCCTCCTGCGGTGAACCATGAGACGACGTTTTTTTTTACAAATCTAACTAGAGAAGGATGAAACATATTCTATTACAATGTACAAAATAATTATTGAGGAAAAAAATTTCGCCACCAAAAAATCAAATTTACTTGGATAAATTCACTAGCGGGTAAAAAGAAAACTTGTACAATAAGCTAATTCACTATAGTTAGACGAGGTTACCACGTTAGGGCCTATATGTAGATACTATTAGAAAAGCAAACAAAGAATAGAGCTTAGACTAAATGGGCATGAACTGTTTGATCAATTTGGTGAGCGATTTGCGGCTTAATTTCATGAGAGAGCTTCTAATTATATGACACTTAAACAGATACAATCTCTTTTTAGCTAAAACCACAAAAACAAAGATTGATTTGGAATCTTGAATCATGCTCTTATCATGTATTATGGGGTTGGTCAAATAATGACAGAGCATGCAAACACATACATATTTTGTGAAGGAGAGTCTCGCATGTCCTTCCCATTATTCAACATTATGTTTCCACCTTGCTTAGCAAGTGCTTGTGGACCTCAACTCATCTTGTTCTTCCTTCAAAGAATAGAATGTACACCATGTTCTTCTACAGGAGTCATAAATATTTTACCCAAATTAAACAAATAATCATGCATATAATTTTAATAATCTTATTTTTCTCAACTTCTGCTACTAACCAAGTATATATTACATGTTTCAAGTAGGGCTGCCAATGGATCGGATATAATTCGAAATCTGATATGAAATCCAATTCTATTTTAGGATATGGAGGTAATTTTTTCTAATCTGAATATGATATGATCCGATTAAAGAACATCCAAAATAATTTCGAATTGGATTCGAATAAGGCCTAGTCCAATCCGATAAATATTCAATCCAAAGTTATATATCGATTTATTAATAAATTTTTACTTTTAATGTTCTAAAACAATTAAAAATATATTATATACAATAAGAAAACAATTTATAACTTATCCAACTATGGTAGCCTTTGCATCAACATTTTTAGTCATCACATAAAATTATAGTCGGATCAAATTTCAGATTGATTGTAGCAGATCAGTTCGAATCAGCTCCATTGACAACCCTAGTTTCAAGGCCTTGTAGCCTTTTTCAACTCGATATACATACAAAAGTTACAGATATTCGATAGTTTACGTGGCATTGTAGAGTATAATACACATACACATAAACTACAAAGTATGGGGGAGAGCGGTGAGTGTACCGGGCAACATGTCGCATTGATTTACGATAAAGAAAGATGGTTTTGTCGATGTTTTTTAAGCTCAATTTAATGGGGTTTTGGAAGATCTTTCTCCACAACTTTTGACCATCTACTTCCCACTACTATTTTGACTCAATTTCTCAAACAACGCAAATCTCAATATGAAACCAAGAAATAAAACAATTATATGTAAGGCCTTCGATGCCGAAACAAAGAAACATATAATGTCACACAGATCTTTGTTTATACATTTTCGACCAAACTGAAATGTTTTTATGGATGGTGGTGGGGTTGTAGACAGTCCAACATTAAAAGTGGAAAATGGATATTGTTCTTCAGATCTCGTTAAAAGAGATGTACTTGTATTGGAGGATCCTTCAATTAATCTTCATTGTTATAAATTCCGGGAAAATAATCTCTGTCCGCGGGGTGATAGAGGGGTTATCACTTCACTCAAATGGATATGAATCACATAAAAGAGACTGTAAGGGAGCAGTCACAAAACTACAATCGTTCTCAAAAAACAGTCACTTGGCATGGTGATTCACGAAGAAAGTAAAACCATTAACACTGCAACTTTGTTCAAGTGTTTAAGTTTGTCCGGTTCTCTTGACACAACCAAGATCCATATATGTGTCAGGGAAGCATAGGCCCTTTTTCAAGTACTATTAGTTTAGATATCTTTCTTTTTTTTGCTTTTTAGTGAATGAACTGTTAAAGGTTTTTCTTATGGTGTAATTTATGGTAAAACTAAATTGATAGCACAACAAAAATCCATTCACCATTACTGCAATCTTCATTCTGTTTACATGTACAACACATTACCCATCATGTACAAATTTTATTAGTACAAAACATAAAATTATTCATATACAGGTAACACTTACAACCCTGAAAAAAAATGTCATATACCAATTGATCCCACAAATTGTAATTGGGATTAATCTTGAACTATATAATATACTAATATGGGCTACAGGCTTACGGTGAGAGCTTGTTTGCAGCTTTGTTCTCCAGTGATATCTGCAATAAAGAGATACCATGATACTCAATTTAGTTGTCAATAAATATGTCATGAGCAGATTGTTGCAATAAATAGGTCCATCTAGGCATGGACACAGATAATAGCATTCCCTGAAGAAGTTCAGCACATTCTTCAAATTTCTTTGGCTACTCAGTCTCACCCTGATTCTGCTAAATGGATACCAGAAACTAAAGGTACCTATACAGTTAAATCTGCTTACATGGTTTCTTCTTCTGCTGTTCATGATTCTTACAACAATAATAGACATTCTAAACATTCCAACACTTTTCCATCTCAGTGAATAAACTCATATGGAAATTGAAACTTTCTTTTAGACTTCAAATGTTTGTTTGGAAACCTTTTTCATTCTTTTCTTCCAGTTAAGGCAAGATGGGAGAAGAGGTTGAAACTGTTACTCATGCTTTGTTCCGCTGTATTTTTTATTTGTTTTGAGAGTGTGTTCCAGTGTATATGGGCTTCAAAAGTTTGGTTCTCTTCTATTTTTACACTACAAACAAAAGTACCAAACTTCAATTTTTATAGTCATCAGACAAATTCAACAGGGAACTGATTCTCAAAAGGATATTATTAATTCTCGTCTTTATTTTTTGCTACGGCTGCTGGGGTTTGGGAAGCCAGAAATGGTTTGGTCTTTCAAAACAAGGAACCAGATGTCATTAGTATTGTTCAACATGCTCAATCTGTGGTTTCTACTTTACAGTCTAGTCATCAGCATATGAATTCTTCAAGGATCTGTTTGCTATTTCTCAGGCTCTAACTCATGTTCAACAGAGAAAAGGACTGTTTTTAATGACAGATGCAGCTTGGTTTGAACAGTCAAATACAGGAGGAATGGGATTTATTTTACTCAGTGCTGATAATACTCTTATTGCAGGCTACACTCTCAAAAGTGACCAGTTTACTAGAGGGCAATAAGTTCTGATTGCAGCTGATTGTAAAAGGATGATAGACTAACTTCAAAATCAAACCTCTGGTCTGTCATGAAATGCTGCAATCCTTTTGGACTCTTGGCTTCAGGAGTGTAATAGATTTAGAACTGTTTCTTTTTTGTTTGTACCAAGCCTATGAAACTTTATAGCTCATGAATTTGCTTCTATGGGCTGTTTTAAGTCTGGGTTGTACTTTTTGGCTTTAATTTAATGTGTGTTTGGAAAAAAAAAACACTAATTCATTTGGCAGCCCAATCATGATATTCAACTAAAGAGTTTTGGGATTACCAAGAGAAGATCTTCATCGGTACCAAATGATTTACGGGCGTCTTCTAGGCAATCCATGGAGATCCTTTCATAGAGCCTACAAAATGTGAAGTTTATTAAGCATAAACTAAATGACATAACTGCATCTAACACATGAA
The DNA here is from genome assembly GCA_014058105.1 of Kingdonia uniflora. NCBI lineage: Eukaryota > Viridiplantae > Streptophyta > Magnoliopsida > Ranunculales > Circaeasteraceae > Kingdonia > Kingdonia uniflora. Next base: position 2,428,725 of record JACGCM010001144.1, on the reverse strand, counting down.
GAAGGTTTGTATGGAGTTTACAAATACCCAAAGAAATGAACAGCATGATGTAGTGTTCATGTAATCGAATGATATGCCAAGTTAATTACTGAGTAGATAAATGTGAATAACATAGTAATAGTAATGTGGAGAAAGATCACTTGAAATCATTGTGAAACATGAGAATAATCCTTTCATGTTACTTAGGATTTTTCCTAAAACTACCTTATCGCATTCTACAGTAGATGTCCTTGAACAGAGTTTGGCTGGTGAAATGATCGCGAACCCTCAATTGGAATTGGAGTTTTCGCGACGGAAAAGGAAGCAGTTCGCAAGAGAGAAATAGGAAGGGTTGATTCAGTACAACCAAGTGCACCAAAAGCAATTTCTCCCCACACTCAAACCAGGCTCGAACCCATATTCAAACTACCCGATCCGAGTTACAATACATGTGAACAACACGTGCTTTGGTTAAACCAAGCCCAACCCATGTTGATTCTAGGCCTGACCAAAACCCAACCCAAGCCCACAACACCCATGCTTCTCCTCCATCACCCACTGCAACATATGAAAGTAATAAAGACCGTGATCCCCACGACTAACCTCGAGACTTCGGCCAAATCAGACGACGTCCGATCAACCTCGACAGTCCCAAGGTCCCCCAACATCAACTCCGACGGCCCAAACATTTACACCGTGACCCCACCGATTATAGTCACCACCAATTTATCATGTTCTACTTTTGGAAATACTCTTGAATCATCCAAGATGGAGATGTGGACGATGACGAGAGATGATGATATGGCTGAATTGTATGATTCATTACATATTTGGCCAAATGGGATTGATGTTAATGATTATGATGTTTGTGATGAATCTGATGGTAAGGTAAACAAAAGTATAAGAATAAGAGATGTTAGTGAGAGCATTACAAGGGATAGAGATTCGGTGAAGCAGGGTACACCTTTCCCATCTCCAAATCCAACATATGATAAACACATGCCTTACTTACCAGGCCAGCAGTGAGCACGACCAAGTTGCCGGGTCAAATCGAACATCATCGTGTATCTCCAACAGTAGCTACCACAAAGCAGTGGATTCTAGAGACACGTGTGAATCACAAGATGCAGATCGGCCCCATCTAACAATTCCGTTCACGCATGTTACAGTCCGAGGTATCCCAATATTTGATCCGTATGAGGGAGATGATGACCCTAGACAAAGAATTATTTCCATATGTTGACCCGTTTTAGGCTATATAACATGGACACTCCATATTCCAAAAAAAAATCCGTGTCCAAACGTGTCGGACACTCGGACACACCGACACTCGTGTTGACACTCCAACGGGCACTTCTTGCTTAGATCATAACCTTTTTGACATAGCTTTGAGAAAGTTTTCAATTCTTATACATGTTATTCAACTATACTAACTAGTATAATTGTTTTTTGTTTGTTATTACTCGTAAATTAACCTATAAGTTAATATAACCCATAAGTGTTGGGACTTGTTTGTTATTAGTCGTAAAAATATGTCGTAAATTAACCCATAAGTGTGTTAGATAGGTTAAGTGACCAACATAAGCATAGTAGAAAATAAGAAATAAATTTTTTACAGCTATGTCCCCGTTTTTACATATTTTTGGGTCGCCGTGTCCGACACCTCGTACCCGTGTCCGATACCGACACCCGTATCCGTGTCGTTGTTACCTAGGTTTTAGGAAAGCTTCGAAGCGGGTTTAGAGGAGCGGACCACAATAATTTTTTAGCTTTTAATCTTAGACATCAATGGACGTAGGGATGTTGGTGACGACATCGTACTCCCGCTCTCGGGTACAATCTCGGGGTATGAAATTTTTTGCGGAAGACTTCAAGATGTTCAGCGTGTTCTACGGGATGAAAATGAAGAAGAGACTGGGATACACACTACATTCGTGCGTGAGTCCTCTTGAGCACCGCCCTTAAAGGATCGTCTACCCCGTGAGACTTACGTTTAATTTCATGCTTAGTTATGCTATGTTGGAGAGGTCCAACATGGGTTATTAGCAATTTCTATTTTTTAGGTTAGTTTCCTAATTGGATAGGTTAGGGGAGCTATAGTAGGAGTGGACTTAGGGAAACCTAGGCTATAAAAGGAGAGGGTGGTGTAATTTCAATACTAAGTTGTTAATGAAAAGTTGATTTGTTTAGTAGAAACTAGTAGTTTTTTCTAACTCTCAAACACAACGTGATATTCTTATGAATCTCGCTTCCGCGTTCGTAGTAATCACGTCACCTTTACTGAAGTCACTTTCACCTCCTCCCCAATACTTTTGACAGTCCAAACCAATTACTTTCATGAGGCCTTTGGGGAAAACATCCGTACTCTAGTCTATATAATATCCTCCCGGAACTCCATTGTTGTTCTCCAAGCCACAACTTGAGTTGTCTTGAGAAAACATATTGAATTAAACCACATGAAGGGATTGGTGTTTATGTTACATTGGAGTCATTCTTGTTTCTTTGGTCAAGGGTTTCAGTTGATCTTAATCTCTTTGTTATTCTCTTCTGTTTTTACAATTTTTCCTTAATATTTTCTATTTTTGGGTTCTTGATATATGAAGTCTATAAATTTATCAAAAACAAAATACGGACTATAAAGAGGATTGAAGGAAACCATGGAGTAGATCAGGCACAGCATAGAAAACCAAATTGATACATAAATAGCCTTTTGTTTATCACAGATAAGAAGGATCTTGAGAGTATTCGCAAGAGATATTACGAATGAGATAATAAATCAGTTTATGTTATGCATTGAAATCTTTTATATGTACATGTCCACACAAATAACCGGATGTGATAAGATTATGGTATAATCTGCATCATCTTAATGTCCTAACAGGAATAATATCAATATCAGTACAAGGAAATTTGGATTTCAAACCAAAAAATATTGTTAAGAATACGCTGGGTACAATATTTTGACAGAAATCAATGAAAATAATACCTAGAGCGTGCTGGATCTCGTATTTCAAACTCATCTTTATCTGCGTCAAAGCCACATAATACGACATAATGACCTGAAAAGAGAAAGCAGAGTAGTTAATTCAATAAATAGTTATTTTATTTTTAAGCTGAAAAAACATCGACATACAAAGTACCAGTGTAACCAGAACTTCCGCTATGCAAGCCTGAGGCACAAACATCTTCCAGCCAAGACCGGCTGTATTGACAAATAATGGTGT